>JAOQGH010000032.1:66226005-66300217 GCA_025769975.1 Gallinago jamesoni | reverse complement strand
TTTGGTTTTTTTTGTGGTTGGACTCGATGATCTCTGAGGTCCCTTCCAACCACCACAATTCTGTGATTTCTGTGATTATGAGAGTTGATAAAATCACAGGAGCTGACAATAGAGTCCTGCTTCAACATTAGAAGGGGAACAATATCAAGGGTATGTAAAGAACTGCAGATGATTTTCATAATCTGATATTTTTTCCATATGTGAATATTATTTGGCTGGGTAGCAGATTCCTCAGGGGAATTGCCGGCACTTCCACAAGGCCACCTGTTTACTGCCCCCTAATGACAGTCTTCCTGCATTTTATGGTAGTACTTTCCACTTCTCTCTGGCATAAGCACTACATAGTATTTTGGTGTATGGCTTGCTCAAGATATTTTGATGCTTCTGATCCAACAGTTGTCTCCTATATTTCTTTGTAGAGACCCATCATGCACAGAAGATACTGATGGTAGGCTGTTAGCCCTAATGGTATCTCTTTGCTGGGAGAACATCTGCTAGCTTTGTGGTGACAACAGCAGGAGATATTTTTGTCAAGTGCTTATACCATGATTCAGGCTGTTTTATAGACTAGTAGCTTAGGTACTTGCATGCTACCATAGGCTTTTCACCCATAAATCTTAATGTAATTTGCCATTTCTTTGCTTTAATATGACAAGCATGTTATTGAAATGACATCCATGAGATCAAATTCTCCCCACATCTCGCAGAAGATAAGCTGTGAATTTTGGTTCAGTGAATTTTTAGTCAGATGGGACAGTATTTTTTTCCATCTTACTTTTTTTTTTCTGCCTCTGTAGTTTCAGAAAATCTACTGTCAGCGGTCTGATCCAGCAGCCCTAGATAAGCCTAGGATTTTTTAAAAAATCTGCACTGAAATTAGCTCAGAGTTACTTCATGGTGTATTTCCTTTATTGCAGCCATTACTTAAAGAATGGGACTTAGGTAAGTGGTGGTTAACGGCATTCCATTAGGGACAGAATTTTTTAGCTGTCAGAAGAAATTACCTGATGTTTTTACACATCCTGTATTCTGGTTTTATTATTCTTCAACTCAAAACCTGATTGCGTTAAAAGCAAACGACTTGCCTTAAAAACCAAGTACCAACATGTCCTAATTATGGTGCACACAGTACTTAATAAAAAAAATATCTTTCTTGAATCAAGTTTTCTCACAGCAATTGTAGGAAGGGAACTTGCACCAGTATTCCACAAGCACTGAGAATGTTTTTGGTACAGCGCTGTGCTAAACCCTTATGCCAAAATCTCCAGCATTTAGGGTTGGTTTCTTTCAGTCTGCCCTCAAGGATTCTGCTTCAAAGTCTTCTTACCCTTCCGTTGGAAAGGGAGATAAATGTGTATCTACAAGGTACCTCAGTCTTACAGACTTAGAGAATGATTCAGAGCAGCTATTGTCCACAAGGAGAGTTGAGGGAGACTTTACTATCTTGGCCATTAATCTGGAAGCTTGAAGTGAGCCAAGTGAATAAGCATGTAGCACCCCTGTTTCCTTCTACAGGCCCATTTTTTTTTTCTCTGAAGATTCCATTATTTATGTCTCTGTTTTGTTGTTCATTAGAACTGAGAGGACAGAGCACTTCTGAAGTTTATGCAGATACCATTGGCATTCTAGAGCACTTAAAACTGCTGCATCTATTCTTTGTATATTGCAATATTTGGTGGCAAGAGGAAGAGAAACGGTATCAGGGAATATATAAAGAGTAGGTATAATGCATTTATGTTTATCTATAGGACACTTTATGAAATTATCATTGATGATATAGAAACGATTAGCACTATCGCTAAATTGATTTCATATTCACCACAGAAATTGCTGAAAAAGACCTCATGTAGGTGTTCAAGCGATGGAAAACTGGCAAAATTGGAAAACTGTCAAAATTAAGTTTATGCTTGCTGAGTCACCAGTGATGATTTTAAATAGGTTTCATGTTTTTCATGAGGTCTTTTCCTGAAGAAGGTAAAAATAGAACATGCTGTTTACTTGCATATAAATATTTGTACAAAACTAGCAATTCATGGTCTTTAAGAGAAGCATGTCTTTCATAATCCAACATTCTTTTCTTGAGTACTTACTGAAAGCAAATTTGGATACAACAGTCCCTTTAAAAAATCTGTTGTAGGGGGTTATCAATGCAAAGACTGAGGCTTATTGTTGCTTTCAGGAGTTGACAAGAAAGAATATGTTTGAGGTTCTCCTTTAGTATGATTGTTTGTCTGAAGTAGCTATCATCCCCAGTGCCAATACACTTTAGGAAAAAATTCTTCCAGAAAGAACACAAGCAGATCAGTCTTTTCATTGGCACATATTTACTGTTTCTCAAAGGTTAACTCTGAGGCATCTGTGGTGGTAACTGGTCTCAGTTATACATTTGTACTTGGAATGATTAAGGTCTCACGGATCTCCAAAATATTCAATATCACCTCCTTCTCACAAGAAGAGTAAAAAAAAGAAAAAAGAAAAAAGGTGATGAATACTATTTCTGTGTATTTTCTCAATTATTTGATAATACAATTTTGTTGTTTATAGATAATGTATGTTTTTTATTCCTAAGACAAGTTCTCTGTGGAGTCATTTACCTTATATTACGCTGGGTAGAGCCGGGCACTTTTGCCTGAGATTCCCAAGAAGTGCATCTTGATTGGTAGTTGTTCCTTTAGAAAATGAGCTGGATCTTATGTTTATTTGTCTTGAAGAAACTCGAGTCAGCCCCTGAGTACCTTAATCACTGGGCTGTGTAATGATGGTCCTGTTCCCTATTATCTGTCCCAACACAACGGTGGGGTCTTTTATAGAATATCATGACTTCAAGGGATAGTGTGCTCTGATTCAGGGGGCATCTATGTTCAGATGGTTGTGATAGTCTACTGAGTAACAGATCTAATTTTTGACTGCTTCAGGCTGAAGCAGGATTTGAACTCAACAGCCCTGTTTCCTGCAGGAGCACTGTAACCACTGCACTGTTAGAAAGAGCAATTTTATGACATTTTTTCTCTCTTTTTTTTTTTTCTTTTTTCGGCTATGCTTTCAAAAGTGGTTACGGCAGCTGTGTTTTGGGAGATCTGTATTCATAACAGAGTTGTGTTATTCCTGTTACCTGTGCTCTCAGACCTCCCAAGGGGGCCTAATACAGGCTGTACGAAGCAGGGTTATGGAAGTCAGGGAAGCCTGCCATGAGTAGCTGCTAAGCTGCTATGTTCCAGTGTTCCAGAAGCAAAACTTCAGGCAGTCTTTGAAGGATTTAATATGAAAATGCACGCAAGTGTGGACTGCAGGAGGTTATATAGTCAAGTAGGGATTGTCTAAATGTCACCTAGATTTAGATTCCTAAAAGTCACCAGAATCCTGACCTTTATCTGTGCTTGGATATTTTAGGTGTTACTTGTGGATAAAGGCAGTAATTTAGCTGAGGTATCCTGAAATCTTGGATTGCAGCATTTGCAACTTCTGAATAAGCTTTTGATTAAGAAAAACACTTCTGACAACCAATTAACTCAAAACCACTCTTACTGTTCTTACCCTGAGCTGGCTGTTTCAGTTGTTCAGATAATTCCACCGTCTTTAAGCTGACCATCAATTTACATCCTGGTTGCTAGACAAGCCCAGTAGGTGGATGGTGTTGAGGAAAAAACACTGGAATAGGAAAGTTATTAATTGAAATACTGCTAGCACCTCACTCTGTACTGGTACCATATGCATTTTCAGTGTGATCTGGTCTTTATTTTAAACAGTGGAACAGCAAAAAAAAGTCCTCTGGGACAGTGCACTGGATGGGTCTCAAGGAGGTTAGATAATATACGATGTTTAGCGCTATCAGAACAGGTACATACACCTGCACAAACGCAGTTTGGTTTCTGCTGTCTGTACAGTGTCTGGTAATCAGGGGTATCAGAAACAGATGATAATTCTAATATTATCAGCAAGGGGAATTTCCTTAGAAATTGTCCTTCTGCCATGCTGGAACAAGAGACATTGCAGAAAGGTGGAAGATGGTGCTCTAAATACCATTTATGCCTACAGTCTTAGTCAAGGCAGTAAATTGGGCAGTGAGGTTGGGGGGGCGGGGGGGGATATAAATCTAGTCTCTGTGCAGCAATTCCTTAAGAAATAGTTCAACTTCCATTTGTGCTAGTCAGTCTGGTAACCTGTTCTTCACAGAAGGGTACTTCCAGCAGAGCCAGGCAAAGGGATAACCCACAGACGCTGGCATTTGTGAGACTAATAATATGTATGTTGCAGACCTCAGTCTCTTCAGGTTCTTTGGGAGGGCTGTCAGGGTAATGCACACATTCATGCTCTTGTGTCCTTTCACGACTAACTTCAATGTGACTGATCTTCCTGACAAAGAGGATAAACTATTAGTCTTCCTTTGGGAAGACATTATTTGGAGTTAATAATTCTATTATCCAATTTTACCTTATCACAAGGAATGTTGTAATTGTTTTTTGAAGAAAGATGTATTAACTTCATAACAACAGTTTCAATCTTGCTATTAAATATTAATTTGGAGTTTTGTTTTTCTTTCTGTTTAAAAAGTATATTTTTCCAGTATGAGATCATAGTCTTAATGGAATTATGTTTAAAAATATATGTATTAAACACATGTTTAGGCTTTTGCAAAGGTTTGAATTTTTGTACTTTGTGCAGCTCAACTGAATTACAAAAATAATTTTTCTCTGATCTACATTACATCTATAGAATAGAATATTAGTTGCAAACTCCACAGAATTCTGTGATGTTATGATTTTGTAAAGTACTTAAAAAATGAAATGGCTTTACTGTGCGTAACAGTGGAACGGTCCTTATCACTTCTTGTGTCACATAAAACAAAGATTATAATGGTTGCTTGATTCCTTAATAAAAGAATCTTAAGAACATGGAGCTCTTGAATAATTACTAATGGATTATTTTTAATTATAGAATAAGTTGTATTTTGCCTTATTGCTTAAATTTATTATTTTACATTTTTTCAAAGGAAATGCCTATCCAACTTCTATGTCTTCAGAAATGTTTAGAAATTTCAATGAAGCTGTAAGTCTGTGTCTATTGAGTGAACTAAGCTAACTTAGATAGATTACCCTAGGCTCTCCACCAAAAAAAAAGTTTCCATACAACTTTTCATTAAGAATCTAAAAGCTGTATGATTGAAATCATATAGCTGTTGTGTGTAATGGGAAGGACTGCTGTTGAAAACATAGGAGTTACTAGTTGACAGGAGAATGATAAAACTGTGCTTTTTTGTTTTTCAGGTCTTAGGAACAGATGAGGATAATATGGGGGATGGTTGCTCTCAGAAACTGGCTTCTGCCAAGTTCCTTCGACTTCTGCTCCTAATTCTGATTCCGTGCATCTGTGCCCTTATCCTTTTGTTGGTGATCCTGCTTACCTTTGTAGGTGAGTTCTAATGGAGTAAATGGACACATTTTGAATTTTAGGAGACTAAAATTGAGAATGCATTCTCAAATACTAATTAGTTATATCATAGTACATATACCTAACAAACTAATCTAGCTTGTGGCTTAATGTTGTGGTTTGTGGCAGAGAAATAAGTATGCTATTTAGATTTATATATTTAGAATGTATTTAAGGCATTGAAGAGGAAACCATTTTTGAATTTCTCAAAATAGATTTTTGAGGAGCATGCTACCTTCAGCATGTAGTATGTAGATAGTTTTCAGCAGTCATTTTACAAGTACAAATATATATTTATGTTAGAACTTTAAATCACTATCACTTGAATGGCATATTTATGTCACACATTGAAGTGCAAATCTGATTTTTATTTTCAGGTGAAAGTTAATTATAAATATATAAAAAAATATTTAAATATATAGCCACAAATCTTTCTGAACAGCCTACAAAATATTACTATTTAAGGAAAAATATGTGAATGTCTTCTAAATATGAAATATGTGTCAATGCAGAACCCCACGTATGTTTTGAGGAAAGTTGGTGCCAGGGATATTAGATTGCATAAAGGCTTAGTCTGTTAACTAACTCTTTGTTAAGAATTAAAAGATAATAATTTATTACAAAAGAAAAACATTTTAAAAGCCTTCCTTTGCTACCTTTAGAGAAGCTGGTGTATCTTATCATTAAATTGCTTCAACTGTAACATTAGAAGGACAGTAATGCTAGGTTATAGCATTACTTTTTCAGGAAAAAAAAAGGTAAAAAAATCATCTGTTCTGCTTTAAGTGCCAAGAGTTTCTGGGATTTTTACTTTATTTATTTTTTTGCTAATGAGAGTATTTTTCAGTGGAGCTTCCTTAAGTAATTCAGAAGCACATCTGTAACAGGTGGGGTAATGTGTGAGGTATATAAATATAAATCTGTGTTACTGTTTTAAACCCTCCATGTCAATACACATCACACAATCAAGCAACAAGCACAGGAAGAAACCAAGCACTTCTCAATAGCACCTTCAGCACTGTCAAAATCAAGACAATTTAAATCTGTTTTCTCAATTCAGTCTGTAAAGGATTTGCACCAAGACATTGTAGGCCTGTTTTTTTCATTTAGCTTGTTAAGGAAGTAAAAAAACCCACAAAGCTATTGAATTTTGTGATTGACAAGTAAGTCTTGGGATGTATCTTTAAACTAAGAACAATTTGAAGTGGATTAAGATCAAGTATGTCTGGCAATTAGGAAATATGATGCTATTCAATTTACTTTCCTTATGTTTAGCATTCTACTTGTATCCTTCATATCCTCTGCCCTAGATTTTTGTTCTTTGGTGAGAAAGCAGATAAAAAAGCAGATGTATTTACGTCATCTCTACTCAATCTCCTCCTCTGAGGCATATGTCGACATAACACTCATTAAAATGTATGAAATCCTCTGGGGAAATGGGACCTGTTCTGATCCAGCTTACGTAGCAAAAATCAGGACGACCTCCTCTTAAGTCAATGTAATTGTAGGGTGAAGAAAAAGGCTTGGTGTTACTACCCGAATCTAAAACTGGCAAAGCTCCCTTCAGCATCTTTTGATTAGCATGATTATAATTTAGTACTCCTCCCTCAGTCAGAAGCTTTCATTTCATGTGCATTGATAGCCTAGAAACAAGTATATCTGATATATTGGATATATACTGGAATTAAATGGATGGTTTCTGTGAGCATTTTTAAAGTGTGTAATATAGTATAGTCTGCTCTATTTATTGAGAATACACTGTATCCAGAATAGTAGCTCATATTAATTTCAGATTAATAATTCTGTTACTGTCTAATATTGGTATGATGCCTTACAATGTAATAAATGAGTTGATAGTCTTGACTGGATAATATAAATTATTTGATATATAGGAAATCTTGTTCTTATTTTTTCAGGAAAAGGATGAGTTAAGTTCTGTGGTTGTCATTCTAGTATATTTCACTGGTGCTTAAAACATAAATAGTGAGCTCCAGTATATAAATTAGAAACCTATGAATTTTTTTGGTTTGACTTTGGCAACGAACTCATCAGAAAATTAGGCCATTTATATTTTGCAAGAAAATATTTTGTTTCTTGTGGGAATTTTGTAGGTAATTACTCTTTCCCTTCTGTAATATGTTTTAATTAAATGACGTATATACACATGAAAAAGTGTGCATGCACCTTAGAACTTTCCGATTCACTTCTCTGAAATCTGCTTTGTTGCCTGCATATCTTTGCAAGCTCTGATGTTGAAGAAACTGAAAAGTTGATATGGGTGGAAGGAGACAGGTAGGGCAGTACAGTTATGTTCTAATAGAGAATATCTTATTTGAGGTGTGTCATGGGGGCTTCTTTTCAGAATATTTCATTAATCAACCTTTTAAAAATTACTTACCCTCAAAGTATTCAAAATGCAGAGCCCCTGAAAAAGCTATTTTGTTAGAACTGTATGTAAAGAAAGGACAAAGCAAATTGTCAGTAGAGATACACGTTATTTTGACTAAAGATGGTCTTCTACGGTCTGCAGAAGAAAATACCAAGCTGAATTGTTTAGCTTTTACTTCTCTTAAGTACTTACACTTCGGCTTTGCATCCTCTTCTGTCTCTCACCAGGAGTATAGAATGATTGTCAACCAGTAGAAGAAAACTTGAATGAATGAATGTTGTTTTACTCACTGAAGTACAGGCAGTATCAGTTGCTGTGGAGGAAGTCTAACCTTTAGACTATGACCATAATAATTTGTTGATTGCCTATGTTACATCAGAGGACAGGAGGGCTTAGCAATGATGCTTGCTTTGGACTCCTGATGACCTAACATGCAAGACCTTCACCATGAAGACCTAACTCAGCAATATAAATTTGAACGGGAGAGAAAAGGCTAGATTATACGTGACTAAAATTAATGATATATTACCATTTCATCTGACCCTTGTAGTCATTAAGAACCTTCTAATAAGACTGTTCCATAATATTTTTTCTGGGGATTATAGTTACTGCAGTATAGTAAATTTCATTACTTTCTAGAAGAACAAAAAATAACTGAATCCATGGTTTGGATAGTTAAATCTTTCTTTAAAATGGAGACAGGTAAGATCACCTTCAACTTGTGTTGGAATCTGTAGTCTGTGTCCCATTTTACTTATGCAGAAAAAAAATCTTTAATGAACAGTATACATACGTTATAAAGGTGAAAATTATCATGTCTGTAAGAATGAAAAACCTCTAGCATTTTCATCCTTTTCCTTGCAGAGAGAAAACATTCTAAGCCATTTGAAATATTGTTTTTAAAGAGTCCTTCATGGCTGGTGGGTGTTATACCAAATTCGATTAATTTTTTTTTTTATTGTACTGTAATTGCTTACCATTGCAGTTATTTATCTGGGGAAACAAAATGCTTTATAATTAAAGTTCCATAAAGGAAAATAAATTATAATAATTATTTTATAGGGATAAATTCATTCCATGGTAGTTGTCCCATTCCTTTACACCAGTACTTGTGTGATCTTCTACCATCTCCCATTAACAGCCATTTACAACTAATGCTTTGTCTATTGTCTTCTGTAGAATTCAGGACAAGTTTTGTGATACACATAAAGAGTAGTATCATGTATGTCAGACTTTTACAGTCCAGATGTAATTTTTGGGCATGTGATCACACTGCAGGACCACATCAGATAAGCTTTCAGGCAAGCAGCATACCCTTTTATCTATGCACAATGTTAGGCATTCATGCATTTTGCAAAATAGTATTTTAAAATCTGTTTGTTTGTCACCACTGATGGGAATGAGGAATAGAATGAAATTCTCTAAAATGCACTGTGGACTATGGATATGCAAATAATCGGGGTTTTGGTTCTCTCACCATCCTTACACTATCAGCATGCAGTGTTTTGGCTCTGACATGTATTCTGAGATTAATTTTGGTTTTGGTGAGAATTATTACAAGTGTGATAGGTTGTTTTTAGCATTTTCATCTTGCTCTCCTTAAAAACAAATCTCACTCTAGTAGCTGCATTTTTATTATCCTTTATTATCTGTAAACATGAACCAGTCTGCGCAGTTCTCAAATCATTCTGTTGTTTGGGAAATCTATGGCAAGATTCTGTCCCCCTGAGAGATCCTGCTGATGTTCTTGCATGCCAGTGGTTGAACAATGATCATTACTACTATATATTACCAGTGAGACCTGTATTCTCCTTTCCCCTCCCCTTCTGAAACATAGAAGGAGCTGTATCTCCTTCACAGAATAAACATTGGGACAAGTACATTATAGTAAAACTTCTAGGCTTACCTTTGTGGCTGTTAGATCCTCTACATTCATAAGGTAACATGCATATGTCAAGAGTCCTGTATCAGTTTAGGAACCCAAATGTAGTGGCCCATAAAGAACTTAAAGAAGTTAAAGTTGCAGGGAGTTATATTCTAGAGTAAAAGGATCTTGATCCCTGAATCATTTGGAGGTGCTGGTAATTCTCCAAGTGATTTCGAGCCTCAAGGCATATGACATGTTGTCAAAATCTACAGTGACTAGCAGCATGGAGATACAAAAGTTGTAAATGTGAAAGCAACATGAAATATTAACAATTCCATTGTCAATCAATGGCAGTATTTGCTATAAAACAGGCATCTAAATTTAGGAATTTAACATATAAATAAACCATTAGGTTCCGGCATGTTTTCTGATGGAAGATGGTAATCATTGGCTAAATGATTTGCCAGTTCTTTAATTTGATCTTGCCAACACACTGATATTATGGGGAATGTCCAAAGGAGTGTATCCCTGAGCAGCCTGTATTTCGCCCATCTATAAGAACTGATTTAGTCTAGCAAGCCTTCTTTACTGATACACCTGGTATGTTGGGAAAAAAAAGGTTCTGTGAATACAGCTCCAGGTCAGAATGTCTGCTGTGAGACATCACTGAGGTCAGTGAGGAATTGTTCTTAGTATCTAGAGAATAATAACAGACAGAAGGTCACAGTGGCTGAAGCAAGGATTCTGGTGCAGCATAATTGATTCTGAAGGAGCCCATAGAGTTTTATTCATTAGCTAGTGCTAAGTGAGTGTTTAACACAGGCACAGAGTTCAGGATTGGTTTCTGAATTGCAATAGAGCTATTATGTGCATGTTACATTTAATTTCTTAGGTTAATAAAAGCTTTATAAATACGAATTTCTAGTTACATGACACATCTTGCTCAAGAGACAGGAAAAGAAGGAAGACACCAGATAAGATTTTTTTTTTTTTTTATTAGACCGCAGTTTTATCACTGTAACTGGGAACTTTCAGGCAACAACCATTGTTAATACAAAAGGTAGCTACTGTTGTCCCCTCCAGCCCTTTAGTACGATGCTGATACTTTTGCTGAGACCTTGTTGCCTGAAAACCAGAAGTTAATGAAAGGGAAAAAACCCCCACCTTTTTGCACAGTAATCTCTCCTTTCTGCAGAGGACCTTAGAAGTCCAGTTTTGCTCTGCAGCTTCTTTAAAAGATGCCTTCCACAAAATCTACTTTGAGTTCCATTTTATCTGGGAACTGATCCATTATTTTCATAAGCCACTTGTTAAGTTGAAAAAAAAATAAATTAAAAAAATTTACAACTGGAGTCCTTCTTGGCCCCTTGGGTGGCTGGTAAGCAGTTTAAGGTAATGTCTTTACTTCACAGGAGGAGCAGGATAAAGTCTGTTACTGCAGCTCAGCTGATGTGCAATGGTTTCCTGTATGTTTTGGGACTTCCATGTTATCAGTGACTTGCTCATTTCCTGAGAGTGCAGAGTCACAGGGACAGACCCTGCAGAAGAAATCTCCATGGGTATATGCTGGCTAGTTATAGCAGTGAATCAGGATTTTATTCCCCATGTAACTAACTGCCTCATCCATTACACATACTTTGGTAGGCAGTTTTGCTCTGTTTCATTATCTTCTTAAACAAACTTGGTCTTTTTTGAGATTTTCTGCTGTGAACTGCAAGAAATCACCCACAGTACACACTGCCAAAATCTCAATTTAATAGCTTGAACAGTGTGACTATTTCTAATAATTGTCCATTTCAGTTCTTCAAATAAAACACTGATTCCCCAATAGCAAACAGGAACTAGAAAATGAGTAAAATTGTTGGCAAGGCATCACTTGGAACCAAATGAGCTTGGTGCCAGTTCCTCATTGTTGTAGCAAGCACAGTGACGGCCAGCATGCTGTGTATTTCTGTCATCCGGACACGTCCAGCTGTAGCTGGAGACACAAATCCAAAATGGTTACAGCTGTTTCTCACTAATTAACTATCCAACTTATGTTTTACCGTCTACAGCTCTGTATGAACTCACATATGAAGAATAGCTGGGTATAGTATGCAGCATACATGAATAAAATGCATATATGTGTTGTATGGCTGCTAGCAGACACTGATAGAGAGTAATTAAATTCTCATCACTGAAGGGATTAAAAAATACTCAATTGTTTTTAAGCTGTTTCCTTAGATATCTAAAAATTTAACTAGTTCCTTCAAGGCTTTTGATGCTATAAAAGTCTTCAGTAAGCTTAACTTAAGATTAAAGATATACAGCAGTATTTTTAGGGAAGGAAAAAGACGAGAATCAAAGCAAATGGGAGCCTAACTCTGAGAGTGGACTCCATAGCCTGGAATTCCTTGCTGTGCATTGGGAAGACAAGAGGATAGGAAGAAAATGTAGGGGGAGAACAAGGTGACCCAGGAAGGTGATCCAAAGCTCTGGCATATTAAGTGGAAACAGAGTTGCCATTTAGAGCTGCCAGAGGGGAACACCAGAGGTCTATACCTACCTCCCTCATGGACATATGCGTTAGGGCCCAGGCTCATTATTTTGTGGGGCAAAAAAAACGTTAAAAAGAATTTTAATACTAATCATTGTCAGCTGAGCTGATACAATTGGGAAGATCTTTTCTGTAGAAGAGGTTCATAGTGTTGTACACCTGTTAAGAAGAGAAGGGGAGCTGTTATCACTAGGAAACAGTGAAAGTAGAAGAAAGAATGTTACTGTTGGAAAGATAGGTTGAAGAAGCAAACGAACATTTGGGGATCTCTGTGAAAGAAGTAAATGGTCTTATGGGTAGTGACAGACATAGTTATTATTTATAGTTCCAGAAAAAAAGAATGAAATAAGGCTGAGTGTGGTGAGGATAGAGTCTAGTGGGTAATTTCAATATTTTCTTTAACTATTTATTGGTCCACTGTATTAAACCAAAAGGGATTTTTAAACTTCTTTCAAGAGTCTACCTGTCCTGTAACATATTGCCTGCTATTCCACTGAGTGATATATAAATAGCTAACCATTTTAACTTTAATTTTAAATCATTATTCATAGCTCTTTGGGACCAATGTTTTCCAGGCTTTTTCTATTTTTGTGTTGAGTGGAGGAGAAGAGAGGAGCCTGGGGAGGAGGAGAGAGAATGTGAAAAAAAAATAATCCCCTCAGCTGTTCTTGAGTCACGGAAAAAAAATACACACTTGCCACAGGAGGAAAAACCTCATTTTAACTTTTTGAAAACTACAGAAAAAAACTACTGAAGTTTGAAACTTGAAACAAAGTGGGCTTCTGAATCATAGAGATTCAAAGCTTTATTGGGAATCAAAGTATCCAAGTAAAGCTACATACGAGTGAGCACAATTTCGGAGCATGATCGGTCACAGTTCCTTAGATTTTAGCAAAGCATATTACTATTGGGCCCTATTTGTGAAAACAGAGCACATTCATTTTTCCAGTTTGGCCTGAACAGAGGACTCGCACACAAAAAAAATGCTGCTGAAATAATTTGCACGTGGGAGATTTTTAGTTGCTTCTGTAAAATATATGCAGTAAATTCCTCCAAATCCCAATGAATTACGAACATTTGCTGGTGGAAAAACAGAACCCTTAACATGTTTAGATATAAAGTTCCCCTGGGTTCTTCCAGTAGAAGTTAGACACAAAGATTTACTTGCAGTTAGTGACAACGGAGCCAAAACAACCCAGGCTGGATAAATGAGGATAGGGTAAACCTTAAATGATAACTGTTTCATTGAACCCCATTACATTTCAGGAATCTTACAAGTTTTTCTTGCTGGTTCCAAGTTATAGGTTACTTAAGTTATAGGTTACTTCAATTACAGGTTACTTTAAGTATAGTTAAAGATTACACAATGAAAAATAAAATGCTAGCTCTTTTTTTCCCTCTAAAGCTTTCCAACACAGAGGCCCTTCAGGTTGTAACTGAGAGGTACTGAGAAGTGGGTTCTTCTGGCATTGTAAGTTGTTTGTAGCTGTGATTAATAAACATTTCCTCCTGCCCAGTCCTTGAACTTCAGACCAGTAAACTGATTTAGTCTAGATAGAAAGCACATGAAGGAATGAGAAGAGGGATTCAGTGACAGCAGTGGGAAGGGGCTCAGGATACCTGAGTGGGCACAATGTGGTGCCTGGAGCTGGCAGAACAGTGGGGTTGGTGAGGGAGGGAGCCTGGAGTGGTGATGGGTGACCAATACCTGGCTGAGAGGTGATCATGCAACCAACCATTTTGGTCAACGCAATAACCAAACTGAAAACAAGGTTCAGGAGTGATGGTGGTGGGTGTATGGGTACTCAAGAGTCATCTGTACCAAACAGCTAGAGAAGGATCAAGTCAATATGAAAGCCTAGGGAAAAAGCGATTTCCACATCAGAGGGGAAAGGAAAATCTGTGTGATTTGCCTTGAGTTCAGAGGGTTTGTAGGGAACAGGAGATGAATTCTTGCTAATGTGCCTCAGGTGTAACCATCTTTTTAGCTTGAGGGTCTGTAGCTAGCAGTAGGGGTGAGAGAGAAGAAAAGGAGCTAAAAGGATAAACAGAAAACTTTCTCCTTTCCATAAGGAGCCCATCTGGAGGATACCATGTTTTTGGCCTTTTCTTTGGATTTTGGCTAAGGAAAGGCAATTGTATTTGTGTCCTGTTGTTGAAAGGACAGATATTCTTCACTCCCTTGTTTTTAATTTATTGTCTTGAAACAATGTAAGTGGAGTGCTTAAATATCACTGTTAGGAGCAGAAAACATGAAAAGCTACTAAAGTTATCAATTATTGCCAGGGTATTTAAAAACAGTTGGTAGATTTTATGTTTTGAGGGATTGCTTTTAATTATTTGTAACCAAGTTTATTATATTTTTTGAACTTTTTTTACATGACTATCTAGTGGCAAATATTGCTTTTGCTGTTTACCAGAAATTTCTTATATTGTGATACAGAGTGGTGCTTCTCTTCTAGAATTAAATATGGCCCTAATATATTTGGCTAAAGAATTTGAGTTAGTATTTGTAGTTTTTATTATAAATAACTAAGTTATATGTCTTAAATATGTTTGAGATGCCTCCTTCATTATTTGGATTAACTAAATATTTCAGTAATAGTTACAGGTTAAAAATAGATTCTCTTACTATTCAGTTTGAATTCCCTGATGCCTATGGGATGCATCTCCTTAGTGTTACACAGCTGGTTTGATTTTTGAACTGTAATTACTTGCAACTGTTCAACACATACAACTAACGAAGTCTGTGTCTGATATAATAAATGAATGAACAAAAAAAATACAGCAAGTGCCTAAAATAAGGGTACATATTTAAAAGCCAGTATCAGAGAAGAATGAAAAAGAACTCATGGATCTAGATGTAGCAGTTGCAGTTAAATTATGTAATCCTGTATAGAGAAAACAATGCCTCTTTCAATTTTAAATGTTAGTGAATGTAAAATATATTAAAAATGTACCTGATTCCCTTGAAGCTTCAGAATTAGCTGTCTGAAGACGGTGGTACTATGAAAACAAGAGATGATGCAATTTAAAAGGAAATAAACCCCAGTATTGCCAATCTTGTTAATAGTATGATAGAATGAATGCATGCTGGAGTTCCCCAAAATTACATTCTGTAGTTATAAACACGTAAGAGTTTAGTGACCTACTGCAAGTAAGATTAACATGTTTTTAGTTCATAGAAGTATTTATTTATTTCTCTATTTATATGTTTCTCTATTTATTCTACAGTGGTTACAGCTTTTGTTTCTATGTGCTACTGCTATTTTGCTGCCACATGAAATTCTTAAATTTAGTTGTATTTAATTTTAACTTTGAAATAAATATTACTTTTTTAATCTGTGCCATTATATTTAGAATCATAGAATAGTTTGGGTTGGAAGGGACCTTAAAAAAGGCATCTAATCCAACATTCATTTATTAACCTTCCAAAACAAATTGGTAACACTTGTTCTTCCAGGTGATGGTAATTTTGGTCTTTTTTCCTTTCTTCCAGGGGTGTTAGAAAAAACATGCCTTTATTCAAATGGAAGTGAGGTCCTCACAGTTAATGGTGACATCGAAACATCTGGTGTTCTTTTGCCAAACACGGTTGAAAACAGTTCCAAGTCTGATACCACAGTGGATCTCAGCACACGGCCCTCTCCCTGGAGCACCACGTCTTTATCCCACGTTGACCAAATGAACAAGAACTCAAATATATTTAGAGAGACTTTCCAGGAAAATTCATTTGCTCTTGCAACTCAAGCCACAGTGCTCAGTCCTCATCCTACATATGATGCTGCTTTGGCAGAGGGCTCTGAAGACAGCACCCAGCTGTTTGCTACTACAGAAGAGGCGACTTTGTGGTCTACAGATGCATCCTTTAACAGCACAGAGAGGATGACCACACTCCCACTAATAAGTTCTACCCACCCATCTGTGTCACAAAAAATGGATCAGACAAAAAGTAAGTTTTCATGTTATTTGGCTCCATAAGTCTGACTCAAAAAGTACAGAATGTACTGTTGGCAGTTCTGAGGAATGTGCTCCTTTTGATAATTTATTTTGTTGTGCACATTCCATGTTGTAAGCAACTGGTTTCTTACCAGAACATTTGATCGACCCCATTGAGAAAGATGCATTAAATTCTTTCAGGTATGAATACTTACAATATGTTCTTCAACTGGTGATAATCATGCATGTTTACGAAGGCTGAAAATGAGTTACTGCATACTGTATTCAGTTTATAGATTGAATTTTCTATGTTTCTTTAAAATTATGTATGTGGCAGGTACCTTCTTGTTGTTGGTAATTACAGTTACAACTCTTTCTGTGTTAATGGATAATTTTTTCTCAAATTTGAAGCAGTTTTTCTATGTAGCAATACAGTTCCAGTGTTTTTTCCTGAGGATTATACTCAAAATGTCTAGAGAGAATAGTAATTAACTGTGATCAGGGGCTTTTTTTTTTTTTTTTTTTTTGACTATGAAAGTAGGTGCATTACACTAGTGGCATGGTAATTTTATTGACTCATCATGTCAGTGGTAGTGAAAGCTTCCCTGATACAGTTTTGTTAACAGCTGAAACACTAGGGTACCATATTAAAATTGTTTCTCTTGAAATACATATTATTCCTTTGCTCTTGATCTCACCAGAGCACAAAGCAAAACTTATTCCAGGTCATAGAGAGATCTGAAATAGATGAAAGCAGATAGTCAGTGGCCTACAAGTAGCACACTATATTAAGTGTATTGTCAAAATTTCTTTAAAAGAAAATAAAAGACTGACAATGGTGATCACTTCTGAAAAGACACTGAATTGCATATTATTTTGAGGAGCAGGACTGTGTGTTTCTGGATTCAGTTAAGTTATAATACCTGATATTAGTTATCTGAATTTTTTTACTCTGCTGTCTTTCTTTTTTTTTAAAGCATTCTCCCTTCAGGAGTTTGTCTCCATCCCCCCATCATCAAAAAGGCTGACGAAAGTTGGGAAACATCTGCAATTATCTCTTTCCCTTGTTCTTTATGGACTGAAGTAGGGAAAACCATCAAGTAATACTTTCTTTTTTTAAAACCTGGTACACAGAAGAGATTGCTTTTGAGGGCATTTCAGCGATAGCTTATTTTGTCACTCATAAATTAGCTTTCAAATAAAATAACTTTCTGGACATCAGTGGATTTTTCAATATTTTCTTCTGTTCCTGAGACTGTAGTGAATCCACAGGCCATTTGACTGGTGCAGGGTTTCTGGAGGTTTCATTTGCTAAATAAATTTTCTTAAACAGGTTTATCTCTTATTTTCTCCCCCTGCACCCCAAATTCAGAACAAATGTGTATAAATGCACGCTTGTATCCTATTAGTGATTCGTTTATTTACTACTTTTGGTAATTTTGTTAGTTATCACTGCGCCAAAGTACAGCGTAAAAGCATAGTGTGCTATACTGCAGATACTTCAAACCATAGGATTTTTAATAATTACTGTAGAAAGGGACACTTCATTTTAGTGGCCTGATGATTAATGTTGAGCAAAACTGTAGGGCAACGTACCACCTGCTTTTCTTAACTATGACTACTTTGATGTGTTGTAGGGTCTAACTGTTCCAATTTTAGAAGTTAGTGTCTTTGCATTGCAGTCTTAGTTACTGGTTAGATACAATATAGATACATTGTGTAAGATTCTGTGTTTGTATTTGTATTTGTCTGCCTAATTATTGTATTTGAGATATGTGGAATTCCAGGAAATACAGATGAAACTAGTGTCAAACTTTTTTCCCTTTTCTTATCATGTGGGAATGAACTCTTTTGAGATGGATGCAATGTGTATGTGGGAGGTGATAGCTTTCCCTTCTAGGATGCTGAGGCAGGGTCAGTGCTACAGTGGCTCAGGACAGCCTTAGGTCTGGTTTTCTAAATTTCAAATATTTGAGATTTGGTATTAAGCACTTCTGGTCTGCGAAGAAATTTGTAGGTATGTGCTCTATTGTGGTAAGTGCAGTTCATTCCAACAGTGTGTATATTCAGTAGGCATGATGATTTGGAATTCTACTGTCAGGTGGTTTTTTTTCTGTGTAAAGAGAAAAGGATAAAAGATTTTCAAAGACAAATTTGAAATACCACAGGTTTCTTTAAAAAACAAAACACCAAGAGAAACCTCATCCCAAACCGAGATACTTCAAGTTAGGTTTTTCTCCCCTATTAGATAAATCAGGAGCTGGTGTGTTTCTAATCAATAACCTCTCTGTCTTGAATTTCACTTTCAGGTGTTTTGCTTATCTGTATTCATGTGGATGTTGCCTTGATTCTGTATGTACATACAGAGAAAATGTGTATATATATATATATTTTGGGGATCCAGAAGAATTTTGCCTTGGAATGTGTTCCTTCCTATGGCTGTCCAAGGCATGGAGGACTAGAAAGCAGGGGACTTTGAAAAGTTCACAGGGCTCCTCGCTATCTCGCTTGTCCTGGCCTTTGCAAATTAACTCCTTACACTCGTTCTTGGTATCTTTGATCTCTTTTCCCACTAACCTTTGCTTCTTGGAGAGAACACTAAGGTAAAAGAGAGCATGGTCTGGTGTCCACAGGAAGTTCTTATGTATTCTGATGGGGAGGGAGATGGGGAATTAACTGTGAGATGAGATATGAATAGATTTTGGAATGGGGAGTCTGGAATAGCTTTTTGGAGTAAAAACTTTTTCTGGGACAAATAAAACTTAACAACCTCATGGGAATGGTGGTAGTAGATCAAATTAAGTGTCTCTTGCTTCATCTGGATCCAACTGCAATCATTAGCACGTGCTTAAAGAAGAATAAACTAGGACTAGCATACATAGACAATTCAACATTATATGGTAGCAGATTCCAGTGATCTGCAGTGAGTCCTGATGAGCATTCTCCCATGAATTTATGTAATGACTTTTGAACCCATGTAACATGGAGGTTTGAGCTTTTTAGGCATATCTTATAAGGAAATTAATCTCCAAATGAAGTGTGAAGCTGATGTTCCGTCATCATCAATGCACGCTAGCAGATCATTCATCAGTACAAGTTTTGTCTGGTTCAATGCGGGAAAATGAATGCATTTCTGTTGATTTAGCAAGAGTGCATAACTTCGACTTTGTGTTGGTTTTGCACAGGGTGTTAAAAGACAAATGATGTCACAAAACACAGAGACTGCCAGGGCAGAAACCAACTAGACAAAATTTTCTGAATGCATTTGAACAGGCATTCATGTAGCTGTAATGTTTTTGGTCTGGTTTTAGTATCCCTAGCACTGGATTTACTTTATTGGTGAACCACAGTTTCAATAAAAGACATTAGAACACATTAATAAGGGAAATGATAAACATTGTGACCATATGGTATTCACTCAAGACTTTAAAATAACACAAGTAAAATATTGTGAAGTTACTAACTGGAGAGGAATGAAATTTGGCACATATGACATCAATTATTTAAAAAGTCCTTGAAGCAGAAGGAAGTTCTTTGGCAGAAATTCTAGTAAAGAATAGATTAGTGGGTAAATGGAAATGCATGATAGAATAAGGCAGAGATGAAGTTTATTTTCATTTTACAAGGTGAAGCAATGCCTCACAAATGCCTCGCTATTATCTCTTTGAAAGAGTCAGTGAAAATGATGGTTAATACAACATACTTGGCTTTTCAAATGGCTGTTAACGAGTCCTCCCTGAGAAGTCTTAAAGAGACTCTTCTCACAGACTCGTTAAAAGACAGAAGGAAAAAGAGGAATGAATGGTTAAGCTCCACAATGAAGAAGGTTACTGATGGAGTTTTACAGGGTTACCTGATCTAGGAAAGCAGGGAATAGGCAAGTAACAACATTTCTGCTAATAAAGAATCATCTGTCTAAACTGAATAACTGGGAGTGATACCTAGGAATCACATAAATGTCTCATAGTGGAGAGAGTGACTGATAAAATGTTTATGTGACTTTGTGCTGATAGGTGCAAAAGAATGGTGGAGGATGGGGATCAGCCCAATGTAATACAAGGCTGGACTCCCAGCTGGCGGTGCCACCAAAACAAAAGACCTGAGGGTTTGCTGCAGACAGCATTCTGGCTCTGTGACTGTCAAGAAGGCAAATGGAGTGTTAGGAATCATCAGGAGGTCTGCAAAGAACAAAACAGAAAATCTCATTGCATCAGTGATGTTCATAAAGGGAAATTCAGAAAGGTAATAGTAGAATTGGAAAAGGCAAATAGCAGGCAACCAGACCAGTAGAGACATGGAATGGCTCAGATGAGAAGAGGCACTAAATAGGAGGAAAACAGATGGCTGAGGACTAAGTGGTTGTGGTAGCTATCCGTACCATTTTGAGTGTCCTGGAGAAATGGAACAGGGAGCAGTTACCAGTTACTCACTGTTACATACTTATTGCCACAGAATGATGAGAAAATGAGAAAGTATGAAAATGCTTGGAGAACTTTGTGAGAGGTTGGTCTGTTGGGGGCTTTTAATCACAACAGTTCAACTGCAACCTCTGACTTGTGAAGGCTCAAGATTTTAGGTTGCCATAATTTGTTGTTATACTTCCAGGTGGTTATTCCTTATATTTGCCCTAAATTCTTAGAATTTTTCTTGAACATATAATGCTGGCCCTTACCAAAGACCACCTTCTGAGTTAAATGTATCCTGTGTTATGTCTCTGATGGAAATCAAGTGGAGGAACCCACTTTTCCTGTTGAGGGATTTGAGATTGTGTGAGTTCATGTTTAAATGTTTGCTGAGGGCATGGGCCATGGTCCTGAGTTGCTAGGATGGTCCATTGGAGAGTTTTCTCATAGTAAAAATATCAGGAAGGAGGTCTTAGGTGAACCAACAGATTCAGTAGTGTATATTCATGGAATTTAGAAGTATATGCAGTAATGTTCTGTTCATCTGTCAATCAATGCTTAACAGAAGAAAAAGCCTATACTAAACAGTAATTATCTTAAAGAATAAAGGATGTTTTTCCAAGATAAATATCAGTAAAATTTTATCAATACTTTTTTTCTTTTTGAAACAAAAGTAGGCTGCAGTTAGGCAGTAAAGCGTGAGACTGAGCAGGAGAGATCTCAAGTGTATGAGACTGAGTGGGATGTTTTCATTTCAAATGAAGCAGACTCTCTGTTTTGTAGTACTGCTGATTTGGGGAGACAGGAAGAAGGAGGGCAAGAGAGGGCTGACAGTCTTCCTAGAAAAACATCCTGTAAACTAATGGAATATGCACTGGAGCAAGAGGTATTAATATCTGATTTTGTTTCTTCCACTCACTGATGTTTATGCATACATATATTTAATATCCCTTTTTTTCTGTGCCAAGTCTCTTGTACTTGTCTCCTAGCAGACAGTCTAATAACCCCTCTACAGGCACAGAACCCATCTGCTCTGAGAGAAGGGGAAGTGGCAGCTGTGGAGATGGAGAGAGGGGCACCCCCATGTGTTAGTAGGAGATGGCACTGGTGGTAGGAGAGGTGGTCCACAGAGACTTTCATATGAGGAGAAGCCCGACTGGACAACTCGAGGCCATACTGGGGAGGCCAGGGAGAGCACTGGGTCTCTAGACTTCTTCATTAGGAAAAGAACTGGGTAAAGAGTAAGGTGGATAGAAATAAGTTACATGTTTTTTCCAACTCCGGGTTATTCTGAATATGCTTGACAGAGTGCTAGGAAAAGGCACGCATCCCAAATGAACATGGATGTGGTTCCTGTTCAGCTTTTTTACAAATGTGTAGGAGGGTGAAAAAACCCCTAAGCCCTAAATGGTTGCTTAGAAGAATAAGTAGAAAAGTGCCTCTGCAAAAGAGTCGCTATATCAGAGGACTTCTTAAGCATTTCGAAAAGCATAGTGTTTATCTTTGCTTGTTTGCATCTTTTACTCTTTTCCTAAATAACAAATATTCTTACAATGCAGAGGACCCTTGGGTCTTTTCACTTTTCATGCACATCTTTGAAACTGAGCAACTTAATTTCTTTGCAATCCCCTGCTCAGCCTAGAGGTTTTCCTAATCCTCTCTATTGTCATTTAACTAAATTTGATTTATACATGGAATAAATCTCTTTGTTTCTACCCAGCATTTCGTACTTTGTATATAGTGTTCTGCCACTGCTAGAATCTACAGAGTACTAGTCTGGCCCAGCTTTCTGTTTGGTAGAAAAGAGCAATATGAGAACCACTGTGGGAGTAGCTGGACGGGATATGTCACGTGTGGCACAGAAACAAGAAATTCTCTGCCTCTCCTGCCTTGTGCTGCTCGTACAAAAGACATTTTTCTTCTGCTGAAGCTAAGGTATCCTGTAACTGTGTCCCAAGTCAGACCGTAGACTTGCATCTCCCTAATCCCCAGTGTCTCAAGCAGTGGTCTAATAAATCACTTTGTCTTCTAGCTCAATTTATGTGTAATTACTCATAAAAGTTGGAATATATCCAATTATGTAAGGAGCAATAGCAGCAATAGACCCATGGTAGATCTTTAGGTAAATCTTGTCCTAAAAATATATATATATATATTCAGAACATTGTTAAAACATTATTTTGTCCTGAAGGGAAAATGGTTTTGATTTTTCAGATTGGCACAGAAGAACATAAACAGTGGTCTCCTAAATCCCAGGCCAGGAGTTTAGCCACTCAGCTGTGGATTTTTCATGCAAATGCAGGCAAGAGTAGACTAACAGGGTACTTATTAATATTGTTGGTGCTTGAGTTCATGCTTGAGAGTGTTTTCTTTTCCAGCAGTAGCTTCTGTTGCTTTAATCTCACCTATACTTAACATTTTTCTCTCAAATTAAAGAAACCAAGTGAAAATATGTGCCCTAAAATTTTGGCAATGCAGTCCTCATTTAAAAATGCATTTTTTTTTTTACACTAGTCAAAATAGTCACTAAGCCATTCAGGTTTTATTGCCTAGCAGAAATTTAAAATTAAATTTTCAGTTGACATGGCAAAATTAGTGACTTACAGGAGAAACACACGGTGGGTTTTCACTAAATTCGATAGAAAGAATCTGGTTCTCATCAGTTTGCCTATTCCACCATCACTGTTTCATATGGGTGCATGGGCATAGCTTGGCAAGGAAACCATTAAGTTTCTGACATATAAGATGTATTAACTGGAATCCAAAAAATTCTTAAAAGTCATTATTCTCTATGTAGAATATATAGAGATGTTTTCATTACAACTTATATACCTAAGGAAGAAAATCATTACTAGCTTTTATCACCTGGTGAATTACTGTTTTCAGGTAACTGTAAGCTTGGCAAAAACTTCAAATGCTTTTGTGAGAATTGAAATGAAGTAGCTAACACTTTCATACCTTCAGCTCTAGCTAAGCTTGTGATTTCAATTCCCTTTAATAAATTCATCTTTCCTTACTGCAACTATTTTGTTAGTTTATCATCTTTGTATCATGTTTGTAGGTTATCATCTGTCCAAATCCAGTTTGCTGGAACAGTGTTCTGTATGAGATACCTAACAGACCTCAATATCTGTTGGGATTAGCACTGTAATGAGTACTATGAATAACTATCACACTCCCCCTGCAATTCCATATGTCTTTACTCCTCAGCCTTTCAGCAGCGTGTTTTACTTTAGAGTGGGAGATTCCCTTCTTGGAAATAACTCCAAAATCAGCTTTTAGTGATGTGTGTGTCCTTCTAGAGTTATGGAAGTGCATACCTTCAAAACTTTAAAGAACAGAAGTTTTCACCTTTATGCCTTTTATACATCCATTATGTTTTTTACGCTTTGCTGCTTGTAGTTTAAACAGATGTTTGTTGGCAAAATTGAACCATGAACTGACCAAGAGGCTGAGCAAGAAGTCATATGGCCAGCCTGGCCTGAAGCTTTCAAGGATGGGAGCAATGAAACAAGGCATATTTTCAGATAATTGGCTGAGAATTGCAGCCACTACTTCCATTTCAGACCCATCAGCTTCACTGATAATCTTTTAGAAGTTATTTGTGTGGTTATTTCAACAAAAAGTTGATGCTAATAAGTGTTTTGTTCTATACTGTGATTGATCACTTTGTTTCCAAAGGTACACATCTGGTAGCAGCATGTGACTTTACATTTGATTAAAGATAATCTGCTTTATGCTTCTGCATGGTCTGTTATGGTTATAATAGAGTGCAGCCAGGTGTGGGTATAAAGGCAGCATCAATATAAAATTATAAGATCTCAACTTTTGTCCAAAAACTGGAAGGTGAAAGTATTGATACAACAGAAAGTGATTTAGAGTCACTGTCATCTTTCACAATCCTGTGAAATTCAAGAACAACATAATGAGTATCGTGATTTGACATAGTGATGGGGACGGGAACTGGAGAAAGCGATAAATAGCCTGATACAGTTAAAGATAAATTTAGCTACTAATCTGTACACAAAATTTGCCTTTCTCACCTTTATTATGACTGATAATTTAAAAAATCCTAATGATATTCTCCAATGAAATAAAACAGTGGAAATTCAGACTAGAAATTCGGAAAAGCTTTTTCACTGGATGGGTCGTTCAGCAATAGAGCCTGTTAGAGGATGTGGGATCCCTATCCTTGGCCAAAGTCATGGATGACAACGTGCTGATGGCAATCTCACTTGGAGCAGCAAGGAGGCTAGAGACCTCCAGAGGACTCTTGCAACCAGTATTTATATGATTATAAAGTAAAAAAAAAAATAATATTTGCCCATAAAGGATAGAATGTAAGCATTTTGTATGGTTGAAAAAAGTTTAACATTACAGCTTGTTAATGGTATTTGAGATAATTTAGTCTAATAATAATAATAATAATTTTGTCAAATAATAATAATTATAATTTTTTGAGTTAATTGAGTTAATAATAATTAATTGAGTTAATATTGAGTAAATTAATTGAGTTAATTATCTCAAATGGTATTTGAGATAATTTTGTCCTGATTTTCTTGGGGAAAATACAGGCAATTGAACAATGTGCTATAAGAGAGAGCACTGTAGTAGGCTTTCTGTATTTATTAGTGGAGTTATGGGAAAGAAATAAATGGGTTTTCAATTCTGGGAAGAACAATTGAAGAGTGAGGATTTAAAAATCTCAGTTTGCACAAGCAAATTGCACGCATCATGTCATAAGATTTAAATGCAAGCTGAACTGACACACAAAGAAAACTTCATCATGGTTATGTTATGCTCTGAAACACCTGTATCCTTTTACACATTAAAAACCAGGGTGGTTTCTGACCTCTAATTGCTCAGGCTGTGAAAGTTTGTCAGTGTTGTACTTCATTCACACAACAATCAAATAGGGTAGCTGGTACTTTAAGGAATAACCCGGTTAATACAGGTAGCTAGGGTGTCTGTGAAGAGAAACATTCGGACTCTAGTGGCAGAAACAGAATTAGGCCACCACTGAATATTTAAAAAATATGATGCTTAAAATAAAACCCCAGTGTTATAGACAGGAGAGTCAGTAGCAGGCCCTCAGAATAAAGAAAAGGCCCAGGAAGTTGTATATCATCTTCTGCAACATACACTTTGCCAGACTTGCTCTCAAATTTAGAAGATCTAGGCTGCAGTATTTCTGGCTAATGCAAATGATCTTTTACAGATAATGCTGTAATGAAACAAGCACATACATACCTCTGAAAGACACAGTTGTAGGAATTTTCCATGTGGAAACCAGTAATTTTTTAGATCTGAGTTAGCCAATGCTTTAAAGATCAACACCTGGATCTTAAGCTCCACCTGCAAACTGCCAAGCAGGAAACTACTGTTTGCAAAGTGTGGGTTTCAGGTACTTGCAGTGTTCTGCTGTAGCAGGTGTGGTGCTGGGTTCTGCTCTTAGTTTCTGGACTGATTTCACAGGGATGGGTTTGCTGTGTTAATTTTGTCTGAAAGTGAGGTGGGCATCACTTATCATTATGAGATAGACTTGAAAAAAAGGATCCAAACTTCTTACTGAATCAGAAAAGTAATTTGGCTATTCTGGAAAGATAATTAATCAGAGACAACTAGGACAGCTTGGATGCAGGCTATTTCTATGCTGACCTATTCATAGCCTGTTGAGTATCTCAACTATTGTAAATCTTTCAAAAAGCACTGTGTTTTTTTTTGTTTTGAACATAATAGTATTGGTGCATAATTAAATGTTGTCAATCAAGCTAGCATTCATTTTCACTTATTGAAAACACATTTGTTAAAAAAAGCCAAAACCCAAACCAACCAAACAAAAACATCTGGATGCCTCTCTGGGTTCTGTGGAAGCTACCATTTTTTTTTAAATCCCCTCTTTTTTTTTTTTAAATAAAGCTTTTCAAGGGTAATAAAGTCAGGCACATGTTTCAAAACAATAGCAAAATCCTGTCCAACCTAATATGCCATGGAAAATAATATCTAATGATAGATCCAATCCTAAAATTAATTTCATATTGTGCCTTTTGTTTATTTAATGGTAGGTTCTTAGAAATATGTCTCCAATTTCCCTAAAGAATCTTGTAATTAGGAAATGACTAATCAAAATACCAGATCTGGAATACAGGCCATCTCACACCTCATGGGGGGTAGGTGTTCAGCTTCAGCTCTGGCTAATGAGCTTACCTGCTCTCAGCTGTGCTTGCCCAAGGGATTAAAGAAGCAAGTATGTGCCTCAGTCAAGAAGGGAAGCATTTGGAAGCACATTGGTGAAAGAAGTGGGGGTCCAAAGAAATGAGGTGGCTTGATGAAGCGTCTAGCCTTCCACAGTGTTCTTTGGTGAGGAGAATAACTTAGCTAGAATTTATGATTGCTTTAAGCTCTGAGCAAGAAGCATCTGGTGCAGACTGGATGTGGTGTTCCACTGTATAACAGCTGGTACAGATTGCCTTAAAAAAATTATGATAACACATCAACTCTGATCTAAAATATGAGTTCTGTTTCCCTCATGGCTAATCCCCTCTCTGTGACCTGGGAGATAATGAATTGTTTTTCTCTCTACTGCAGGTGGTCAGTAGCCTTATCACTTCTCCCTTTGGTACCTGTGGAGCACAAGGGGGAGTTGAGAATCACTCATTCCTTTCAAATTGTATAATTCATTAGCTGAAAGAAGTTAAATGCAGAGCAATTGTTTTCAGCTAAGTCCTGGAGCCTGACTTCTATTTCAGATCTGCAGATGGGGTTTGCTGTTCAAAAGCTTGTTTCCCACTTCCCCACATAAGCTATTATGAGTCAGCTGGGCTTCATTTAGAGGTTAGTGGTGCTGAGAAGGTGGCCACATTCCCTTTGCTTACAGCCATACGGTGCTGTACGTGTCTTTTTATGTGCTGGAATTTGCTGTCTCCTTGATGAGCTGACTCAGTTCCAACACTGGCTGAGTTAGTTCTTGGTTTGGCACCACAGTTGTTCTAAAGGAAATGGCAAGCACACATGTTTGAGAGGAAGCAGTATTGCACCACTGTATCAGTTCAATTGTCTTGTGAAATGTTTTTCTGAATGTGTCAGTTGACCTAAGAAAAGTCATGACCTTCTGTTAGAAACTTACTCTGAGAGTATCTTGCTTACATATTTAGGCTACCATTGCTTTTACTGAAATATGAGCGTGAGCCCTTGGGAGACAAGAGCTTGTCAAATTTCTAGCCACACATAAATGTAACAAACAATGCTATTACTCTTGAGGTTATGGCTATGTGATAGAATCATTACTGTTGGAAGAGACCTTTAAGATCATCAAGTCGAACCATTAACCTAACACTGCCAAAACTGCCACTAAACCATGTCCCTCAGCACTATGTCTTTTAAATACCTCCAGTGAAGGAGGCTCAGCCACTTCCCTGGGCAGCATCTTCCAATGTTTGACAACCCTTTCAGTGAAGAAATGTTTCCTAATATCCAATCGAAACCTCCTCTGGTGCAACTTGAGGCCACTTCCTCTTGTTCTACTGCCTATTACTTGGGAAAAGAGACCAACACCCGTCTCACTACAACCTCCTTTCAGGTAGTTGTAGAGAGCAATGAGGTCTCCCCTCAGCTTCCTTTTCTTCAGGCTAAACAACCCCAGCTCCCTCAGCTGCTCCTCATAAGGCTTGTTCTCCAGACCCCTCACCAGCCTCATTGCCCTTCTCTGGACATGCTCCAACCCCTCAATGTCTTTCTTGTAGTGAGGGGCCCAAAACTGGACACTGCACTTGAGGTAGGGCCTCACTAGTGCCAAGTACAGTGCTAAGGAATGATCACTGCCCTAGTCTTGCTGGCCACACTATTTCAGTTACGAGCCAGGATGCCTTCTTGGCCACCTGGGCACACGGCTCATATTCAGATCAACACCCCCAGGTCCTCTTCTACCAGGCAGCTCTCCAGCCACTCTTCCCCAAGCCTGTAGTGCTGCATGGGGTTGGTGTGACCCCAGTACAGAGCCCATCACTTGGCTTTGTTGAACCTCATACCACTGGCCTCGGCCCATAAATCCAGCTTGTCCAGATCCCTCCTTAGAGCCTTCCTACCCTCAAGCAGATCAACTCTTCTGCCCAAGTTGGTGCAGACTTACTGAGAGTTCATTCAAAAGTGCTTGCTTAAGTCCTTCTTAGTCCTTGTTTCTATTTTGTGTTGTACTGTAGAGCATCTCGGTTCTAGAAAAGGAGAAACTTCTGTTCCTCACAGATTGAAAGGAGCTTCTTTTTACACTGTTTTCAATCTCTCCATCATTTTTTGCATTTTGATACTGGAGGTCTTGCTATTTGTACACACTTCCTTTTGCATTTGCTGCAGACACAGTGTTTACCAAAAATTTATGGACTGTGGTAACAGTCTTGAGACAGAAGTATTTGTCAGCTCCTTAACGACATTTTGATCTTGACCAGAGAGTCTTGTAGAAATGGTGACACTGCTGTTGGCAGTTGTTTGTAATATTGTGCTTTTACAACAGAGTGTGGAGTCAAGTATTCCTTCCTTTACTTCCTGAGTGCTTATTGGGTACTTTTAGATATAACCTTTTTGTTTCCATGGTACAGCTAAATAGTTTGTCTGTTGCAAAGGAAATGGGAAGCATCACAGAAGCGACAATTCTGTCACTGATGAACTTGTTCTTATGTTAACTGGGAATTAATTAATTTCAGTTTGGCAGTTCTAGAAGGTCAAAAGGATCAAATCAGTGTGCATGGTACAATATCTGTGGATTTTTTTTTTCTCTGAAGTTTGGTTTTCAAAACACTTTAGATGATTTAATTCAAAATGTTTTGAATGCCAAACTGGAATTAGCCATAGGTTAGTTCTTATAGAAGCAAGCCTACAAAAGACGTGCTGAACAAGCTCATTTAGCGTGACATTGTTTTTAGTTTTTAGAGGCATCAGGATCTCAAGGTGTATGTTATCAATCTTGGTTGTGGCGTTTGTAGCATTTTTAATGGAGTCCAGCCCAACACAGTTATTTAACAACCCTAACTTAGATGCAGAGTCTTCTTTCAGCAGTTTAAAAAGGAGATAGATACCTCATTTTGAGCAAAAGATCTTACAAACCTAGGAGCTTTAAAGACATCTTGAAGTATCCCAACCCTTGAATGATGTATTTCCTTTCTAAATATAAATAGGATGACCCATCGTGTTCTGTCTTTTTCTGTGCTCTTATATCATACCCATTAAAGCTTTGGTATACTTAGCACAGATATGGAGGATTTACTTACCTATCAGTGACAAAAAAATCTTCAAAACTAAGTTACCTAACACTTTCTACTATCTTATCTTATCATAGTTTCTGGATAATAAAGAGTTTTACATATCAATTCTACTTAACGTAGGGTCTATCATGATAAAACCCTTTTATTCTTTAAGTATATATTTAAGCTAACTGCACAGTAATGTTGTGGATTGACCTTGGGTGCCTGCCAGATGCCTACCCAGCTGCTCTCTCATTCCCTTCCCTCAGCAGGACAGAGGGAGAAAATAAGATGGGCTGAGGTGAAGATGAAGAGATCATGTACCAATCGCCATCAGGTGCAAAGCAGACTCAATTATTTTAATGTATTGCCAATTAAAAATAAAGTTGGATGGTGAGAAACAAATACAAGAACTAAAATACCTTCCTCCCTCCCTGCCATTCCTCCCAGGCTTAACTTCACTCCTTCAATCCCGTTTCCTCTACCTCCTCACTGATATGAGCGGCACAGGGAAGATAGGTACTGGAGGTTGTGATTGGTCCAAAACAATTCATCTCTGCTGTTTCTTCCTCCTCACACCTCTTCCCTGCCCCAGCCTGGGGTCTCTCCTACTGCCTGGAGTCCTTCCAGAGCAGCTCACACGTGGATCCTCTCTATGGGCTGCAGTCCCTCAGGATAAGCCTGTTCCAGCATGAGTCTTTGCTGACAAGACACCGTTTCAAAGAATTGAGAGAGTACTTTCTTTTTTTTGTGTGTGTGTGTGACATCTAACATGTTTCACAGCAAAAACAGTTTTCTAAAGTTAAATTTGTGAAATCTTTTGACAAATCTTTGTGTTTTAGACAATAAAGAACTTAACCATTTTGCTGAGGTGTAAAAAGGACAATTGAGCAATATAGCTAAGTCAGACCATGGCATATATGCAGTGTGGAAATAAATTTGTGAGTATCTGAATTTCAGTGATCTAGAGGATAAAGAGTCAAAATGGATGGGTGGAAAGGAATGCTTTAGTCGTGTAAGAGGACCTTGATTTTAGTTGTAAGACAATGGAAAATGTTGCCTGGTGTACATCAGTGAAGAAACCTTTGGGCTATTTGGTAAATAACTGGGGTGAGGTTGTAAAAGTAAACCATCACAGTGGCATAATCTCCTAGTACATTGTTTTAGCAGGAAAAAAGCAGCCTTAGGGATGTTGTGAAATGGAGATATGGCATAAGAAATAATAGCTGGGGGGAAAGGAGGTGTGTGTGATAATCCATAAAGATGTGGCCGCTATGATGAAAATGCTTGAGAACTTCTGCTCTAAGAAAGTATTTCTTAACTGGTTTTGTATTATTTCTGTTATTATTTACATACTTGGGTACGTCAGGATGGAAGCACCAAATGCATTCATTACACTGGAGCTACTAATAAAAGTTCTAAAGCCTGAAACTTAAGAAACAAATGTTTTTGAACCATGAGATTCTTATAAAACAAGCTTCTTACTGACTAAAATTATTTTTTTTTTCGCATGGAATCGCTCTTAAAATTACTCCTATCCAGATATCCTAAAATACTTATTTAGTATCGTGTGAATTGTGTCTGCTTTACTAACAGAAGTTTTGAGCTAATTAAAGGCAGATGACATGGATTATGTACATGATGTTCCCTTTTAATAGTCAGTTTGAATGGAAGTTCAAAATAGCGTTTTGATTTTGTGCAAATGTACCTCAATAGATACAAGAGATTCTCTCTTTGAAGAGAATCCTAGCAGGAACCAGAGATGAGTAAATGGCATTCAGCTATTATTCATTCATTGTGTTACTTTAATTTCTTTCAGGCCACTTTCCTTGTCTTGAAGAATTTAGAACCTGCTTCATTTACAGATGTCTCTTTAGCAAGCTTCTTATTTTTCCAGTATTATGGTGACAATGTGCCTCGGCTCATATTAAATCTTAAGGAGCTACAGAGGACCAGAGTGACACATTTAAAAAGAGAAGGCAGCTATTTAGAACAACGCTTGAGCATATGCTAAATTCATCCCTATTCGGAAAGCATTTCATCACATGCTTGAAAGATGCTCTCAGTAGAGCAGCTCTCTAGCCTCAAGATTGAAATTCCAAATACACAAAAGTTAGTGCTTTTCAAAAAGTAGTTGGCACCTACCTCCCCTGTTGATTTGAAGGGGGCCTGCTGGTGCGCAGTAGTTCTGAAAAAATTGTCTGTTTAGTCTGTGGCTATCTTTTTATCCCCATATCCAGAGATATGACAAGTTTTAAGCAGTTTCTTATCAGGATCTTAAGCACAGCACTAAATTTAGGAATTCCCTTAACTACCATGCTCTGCCAAAGAGGGTCTGCCTCATTTCCCAAACCTATGACGTCTGATTTGAGGCATCCAACTAGTGCCTATTGTAGTAGTGCACTTCTAATTAGATGAAGCTTTAATTTAATACTTTGTGCTCCGTAAATGTTCAATACCTTTCAGGACTGGGTGTCTTACTTTTGATATCCAGTGAAAGAGGTTAAATTTTGATATGGCAGTCTCAAAAATTCAGTTTAGTGCTTCAAAATACATAGATAAAGTTAAAAACAGTCTTTTCATTTGCAATGTTTTCATTAACGTGTAGTTAATGAAATGTAGTTTTGAACTAGCAAATGTGTTCCTCTCATTTAGAAAGATTTAATTTTGGAAGGATGACGAGGAACCCTGGTTTGTATCTGAATAGCTTACACCCTCCTAAGTATTTTCAAAATTGATGTGTAAACAATTTTTAAAAAGTCTTACCTAAACCATAAGACTTTAAGTGCAGAAAAGTTGGCTAAAATCCAAATAGAAGAAAATAACAAAGAAACACAAACAAGGTGGGATGTGTTGAAAGGGAAATTGCACTCATTACAATTGCACTCATTATTGAAAGGTAATATGCACTCATTGTAAGTAATGATTGCTATGTCTTGGGTAGAGAAGAAAGTATGTAAGTAGGGACATAGAAACTATCTGAAAATAAGAGCTGTATTGACAATACAAGATTGTAGAAATTACAGAATGAAGCTGACATTTTAATGCAGAAAGTGAAGGAAAGGTAAAGTCGGAAAATAAAAGGAAATGTAATTACTCATATAAAGAATAATTTCCACTGCATCCAGAATAAGAGAGATTCTGGGGAGAAGACAGCAGGGGTGTCCCACAGATGGGAAGAATAATTCAGACCCTGAAGAGCTTGAAATTGTTGAAGAAATAAAATGCATTCTTTGTCTTACTCTTTACAATGGCAAATTTAGGACAGATGTCTGAAAGACAACCATTTTCAGGAGTCTTGAAGGGGAAATATTAGGGGAAAGCAGAAAAAGAAATAATTAAAAAAAGATCTTGTTGATCTGAAAAAAGACTGGTTGATTTAAAACCAAGGCCAAGTGAATTGGATCCAACCTGAAAGCATGAAGAAAATTGTGACTTAGTTTGACTGGTATATTTTGAGTAATATGGTCAAACTGTGAAGTTTCTTTATTGATTTCAGACTGTGATTCAAAATATGTCCTGACACAAACAGCTGCAGAATAGCCAACAGAGGACTTTTTGGAAGAATTGAGCTTTTCATACAGTGAAAATGATACAGAAATATGGACCAGATCTGAAAAGAATTGAAAACTTGGGACTTTTTTTTAAAGCTGTTTCCTTCCACAGCATAATTTTGGTTTTCTGTCCATGGTCTTCTTCCAGTTTATACTCCTATAATGAACATAGCCTGGCACAGAGACTCATCAGGATTTTATCCTGTACTAGGAACCATCCAAAGGACTTAATTCCATTACTGCATCTTTGATGTGTCCGTCTCGTCCTTTCTAGGAAGAATGTAGCCTTCCATACAGAAAGAAGACCTGTAATTTCCCCTTCTCTTGGGCTTCCTCTCCTAACTTCACTGAATTTTTTCCACATGACTCCAAGTCCAGTGTCTCTATTTAAGGTCTGGTTGGTTGGCATGGGGTTTCTCTGCCCTGTCACGGGTATCTTCGTGCAGTGAGAAGCATGTAAAAATTATCCAATTCTGACATGGCTAAGTGGGATCTGGGCAAGCTAAAGAAAAGATTTATAAAGGCAGTACAGCAATGCATGAGTTGAGACTAAATCTCCTTTGTAGAATAGTTTTAGTGTTTTCAGTTATTCTTTCATGTTACTTGAATTTGAAAAGAAAGAATATTTTTATAAGATTATGGTGGGTTGCCCTTGGGTGGCTGCCAGTTGCCCACCCAGCTGCTCTCTCATTCCCTCCCCTTAACAGGACAGAGGGAAAAAATTAGATGGAAAAGCTCATGGGCTAAGGTGAAGACAAGGACATCACTTACCAATTGCCATCAGGAGCAAAACAGACTTGTCTTGGGGAAAATTACTTGCATGTATTTCCAGTTTAAAATATAGTTGGATGGTGAGAAACAAATGCAATAACTATATATAAATTTTATTTTAATTATGAGAAATTAATTATATCCATGAAAGACAAAAAAAGTAGTTAATACAGTGAAAGGTTTTGGCTGGAGGGTGGTGTGATACATTTTAGACGTTGGTGGAACTGTCAAGGCCAGAACATACTCCTAAACCATTATAATCTATTGGCTGATTTTTCCTTTGATGGAAATGCTAATAATACTTTATCTGGATCAGGTGTTGTAATTAAAAATACCTTTTCCTTTGGACTTACTTTTCTTGTAATGTTTAAGTTTGAGCACAACACCACTACTACTTTGGTTTTATTAATCTTTGATCATATAATTAGTTTCTTAAATTTGTTAAGATCTGCTATCCTGCATTTAACTGTACTTTTTAAGAGGTTAAAAGAGCACCCAACTAGTGCTCTTCCTAGCTGTACCAATGTTGGAGGTTTTCCGCCAGAATTTGTATCGTTTTAATTTTCTTTTAAGAGTGTAATATGGCTGTGGGCTGTTTTGTAAGGATTGGTTGATGTTTTATGTTACAGTATAATGTGTCTTGGAAGAGAAAAAAATATGTGGCTTTTCTAGGAGTGTGGAAAAAATGCAAGGAAGGGATTGAGAATATGTTTAGAAGGGAACAGTCACCCGGCATCACACTGAGCAGCCGAGCTGTCCCTTGTGTCAGGAAACAGAGGCTGCCCTGAGCTGTGGAAATCATCTTTTCAAGGTAGTGTTCATGTGAAAAAGTCACAGAGATTATGCTTTCATTGCGAAATAGTTGATTTTAGCTCTGATACTTGAACTAAGGAGAAAGCAGTTTGTAGATTTCTCTGTTGGGTGGATTCCAAAGGAGAGATCCTAGTTCCTGGCATCTATTGAAGTGAAATCACTCATTGGGGTGCTTTTCCTGAGTTACAGAGAAAACATCTGAAATACTCTATCAGAAGTTCAGTCCCAAGCGGACTGTATGTAAGAAATTCATAGCTGGATGGGGCCCAAGAAAATCTGTCCATCTTCTCTTTTAATTGAAATGAAAAATATACCAAGATGTCACGGTAAATTAAAAGAGGTATTCAAGTTTTTGAGGACAGTAATGAGTTTTGGAAAGAAGTTTTGCTGAGAGGACCAGATGGTAGGTGGAATGCCAAACTCCTTTGATCTGGAGCAAAAGTCCATGACAACACAGATTTTCAATAGCAACAGGACAGAGGAGGTAAAAAAGGCATTCTATAGCTTCATATGTCTCACATATGAGATTGTGAATCAAACAGAGTCACAAGATCCTCTTAAGGTCAGGAGAAAGTGGCAACTGGTGATTAGAAAAAAATTGATTTGCTGGTGGTCATTCCTGTATCAAGAAGTCTGCAAATTGCTGCTGTCAGCAAGGTAAACAAGTTTCTAAGTTACAATAGATGACTTGATGTGGGCTTCCTCTTTTTAATGGGATTCCTAGAAATTTTCAAAACATTTTATGATGAAAGATGAGATTTCATTCCACATTTGTAGAGCTTTGGCTATGAAAAATCCAGTTGAATGTTGCCATTTTTCTTTGGGTTTACAGAGGCTTTTCAGCTGAATTTATGCATCTGTTCAACTTACTACTGGGAGTGTACTGTTATGTTCTGTATCAAAGTGGGTAGCGATTGCTGCTGCAAATTGAACACTTTTATTTTCCATGAGCTGCCTAAAGATGTTCTGTAAAAGTTTCTCTGATTAAAAAGATTATTTACTAATTGAAATATCAGCAAACAATATGGGATATGAAAATGAGGCTGCATACGACAGATGTTTTTGCTGTTAAAAAGCTATTGAACCCAATAATCTGATCCAAATGAGGTAGTTGTTTTTTCCCTCTTTCTCTTCTCTTCTCTACCCTGTGCCCACCAAAAAACCAAAAAGTGCAGCAGAAGAGGAGAGGAAAGGCTGCTTTTTTCAGGCAGGTTAATGTCCAGAGCTAGTTCATTGCAAGGCCTAAATATCATCCAGACGTGACAACCACCGTTGGGCGAGGAATCATGACCTTATCATTATAGGGATGGTTGAACATTTTAAAACTAAAATGATTAATCAAGCTTAAGCTGCAGTTCCGGTTGCATTGCCTTTAGGGAAAGAATGTAGGTGGTTATTTTCAGTCAGCTCAGCCCTTTAGTCCAGTTCACTTTGTGCAGATGCAATCCATAGGTACTACAATCTGGGAACAATCTGAAGAGGAGAGAGGGAAAGGGAAAATGTGTTGTTTAAATTAGTTTCAGCAGCAATGAATACAAAGCTGTAGAGTTGCATTGCAATTGTTGGAGTAGAAGGAAGCCCTTTTTACCAGTTCAGTCCATCTGGCAATAGCTGGTGATAAACAGAAAACTCTTAATTTAGATGAATGTCAGAAATGACCCATATAATTAGGAACCATGTTGTTCTGATCAACAGCTTTTTCACATGTTATTATTCTAATTCACTGCTCTTTTTTTTTTTTCACCCCTTAGGTATTACCAAAACTAGTTTATGTGTCTTGTATTCCCCATAATTAATGAATCTTTGCTGGAGAAAAGAAGTAAATAGGTTGAAGTTTTTCTATGTGTATTGGGCATTTATCTTCTTCTCTGCTCTATTTCCTGCTTGGTTTGTAACATTTTCAGTACTAGGGTGTTATACCATCAGTCAGGTTAGCATTCTGGTGCTGCAGAGCCACATAGTTTATAAAATGCACTTAGCCTGTACATATGGAGCAGAATTTAGCAATTTGGTCTAATAGTTATGCATTTTGAGGTTTACTACATTCTTTTATTGTATCTGTGGCTGTTTTTCAGTGTAGTTATTCAGATTTTCTGTTTATTTTTTAAAAATACTATTATTCATACTAAAATATATTTTTATATATCTTTAATCTTTTTATTTAAATACCTACTTCTCATTAAATAAGCAGTCCCTTTTGCTTGCATTTTAAATAGCTTTTCTCCTACTTTTGATGTCCTTTAAAATAAATTATTCCTTGCTCTGTAGAATGCTGTTTCTGTATCACTGTTTGCCTACATATAGAGCAATTTGGCACCGAGCAGACTTGCCTGTCTGACAGGTACATTCTGTCTATCACAGCTATTGGGATTGATGCAAGAATTAGTGGAGGGACTTGTTTTATGCAAACAATCAGAACAGAATTTTTGAGTTTTCTTCTGGTCTCAGTTTAGGTGAAACAACCTTGCTCTGTAATACTGTGCTTACTCAAAAGTATGACCAGCTTTTGAAGCTGTGTGGAACTTGAGAGGTCACTTGCAAAGCAGTGAAGATATCTCTCTGCTGCTGGTTAGAGGTGTGCTGTGGACCAGTTTGGGGATGGCTGATGCGCCTGTGCTCTGCAGCTCTGTGTGGTGCAAGCAAGCCAGTGGGCTGCTGTTCCTGACATCGTTAGTCCTGTGCAGAATTAAATATGTATGAACACAAGATAACTTTCCTTAATTTACTGGAGAACATTTTTGAGACTGTAGCGCTTCTTACTACTGCAGTGAGAACCTGGGATGTATGTAACACTGTGATACAACAGTTGCTATTACCCTGGAGTTACGCCTTTTGACTCAGAGGTGTTGAAGGTACAGGACACTCCCCTGTTGCACTGTAATTTACTTGCTGCTTGAATGATGGAACAGAAAATTGAAAAGGTGGATTGAGGACATGTGTTGAAAAGACGAGGTTCTTAACCCATGCACCTGCTTTCCAGAAGACTACTCCAGGATATGGATGTGCCTGGGATTAATGCTGAACTGATGTCATTCTACAGGAATGCAACATTCACGGAACTGAATATGGATCATGATTCTGTTGCAAGGACAAGTCTTGCGTTTAGTTCCTCCTTCCATCTGTTTTAAAAATTCTTGTAAAACTGCTAAAAAATTATATCTTCTTGGCCGTAAATGTTGAATTCAGTGCTGTACTTTCCAGCCACTAAGTACTCCTAACAGATCAGATAGCTCCAAGGAGCTGTAGCCCTTCTCTTTCAGGATTGTATGAATTTTAAAATGTCCAAAGGAGCCTGTGCACATGATCTTAGCCAAAATGTCACTGCTTCTTGGCATGTGAAGCAGTGCCAGGGGCTATTTTGCAATTGTACCTCAGGAGATACATGATGATTTTGTGAATCATTTTGTTGAAATTCCACTTGTGTAAGCCCTGTCTCCTCCTCCTCTCTTCCCCCCCCCCCTCCCCCCCAATTTAGTATAATTTGATTTATTTAACTAACTTCAGTGTGAAATTTTTGTGGTTGGGGGAGACAGAATTTTGCGTGGGTATGTTATCCTCTTATCAAAACAGTTACTGAAAATGTAGTACAAGCATCAGCAAAAGAATTTAGGCAAGAGATAACTGTAGGGAGGTTAGCAGTTTAAAGAATTTCTCCTTAAAAGCTTCAATATTTTTAATCTTTAAATCAGAACTTTTGTGTTTTCTTCTTAAGCTTTCCCAAGAAATAAAAATGTTAGATAAAATAATACCTTTGCAGTACAAATAAATGGCAATAAGTTTGTTCAAGTGCAAAATATAATGCAAAAAATGGAGGGAGTTTTTACATTTTTATAGCAGGTCAAGATGTTGTTCAAAAGTCAAAAGTTAGTAGTCATAAAAGAGATGGCATCTTTTAAAAGAAAACTTTGTGATTCTGAAGTGAATTTCCTTCCCTTCCCTCCGCTTTTTTTTTCCTTTCCTCTGGGAAGCTATTTTAGTTTCACTAGATTTTGGTGTTACAGTCAAACAGGTAGATTTGATCATCCTGGTGGTATTTTCAAAAATACCCGCACAACTTCAGAGCAGAAGCCGCACTGAAAAATCATTGGCATGTGGTACTAACTCATAAAGTCACTTTTGAAAGCTGCACTCTGCAATTTTGTAAGTTCTCTTAATTTGGAGGCTCACTACTTTTTATTAATCTCCCAGCATTTACTTTTAATTCTGAATGGAGAATCTGTGCCTGAGTTATATGCGAATATGTGATTCCTAGATTAACAGATCCATTAATTGCTTTACTGTGTGAGTGAGAAGAGAGTGTAGCAGAAAATGGTAGTACACTGGTGCTAAGATTTCTCATTGGCAGTACTGGGAAGGGGGAGAATCTTAACACGGGGGCTTGTGAACATAGTTTCAGCTTGATTAGAATGAGGGGAGAGACTTGCTGTTCTTTAAGTGGGGCAAGATTCAATTTCAAGTTTTTGTTGAGATTTCTGGAGAGGGAGAAGGCAAAAGGGGCTACTTTGATGATGATGAGCCTATACTCATCAGGCTGAAAAAATAGGGATTTTTTTTACCAAGTCAGGCTAAAATTTGAAATCCACCTTTTCTGTCTATCCCTTCCAAAGACATTGCAACTTGAAAAAGCTCTAATGTTTTGTTTTTTTTTCTTCATTATGCTTTGCTTTCCCTTACTCTTATGTGAGGTTGAATTAGTTCATGGATACCAGAATTTGCCACTTGCCATTTAGACAGCGAGGAGTGTGGTTAGAATGAAAGGTAAGGAAGAGACCAACTTGCAGAACCCTAAGAGTTGCTTCTTGTTTTCTTTGCATTCCCAGCTTTTATCAAGTCAAGTGTTTGAGTGCAAATGACCCACATAATTCTTGGAAGAAGCCAGTCCCAATATGTCTGATGATGGAAAGGATCTACCCCATTTGGTGCTACCTAATGTCCAGTTTGCTCTGATAGTAAGAACATGAGTGCTAAGGCTTGAATATGTTCAAGAGTTCTCCCCCTTCAGAAGGCTAGATTTCAGATGGTCATTTAGCATGAGTTTGATTTGTTTACATCATGATTAGTAGCAGAGTCTAGCCTTGAGAAGAGGCTTTGGTCCCTGCTTATTGTACAATGTGGATATGCCCCGAGTGTGAAAAAATGCTGCTGGAACCTGACTAAATGGCCTAGAAAGCTTTTCATCAAAGAAGGGAGACCTGTCATAAATATTAGATTTTAATAGTTCTTCTTGATGAGAATTCTGAATTTGATGTATGGCTTGTGAAACTCATACGAACTTTGTGTAGGAAGTCAAGTCTGCTGATCATGCAGAGCTGAGAGAGCCCACTGCACGTGACAATGCATGAGCACAGGAAGGTTGCTCTTGTAGGTCAAGAATGGGACAACAGTTTAGGACAAGGGTAGGTGTTCAACCTGTAAAATCAGATAATCCATTGTTGGTAGAATAGAGAAGAAAGACTGGAGGTAAAACCATCGCCTTGGAAAAAATAAGTAAGCAAGTTGACGATTTTGGCAGGAAAGCCAGCTGCAAACTAGAACAGTAGCAAAAAGAGAAACTTTATGGCAACACCCAAACCAGAGCAGGTTCAGAACCCAATTAACCTTATTTTTTTGGTATGGTTACCATTCTTAGTTTCGGCCAAAGTTGTCTGTATCCAGGTTATTGTATGTTCATCCAACCAGTGTCAGAAAGTTTTGTGTTATTTCTAGTCCAGTTTTGTAGAAGGTCAGAGGATTGTGAAATTATGTAAGAACCTAAGCTACCAAGCCTCTCCAGATTCCTTTTTTTTCTTATTTTTTGACAGTATTATGATAGCATTATGGAATGTTGTCTTTTCTGTGAGGTACAGGCATTGCTTATATATCATATATACTTACTAGTCAATTCAATAAATGCTTTGAACCAACTAATAAATGGTGATATTTTTTTTCTAAATATATTGTTTTGATTTCACAGGTGCCTGCATAAATATCACCAACAGCCAGTGCCAAATGCTGCCATATAACTACACCACTGTAACTTCGGTTCTTTCCATTGTCAAAAGTATTGAAATGGAAAAGTTCCTGAAGTTCTTCAGTTATCTCAGTCGTCTCAGCTGCTATCAACACATCATGCTGTTTGGCTGTAGTCTTGCTCTTCCTGAATGCATCAGTGACGGTGATGACAGGTATTTGGGAATGAAAATCAGTCAGTGGCTAGAGCCAATTGTGGTAAAATACACTCTGTCTAATCAGACAAGGGAAGATCCAAACTAAGCCTATGACCTTCTCATTGCAAAACTCCTGTTTGTCAAAGATATTCACAACATTTATGCCGTGATAAGAAAACTACAATAGTGTTCTTTTAGAAAAAGCATTGCCACTGTATGGAATAAAACTGTGGTATCAGAGCAGTCAGGGTGATTTTCTTAAAGAGGGCTGTCCAAAATTCTTGTACCAATCTGGATGTGCCAAAATGGAATGCCTTGTAACAACACAAGTGCATTGGATATTTATAGTATTGGCATAAGGTGTGGTGGCTGTTAGTTAAATTAAACTTCAAATTTTTTTAGTCTTTTTCTTCAGAAAAGTTGATACTTTAAATATATTTTATGGTATTACTTTAGCAGGATGGATTCAAAGTGACAAAAACTTTTTTGGAAGCTTAAGAAGCATGTATTGTTTTCTGTATTTAGATAATTAAATAGCACTAGTATTATATGCATGCAGTTTTTTCATTGGGTTTGATTTGAAAGAAGATCAGTGAGTTTTATTTTGATTCTAGCACCATTAAAGGAAAAGAGGATATTTTCTTTTTTAATACGTATGCAATCTCTGATGTTTCTGAATGGGAAAAGAGAAAGGGTAGAGTTCTTTCTCCTTTTAATTTCTCCTTATTTCCAATTTCTCCACTGTGAAATGCAGTGAAAGAGACTATGGCAACTGAATAAGTGACTAAATTAACAGAAGAAGAACCAAGATGCTGAAAGCTGTGCGATTTACAAGGGATAGGATGCTTTTGAAAAAGGTTCTATGGGGTCTAAAAGTATAGGTGCTAATGAAAGGTATAGTCCTGCTCCAGGCAGTCTATGCCTGCCATTTCCATTGTATCAGAGTGGTTCCTGGACTGGCCAATTAAGCTCACTAAACTGGCAGAAAATTAACCCAGGAGAAAAGTGTACAGATAATTATATGGATAGGATTAGGATGGAGGTCAGGCAGCATGGGTAATGGTAGAACAAGGCTGACCATTAGACTGGCTGAGCTGTTTAATCCAAATACATCTGTGTGTGTATCTTTGTTAGATTACTGAAAACTGTATTCAATTAACTCTGTTTAACTCAGTGCTCCCCCATTAGCTCTCCCAGCTAATTATAGCTCCCCCATTCCAATTCAATATGACAACTGTTGCAGTTAAAGATCTGGTAACGTACAGCCTTAAGCTACCTGCTGTCTCTAGAAATCATAGAATAAAATAAGAAAAGTGGGTTCAGGTAATAAATTGATGCATTTAAGCATTCAACAACAGAAGAGGCCATTTCTCTGTTGCTTCACTTATTCCCTTGTTTGGAATTTGACTTTCACAAACCTTTTGAGAGTGAGCAGTGTGTGTCAAAAGTGCAAAGCTCATAAATCAATCAAATAAATAGAGACATGAAAGGGTAAGATATTTACCTTTTTTTTCTGTTTCTTTTGTGAAGACATCTTTCTTGCATTGTGACAGCTGCTTTGCAAATTAAAAAAGAATAGAAGTTAAACTAAAGTTTGAAGCATGGAGATCTTTGCTCTGCTTTTGGGTGGCAACAAAAATACTTTGATATTCAAGAGTCAGGGTTTTTCTTTGTGTGTGTGGTTATTGTTGTTTTTTAGTTGTTGTTGGGTTTTTTTGTTGTTTTGTTTGTTTTTCCCCAGCAGCAACCTTCTCCTATTAATTTTTAACATCAAAGCTGGAACGGGATTTCCATGTCCTGCTTTACATTCTGGAGGTCACAATGCCTCCCTCTATTCTTATTTTAAAATATTAGTTGTGGCCCCCGCAGGCCCTTCTTCTGGCCCCCACAGGCTGATTGGGAAGAAAGTCCAATGTGAGACTGTAAATGATGCAGGATTATGTTAGAATCTGATTTCCCTTCAAGGAATCTTATGTCTTCAGAGTGTCTCATGGGTGACACTGAAAATATAGGCTGAGTGGCAACCAGAGGAAGAACCATAAGGGTGGATTCACAAAGTGCTCGTTTGATAAATCTGGTTTGCTAAACCTGAGCTGTCCTAATTTAACTTCTGCTCCCTTCTTTAAAGACAATGCTTTTTTTTCTGTATGCAACTGGGTGATTTCTGTGATTAGTTTTTCTTGTAGCGCCCAATTATTGCAGGCAAACAGATGTATTTCAAAGCCAAGAATAATGATTTGAAGAAACATTGTATCTGCATAAAGTAGTTACCACCTCCCTTCCCTTCCTCCCCCAATAACTCCTCTCAGTGAGATCCTGTCCTGCTTTGAATGCGACAGATCTGGAGAAAGCTCTTTGTTGGTATGAAGAGCTCTTGGTATCACAAAGGGAAGTTACGTGGTGTGTGTTGAGTGCAGATATGGAAAAGGAAGAGACAGACCTATTTTAGGTCTGCTGAATAGTGGGGGGTGAAATGTGGGAGGTAGAAACACACCGAAAGAGAAGCAGAAGAGCTTCTGTGGACAGACTCTGATCATAATGAATGGGAATATGTCCAAATGCTGTAGCCTTTATTGGGACTATGCTTTTTTTTTTAACATACAGTATCAAAAATATAGACTAGCATGGAGAAAAATTGTTACTGACGTAGTCGCTAGTTCTGCCAATTACAGCTGTTTCATCCTAATTGCCAGTGCATCTCTGATCATAATTTTTCATCTATTGATACTTGATTTGTTTTACAGTGCAATTGTTTCAAATTTATGTAAAGCATAATTTGACAAATGCTGCTAACACTGGAGAAGAAATGAAACTCATGTGATGCTCAGATGTCTATTCATAGGTATTGTCGAGGGAGTCTGTGTTGGCAGCTGCAACCATGGGAGCAATAATTATAACAATGTGTTAAAAGAAGCAACAAGAAGGAAAGCTACAAACACTAATCTTTGGCACCCAGTGTGCTGTCATTACATAGCTTTGCTCTGATATTTAAACTTATGTCTGTTTCACATTTATCTTTCATGTGTTTATAAACATTGTGTTCATTAATGCTTGAAGGAGATTAAGTTTCTAGGCAGAGAGCATCCTCAGTGTTTGCGTAACAATGTAGTTAGGTACTGGGATTGCTGAAAACTACCATGATATTCTTGCTCTCAAAAATTGTTCATAGAATCGCAGAATGGTTAGAGTTAGAAGGGAGCTTAGAGATCATCAAGTTCCAGCCCCCCTGCCATGGGCAGGGACACCTCCCACTAGAGCAGGTTGCTCAAAGCCTCATCCAGCCTGGCCTTGAACACCTCCAGGGATGGGGCACCCACATCTTCTCTGGGCAACCTGTGCCAGTGTCTCACCACCCTCAAAGGAAAGAATTTCTTTCTAGTATTTAATCAATTGGGAGACACGAAGAGTGGGCCAAAGGTCAGTTACTGTGACGTAGTGGATGTTTATTTGTAGCAACTCACTTGCATTTTAATCTGTAGGTCCCTACAGACTTTAGATATTGCATTTAAGAAGAAAAAAAAAGCCCCCAAAAAGTTAACGTGCAGTGTTTTCAGATTTTTGAAAGAAAAAAAAGGCTGTGTTTTAAAACCAAAATTAATGTAAAATTGAAATATTCAAATCAGTAGAGAAGTTCATAGTGGGTCAGCCATAACTGCATAATGCAGAAGAACTGCATGCTTTCTAATATTTCTTGCACTCTGTGAATACTCATGTTTCATCCAAAAACTTGGTAAAATAGGCAAGTTGTGTAAGATCCTGAATGCCTATGTATATGACTTATTTTGGAATTTTTATCATGGGAATAAATTTGAAGGTTATGGATTTTCATAATGCCTCTTTGCTGTCATGCTGTCTTCTAAAGCAGAAACGAATTTTCATTAATCTTCTGTGTAGAAGTGTATTCCAGAAAGCTGAGGAAATATCTTCCAGCAATAGATCCCGAGAGTCTCAGATCTTTGGAGGTCAAACTTAACTAAAGCTCTGTCTAGAAAATAGTATTAGGGCAACGCAAATTAAAAAGTGTAATAAGCTCTCAAGGTAAAATGATAATGCACCTTGCATTTTGTCTACTTGTTTACTCTGCTTTTTTTCATGTCCGATGTCTTTGAAAATAAAGTTGTGTAGTGATTGGTCTTGAGTTGGGGCTCAGAGTTTCCATCTGAGATCAGGGCTTTTTGTGCTGGAAGCTGTACAAGCACGCACTGAGGGGCACCCAGCTGCCTCTCAAAGTTTATAGCCCAGCTGAACAAAACAACTAAAGGATAGGAAGAGAAAATAATAGTGTCACATTAACCACCAGGGAAGCCAAGACAGAGCAAGAAATTTGGAGTATAGCATAGAACTGAACCTGTAACACATGTCCTGTGTCTTTAAGCATAACGTTATTTTTCTTCTTACTTAAAGTTTATAAATTCAGTTGATTCATTACCATTTATTCACTTCAGATGTGATCTAATACCTAAGAATGTAAGAGGAAAAAACTCTCCACTGTAATTTGACTTTTAGCTTTTTTGCTTTTTGTTTTCTCTCAGGTTCATTCTAAAGGAGAAAACAATGTGATGAAGGGAAAATGCTTTCTCTGATTTTCAGGCTCTTTCTTAAAAAAGGGTTTGTCATAGAAAGTCTATATGTAACAACTATTTTTGTTGTTGCTGTAATATCTGTGCTTACAGACAACAGTAGCCAGATAAAGACTTGTAGAAAGCCAAAGAAGTCAGAATAGAGCTACATGGTCTCTTGGAGGTGAGGAAAAATTAACTAGAGAAAATTAGATTAATGGGAAAAAGTTTCTAAAAAGCTGTGAGTAGTTTGTGTGCGGTCAAATATCCTTTGAAGAGCTTCTCTGTTATGACTCATAGTGGCAAATCCAATTTAGTGGGGTTTTTTCTTGTACATTGGCTTAATCTATTTTCTCTAATTTATAAAAAGGAAGAAATTAAAATGTCTCATTTTGAGTAAGGACACAACCTAGGATGAAATATTAGGTCCAAAAAACAAATTCAGAAATATGTGTGATGTCTTTTATTATAAGCCCACAACAGTTTAAAACAAATTTGGGGTGACGTACAAGAAGGAGAGGAAGAAAACTTCTTTCAAGTCCTCTTAGAATATGGAAAAATGAATCAAACTTCACAGTCAGGGATTTCTGTCTGTTGTGTTTTGTATAGCCTGTGAATGAGGAGAGTAATGTGGCTATTTTATTTCCCCTTTCCTGCTTTTTTTGAACTGGACCATAAGCTTATCCATGTTCTTTCTTTCTCCTGCTTAAAGTGAAATTAATTTTATTTGATTTTCTTTTATCGCAGTGCACACTTAGACTTTAAAATAACAAGACATAATATAAAACTGTTTTGTAGAGTTAATTGAGGGTTTTGAAGTGTTTAGGAGAAAAAGTTGACTGAGTCGCATAGATCTTGTTTACATAGCTAATGAGATTTTTTATTTTAAGACTTTGAAGAGGAAGCTATCAGCATACATCTAAGTCAGTATCTATTATGCAAAGTCCATAATGGGTTTAATTGTGTATGAATGATGTATGAATATGTATGAGTTTGGATAGGCAATCCTCCACTGACATGTTTTAGTCTTATTTTAATCTACCTAATTTTGGTAACAAAAGCAGGTAAATATGGCAAGAGAAAATAGCAGCTGTTAGGAACTCTGGGTAAGCAGTCTGATAGGTAGCCTTTGGTTGCTGTGCTATTTTATTATAATGCACCTGTGAGGAGATGCCAAATTATAGTTGCACAGACAACTTTGCCACTCTGCAGCTTTTAAGATGTTATGAAGTTAGTTTCAGGCTCCATTTTGAAGTAACTGTGTTGAGAAACCCTCTTGGAAGGAGATTCAGAATCCTCTGTCATAATCCTGTCTGGGATGGTTTTGTTAGAATGGGTGCTACCTGATTAAAAGAGTAAGCTACAGCATTGGTGACAATCACTTACCAGTCTCCAGAGGAAGAAGGTGGGTTGATTTTCTCCTATCCCCATTACGTTATCTTTTTATGTTCTTCTCATGACTGAGTCCAGTGTATTTCTTGCCATGACCCAAGAACATGGGGTGGAAGCTGCTTTCAGATGCTTATAAAGTGGTTACCAGTTGTTTCCTGAGTTTCCAGTATAGCTTTTTACACCCTGTGGGAGTTGGTTCATCCTTTGAATATGCATTCATATGATGGTGCCTCTTTAGACCAACCAAGTTAACATGTCTTGAAGACACTATTCTAGCTGGAGTTTTGGCAGTGGTGGTCTATCAAGGAGATCAATTCTATTCAATTCTATTCATTGGCCCTGAAAGAGAAGATTATTAACTTCAACTTTTTAATCATGAATAAAGCAGAGGTGATGTTCAGTGGATGAAACGAAATGAAGTGTCTGGAGCACAAATCTTATGAGGAGCAGTTGAGGGGGCTGGGGTTGTTTGGCCAGGAGAAAAGGAAGCTGAGGGGAAACCTTATTGCTCTCTACAGCTACCTGAAAGGCAGTTGGAGAGAGATGGGGGTCTGTTTCTTCTCCCAAGTAACAGGCAATAGGACAAGAGGAAATGGCCTCGATTTGCATCAGGGGAGGTTTAGTTTGGATATTAGGAAAAATTTCTTCACTGAAAGGGTTGTCAAGGATTGGAACAGGCTGTCCAGGGAAGTGGTGGAGTCACCATGGTTGGAGTCATTTAAAAGACATGTAGATGTGGCGCTGAAGGCCATGATTTAGTGGCAGTTTTGGCAGTGTTAGGTTAATGGTTGGACTTGATGACCTTAAAGGTATTTTACAAACTAAATAATTCTTTGATTTTAAGTGCTTTATATCTACAATGTTTGAAATCACATCTGTTTTGTTTTAAATATTGCCATGTTTTGGCTTTGAGCACTTGCGAATCCAACAGACTGATTATGTACAAGAAAACATACTGTTGTAAAATCTGTCTTTGAACACATAACTGAGTCACACTCCAGCATTCAGTTCTTGAATTTAGTTGTGGTTCATTTAAGCACATTTGAAGCACATTGACTTGAATCACACAACCTCAGAGATCCAGCTAATGAAAAACATGTATAGTCAAATCCTGTCAAAAGTGAACACAAAAATTAGAGAGGAGGAGGGGGTGATAAAATTGTGAATGCCTCCCAACACAAGTAATGTGCTCTATCTGCTACTGGTGCTCATTTTTGAGGCTTTCATTGATTTAACAGTTCCTATAATGGAAATTGATGTAATTCTTACTGTTTAGCAGAAAAATTGAGGAACGCAAAGGATGTGTGTTACTTGTAAAGTCCTGGAATAACAGAAAAAAGTATTCATTTGAATACTTTTTTCTTTTATTGTGCCCTTTGTGCCAGTCAATATGCCTTCGGACAGTAATTTCACCAATGGCTATAATAATAATAGTAATTGCACGCTCTAATTCTTTCAGAAGTAAAATGTTGAGGATAGAGTTGCTAATGGCAGATAGTCAATATCTGAGAAACATTTAGTAAAGTATTTCCTGCACAATGTAAATACTCAATTTCAACTTCAGTCTATCCTCAAATTGATAATGGGCTAACTCAAGGTGAAATAGAACTGATTTAGAGCAACAAGAGAGTGGAGTGGTTGGCAGGTGTAATGCACAGGGTAGAGATTCAAAGTAGTAAAAAATATCTGCTTAAGATATCTGTAAAATAGCACTAAACATAGTCTGTGTACTTTTGGAAGAATTTATATACAATAACAAATATCATAAGCAAGATCATGATTGAAACCATGTTTCAGTGAATGTGCTGAACATACCTGAATTCTTTTACTACATAAAAGGACAGTGAATCAAATCAGAGATAAATCAAACAGAAAAAAGAGTAAGTAATAAATGGGTACATATGGACAAAGAAAATCCACAATATGCAGATTCAGAAAGCGACATAGTATTTTCATGGAGAAAAGAATTAGAAGAAAACAAATCCTCAAGCCCCAAGTCCCACTCTGAGGAAAGACAACTGCTCAAGAAACAAGATTTTATTTCTGCTGTCCTATGACTAGAACATGTTCTTCATGAGATGCAAGTAAGACATTAAGTTAATAAACAGCTGGTTTCCATCTGACTTCAAAGAAAGGAATGCTCACATGTTTCTGAAAGGTTGGTGTTGACCATTTTGCCAAGAAAGAAATGAAGAAACTTGAAGAAACAACTTTCAATAAGAAGCATTTCTGAAGATATATTTTTCTTCAGCCTATATTACTCATGAATAATTTCATACTTCATGAGTTATTTTTTTAGCATTGTGTAACTTAATTATAAGGCAGTAAAAAATGTGCTAATGAGAACATTACATTTTGCATTGTCCCTCAGAACTCAGACCTTGAAGTCAACATGTCACATTCATCACCTTAGGAGCCATTACTACTTGGTCGAGCTGAGACAGTATAAAGGTGGCAAATATAAAGTTTGTTTTTAGGATGAGTGCTAGGGAAAGTATAGGTAACGATATTGCATTTACCAAAATGCCTATATCTAAAGTTGATTAACATGTTTTCTTAGGGGACCCTTTCTCCAGATGTCTATAATTTTGGAAAAAAAAAAAAAAAAGAAAAAGAAAAAAGCACCCTTACAAGTTTCTTATGCCTAATATTTGTTCTGGGTAAAAACAGGAAAAAAAATGGGTTGCTTATGAAAAAGCATTCCTGTAATCACTGAGGGTTTCTAGTATCTCCAAGTATTTGAGCAATGGAACTTGAAATTTGGTGGGGAGGTTGCTCTAATAAGTGGTAAGCTCTTTATCATAGTTGTTGGAAGCTAGGAGGATGAGGATAAGGGAAGTAGAAGGCGAACTTCTGGTTATAAAGTTTATGTATCTGCGGATACAAGAAGTTAGTCCCCAAATTTTGGCTTAGACGTCTCTGAAAAATCATAGAGTCTTTGAAAGTTTCTGTATCAATGTCATGGCTGAGGTAGTGTGGATGGGCCTGAGAGAGTCCCCTTGTCACTGAACCTCCCAATAGCCAAGGGTAGCACTGGAGCTGGGGCACAGGTCCTACATAAAAAAGACCTGACTGTAAGCCTCTGATGGCAAACTCTTTTACAGTAATGTGCCAGTAGATGGCAGATGCAGTGTAGGGGAAGGACAAACTAGGGACAAAATGTAGGGAAATCAGGACAGAGAAATTAGATGCTGGAGAGTATATTCCCCCTCCTCCCCCGCCATTCAGAAAACTGTCATTTCCCTGCCCAGAAGTAAAGGCTATTTACAATTACTGGTGTGTATATTTTGTAAATAAGTCAATATACAGAAGAAAGAGAATGCTTAAGAGATTAATTAAAAAAAATAGAAAAGTAATATAGAGACAATTGCATCCTGCATTGGCCAGAATGATGTCTGTGGTCCGGTGGTTTCCATAACAGGCAGCATCAAAATTGCATGCGGTGTTTCACCCTTTCCACTGATCTAATGTACTCACCATGAAAACTTTTCCAAATCAAAGAAGAATCTTCGTTCAAAGTGTATGTTGAGGGAGATATGAGTAGACCAGGGTTAAAAGGTTATCAAGCAGAGAAACATTTCTGAGAACAATCTGAGCATGGGAATGTCCCTTTGAAAACATATTTCATTGCTGCTCAGGGAGTGAAGAGAAAGGAAGGAGCAGAAAAGAAAATCAGGAGGACTGGTTATTTTGTGATTTTACTGATTGATTGCCTCCGGCCCTCTTGTCCTAATGATTTGCTGTGTGTATTATCTGTTATAAGCTGTGGTTTCTGATTTCAAAGTTAGTATATTAACTAGGGATGACAGGTCATCCCCCTACACATGCAATATATTATTGCTTACAAATAAATACTAACCATTTAAGTAGTTGAAACCATTGCTTAAAACAAATCATAAAATGAACATGGCTTTTTGTTAATTTGACAATTTAATATAGCTGCTAAAAAATGTTCTTTTTTTTTTTTTTTTTCCAAAATGCGATTGATTTCATCTAATAAATTACAATAATTGCAGGACAGGAGCTTTCAGTAAAACCTTGCATTTTCACAAATGTTGCGGGGGTATTAACGCTAGTAGGAAACTATCAGACTTGTGCACCTGGGCTCAAAACCAGAATGGTATATATATGAGGGAAGATTTTATCTTACTATAGCAAAACTCCTCTAGTAGGTAGGAGTACACTGTTTTCTGCAGAAGTTAATAAACAAAAAGGGTTTGGGCTGAATAGCGATTAAAGGATTATTCAAGAATTCATATGCTTTTCAGCTCATGCTTAGCCTCTTTTAGTGCCCACCTTGTTAACAGATAACTTTCAAGCCACCTGTAGTTAAAAAGTAATGAGAGTTCAGTGAGTGAGACATACTAAGCTTTCTGAAGTTTGTCTCTCCTGTGAGCAGTCATTGTAACGCTGCTGGAGACCGTAGTGGTAAGTATCGTACTACTCCCAGGCTGAGCAGGACAGGCAAATTAGAATCATGGGATTACACAGGTGGAAGGGGACCTCTGAATCTCTTCTAGTCCACCCGCTTAGCTCAGATCAGGGCCAACTCTAAAGATGAATGAGGTTGCTCAGGGCCATTTCCAGTTGAGTTTTGAGTATCTCCAAGGATGGAGTTTCGACAGCTTCTCTGGAGAACATGTTCCAGACCACTGTTTCATGGTAGATTTCAAGTTGATATAATTTGGTAACGCTGCTGAAAGAATCAGTCTTACCTTATTTCCCTGCTTGTCATTACCAAGCAGTGCCCTTACCATGTTCCGGCAGGAGTATTTGTTCAGCTCCAGTACATATTGGGTCAGGAAACTGATCTGAATTAAATTGGGAGTGACTGATCTGATTCATTGTGTAAGAGCATGAAGTGTCAAGCTGGCCAAAGAAGGGAGGGAAGAGAGAAGGGGAGAGGTTCAGAAGCAAGGCTAAGGAGGGGTAGGATATCTTCTTTCTCTCAAGGACATCTGCTCCCGCCAGCTTGAAGTCTTTGTGAAACAACTTTAATGTGAAGAAGCAGCAGGATAATGGCTTAACAATGAACCTGACAGAGAGGAGCCTGGAGTGTAAATGAGTGATACATGGTTCTGTGGTTCTTTAGGATTCCTGGCAGGGTGCAGCTCAAAAAGTTTTAATTTAGGCTGATTCTTGACGTCTTCCTTTTGACAGTGCTCTGAAGTGCACAGGGAAGCATGAGTTCTGGAAAGCTACATGAAATTAAGAGTACCTATCACGGTGATAAGTGAAAATGGGAGGCTGTCCTTAAGGTACAGTCTTGTTTTGGGTAGCTTTATTACCCTGGTCATACAATTAGAGCAGCTGCACAGTGTGGGATATACTCACTGTTATTCCAGAATTTGTGTAGCAGTGATGTGGTTGAAATAGCATTGTGTGAGTCAGAGGACTTCCATTTAACTGGGACAGCTTGGCTTTGCCAAGCGTGAATTTTGTTTGTCAACATCAAAAGATCTTGTAACTTGGATTCTCAGGCATATTAGGAGCTTCATTTTTGCAAGAGGCATTTCTATAGAGTAAACGAAATCAACAGCATGCTCAGCATTTGCAGATAAATATCAGGTGAGAATTTTCAGAAATTTGACTTAATTTAGGAGAAGTTTTGGCAAATGATACAAGATTGTAAAAGTAGCTCATAATTGTAGCAACATTCTTAATAATATTTATTTAAAGTTATTTCTGGCTCAACTATGGCTTTAATTTATTCATTTACGGCATCTCTTCCATTTGCATTGTAATAATTTCAATGCTGTATGGCAAAATTTACGTAGTGCTTTCCCTAGAAAATAGAAAGTATTTCTCTGTACAGGGTATACATGAGGTGGTTTTGATTCTTATGGTGTAAGCTCAGGTGTGACATATGGTGCTGTCATATCCAGAAAGGGACTGAAAGGTCAGAGTGGATTTCTGAATTTCTGTTTTTCGCTGATTCCAGATAGAAATCACTTCTTTTTTTAGTCAAAATAATATATCTGGGTTTTTTCTACACAACAAATTATTACACTGATGAAGGATTCTAACCTGCATTGTAGAGACTGCATGTGTCAATCTTTATGGATATCAGCTGAGTTTGGCCACATTGTCTGAAGAGTGTTGCTAGGCCTGAAAGAGATGTTAAATTCAACAGTAGCTGCTGCTTCCTTTATTCATTTCTGGGTGGACAAGAGGAGTCTTTTTAATGTAATGGTATCTTTGGATTTGTTCCCAGTTCCACTTTCACTGGAATCAGGAATTTATATTTCCTTCCTCTGTCTGAGCAGCCTTCAGAATTCTGTGAGCTCTTTGTTAAGGATGGTACTCTTCGATATCAGTGTTCTGTTCTAAGACTTTTGCAAGAGTCACTCTTTAGCTGTCTCTTTTCTGTTGCTACCAGATATGGCAACTATTAAGAAATAATTAACTGGACCAGTAACTTTTAGGGGAAAAAAATTAAGGCATCAATGTGGACCATCTATGTGGATTCCAGTCCAAATTTTTTATCGTATTTGGTTTGGAGACTTTTGTTTTCTCATAGCCTATATACAGATTGCATGCTCTTCCATGCTGCAGGCAATCCATTCAGGGCTTCCATCTTTTTCATTCTCATGGTATAAACCAGGCTTTTTTCAATCTCTTGGAAAGGGCATTCCTCTTGTGGCTCATCTGTAATTGCCAGCCTCATGACAACAGATCAAATATTCAGGAGTGTATGAGTGAGAATGGGCTTTCTGCACTAGCTGTAAATCCTTATACTCAGTCCCTGCAGGCAGACGACTGGGCATCTACCAGCAATTCAGCCAATTAATAGTAGGCATAAATCTCATGTAAGCAACTGGAACCATTCTTCAATCCCCCACCTCGGGGGAACTGAGCTGCTGCTGCCTTTTGCCAGGACCGCCTCTGAAGCCTTTTTTCTCCATTAAAATGTTAGGTGTTTCTCATAACATGTGCCCAATGTAGTCCTTTTACCAGTTAATTATGCATCTTTTTACCTGTACACAGGAACCTGCTTCATGAAAACAGTACATGAATTTGAGCTAAAAATGAGGTGGGAAATCAGAAATGTTGGTGCAGCTAGCTCTGCATTCATTACTACAAAGTGTTGCATGGAGTTGAGGGTTCTTCCCTAAACGTTGCTATATGGATTCAATATAATTTTGTCAAGTGAAATAACCACAAAAATCTGAAATAATCTTGCTTCATTTCAGATTTTATTACTATGTAAAGAAACAAATTTCAGTTAAACCTGTCTCTGGAGACAATATAGAAAAGAAAATGCACTCTTTTCAAACAATTGCAAAGATAAGGAAGAAAACTAAACATTGAAGGACGAAAGTACATTATTTTCTCTATTATATGAAACTGAAACCTTAACCAGCCCATTTATTTACAAATCCATGAATCAAAATGTAGTATTGAGATTTTTATGAGTTTGCCTCATACAGCTCTATTCAGTGGCTTTGAATATGCTGCTCTGCATGTTGGAGTGCTGTGAGAGGGTATAGGGAAAGATTTCACAAGAACTGTCACTCTAAAAAACTGTAAAGCTGGGTGTGGGTGTTTGCTCTACTGTAGAAACTTCCTTCTGTGACATTTATATTCTGTGGAAGTCTTCATTGTTAGAAAAATCCCAAAAAGTTTTAATGACAATTAGAAATAACAATGACTGGTGTGTCAGCTTGTCACTTCAACTTGTTTGACTTCAGGACTTTGTGTCTTTGTGTAGAAACACAAAGGACAATCTTAGTTTTCTTCTTCCTGTAATTTTTGCGTTTTTCCTGGTTTTTTTCAGTTTGTTTGCCCCCTTCCCCTTCTGCCCTGCCGTCTCTCATAATTGTATTGCCTGCTCCTCAGATCTATCATCGTTCTTAGCCTATGTGCCTATGAATTATACAGCGGATTACACCACAGTGGTCTGTAGCCAGGCTGCAGTATGATTAATATTTCCTTTGGTAGCCATGCCAGTTTAAACTTTTACTTAAATGGATTTGGCTGAAAAAGGGAAAAAAGCCCAGGAAAATACACTACAGTTGTTTTTAACTTGGCTTAATACCTGAATACAACTTACTGTATGGCTACAAAAACAGTTATCCTGGAGCAGCTGAAGGAATGGAGTTGGGGAAAGAGGAGTGGTGGGGACCAGCAGTAGCTGAACATGTTCATCAGTCTGATGTCAGTCAGGGTGTCTGCTGAACCGCAAATGTGACCTTTAGCCAGGACAGGTCCAGCCAACAACTGTGTTCTGAGAATGATCTTCGTGCTGTATTTCCAGCTCTGGTTAGACCAACTTCGTTTATAACCTCTTGCAAGTCATTTACACTCTAGTGTTTGAATCCATAAAATTGCACTAATGAATTTCTCAATAGGGCATGGCTGTGGCAGTACTTTTACCAGGGGAGATACTAATGTGAAGACACAAAGAAGTGCCACAGAAAATAATGAGCACTAGATATATGAGCACTAGCTATATTATAGAATTTACCAGGTTGCATGGAGAGTAACTGCAGGATGGTTAGTTGTATATTTTATTTAATGCTTTTGTCAGCTGTAGCAATTTCTACCTGTCCCTCTCCTAATGGCTTATTTCTGCTTTGCTTCTCACATTGCACAGCCAATGCAATTGTCAGATGAGAAAACAGAATACTGTTTTTTTTTTCAATCACATTACTTTTCAGCTGAGTCAGTTACTTGACCCGGCTTTTCTGTATAGCCTGCAAACAGCTGTTAGTGCAAAACTGAAAGCAACACAGACATTTAGGAGGAAGAACTGCATATGCTGCTGCTTCCAGAAAAGGCATATCAAGAGCCATTGCCTCAGTGGCTGCTGAGTTTGAGAGCCAAACCCTTGAGCTACCTTGAACAACTGTTCCTTAGAAAAACTGTTAAATTCTCTAGCAAGAAGAAAGTAATTGCCTAAAAGATCTTCCCTGTCCTTACTGCTTCTTGTTACATACTTCTTTGATAATTTCTAGTACTTGTAACAAGCACCCAAGTGACATAAAGAGTCTACTGATGAGGCTCGTGCATGGTAATGTGATTGCAAAGAAGAGAAGTCAGTATTAGAGATGCAATAATTTCTGAAAAGAATTAATCTAAAAATGTAAACATCTCTGAGATCAATGTAGGATTATAATCAAGCAATTTGAATTCCAATTTAAATGAACTCTAGGTGATTGGCTTGTAGAGGAAGTCAGATCATCTGCTGTCAGGCAGTCTGCACCCTCCTTGGAGGCTTAAAATCAGTTAACATGATAGTTTCAGAGCATACACTGTATTGTAGGTATGTGCTTCAATGAATATTTGATAGAAAACTCTTAGCTTCTCTAAAGACATCTTATGCAAATTAAAACCCCTTATTTATTCTCTTTATCCTTAATATACTTTGTAATAAGCTATAAAGAACGTTTTTATTTCTTTTGATGCCATACGATTCTTAATGTTGATATTTATATGCAGCTGATGTAACGGAAGTACATGCTTTTAAATGTGGGAAGACCAACCACAGAGTTTAAAAATATGCCACATATCTGGTCTTTCATCAAACTCCATCTTCAGCAAGATTTTTTTCCATGAATATCCTGAAGAGCAGAATCGCACCCTAATCTGTTATAACTGCTTCTGTGCCTGCCACTGGCGCCAAATAAATTATGGTAAGATTGCCATAGACCTGCCAGTTTATTTTCAAAATGATTGGTCTCTAAGTAGCTGTAAATAAGAGTAATCAAGATGGAGATTTATAATCATCTTTTCACCCTTTAGTAGGTTAAGGCTTATGTCCAAACTCAACTTGATCATTATCCAGAAATATTTAATTTATGGAGCACACGACTGAACATTGAAACTGGGCCAAATATTGCAGTAAATGGTGGGTAATCCTATGTTTTCTAGTTTGTCAGAGCTTCTCTAGAGACTGCAAATTCTGCTTGGCTTATTTAATCACTATGTAGTTGTCTTGTAGAAGCCTAATAATTTCTAAATTATTTTTGTGCTATGTATATATCCAAATATTTACACTGCACCGTAATATTCAAATGGTGGACGGCATAAGCTAAACAAAGGAGGTACACTCTTTATATTGGTGATTTTCTCATATAGATGTAAACAATTTAATATGTGATGAATCTTCTGAAAAAAATTTACTCATCTCCTAACATATGTAGAAGCTTTTTAATATCATGCGTAAATATAACTGTGCAGAATTATATTTTAGTGTAACTTTCTAATATTATTTGTAAATTTTTTTAAAGGCCTTTGGAAACAATGACCTGTATATTGAACTTTGCTATAGTTCAATATAATATTTGAATAAATGAGCATACTCATACTGTTACCTGATGGCTATAGGTCAGCCTACAGCTGCAGTGTGGTGCTTTGGAAGTTAATAATTTAGGTGTGGGTGAAGGAGGACATGGATCATACATAATACTTGACACTTGTATAAAACTTCAGCTGAGAGAGTTCAGGAACTGTTTGTGTTTGTTTTTTTTTCTTTGTTTGGTGTCTTTTTTCAAAGAGGAGTCACATTTGTACAAATCCTAAGAGCAGTATAAATTCAGTTAGCCATGGAAAACTCAAGTACATCTCAGTCACAGACTTGTTAAATTCAACTAATGTCCTTGCTATTACTTCTTTGGGGGGGAAAAAGGTCAGCAGAATATACTGCCTTCAAATTACTATTTGTGATCATCAGGTATGCTCCACTGGACCAGTGGGAGCCATTTACAGTTAATGAAGTAGAATCACTGTTTATGTTTCTTTTCACCGTAATGTAATTTTGTAGTGTATTGTATTTTCCTAAAAAATAAACAAAATGTTAACTCTAAACATATCAATCTGAATAGATTAAATGGCTCGCATCCACAAATAGAACAAATCAATACTCCACACTTGGAGTATTATGTGGCATCTTATTTCTTACAGATCTTTTGGAACTCATTCTCCTTCCATAGTAAGTAGCAGCTTTTCTTTTGGCAATTTCTGAATTAAAGAGCTCCTGTTCAACCAGAGGGTCTGCTCATGTGTATGCCTCTGATTATGCTAATATAAAGTTTTAGAAGTAATTGATTAGTTAAAAATGAAAAGCTAAAAAATGTCCAAACCCCTAAATGAAAGTGACTGGGGACAATCACTTGTCTTGCCCAATCCCCTTTGTTTAGGGAGTTTCTCAGGCTCCAGTCAGGAGCAGTCATGTCTACTGCAGACCTCTTGCTGTGGCCTGCCTTTCTTTCTATATCAAATAGGTCCAGTAAAAACCAGAATAGTATTTTAGAACATCTTTATCTGAAGAGCCATTACAAGTCAGATAGTAAATTTTTAATTTGCCAGTACAATGTGCAGAACTATTAAGTAGCAGCTCTTCCTGTCTTCGGGAGGGACCTCTTATTCTTGGTTTTGTACACAGCCAGATACGTGCTTTATGGTGCTGAAATTTTCCGCCTTTTGACATATCCCAGTCTGGTGGTGAAAAGTACTATTTTAGAATCTATCTGCTGCTTTCCCCAACAAGTAAGCTGCTAACTAGGAAGTTGCAAGAGAAAATTTTAGAGATAAAGTCCTTGGCTCATTTCTGGAGTAACTTCAGTACTGCAGCGTGTAAAGTACATTGTGTAAAAGTCCTTAGCATTATCTGGAGAATATATCTCTAAAGATATCTTTTTGAAGCGGTGGTTCCAATGAGAACATGTAATGAACTCAGTAACAATACTGGCAGCACATTCCTCTTGTTAGGTACTAGGCAGAGAAAGGCAACCATACCGATTTCAGAATGTGTACGCAAGGGAGTATTTTTTTTTACACCAATTTCTTCATGTTGCCACTAGTGGTCAGGCAGCTCTCACAGCTTTTTACTCCTTACCTGTGGGGTTTGACGCCGTATCACACAGTTGCTAATAGTACTGTGTTTTTCTCTATTACAGTGCAATGAAACACTAAGCCATTGGGTACTGTGGGCTTTTTCAGTTCAGGCTGCTTGTGCCTAAACATGGAGTTCTAACCACACTTTTGGGGTGGGCAGGTACAACCAAGAGTCAGACACAAAGAGAAAGACGATATGATCTAAGTGGCGTATGAGGAAAAATATATCTTCTGTGGCATTATAAATGAAGCAAAATTGCATTTGCTAAATCCCAAAGGGTTCCGTGGTAACTTAGGTATGAACTGCAAAAGGTTGTGTTGAAAATTTAACAGTGTAGGGGTACGGGACATAACATGTTAAAAGTGGTCTGTGGGACCTAAATGTGGCCTCAATGTGAAGACACAAAATGAAGTGCAGGCTGGCAATGATCCTCAAGATGCAAACCTGAGTGACAGATTGACTCATTTCTTCAAATAGCCCTTTGTTTCTCCTCAAACACTAAGGAGACTCTGTATCCTTACGGAAAAGAATATGGTAAGGATTCAGAGTCATGCATTTATGCTTCTGCAATAAATTAGCTATTTCAAATATGACAACTTTCATTAATGACTAGACTTACTATAATCTAATTTAAGTAAAATGATGTTTGGAAGTGTATGTAAAATGATGTTTGGAACATTATGAAAAATTTCAGTATATTCAGTTCAACTTTCTTATTTTATGTTAGTTTGTGATATTTCTTTCAGTTTTGTTTTCATTTTCTATGTGAATTTCCCTCAACAGACCAAATTTAAATAGCTCAAACAGTAATTAATTTCATTTTACTGAAACTGTTCGTTGTTATCATGATATTCCTTGCCTCTTCAGTGGAGCAGAAGTACAATGATTACGTAGTCAGTGCTTTACCTAGTTATGTCTTGAAAACATGCAAGGATGGAGACTACACAACCTCTTTGGGTAGCCTGTTTAACTTCCCAATCAGTCAGTATCCAGCCTGCATCTTTACAGTGGGCTCTTTCTTCCAAAGTGCAGGACTCACCCTTGTTAAATTTCTTAAAGTTCCTCTTGGTCTGTTTTTCCAGCCTGTCTAGGTCCCTCTGAATGGCAGCTCTGTCATCAAGTACATCAAGTACATTGACTGCCTCCCACAGTTTGGTGTCATCTGCAAACTTGACAAGAGCACACTTGGTCACCTCTTCCAGGTCCTTGATAAAGATGCCAAACAAGGACGGAACCCAATATTACGTGTCTAGTTATTTTATCATAACAGGCAATCAGGCTGGTCAGTCATGATTAACCCTTGATAAGTCTATGCTGATTACTCCAGATCATCATCTTCCTGTGCCCAGAAATGTGTTCAAGGAGGACTCGCTCTGTGATTTTCCTCAGGACTAGATCAGGCTGATCAATAACTTGAAGTTACCCAGCTTGACCTTTTTTGGCCTTTTTTTGAAGACGGGCACAACATTTACCTTTATCTAGTTGTGGACAAGCTCCCCTGATGTCCATGACCTGTCAGAGGTGACAGAGATGGGCCTTGCAAGAGCACTGGACAGTTTGCTCAGCACCCGTAGATGCAGCCTCTTGGGTCCCATGAACTTGTATGGGTTAAGTTCTCTCAAGCATTTCTGAATGTGTCAGCTGTTTCTGTAAGAGCGCCATACTTAACAATTACAGGTATTTTCTAGGTCTCTCTATGTGTTGTTCCTTCCATTGAAGGCAGGCTGACATTTTCCACTTTAAGCACTTTTGTTTCCTTACAAAATACTGTGCCAAATCACCTCCCAGGTCAATGTAATGTTTGTTGAGCTGGAATTCACTTCAATGACATCACTTTCTCTGTGGAATCTCTTTGGAATTTAATGGTCATGCTGCCTACAGCAATGGTATTGCTGTAAGCAGCTCACAATTATGATAAATGATATAATTGTTTAAGTACAAGTACCTCTCTGATTATCTTTATTTACAGTGCTGTTGATGATCTCAGCAGGATGACCCTGAAGTTATAGACAGTTAAAACAGTGGAGACTGTATTTCTAAATTAGATAAGAAAACGAATAAAAAGCAAGGCATCCTTTCCCAGTCTTGGTGTTCACCAAGTTCTTGGTGTTGTAATATTTTGTAGTAAAGCAAAGCCAGCAATGCATAATAATCCTTTAAAAAAAAAAAAAAAAGACCTTTTACTTACGAGTCAAAGCCAGAGTTATATTTTTTCATTATATACTTAGGAATAACTGCCTCAATTGAATTAAAAAAATACAATTCAAGACATGTTGATATTTATTGCATTTGATTTGACAGTCAGTATGCTTTGACCACTCAGGGGAAATAGTGTAAGAGCTCATAAATGCTTAAAGGGGGTAATATAGTGCTCTCCACTCTGGGTGTCTACAGTTTGTGTCTGGTGGTTGTTGATCCTCTCCACAAGCAGTTTCAGCATAGTTAAGTTCTCAGAAAGCTTACCCAGTCAAAAAGATGAAAAGTTTTTTTGCCAAATTAATGATTTTTTTTTTATAAGCTCATGAAAGTGTTTGCCAAAGTCAGAGAGGGGCAGGTCTGCACGTTTGTGGAAGGGAGAGGATGAAGAGCAAGTTTCTTCCTATGTGGTGTCACTACACCGTTACATTGGTTCAACTGTTGATGAAATCTCAGCTTCAGCTTGCACAGAGTTGAACTTAGAAACTGTTGCAGAGAGAAGAGTCAGAGATCACTCACATCTGATCTGGTCGTTATTTTATTGAGTTCTAATCAGAAATTTTAGGTATGTCAAATATTTAATAAGTAGAGGTGGATTGGCCAGTCAATATTCTGCTATTTACTACACTTAAATTTAGGATGGGGGATACAAAGATTACCGTGTAAGGTTGCTTTATGTATCTTAATTGTTATGCGTGTGCAAAAAAATGTCACTTACCAACCCACTGCCGTCTGGTGCCAGGTAAGGCATCTCTCAGCCTTGGGGGGTAACCTCGAGAGGTGTCCCTACTCAGGGGAAAGTCACCACCCTGCAGCCAGCTGCTATGGAGGGAGAGCTCAACTCCCCAGATGGCTGCAGATATGTACAGTGTAAAGTGGTTGGTTTATAGTCAGATTTTCTGCTGTGTTAATGCAGTTTTGGCAGCTTCTCAGCCCAGTCTCCAGATGAACTGTTTATTTGGGGTTTGGTGCTGAGTTCTCACTGACAGCCTTACACAACAGCATTGACTTCATTTAGGTCTAATTGCTGATCCTCTGATTGTACCGAAGTTCAGTTAGTTCAAATAGCAGGAGTCCATCTGTCCCACTGTTTTGAGCTTGATTGCGGCTTAAATTCAGCCTGAAAGCCAGAGCTGATGTCACCTTAATAGAATAATGAATATTTGACACATTTTTGATGTGGCTCTGTAGAATGTAAAATTCTTCAAAAGTGTTTATTATTACTTTTTTTAAAATGTTTTCATAATCTAGTAGAGTAATAATCCTTTGCATTTTTGTTCTCTGTCTCTTTTCTCCAGCCGAGGCCTCTTGCCCTGCAGGACGTTTTGTGAGGCAGCAAAAGAAGGCTGTGAACCAGTCCTGGGTATGGTAAATGCTTCTTGGCCAGAATTCCTGAAGTGCTCTCAATTCCAAAACAAAACTGAAAATGACACCACCACAAGGGTATGCTTCTCACCACACCAAGAAAAAGGCAAGCAGTGTATGTTTCCATTCTTAACTGTTAAATTATGTTCATGAGTTTCTGTGTAATAATTTACTTTTTTAATGTGTAGGGAAAACTCTGGGATGAAGTTATTATTTCTTGTTCTGTTACTATGTTCCTTTACATTACTGTGATAAATTCTGGTTGTTGGTTATAGTTTCGCTGTGCTTTAATTGTTTAGGGTGAATTTTTTTCAGACTTCTATGGGTTAGAGGCCTTTTTTGTTTTGCATAAAAAAATCTGAGCTGTTTCAAGGAAAGAAGGTAGGAGAAAAATAATATGCCCTTTAAAAAGGTTTTGCTGACTTTTTCTTTGCTAAGCTCTAGTAAATACAGGATTGCCATTTGGGCAAGAACCAAATTTCAAGTGTATCTTCTTCTTCCTTGCTGTAAAATGAGCCCAGAACTGATTGAGAGTTAAACTTTTCAAAAATTAGTGGTATGTATACGTCCACTCATAGAATCATAGAAACATTTTAGGTGGGAAAAGACTCGAGGTGGGGCCTCACCAGTGCTGAGTACAGGGGACGATCACTTCCCTCATCCTGCTGGCCCCACTATTTCTGATACGGGCCAGGACACTGTTAGCTTTCTTGGCCACCTGAGTGCACATTGCTGGCTCATATTCAGCCAGGTGTCAACCAACAGCCCCAGGCTCTTTACTGCCAGACAGCTTTCCAGCCACTCTCTAAGGCATTTCCATCTCCTCAGAGCTGCTACTCTGTTCTCTAGATCTAAATCTAGGTGAGAACAGACCTGAGAGGAGCAAGCCTGACTCTTTTTTCTCATTGACCCCATTGGTGAAGTTCTCTTGCTGGCATCTGAGACTTTACTGTCGATATGCATCATCCCATGAGCCTTAGTGACAGAGGCTTGTATGGTCCCTCTGTGGGTTCTGAGTTTGTTAATGACTGCTGGGTGGCAATAAACAAGAATAAATGATATGATGAATTCTTTTTTTCAATTTTGTTTAAAAAAACCTAAGGATTTACACACTCAAAACTACCTTAAAAGATCAGTGAGGTTATATAGTGTATGTTTGAATGTTAGATAATGCTGCGATTGTTTGTATATCCTGGGTTATCTCCTTTTGCTTTCTGAATATGCGTAGTTAAGATATAGCCTTAAATAATTAGATCAAGTCTTTTTACCAGTTGGATTCTCTCTGTCTGTTTGGACATGTTTTGAGGGATCATGAAGTAAAGGATGCTGTTGTCCATACCTACCTTCATCTGTGGGAACATTTGTAATGGCTGAGGTGGGGAAATACACAAAGAGAGATTGTGTCTTGTTGAAGGCAGTTGAATGCTTTCCAGGAACACTGAACAGTCTTTTGTAGAGTTCCTATGGGGTTTTGGGAAAAGTTGCTATACTGAAAGACACTAGGAGCTGGATTTTAACCATACAATATATGCTAAAAATTTAGGTCTAATGGATCTCTCCAAATAAACAAGTAATCATAAAAATGCATAATTTTTTTTCCATGCCTCAACTTCTCTTTGTAAAATGAAAATAAAACTGTCCTTGTAGTTCACAAGGATATTGTAACCATATGTGTGTTGATGCTTTTGGCATCATAGTAATGAACATTATTGGAATTAGGAGTACAATAATCTTGCCTTTGTGGCAGCTTCAAATAATAAATAAGGTAAGAGTCTGTATCATAAATGCACAGGGAGGGTGAAGGTTTGTACATTGAATGATGAGAGTAAGTAGCAATGAACAATGAGTGACCAGCATATCAGTAATTGAGTATGGTCCTCCTGGGCACAGAATGAGGTAGAATTCTAAAACCAGAGACCTGGTACACAGGTACACAGACTGAATACCAGGTATGATACAAATATGCCTATTAAATTTTGACAAACTACAGCTGGTCAAAATGTTCAAAAGCCCCACCAAATCTAGATAGCTGAATTTTTAGATGAAGCAAGAAGAGATTGCTGCCTTCTGAAACTTTCAAGTTTTAGAATATCTTCTGGCTAAAATCATGTATTTAATACTGCTAGAGAATAAGTTTATTAGTATACTGCCTGGCTGATGATTCTTCTGTAATCTGCATGGCAGGATTTTCATCTGTGTGGTAGTGAACTGCATAAATTACATAGAAGTACACAGTGGAAGTTTGCCATTTCTCACTAGGGAAAATATCTAGAGCCAGTTGTGACATTCCCTGCCCCTTTCTGGCAGACTGTGGGGATCCACAAGCTGCTTATTGGAAGATTTGACATCCTGTTGTATAAAACAAAAGGCATTTTTAATTCATTTTTTCATGAAGAATTGTGCATGATGCTTGGATATGAGTAGTTTTCATGTACAGTGATAGACCATAGAGATATTTTCTTATTGAAAAGAATGGTTCCAATGTGATTCCTCTATGAGTGAAAAGGATCCAGGTTCACTAGGCTGTTTCTCCTACAGAAATAAATTATGCTGTAGTTGAATATTTCTTTCTGAAATTTGTATATTTGAAAGAATTTACTTCTCTGAACACATTAGAAGCAGCAGGGGTTGGTTCACTGTTCCAATCCCTTTTTACTTAGTGCTCGGCCCAAAGCACCCTTCGCGCTTTTCACAGGGCTCAGTTCCTGGAAATTCCAAGAGCGTGTCCTTGGCGTATAGCTGCTTATGTCTCAACTTCGTGGTTTCTTTTGGGGACTAATGCCTCTAGATTATGTGCAGCGAAACCCTCCCTGCCCACATATGCCTTGCATATAATTTGTTTTGTGTAATGATGTAATTCTCTTTTGGGGCTTTAATTATTTCTTGTATTTATCAAAAAAGTGTGGCTGCTCCACCTGCTTGCTTTAGCATAGTATCACCCAATCAAAAAAAAAATTCTCTTCATTATTTTTGTCTGATTACGACTAAATAGTTGTTATCCTCCACATTTTCTGAATTGAAAATTATCGCTCCTCCAAAAAGTCCTTGAACCCCACACACTTTTCCAAGCTCTGTTGGACAATGTGTGCTTGACTGATCTAATTAGAACCCAGAGCGTTTATCCTGGGGACAATTACCAGCTTTCCAGAAAAATGTTTATTAGAATTGGGATTATCTAGTGGATATATATTTGTTCATGTGTCACTCCTGATATTTATCTCTTTGTCTAGATTTTTTCTCCATAGGCTTTGCAAATTAAGTGCACATTACTACTATGGAGAAACTATTATGACATACATCCTGATGTGAGAGTAGATGTACTGAATGTACTGGAAAATCTGAGCCATGTGCCGTTGTTGTAAAACCATCCAAGTGTATACCCAGCAGGTGAGAAAATCAGCTACTCTGAAAATAGTTTCAGGAATCCAGCTGTTGAGATTTAAGATGGGCGGTTGGACTGGTTTCACAGTTCTAATGAGTTGTGGGCATGTAAGGGAGTAAGGAGGCGGCTTCATCAGTCAGTCATTCTATATGAATCCAGTAACACATTCTGGGAGGGAGAAATCTCAGAAACCTTCCTGGGGGCTGCTGTACATATCCCTAATCACAGAAATATTCCAGCTCTGTTTTTCTTTCTTCCAACTGTCACTGTGTTTTTCTGTCATTTTATTTACTTTGACCAGCCAACATAGCTGATGCTTTTAAAACTGTGGAGAAAAAACCCACAGTAACTTGAATGAGAAGCAACACAATGAGCTGATTTACATGTGGAGCTCTCACAAGAGCCCTTGAAATTATTATTCAGTTAATTTGAATTGAAAAGCAGCAGTGAATATGGTGCTTCTGCTCTTTATACAGCAAAACTATGTAAGCAGCAATATGGAACCATCAGACAGTGTTTGCTTTTGTATTGTTATTACAGAGGCATTGTGAGTGTCTGTTTCTGATAAAAAGTGATGCACATGAGGCCTGAGCTGCACTTCATAGCCATGTGATTTGTAATAAAAAATACTATTTAAGTTATATAAAAGGCATCGTATATTAAAATTCGAATATAGAATATAAACTCTATTGCATTGTTGTGTTGGATATTATTTATACTGTTAGTTCTTAAATGTAAAAAAAATTACATGACAAAGACCAATGAGACCTTTTTTCCTGTGAGAAACTGTCTTTAAATAGCTAGCAGTTGTGCCAAATCATGAAAATATTTTTCATATAATTTTTTCCAAGAACACATTTACAGTTTTGTCTCAGGAGACTTTATCTCTCCACAGAATTTTTTTCCAGTGTTTCAAGTAGTGAAAGTAAAACCTATGAAAGTGAATTTTTTTCAGGTACCTTTATGGCAAATCCTCCTGTGATCACAGTTTCATTCCTATTAGAATTAATGTTGTGGATTTTGGTCTTGACTCAGATTTAATGGAGACATTAACTTTTTTTTTTCTTCTTTATGTTATTTTCTTAAAAAATATTGCTCTTTCCCTTGTTTATTTATTTATTTTTTATTTCTTCACAATGTAAGAAAGGGACTTTCCACGCTTTAATGGTTTCTGGGTATTCTAGTAATTCCTATATACTACTATTAGTAGTTAACCTTTAAATCTGTAAAAAGGAGTGGAGAAAAAAAAAGGAATCTAGAAAAGGAATGAAAAGTAAGTATGTATGTTTATAAGTAACACATGACATTATAAGTAGTATTAAATTATAAGTAGCAGAGAACTTTTCTGTTCTGTAAGACAAATCTGTCAACTTTTAATTCACTGGTTATTTCACCAGTTTTTCAGTTGGATACAGTATTTTAAATAATTTTTTTCTGGTTAGAAAAGTTATAATAGTTGGTGACAGGGAAGACCATCGCTGATAACCTGGGTAATCTTCCTTCTTGGCAAAAACATAGAGATTAATTATTGTACATGTTGATAAATGCCCTGCAATGGTCAAGGGCTAAATGAATGTGTAATTGGAGTGAGGTCTTTCAGCTGTTTGAAGATGCCACCACAGGAGCTCAACAAATAGTTAAAAGATGTAACTATAAGATGTAACACCACAACTGTAGACTTTAGGAGTACTTCTCTCTTATGATAGAATTGCCTTTACCCAAGTTTAGTTTTGAGTTTTGCAGTAACTCAGCCAAGCGGTTCAAACTTTCTTCTAGTGGCTGTCAACGTATGTTATTTTGTCCTGGCTAAGCTGATAGTGGAAACAATACAGAAAATACTCAAGAGAATTAATGTAATGTATACAAGGAAACTACTAATTTTCTCAAACAAATATGCTTAGCTAATGTAGATCTTGGTTTCATTTTGTTCCAAGAATAAAACGCCAATAAAAATTGTTCTGATACTGTTTTTTGCCAGTTCCAGGAATTTTCACACTGGTATTAATTTGGAGAATTGTCTTTGAGGAATACCTTTGACCAAAGATTCAAAGGCAGTGTCTGGTTACAACCAGGGATTTATTTTTCTGTTGGCAATGTGAAGCTGATTATACACATCCAATACAGAATTCATTTGAGAAAGCTTTTAAAATTGGGAAGACATCATCTTTCTTTTGTGCCCTTGCATTCACTTAATGCAGTGAAAAGAAGAAAAAGATAATCTGTGTATGTGTAACATTGATAGTGACCGGCTGCAAAAACAGCAATAGTGGTATAATTTTTTGAGGGAGATGAAATGGTATGATGTGGTGTTTCATGTGAGGAAATATTCACAGTTGAAAAATTCATTTCCCCCAAGCACCCATGCTTTACTTCTGTTGACTCTGCATTATATTTTATGATGTCCTTTGATATTTTTTTTCTTCCATTCTTCCCCCCCGCACTGTTTATCTCTGCTCTCTTTCCTGTTCTTTGCCTTTTTCTTTTCCAGCTTGAAGTTTCCTATGTGGCCTTTTTACACCACTTCACTTGAGTGGAAGAGAAAGATCTTTTGTGTTCCTTCTCCCACAGTATTTTGCATCATAAAGAAATAGAGAAATGGACAGTTTCTTGAGGGGAAGGAGTTGCCAGCTTTCCCAATTCTGTGATCGTGATCCTAATATCAAAACTTTCTAGAACTGACAGCTACAAGATGCATACACTATACCTCAGGGTACATATGGTATGGGGATCAGGTGATGAAAATCTTCAGGCAAGAGAATACAGAGATTCCTCTGTGTCCCACTGTGCTATTGTGACTGTATTGAGTCAAATGAAAAGTCCATCTTTCTTGTAATGCTAACTCCAAAAGCTGCCAAAATCAGATGCCCAGAGAAGAATAGGAGAGCAAGACAGGACTATGTGGCAATACTTTTTCAAAATACTCCTGCGTTGTCCATCTGTTTGAGATTCAAGGACTTTTCTGTCATTTTGACCCACCATAGATTTTTGTTCTATTATTTTGTCCCTTCATTTCATGAATCTATGTACATTTTAGCATGCATAGTATCCTGTTACAGCTGATCTGTGCATTGTATGATGAGTACCACTTTTTGGTTGTTTAAAAGGCAATTTTATTTGGTATCTCCTAGTTCTTTTGTAGCACTAGACAGTGAATGTTGCCACCTCTTCACTTTGAAAAAAAATTAGCAGCCCTTTTCATGGTCATTTTCACAGACATACAGTGCTTTATCTGCTACTATATCTTGAAATGCAATCAGATATCAATCTTGAGGATGGTAGAATAATGCGTTTATTTCAGTCTGTGTCATCTGAAGCTTTCCAGGGAACCGCCCACATATTTCTGGATGGCATAAATGGTCTTGGCTCCTGAGAGACACCTCTAATAGTGCACCAGACGCAGGTAAAATAAAGCACTTTTTGCCACCAATGATGTTTAGTCAGGGACTTTGGAAGTTTTTCTGGGAAAGGTCTGAAACAAGCAAGTTTTTATATCAGCAAGGATTGCTTCCATTTTCTTTGGATTCCTTTTACGTAACGTTGTTCCTCTTTGGGAGTTTGAGTATGTGAATATTTGCATGATTATATTAATAAATATGTGAGGTATTGACAGAGGTATGAATAATTAAGATTTTACAGCACATTCCTTTATAATAACACCTTTAAATTTTTTAATAATTTTACCAAATTTGAGTGGTATGGTGCATAATTTTTTTGTTTCAGGCATCTATTTCGGGCTTTATTTCTTCTGTTGCTGCTTTGTTTCAAACAGTTGCAGCATTTCTGAGTATGCAGCTGGTTGCTTGTGTTCAAGAAAGTCTTGTAAATGGTTACGTATCTAAATCCTTTAGGTTTCAGATCAAATATTGGAATTCAGTGTACAATGACAGTGTTTGTTTTGCATCATAAGAAAAGGCTTTTATAATTTCCATTAAAATCTGATCTTTGGAGGTATGATTGAATTGTCAACCTTCTGAAACACTCTTCTTGAGGGAGTTTGGTAGAAACAAGTTATGTTCACTGGAGGTGCTGTTCACAGTGTGTGTGATTTCCTTGCCCTGGACACTGCACTGGCTGGACCAAACATATCCAGTCATCACCTATTAGAAGGTGAGATTAATTTTTCTTAAAATTCTTTCTGATTGCTGGTGAGCGCAAAAACTGATTTAATTCAAGATAAGTAGGAAGATGCTCACTTTAAGTAAGAAGAAATGGAGAAGTGGATTGGGATGGAAATCGGGATATACAGGAGCAGAACAAGACAGAGATGTATTAGGAAGGCAGAGTCAGAATGATTTATAGGTGCTTGAACACGCTTTTGTTCACAGTCCAGAAGTGAATATGGGACTCCATAATCTTTTTTATATCATAATCTGATTTGTAGGAAAAATGGTCAGATAAATATCTTCCTGTTTTTTACCTTTGTTCTCCCAGGCCAAATAGGCGTATTCACACAGAAGGTAAAAGTTCGTTATTGTTGCTGTCTTACTACCAGTGAAGTACTGGTACTTCACTGGTAGTACTTATGGCAGAGATTTGTAAGAAAATCAAAATGGTTTCTTTAATATTCTTTTTGATCTATTTATGCTGTTTTCTTTTTTGAACATGCAGGAAATTGCATGAAAGCCCAAGTTAGAAGAATGTAAGATTTCCAAGTCAGTTAAAGCTCCTTGTATGATTAATTACATTCTTTTGATTACGTTACCATATTCTATTTTTACCTGACATCATCCTCTGTGGCATAAACACTGGTCTGAGGAAAGCTGTTGTTTCTGGGGCCCCCTTTAAGACTCACTCATTGGAAAGTGTAATGCATAAAGCAGAGAAACGGAGAAACAAAAAGATCGGCCCATAATAAAGTAAATGTGATGTTATAATATAGAATGGGATTCTTTCCCTGTCTCTGCTGCAGAGAACACGTGTAATGTTGAGCAAGGCACTGGAATAAAAATTTTCTCAACTGTTCTTTGCACACTTCCAATTAACGGGACTCATCATTTGTAGAGCTGGGGTTTATTTGCAACTGGAGCATACACTTGCAGCTACAAGCAGAGGTAACAGGATCTATTCTTTGAACATGTGAAATAACATCAGTCTTTACTTTTCAGAAAAAAAATATTACATACTGACATGTCTTAGATTGGACAACTGAAGTTATTATTCATTATTTCTTATAACTTTATTATCTTGGCGCTTCATTTTTTCCCCTTGTAAAATGAGAATGCAAATGCTATCTAATCTTATATTGCTGTTAAGAATATTGTATTTTGCAGTTTGTAATACACTTCCAGAATTGGTAGAATAGGAGTGAGGCTGTAACTCTCCAGTTAGAATTCAGGAAATGTCCAACCACACACTGGGGAGTGAGGGAAGCTACTGAAGACCATATTATAAGAGTGTGCAAGAGGATAGGGGTGACAGTTTTGCTCTACCTTACTTCTGATTAGGAGGCACAAACATTAAGTGGCACAAACTAGTTGAAAAATTTTGTTTTAACGTCTCCTACGTATTTTGGGCAAACATTCTTTAAAATATATTGCATAAGTAGTTTTCACTGTGATAACCATGGTCCCATTACACAACTGGAAAATTAATGTTTTTGTTGCCAAATCAAGATCATATGCTGCCCAAGTGGAGAATGCACCTGGGAATATAATAGAAAAGATTTTGAAATTATTCACATAAGATTTTATTGCAAACACATTTTTCGTACAAGGGGATGTGTGTTTGTTGACTAAGTCTAAGATTCCCCTTTTTCTTGGGGATGATAAAATAATATTTCAGACTTAGAAAAACATGTAAATAGATTGAAAAAATAGTCTGCTGCCAAAAGTTAAGTGTAAAAATGAAGGTGCTGAGAGTGTGTGTGTCTGTGTGAATTGCCATTATGCAATCGACAGGACTTCTATGCTAGGACAACAAATAAAATTAGAAATCTGTATAATTAATTGCAGTTGTGGTCAGCGCAAGCTGGAGCTATTTATCATATTTGAAAATCACACTCTGCCTGTTTAGGCATGTCCGGTGCCCAGTGGTCCATCTCAGCATCCACTGTGCACCTTGTGGCTTGGCAAATTGTGAAGAATGTCGCGTTGCTATACAGAACGGCTGATTATGAGCAGAAATTATTACAGTTTTTGTAGGCACATTAAAGGCTTCTTCTTTAGTCCCAAGGGCAGATTTGAGAGGTGTAATAGTCTTTTCATGACTGCCTGCTGAGTTCTTTTAAAATGGGTCATTCACTGATGGCAGTTTTAAGTGGCTTTGCTCTATCTCAAAAATTGTGTTGTTTCCAGTGAGATTTATCTTTCTGATTTTCCTCTTGACCTTCTTGCATTCAGTGATGTTCCTCTGAGTGCTATCCTGATGTTCCCCAGAAATATATTTTGATCCTTGTGGGAAAACCTGAATATCAGTTTGTCAGTGTGAAAATAAGTTCATAAAACTCCTACAGCATTAACTTTGTAGTACTGTGGCTAGTAATTTTTCTCCTCAAAGAGCCCAAGAAAACAGAGAAGTTTTTTCATCTTTTTATAGGTAGAGAGCTAAGGCTCTGAATTGCCTGAATTGTCCAAGGTGATGCAAAAAGTTTGCTGCACAGCTGGGAAGAGAACCTTTATCTCTGGAACACATAAAATATTCCTTATTCCTTACATGTAAGAACATCTTGCCTTGCCTCAGCTTTTTTTTTTCTTTTTTTTTTTTTTTTCTGGTGTTGTTTCACAGTGCTTTTATAAATGAGCTGACTTTTAACAAATAAGATTACATATGTATTTGAAAGTGGCTGATTTTTTTCACTATTAAAAATCAAGTCAAGTTTATGGTATTTAATAAGGCAAGGCATGAAATTCAATTTTACTAGAGAAAGTAATGAGCTTTCTGAAGAAATTTTCTGTCTGCTCCTCAACCACAAAATAATGGGGGATTTTTTATAAATTAGAAAACAGAAAAGAAAGAATTTAAGGGAAAATGATGATGGAGACTTGTACTGTGTAACAGAATATTAACTGTATTTGTAAGTGGGATTTTCCTTAAAATGAAGGATTTGCATTTCCCCCAGATTTAAGACCAGGTACCATGAGAGACAGATAATAATTTGCAACTGAAAACTATAGTATACCAACAACAGAAGGTGGTTTTGCACCCTACTGAAAACTTAAATCAGCCCTTCTAGATGTCAAAACATGACTGTTCACTTTTAATGAAGGGAACAAACCAGTTACTAATATTCTTCTGCCTAAGAGTTGGGTTATTTGTAGGGTGCTCAGGAAAGCATAGTTTTGAAGGAAGTGAATGCCCACTTTGCAAATGGTGGCACATCTAATACGCTGTGCAGGGACAACAGCCACACTGCTTTTGTGGTGAAAGATGTCTTCCCGTGTATACTGTGAAGTCATGGAAAGGCAGAAGTGGCATCTGGGATAACTGACAGAATAATGGAGAGCAAAGGACAAGGAATACCTGCCTGTTGATACCATATTTTTTTAATATAGCTGGCCAGAAGCATCAAAATGCTGTTGGAACTTGAGATACGTCTTTGACTGCCAGGTAGCATCAGACTAACAGAAATAAGGCACCATGAGGAGCCCGGCTGAGCAATCAGCCTGCTGTAACCTGACAGCCAAGGACCTGAGGTGTCACCATCAGGTGAGCGAGTGGGTCTGCTCCCTCCAGACAGGCAAGCTGGGATCTGAGGTCAGGCTGGGCTGGGATGCAGAGCCTCAATGCAGCAGGCAGAGCTGGCTGCAGATATGGCAAAGTGGTGAACGAGGTCCAGGGTCCAAGCAGAGAGACCAGTCAGGTTGTGGGACCAGCAACAGGACTGGTGACAAGTCTCTGATGTCGCTCCAAGCGATCTAGGAACAAGTTAGGGCTGCAGACCAGCTGTGGTGTACATATGAGGGATCCATCTAGGTGAGGGAGCTGTACCTACAGCAGTGCTCAGGCAGGGTTTGAGGCCATAGGCAGGGTGTGGGTTGGAGGCCTCAGCTGAGGCTGGTCAGGGTCATGCAAAGCCATTCAAGGCAAGGCCTATTTGTGCACTCATGGCTCTGATGGTTACTATGAGTAGGTTATCCTGGTGGATTCAAGAATAGCACAAAGCTGTATTCTAGCATGAAGATTGTACCTGGTAATGGTGGATTAAGGACAGCAATGAAAATAAACCCAGTGCAACTGAAGAATAGTACAAAAATGGAGATCTCAAGTCTAGGTCTAGAAAGAGACCTGGTCATCATTGGAAGTGCTTTGAGAGAGTGAGAAGAGAGAAAGGCATTGGAGTAACACAGAGATTGACAAACTGTCCCTTGCCAAAGTGAAGGCAATAGCAGGGCTGAAGGATACTGGTCTCCCACCAAAATTCCTGATAAGAGACTGTTGCGAAGACCAGCATGCTTCAAGACAG
>JAOQGH010000032.1:66173849-66219559 GCA_025769975.1 Gallinago jamesoni | reverse complement strand
CCTGTCCTGTCCATTCCTCCCCACAGGTGGGACCCCTCAACGTTTTTTCCATTTCCAACCCTCTAAGGGGCAAATAACGAAAATTGGCTGACCTTGGTTGTTATAGAAATAAGCAAGGGCCTCTCTGCTCACCATTGCTTGGCATTTAGCACAAATATTAGCCTTATCACTCCGAGAACAAGCAGTTTTCTCCACAATATGCTGTTAATTTCAGAGAGTTAGAGGAGGCCTAGCTAAAATGTAAAATTCTAGAACACAAAATTGGTTTGGTTTTACTTCAAACTGGGACAGGTTTTTAATCAAGTTATTGCTAATGGGACTAAATACCAGTAACCCTAATTACTCTTCTTCTCCCTTTCCTAACTACACTGTAGATTCCAAGTTTTATCAAACCTAATACTATTCAAGCATTTTGGATATACTCAAGGCATATTTATCAGGACTTTACTGAAGATCTGAAAGGCTAAACCCACTTAGGGCTGAGAGTGCTAAAAATTCCTTGATGAGATAGCATCAGGCCAAATTCTGAGCTCAAAACTTTGTAAAAGATAAAGTTTATTTGAAACCATTGTAATATCAAAGGCAGCCTCAAAAGCAGGGTCTGGGGATCATGATTTTGCTGTTAGAAGCTTCAGCTCTACCTAATATCCACATCAGCTGCTCAAGGTTGTCCTACTAGATCTATCCGATGGAACCCACAACCTTTCTTGAGAACTTTATGTATATAAATTAATTAAACATTTTGGTCCATATATGTAACCAGAGCACTTTATCCTAGTATTGATCAAAAAAGCAATTGGTAAGAACAGAGAAAAAATGTCTAAAAATCAGATTTGATTTTTCTTGCTCTTCCATATCAGATTCTAATAAAAAGGTACACATTGAGGATTATAACAGACCTGTAAATTGTACAGTATCTTTAATTAATCTTGTTTTAGTCAATACATTCCAGTGCATTCCATAGTTGATATAAATGTTCCATGTTAACATTTAACAACATTTAACAAAAATTTGTTTTGTAGACTGCAGTGATGATGTATTTCGTTGCAACACGGGAAAATGCCTAAATTATACCTTTGTTTGCGATGGCTATGATGACTGTGGAGACCTTAGCGATGAACAAAACTGTGGTAAATGAAAGTATTATGCTTTTTTAAAGTCTTTAAGATAGCAGTGTTGCTTAAGCTAGCAATCTTTTTCCTTAAAATACTAAAACAGTAATAGACCCTGCTATTACTCTTGTGGGACAAAGTAAAAATAGCTCACAAATTCTATATGCAATTTGAAACGCTTTAAAGGAGAGCTCTGGGTTAATCCAAATTTTGAAGGTAGTGGTATTTTTAAGAAATATTCTGATTTGCATTTTTTTTTAAATTAATGCAAGATGTTATGGTTGCTTTCTTGTGAACTTTGCTGATTGTAACTGAGATTAAAGCAAACCGTAACAGGCTACACACTGGTGATGCCATCTGTTTTATAGCTGAACTGATTTTACATAAGCTTCACAGTGAACTCGTGTGTTTTGATGAACAAATTCTGTTTCTTTCAAATTCTGTTTTCAATCAGCTTTGTATGTTCTGCTTCATTATACTTGTTTTTCTACCTACACTTAACTTTCAAAGGAAAAAAAAAAGAAGTTTTTCCCTAAGAAAGAATAATCTTCACATGTAAATATTGGAAAACTTTGCAAGCTGTATTTTTTTCTAACTTTTACTCCTGATACTATACCTGAAAATGGTGCTCTAAAATCAATATAAACATTAAAATACTATTTCTCTTTTTTGTTGTTGTTTTGCTTTTCTAAGAAAAAGCACAGAGAATCTCAAAAGCAACAATCAAGTCACAACTTATTCACAGATTTGCTTAATGTTTCTTCTGCAAGTAGATCTTTCTCTACATTTTGTCAGTTTTGGTTGTTTTGTGGGTTTTTTTTTTATAAAACATCTTTGCTATAAGACTTTTTTAAACATTAATCTGACTCCTACCATTCCTATCTTGAGGTAGTTGTTCCTATATAAAATTTAAGATCTAACTATTTTTTTACGGGCTTTAAATGGGTTCCATAGCAGATTTGTCAGACTGGACTGTGTCTATGCTCCCTGTTTACTTTGTTGTAAAGTTAGCCTGCTCAACAGAATGCTTTTCTTTATTTGTGGAAGCATTCAGGTAGAAAGAGTAAGGTGAAGATTGGAATAGTTTCTTTGTAGATCATTCTATGGAAAATTCTGAACATATGCAAAAAAAACGGTTTCTGATTAAGTGCCAAATATGGCAGTTGAGAAACATTTATTTTATTTTATTTTTACTTCTTAGTGAAAAGGTAAATGTGGGGAATGATTTTCACTGATGGCAAATGAAAACATTGGTTAGCTGAAAATCATTCTATGAGAGTGGGAAGCTAGAGGATCTTTTAATCTGCTTAAAAAATCCTAGAAACATGTTTATTTGAACATGAAACAACTGCACCTGAAAGAAGGAATGAGTGCATCTCTATCTGTATAGGCAAAAGAATTCAGAATATGTGTAGCTACTATTTGCAAAAAAAATCTCTGAAAAGATTTCAGAAAAAAATTTCAGAAAATCTCTGAAAGATTACCTTACAGGCTACATAAAAATTGATCAATAATATAAATGGAATTTAGCATCCTTTTTTTTTCCTCCTCAAATTTGCATTTTATTTAGATTGTAATCCAGTGACACATCATCAGTGTGGAGATGGGAGATGTATAACAGCTGACTGGGTATGTGATGGTGACCATGACTGTATAGACAAATCAGATGAAAACAATTGCTGTAAGTTCCCTTAATCTCTTAATTATTGTGTTTCTTTAAAAATAAAAAATAAAATGTAAGATAAGTAGTATACTTATTACTTGTAAGACAAAACTATAAGCTTATTTGGTTCACAAGTTTGCACTTGACAAATGTCCCTTCTGGAAGACAGCTGCAGCAAATTAAACATTTGTTGCCACTGTTGAGAAGTACCAGATTGCTTTGTGTTTCAGCTTCTTGTTAATTACAGAATTACCTTTTTGTTAATTGTAATATTCCCATTAAAGAGTAATGAATGAATTTATATAACCTCTTAAACTGTAGGTGTTGTAAATCAGTGACAGTTTTCTGCTATGTCTGTATGTGACCTATAACACCCTGTCAGAGTTGGACTTGTGTCTGCTCCACTGATGATGGTGTATATCTGCAAAACAACTATCCTAGAATATTACTGAGGTTGCAAAATCAAGTCTGGCACATGAGAGAACTGGCACTTGTTTTAATGAGATCAAGGTTCTCATAAGATGTACACTTATAATGCTTTGATTCTTGCTGCTGTTCAGCGCTTGACCTTGCAACCACTACCCTACAATTTGGCCTGAAATCTAAGAACCTAATCTGAATAAAAGAATGTAAGTAAATGGGAAAGAAAAGGCGACAATTTTTACATGAGTGAAAACGATGGGTTTTTTTTTCTTGGAAAAGCTGAACTTTCATCTCTGCCTGTTACTAATACCTGATGTAGAAAGTTTCAGTCCCTCTAGTTAAAGATCAGCACAGCTGTAGGCTATTGAAAACATTGCTTACATACAATGAAAAACCTTGAACAAGGTGAAACAATGAAAGTGACCTTCAGTGCTAAGCAGTGTTGTCTGCTACTCCTGAAATAACTTCAAGATGATGTTCAAAAATAATTAAGACTTTGATTAATCTAAATTGATCCAAATATAATATCTTTTTTTTTTTCTCTAGCATGTCATAGTCAGGGTCTGGTGGAGTGCAGAAATGGGCAGTGCATTCCTAGTGCATTCCAGTGTGATGGAGATAATGACTGTAAAGATGGAAGTGATGAAGAAAACTGCAGTGAAAGTAAGGATATCCATCATTTTACTTTTCTTACTGAACCTACCATTGACTGCTTTTATTCTGAAGTGCCTTTAGCTAAAACTGACAAATTTACTTTGCCTTTCAAGTAACACTTGCTAAGGCTGGTTGGTGTCTGGTTTCACACAGGAAGTTGTAAGCAGAGTTTTATTAGTCCTTAAAAATATAAAAAGTTAAAGAAATGGAGGTGATACTGTGCATACTGTTTGGTTATGTGACATGATCAGCTGTCACCTGAAATAAGTTTATGCAGATTCCCATTGTGTCCAGCAATTAGAAGCTACTATCATAGGAATTGGTCTCATTTGAGGAGGAGTTTTCTCATGAAAATCTTTTTTTCATCAGAACTTGGGAGTCAGAGAAAGGACATTTTCATAAGTAAACTAATGATTTAGCGTGACAAGGGAAAATATATGAGAATGTACGTTTTCACAGCTACCTAATAGCAATCATCTCGCGATGGATTGTATGAAAGAAAAGGAAACCAGTTTCTTGAGCCCCAGAACGTGGTTTCCCAAGGACTTGTGTCCTGTGGTACGTTTTGATACTCAGGAAGAGATGTTGTCATGTTGTTACAGTTTCAGTAATTGAAGGTATTTTTCACAAGTAATTCCCTTGTCTCTGTTAAGATATAGATTCAGATTGCGGCCTTTCCTTCAATGCGAGAATTATTAATGTCTTTCTCTTATGAATCTTATTTTTAAGAAATAAAGGAATTTGCTTTGTTAGAAAACTCTAGTGCTGTCATATGTAGTGGTAATAGGAAAACCTATTCAAAAATGATTAGAGTAGAAAAGACCTGTTATCATAAGATAAATACTCAGTGTGCTTATACAAGCCACATTTCTTTAGGAAACCAGTCTAGAAGAAATCTTTTCATAGCTTGTCTACTCAGTCCCTTCTGTTCATATTAAGTTCTTGGGATCTTTCTATTCCAATTCAAACATCTCCATTCCAAAATGTAACTGAGAAGTTGAAACACAGAAATTACCGTTATTCTTGTTCACAATTAATGTTCATGCCGCAAAAAGGTCTTGCATGAAATTTCTTCCAGTTCTGACTGTGGCAATCTAAAAACTAAGGACCAAGTTTTGTCCTTAGTTCTTTTCTTACTGTAAAATCTTATGAAATGCTTGGGTTTTATTCTTTATCTTTCCTGATGTCCAACCTCAGTCTTATTCTATGAATTCCGCGATCCTGTGTTTCTCTTACTAATATTAAACAATATTTTTTAATATAAAAGAGAATGGGATAAATTGAAAAGTACAAAACTATTTAGAGAATTCTATAAGCAACCATGTCAACTTCTGAAATTCATTTAACTTAAGCATCTTAAATTTGTTTATCATTAGTAAAAGTGAATTTAACTGGAGTCATTGGTGCATGATCTAGGCTAGAAGTCAGTGATGTGTTTTGGTTTCACTGCTTTTTGCTGCTGTGGATGTTGAAGAAATGGTTAAAAATCTTTTTGGTAAGTTGAACAGATAGAGATTCAAGGATGCTAAATGCAGAGGAGCAGGCTGGGGTGAAAATTTTGTAGTAAATGATCTTACTATATGCTAGAGATTTTTCTGCTTAGCATTGAACTGCAAAGATTTTAAATATGAAAATTTTCCTTGTTTTTATTCATTCTTCAATGTGCAAACCTCACTGTCTAATAATTTGTGATATTGCATAGAGCAAAATGCTTCCTTTATGCAACCTGTCTGTCCTAAATTTGCATGAGAATATGCAGGCAGAATTTGGACTTCATTTGAATTATTCCTCATTAGTTCATTGCAAAGTCTGTGTAAAAGCCAGGCAGAATTCTTGTTTGAACTTTCTTTTGCATTTCTTATGTGTATTGTTGATTTCAGCAACTACAGAAAATGTAATAGGCCATACAATTAATACAAAGACTTCTCTGCTGTACAAATTAAATAGTTTGGATATGCCTAACAGTGAAGTTAGGGCTAAAGTGTTCTGTAATATCTGTTTTGTTACAAACACAGTAAATATGTGAAATCAGCATAGAAATTTGAGGTAAACTTGTGCTTTGCCACTTTCTTATCTAAGGATACAAGCACCTTGTATAATAGTACAAGTATATACATATACATCCTACACTACATACCTTAATGAATTTTAAGGTATGGCAACTCTTAACATTACAGCTGTCATTCATTTTGTGACCATAGACATCTAATACAGATGTACTCACAGCTGGTTCTGTGATCCCTTCAAAATACAGTGTGTTTATAAAGATTCAACACGGATGGTCCTAGGAGCAAAAGAATCTGCACTGAAGCACAGGGATTTTTTAAAGAGTTGAGAAACTCTTCCACTGTGGATTAAGAAGACAATGGAGCAAACTTTGAAAATTAATTTTATTAATTAATTAATGTAAAGATTTGTAATAGCTTTAGAAGTCAAAAGTTTTTCCATTTTGTGATCAGATGCACCTGTAAAACAAGACAGTCAATTGCTAGAGCAAAAGGTAGTACTTCCATTCCTTCAATATATAATCTGTATGAAGGAAAGTAAATCCACGTAATTATGAATAGATATGACTACAATATCAGCCGTTTGGGACAAAGCTGTTGTCAAGGTCATTGAAACAAGGTGTTTCTTCAGCATCTTCTGTGTCCCCTATATAATGATGCTATGACTGAATGATTAACGTTTGTGGACAGTGGTCCAGTACAAAAGCTAAGCAATAGTTCAAATAAACCATTTTAAACAGGAGAGGAGAAAATCCAAACTGTTCAGTGTCTGTGCACAGAGTAGTAAATTAAATGACTGATTTTGCAAAAGTCATATGGATCTGAGAATTTAATGGTTTGGAAAGGGGCTATCACGAATACGAGGCAGGGGGAAGTCAGGGATTTGTCAAGCAACTAACTAACCAGGTAATGTGGTCAGAAACTTTTTGATGAAGTGCTGCCTTTAGTTATTCCAAATTCCATGTTTAGGACCAGAGCCTTTTTGGGTTTCTTGTTGTTGTTTGGTTTTTAACCAGCCAAAGGAGGACAATAAAACTTCAGCTCTGATGACTTTTCTTCAGGATGGTTTTTATTGTCCACCAAAACAATCATAAAATGAGAAGCAGAACAGCTGAACGGCACTGAAGAATAATCTCCAGAGGGTATTCTCTTTCAGCTAGGACTTATTGTTCCCTTTGAAATGTGATTTATATGTCTTTTTGTACTCTGTCAGAGGATTGTGGTAAATGGCTTTCAGAGATCAGAAACTGGGATATAAATTCTTATATTAAACATAGGGGTAAAGAAAAGTGGTGTTTTCCTTACTGCGCTTGAAATGCTGTAGAATGCTTATTAAACTATGTAAAGGAAGTAGTTAATTGTAATGTAAACTCTGTATTTTTCATCATTACACTCCAGTCATTTTTTGTAAGTCTGGTAAATAATTAGGATAGTAAATTTCTGTTTTCCTCAGGTCAAACCCTCTGTCAGGAGGGAGACCAGAGATGTTCTTCCTGTCCTGATCCCTGTGGAACTTCTCTCTGTGAGATGAGAAACAGCCAGACAAACTGCAGTAAGTAGGTCTCTTGCTTCATACTGTCTCTCTTTTAGGGTGTTTTAGAGTATAATGAAAATGCAGGGTAGGACACAGTAAGTACTACTTTAATTTACTATCTATCTAATGCACACATGTAATGATAGAGTATTGAAAAGGGTAAAATTCAAACAAAAGTTTCATCATAACTCTTGATTATTGATGTTCTAAGGGTTACACATAACATTTGACATTGAGATATTTTCCCTGCTGTGAATTTTTGATATGTTCTTAATGGATGTTTACACTTGCACTTTTTCTTAACATTTCATGACATTCAGTGTTCACATAAAGTAAACAACATTGTGTAAGTGCAAAGCAGGAGCTACTGGTTTGTTTTCAAAATATAAAAAAATGTACTGTGTGTAGTAGCCTGGAGAACTTTTAGCCCTTTTGTGAAGGAATAATTTTGATATTCAAAGTGGCAAAACTCGTTACTCTTCTGACCAATGCACATTGTAGAGGAGCAGAGTCTTCAACTCTGTGTGTCTTCATTTCTATGTCCTGTACTGTACCACTCCATGTGAGCCTCCTGTACCCACTGTACACTTGCTTCTCAGTAGCTCTCTTTCTGACTTGTGCAACGCAGCACTGTGAGCAGATACTTGGTGTATATTTGGCTGGGTTTTGAAACTGGGCAGAACTGTATTCAGAATTCAGAATTAATTAAAACTTGGTGATATGTTAATACAGTCACATCAATTCAGGTCACCTCGGCACGTGGGCAGGCTTGCCTTTACTTACATATGAATGTGTGGACATAGCCTATAATTGTTTTGGGCTGAACAGTTACCACTGTGCGGTATAGTTTGGTACTATATGATAGCTTTTATCAATAATGTTAGACCATTTAGGTTGGAATGGATATGGGAAAATCAACTAGTCAAAACTCCACAGTCTCTCTCTGTCTGTCACCCACGAGTGTTTTTCTTGAGACAGGCACCATTCATGCTGGGGCCTCTAGATGCTGCTGAAGTAAAAATATAAGATACCTTGGCATATACGCTTTACATGTGCTTCTATTAATGCTTCTCCTAATTTTTTTGAAAAGGGACAATCCTAAGTACCGTATTTAGCGTTACAAGGAAATTAGTTTACATTTAGTTGATTAGTCCAAACTCCAAAGCAGTGCCAATTTAGCCATGTGGCTCATTACCTTGTGCAGCTGAATTTTGAGTATTTCCAAGGGCATCACTTGAAGATGATATAAAGCAGCTTTCCAATGACATTCCTCAGTGGAAACTGATGCAGAAGAGACATCGAGTACTTTAGTCTTTTCCATGTCCCTGGTCAATAGTTCCCCTGCCCCAGTGAGCAGCAGCCCCACATTTTTCCTTACATGTCCTTTTGCTGCCAGTGTACTTACAAGGGCCCCCCTTACTGCCCTTCATGTTGCTCAGTAGTTTCAATTTTAGCTGAGTGCTTTATCCCCTCTTCTGTATATTTCTTTTTTGTGTTTGAGCTCGGTCAGGAGACCTGTGTTCAGCCAAGATGGCCTTATGTCACACTTGCTTGACTTGCTTTGCATTGGAATGGGCTTTCCTTAAGACAAACTTGCTGTCCTTCTAGCAGATATCAGCATGATTAAAACTCTCACAAGTACCAGGGCCTGCAATCATGAGGCATCTTCCAGCTCTCTGAAGAAGAGTTCACCCACCTCCTCTTTTTGCTATGGTGCTCTGCAGCAGATGGCTAGTATGTACATTGCTTGTGTAGGTCTGTCCACTAATCCATATCCATAATCAAACTATTTAGGCGACAAGGAGCCTTCTAAGGTGATTAGAGTAGTAGGGGTTGGATTTTCTTATTTGCCTGTTGTGAACCAAACCATAATTCTCCCTCAAGAATTACTTAGAAAGGGTTATGAAATGGGAAGGAAGGTATACATATAACACAAAAGTAGTAAGAATTCACTTGATTTTTTAAAAACTTTTAATAAAATTTAAATTTTAATAAATACTTTAATTTCTTTTTGGTTGAAATCTCAGGTATTTTCATTGAATTATCTGGGTCGTTTTCTCATTTGTGTATTGCAATTCATGGTCAGATGTTATCTCCCATGAGAGACTGTTACTCTTCTGGTGAAAAGGAAGCAATGTATCTTGGGATACACACACTAATAAAGGAGAAATCAAACATGAGATATCACAACAGATCAGATTACTTTTGGTGTTGACCACATCAGCAGTTCCTGCTGAAACCACTTGGAACTGCAGGTATCTGACATCTGCAAAGAAAACAGTTCTTCAAGTAATCTTTTCCTGTCTTTGGTGAGATTTAAAGGTTATATTTTCCTGATGTTTTAAGTTCAGAATACATGAATATTCATTGAGATATAATTAATAACTTGAATAACTCCATTCTAGCTAGTCACAAATCTAAATGTGTATTATAAGACTGATTCTCTGTGGGCTGAAGGCCCATGAGAGTGAAGGATGTCTAGTCCCAGAGCTCTCGGTCTGCAGGAGAAGTAGCAGCTTTAGCAGCCTGTGCCCCTAAAAAGTGGTGTTGCATCTCAGTTTCTCCATTTGAAGATTCAGCTTTTTCATTTGAGCATTACTATCTTTGCCACAAAACTGCAGCTTGCCCAAGAGTGAGTGCTTCCATATTTCTGTCTGCTGTTTCACAGTATCTTTACTCGTAATGTTTCCAAAAGTTATCAGGCATTACTCTAAACCTTGTTTTATATGTTTAAAACTGTAGCATTTACTCAGGTCTCAAAAAAAAAGTATCTTGTAATTTTATTTATTTTTTAAATACATATAACTTAAACTGACTAATAACACATAAAATGTATATCTGATACATTGTGACAGGATCAATATTGATGTCACAACTGATGGCTGCGTAGTCACCAGTAATGCATAAGATAGGTCCTCTATTTGGGTGGCAAATGGGGCACCAGCTGCAGCTTTACCCAAAAAGTAGGAAAATACGTCAATTCCCACAATAACCTCTGGTTCTTATATACTCAGGGAGCAGTTCTCTCTTAAGCAAATTACCTTTCATTAACACCACCTACAGTCCTGTAAAAGGCAATAGTCTTTCAAGCAGTGTGACTGCAATTCAGTCTTTTGCACAATAAGAAAGAGTTGAAAGTCTACTTTCTTTCTTAGACTCATCTTCCTTGTGGATAAATCAGTATGAGACTTACTGTGGTCCAAAGAAGTTTGACCTGTGGTCCAAAATCTTCTGCTGATCAATGCAGATTTTTATATCCCATTGTATGTATAAACAGCAATTTTGGAAAATGTTTGAGGGGCTAAGACTATGTTATAAGATAATGAAAAATTTTTTGACGTGATATTTAAGTTCTAAAACAATGTTCATATTCCGTGTCATGAGAAACCCAAGAGGTTTTTAGTGAAGATGTTCCCTCATCGTATTATGGGTAACAGTAATTTTCAACAGGAGTAACACATAATCTGAATTAGACTTCTGGATCATCTCTCTTCCTTTATGGTCCAGTGAATATTTAATTGTTTATACACAATGGAACAGCAAGAGAATTTGGGAGAGATTTTTTTTTTTTTTTATAACATCTGGAAGTACTATTGTCTTTTTTTGTCTTATTTTCACTGTTCATATTCTGACCAGAGTTATTCCATTTTTGGTAAGAGATGAGCATTCCCGTGGAAAATTTCAGTTTTGACAAAGCGGTATTTTCTGGCCCAAATAACTGTTTGGTTGGAAAATTCCAAAGCATAGGGCACATTTTGCAACATTGAATAGGATGGATGTTCTCCACTTGTAGTAGCATCTGATCAGTTTAGGCTGGCATTATACTGCAGTTACAACATATTTAGGGTAATAGAATAAATTTCTGAAGGGAGAATGTAAAGAAGAGAGAGCCAGTCTATTACAGTGCCCAGTGACAGGAAACACATTTTTTATTGCGATAAAGGTAGTAATAAGGGAGTAGCAAGATCTCTTAAGCTATAAGACAGACATCAGATGGAAAGATTAACATTTGGGTTACTTAAATTCAGATACCCCAGAGCGTATGTTCTGTTTGTTACTCTTCTTGTGAAAGGTAGGGAATGGGGTGTGAGAGTCAAAGTTATTCTTTTCAAACCTATGATGACACTTTTGCACGCAATGTGATAGAAACTTTCTAATTACAGTGTGAAAGTTTTAATCATATTAAAAATATGTAAAGAGCTATCCTATGGGGGCATTTCAGTGGATTAGAATTCACCTAAACCCCTATAAATATGAGCCATAACAAAAGAGTGCATTTCTACCCTCTAGTCTTGAATAATGTTATATTATGCAAACACTTAGAGCATTGCATGTACTTTTGTGCTCATTTACTTGGGTTTCATCATGAAATACTGATGAACAAGTAATATTCGAGAAAAGATGCTTACTGGGGAAAATCAATAGATAAAACCAAACTGATCTGGGTCTGAAGTGCGGGAGGAGAAGGGAGAATTCATCATGAAGAGAAGGAAATGGCAGTAATGTGAGGAGGATTGTTGAAGTCATGGACCTCATATACCCCAAAGCTGGGATTAACAGGTTTGAGACAACAGACATAGTTCAGTATTGGAAGTATGCAAGGATTTAGCAGTGAGGAAAAACTGTATATGAAATGAGCGTTGTGATCCCCAGATTAGAGGTAAACACTAAAAGAGGTTATAACAGGGAATGCCAGTCCAAGAAGGACTGTTCAGTTCTGCTGATCAACTGAATAATTGACTGTTGGATCTTCTTCCAGCTTTATCTCAAAGATTCAGCTATAGAATCACACAGTTGCCACACTGCGTTGGCAACAGACCCTAGGAACTGGCTGGTGGACAATATTAAACTTGTGAAGATATGTTTGCTTCTCGAATAGGCAAATATATGTGGTCTTCTGATTACAAGTGACTTTTGAATAGTATGCTTTTTCATGGAAAATTTTCTCATATTTCAAAAGTAAATGAAGTTAAATAACTTCACATTGGTCTCAGTGCTAAATAAATAGCTGAATTTCAGTCTGAATTGGAGTGAAATTATGTCTGTGGCTTTCTGTTGTGGTAGAAAATTGAAAAATAAATATTTCTGGCTACCAATTTGGGAAGAAATCCAAAAATTTTTTACTACTATGAATAGGCTCATATGGGATCTTGAGCTCTGAAACTTGTGGTTTCTCAAGACTGAGAGGAAATCCACTGACTGATAAATTTGTTAAATGCTTACATAATAATTTCATATGTATTTAATTTAATCTCACACCATTTGTGTTTCTTTTTTCTTTCTGTGAAAGGTCAGTGTGAACCAATTACTCTGGAACTCTGTATGAACTTGCCTTACAACTATACTTATTACCCAAACTACCTGGGCCACAGGACACAGAAGGAAGCCTCTATCAGCTGGGAGTCTTCTCTTTTCCCAGCCTTGGTTCAGACCAACTGCTACAAGTACCTTATGTTTTTTGCCTGTACAATCTTAGTACCAAAATGTGACCCCCATACAAATCAGCGGATCCCACCTTGCAGGTACTGTATTATACTTCATTTAATTCTTGACTGACATTGTCTGTCATATTAGTCTTTCTCAATTTTCTATTTCCATTGAAAGTACCAGAAATTTTGCTTTGGAATTCCCTTGCCAAAGGTAGAGAACCATATTCTATAGGATCATTAAATGCAGTTCATTAGATGTGTATGATTAGTATCTGAAGTGAGTGTGCAAGCTCTGTTTCAGGCTTACTTGTTTGAAAATCAAGTCTTTTACGCTGTTTTCTTAAAAAAAATAATAAAAATTGGGCTAGCTTATTTTAATGTAGAGGGACAAAAGTAAAGTTATAGGCTCTTTGCTTCAGCAACTACATACCTAGCTAACAGATTTTAGGAAGTATCACAATGCAGTTGAATAGGTATTAAACAGATAAAGAGGAACTCATTGAAACTGTTGTTTAGTTTGAAGGGGACCTCTAGAATTCATCTGGCCCAAATTCCTGCTCAAAGCAGGGTAACATCACATTTAAATCAGAATGAACACACAACATAATATTTTAAATCTTTGGAATCAAAGCTCTACTTTTATAACTGTTCCTCTAAGCTAAGTGTGTACAGCAGGAACTGTACCTTCAGTTCCTGCTGAAGGTACAAATGGAATTTCGTAGATGAAGAATATATGGAATAAGCTCAGAAATTCCTGTTTCCTTGTAATTACAGACTGTCTTTTCTATGATTCTGAAAGGTGCTGAGCAGCTTCTGGAGATTCTGGGTCTCACAACATTCCAATAAGTCTATCAGTGTCCCTTATTTTGAGACCAGTAAATGCCTTCCTAGTCAAGTTAGCCTATAATAACATGAAGATTACACTATCTGTGTATTTAAATTGTCTTCAGCTGACTTTGGTGTTGTTTCAAAACTGTGACAGATTAAAGAATAATCCTGATCAGAGCTCATGCCCCTCATGTGTTGCCATCAATTTAGGCATCCCATTACTGTATTTGAATTGGGAGAGTAAAGAGATAGTTCAGTTAACTGCTAAATATGCTTAATGTTCCTAAAAAAACACTAGACTGGATTCCATTGCAGAAAATTACACGCTTCTAGGTTACATCTGTTTTTTACTTTGTATTTTGTTCTCTTACCAAGAAGGGGGAGATTCCTGTGTTTTATGATGCCTAGTTTTGTTAACTGTTAACTTGGTAGATTGATTCATAGACCGCAGATTAGATTCGACTGAGAAGTAAATAAAGAAGTCTGATACCAACGTATTCAGATACCCTCAACTGTGAGACTTGGTATGGGAATACGGGAAGGATTAAAAAACAAAAATCAAAGTACCAATCGCTCTTCCAGTTTTCCTAGCAGCATTGCAATACTCTTCCATATGTGCTGTGATGGCACTACTTTGAAATCCCTCACCACAGACTGACAACTAAATGGCTTGCAATAGCTGTTGGAAAGGCTCAGCTTTGGCCAAAGATTTGAGTGTGCAGGCAACACTGCACACAGTGTTCTGGACAGAAATGGCTTAGATGTCTTAGCTAACAACATCAAATTTTGAAAATGTATTTTTCATATTATTGTTGTTGGTTTTGGGGCTTTGCTCTTGGTAAATAAAAATTCTGGCATTCAGAAAGCTGAGGTTATAAAATGGTGTGTCAACTTTTTTGATATTGAGAAGGATCTAAAAGGAAAGAAAGGCTGCAGCATGGTTAACTTATGTCAAACCAGTCATCCATTCCTTCTAGCTGCTCAAGTCAATGTTGAACCATTTGTTGTGAAAAAACATTGATGACTCTTCATGGAATCACCCAAACCAAAATTAAATATGAGAAGATTAATAATGTATTGTTTTCTCAAAGGAGCATAAAATAATTGATCCTAAATGGATCTGTTTGCTTGGTCACTGTTTGGTCACTGCATTTCTTGAAGCTTACTGGAGGGGGCAAAATGGTCCATTGATCAAAAGGGCAAAGGAAAATGAGTGGAATAAAATGCCTTCTGTGAAAAGAGTTTCTGGTCCTCGAAGACAGATCTAGAAAAATTAATCAAGCTAAGTAAAAGGCAAGTTAAAAGTGACATGAGGGAAACTGAAGAAAAATAAAAATGTGGGGGATCCTACTGCTGCATATTTTTCAGTCTATAAGAACAAGGGAGAATTTTCTTTGAAATGGTAGGAGAAATTCCAAATTATTTTAGGTTTAGAAAATGTGATCTAAAAGGTACAATTGAATGAGTTGCTGAGTCTAGAAAGAAGAGAAGACTTGGGGAGACATCAAAGCCTTCAAATAGGTTAAAGGTAAGCTTCTGTGAGAAAAAAAAAAGAATTGTTCACTATGTTCAATGAGGTCAAACCAGGAAGCAATGAATTTAAAGTACATGAGGAGAGCTGTAGGTCAGATATAAGGAAAATAATAGATACCTGTGTGTGAGAATGAGTCATAAGGAAATATATGAAATCTTGCTAACTGAAGGGTTTTTAAGAACAGCTTAGACAAATACCTGTTAAACATGATGCATGATTCTGTTCAGAGGAAGAGATGAAAAGGATGTTGAGGTTCCCAATCCCATACTGCCTAGTTAGTACTCCATAAAAATAACATGGGAAAAAAAAAAAAAAGGAGAGGCAGTTGAAACAAATATGGATTCAAAATACTATAGATATGAGACAAGGCTACTGTATTGAACAGCACATCAGCTATGATTCCAGACAAAAATAATTGCTGTGTGTTTAAAATAATGCTTAAAATAATAGGAGATTTTTCTATTATGCATTTTCTCTTTGTGCTTTTGAAGCATTTGACATTGGTTGTTTTGAGAGGCAGAATGTTAATCTAGGTGCACTGAACTAATTTTGTGTGATGAGTCCTGTCTTTCTATGGTTAAAAAAAATATGCAGAAATGCAGCAGGAGGGCTATAGTCATGCCTTTTTCCAGGTGTGAGACAAGCTTCTGTTGCTCTAACTGACAGCACCCTCAAGACTAGGTTAATCTGTGCTTTGATTTTCCCCAAACTTTTAATTTTATTAAATTTCCCAGGGAATCCTTTGCTCTTTTGTTTGAAGGTTTAAATAGTTTGTCTTTCTGAGGTAGCATCATCAGAAAAGGTAGCATTTCACTGGCACAAAGTGTGTTTTTTCCTGAAGAAGCGCAGCTAGTGCATCTTAAAAAAGGTTCTCTGCCACCCCTCACAGAGGAGAGGATGTTTGTAAGGAGTTAAATGTGGCTATTATGTTATAACTCAGGTAATAGTCTGCATACAGTAACTTAAAATAATGTCTCAACAGAAGCAATGTATCTTTTGATTTATTTTTTTCATGTAAAGAAATCTGATTAATTGATTTTTCCTTAATATTTGTCTTTAACTTTGGCTGCAATTATTACTCCCAATACCTGAGAATTTCGAAGACTTTCACTCAGTTGCTCTGTGCACTTCCACTCTATCTCCTCAGGACATTGTGTGTACAGTCTAAGGAGCGCTGTGAGTCTGTGCTTGGGATTGTAGGTCTGCAGTGGCCAGAAGATACTGACTGCACTCAGTTTCCAGATGAGAACTCAGACAATCAAACATGTCTAACACCAGATGAAGATGTAGAAGGTAACTCCTATAAATACATACAGGAGGAAATTAAAGATTTAATTAGGTTCCCGAAGTCACTGATTTTTTTTCCCTCATGCCTCCTTATTAAATTATAATATTTAAACTGTGGAAATGATTCCAAACTGGGTTTCAGGGAATTTGGATGCCTACAGGTTGCAGATAAGAGGAGGTTCTCATAAGAAATGTATTCAAAGGAAGGTTCAATTACCCTCAATCTGTGAAAGTCACTGTTTGAGATTTGTTGCTAACACCACACCTACTGCTTACTTGTGTTTATCCTTCACTTTTTTTTATGTATTTAGATGATATAATAATGCTTTTCTAACCAGGAAGTGGGCTCTTGGCAATCTTAAAAAATCTGAGTCCCATGACAGCTCTGAGAAAAATATTGTGATGTTAATGTCTTTGCCAGCTATTGTCTGCTCTTGGTTTTTGTTGGGGAAAGTTTTGTAGAGAGTTGTGCCAAACCAGCTTCAGTAGCAACTGACAAATTTCAGTTTTTGAGTTCAGCCATAATACTAATCATTGTGGGTGTGAACATGGGACAAAAGAATGAATTGCCTTAAATGCTTCTAGATGTTCTTTGTATGTATGAAGAGAAAAGCTGTACAGCTGCTCCTTCTGCAGTGGTCATCAGATGTGAGATCTGTGGGGATTCTGACATGCCTTTTCTTTTTCTTGCCAAAATGCCCGTAAAGTAGCTGGGAAAACAGTGTGTGTGTGTACTACAGTGCCTGCAACGTGCTGATCGTGTTCAGTTCTCACTCTTCTCCTCCTACTCACCTACACAGTCATGATGGTATTTCCACAGTCTTCATCTTGCTCAGAGAAGGCAGGGGTGAAAGCTAGTTATAGCCAAAAGTTCTTTTAGTGAAGATGTATTACTGTGAATACGCTGAAGGAATCATGAAAAAACAGTAAAGCATATACAGCAGTTAGTACTATTTCTTCACACAAAATCTATGTGCATGTATCACTGTGAGGATTTTATAAAGCTGTGCAATACCATAGTAAGGAAATCCTCTGTCATGGGACTCTTGAGAGACAAGGAGGTAATTTCCCTCTACAGCAGTGGGCTGTTGGAAGGAAGTTATCCAGTATTACTCAGCAGCATGTAGGAAAGGAAAAGTAAGATTTCAGCACAAGGTGTGTTAAAGAAAAATAATGTGATTTAATTTTGTCAGGTATCAAATACCTTTTAACATTCCTTCCTGTGTTATTAGATCATTTGGCTGTGAAACGTAACATAGAATGGTTATATTTTAAATATACTACTATATACGGGACTAGTGTGTTCCATTTCTAGAGATAAATATGGGTCACTTATAAAAATCGTAATTTAAAAAAAATTCTCACTTTAATTAGAGGAACTCTGCCTGCCTGGTAAGTTGATTCACTGCTTATTGGTCTTATAGCACTGAAATAGATATTCCTGGAAAATCAGTGAAAAGGAAGAGGGCTTTTATGCTCTTTTAGAAACAGTGTAACTAATTAAAAAGGTCTTATCAGAGTTGGTTGGTGTTCACTTACTGCTACAATTTTATGTCAATTCAGTGTCAGATTTCTACTGACTACCAGTGTTGATTAGAAAGTTTTCCCTGGGATGTTTAAAATCATATATAAATATTTCTGAAAAAAACCACATGTAATAAAAGAAATTAAGCTTCTGAGAACATTGAAAATGTTTATGTTACAAAATATAGGCGATTTTCCAACTTAAGCTATAATTGACAGAGTTATTACGATGTGCTGAATTGCTTAACTTCTCTTCCAGTCAGGGCTGAACCCACAAAATACTGCTGGCCAAGACAGTATGTGTTGTACACTTAGATATTTTCATAATGAGTTATTAAATGTTGGCACTATGGTTCACAAACTTATTGTCATTAAAATGCTAATTTCTAAGGCTCCTGAGTTCACTGATGATATTTTTGTTACAAATGTTTATTGACTCCTAAAATTTACCCAAGGAAATGCATGGTATTGAATATCTGAGAGACTTTGCAGGAAGGAAAAAAAAAAAAGGCAACACATGATGAAGGTTGTACATCAAAGTCAGTGACAAGTACAGTGTGAAAAAATGCCTGAGTTTTTCAAAATCACCTAAATAAAGCCTTCTCAAAACGGTACTCTGTAAAATGAAGCAGAAGGAATCCATAGGTTAGTTCATGGAATTTTATAGGTGGTTTTATTAACTCAAGTAGCCACAAAATTGCCAAAATATATGTTTGGGTTTTTTTATCCTGGAGATCTCTTATACTCATTTGAACATATCAGATGATCTATTTCTACTTCACACAACACCATGACAGTGAGAAAAGTATCTAGAAAATCCATGCCCACAATCTAAATATTGTATGCCAGTTGGCATACAAATTGGCAAAGCTTTGGAATTTGAGAGGAGGGTAGCACATAAGGGAGAGCTATGGAAAATATTTCTCCATCCCATTCAGAGTGCTGTTGTTAAGAGTCTTGCCTGCTACATAGTTCCAGTTCAGTATTGCACAAGCTTTCTATTCCTGTCATTTACCCTTCTGAAACAGTTGCAGTGATAAATAAATAAGTACGCATGTGATGATTAAACTTGGAGCTTATGGGGTCTTGTTTCTCCCTGTTCCTTGTCGTTGACAGAATGCTCACCCAGTCACTTCAAGTGCCGCTCCGGGAGGTGTGTCCTGGCATCCAGAAGATGTGACGGTCAAGCTGACTGTGAGGATGATAGTGATGAGGACAGCTGTGGTAAATAAATTCCATCAGCTGGGTTTTTTGAATAAGGAGTAGTTGAAGCATTAGAAAATGAGTTTTGTTTTCCTTCAGTTATTTGAACCATAGCATGACAGTTCAGAGGATAAGCCCTTTTTTCTGTGGAAAAATGTTGGGTAGTATATATTTTTTTCTAAGACTAGTGGCAGTAAAACTACTTTAGCAAGCACCCTTCTTGATTAATGTCAACACAATTTATGATGTTTGATCGTTTAGATTTTGCTAATAGTGTTCCAGGATGTTTGAGTATTCCTTCAGTAATCAAGATAAAGAATGCTGCAGATTTAATTACTTTGATATTGCTGGAGGTTTTACTAAGCTAAAATATGACTTCCTGGCAGTTAAAATCTTGAAGTCATAAATACAGTTTTAAATTTATAGTTGGTAATGTTGTCATTATGATGTATTGACAAAAGATCTGTGTTGCTGAAGTGGATTCTGTGCTGCAAATGTCAAGAATGACATGTTTTTTCAGACTAGTCAACTTCAAGCTGTAGGTACAAGTATGGTAACCACAATGTTTATCCTCGGGTATATTTCTGAGTTTACTTACGGTAGAGATGCTCTTGACTTTTAACTTAAGGGAATGTACTGAGCTCAAGAATAACGAACATATCTATTGGTCACTATTTATCCTTGTAGGTGCTGGCAGGAGAACTTGGAGGAAAAGGAAGTTTAAACTATTTCCTTATGTGACTAATGTGTGGCCTCCATGGAGTTCTGCATGCTGGCCTGGCATTCTCAGGGGCAAAGAGAGCAATTACAAATCACTGAGGATTTAGAGAAGAGGTGTGAATATGAGTAAAGGATTAGAAAACATTCCAGCACAGCAGGGCTAAAGTGCACAACCTGGGTTTTTTTTAACAGGGAGCGGGTTAAGATGGAAGCGCAGTTTATGTGGGCAACAAAACTGTGGCAATAAAAGACTTTATACTCAGCTGCACAAAAATAAAATAAGATCCTACACCTGAAAGCTGAAGCTAGGCTAAAATTCAAACTTGAAAGCTCTATAAAATGATTATTTTTTAAGAGCAAGTTGCTTTGATGATTGGAGTAACCAAGGGGTTATTTATCACTAAGGCACAATATATTCTCAGTTTCTGGGAGTTTTCAAATCACGGTTTTCAAATCACTCTTTCTGCCCTGTTCCCCTCCCTCTGCTAAAGTAAAACCAGAAAAAAGAGTCTCACTGAAACAAAATTTCAGACTAGGTCATTCTCTTGTTTGGTTTATAAAGGAAAGGCAGGGCTGATAATCACAGTGACTCTTTCGGTGTTTGTCATCTCTTTACCTTTGAATCAATTGTCTCAAGTGTCCTCTGTGCCAAATATTCTCTGTTGCTACCTGTTCTTAACTACTTAGAACACTAATTGCTATGCGTCTTTCAGGATGATTTTATTCTCCTAGACATTAACATATGAAATAATGCTCTAATAGATAACATTCATGTCTCGAGTGGATCTCTCTCTGTCTCTGTAGTCTAGACAGAATGTCACTAGCAATCAGCAGAATTCTTATCAGTTTCTATAAATATGGAAGACTGTATCTGCTAGAAAATTACTGCTGTCAGAGTGACATTACATTGACCAGGGGTAACACTGTTTCTGAAGAACAGAAAGTCCTTGTAGAGCTCCAGAAGTAACTGCCTCTGACTCATTCATATTCCAAGTGTGCAGGACACAATCAGAACTTGATGATCTTTCCATGTGTAAATGGCTAGATCGTATTTTATTAGATTTATCCCTTGAAATTGGTTTCATACTACTAAATAACAATCAGAGTTTAAAATAAAAACATTGTATTTGGGATGCCTTAAATGACAGGCATGGAACAACTTCACAGTCAGGGAGGAGGCTGGAAAAGACTAGCTACAGCTTTTGGATTCAACAAAACAAAGTTCAAGCTACTCTGGCCAAAAATGTAAGGTAGAACAGTGAAAAGGGACTAAGGTATAGCCATGCTCCGCACCCACTGTCTCCTCCCGTTAGGAATCCCTGTCATGCTTTCATGTGATCTCTGTGAGAGGAAATCTCAACCATGCAATTGCAGTGAAATCCTAAGATTTTAGTGTCATTTAGACTAGGATTTGGGGAGAAAATTTGACCCAGATTTCTGAATGTGAGACTTCTGAATGTGCATTTCAGTAAAGTGTGGGGAAAATAATTTCTGAAAATTGTTATTATGATAGATGTCGAGAGAGTTTGTGGTATTAAATATGCTTGGTTGTAATCGATCATATTAATTTACTGGCTGCTGAACAATGCCTCTGGCAGAGAGCAGATGAGGGTCCTAGAACAGTACTAAAGAAATCGAGGACAAAACATTCAAAACCACTATTGTCCTCCACTATTTTCTGCAGTCTGAGTTCTGACTGTCGAACTTTAGTAGAGAAAAAAATGTGGTGGTCTTAATGACTCTATAATAATTGCATGGAGAGTATACGTGTGAATAACAAATGGTAACTTGCTTCATTTTTTGAAGAGTGAAGGTAAGATCATACCTGAATCACTATCTCTTGCCAAAACGTATGTTTGAGATGGAAGGAATGTAAATACCTCCATTTTCACTTCCATTTAATTAAAAATGTATGTCACAAAAATGTTTAGAGAAGAAACAGAAACATGCCAAATATTATATAGCTTCTACAAACTGAACACTGAATTCAATAAGTAATGAATTTTCCTAGGGAAGTGTCTCTCTATTTGTCTATGTTGTACTCAAACATAAATTTTGGAGAGTCATGGTACACTTCACAGTGTAACACTATAATGTGTGATGAAGGAGAAAAGCAAACATGTATTTAATTAATTTTAAACACTCTGCTAAAAAATTGCAAGGTTCATAAATTATATTTTTCTAAGCTTTTTTATTTTATTATTTTATTTTCATATCAAGTTCCTACCTTGACTGACGTTCTTTGTTCTTTATAAAGATTTTGTTTGGTTTCAATTAATTTTTCGTTAGTGTTATCACAAAGATTGTCAAGAAGGAGATACGGAAAATGGTGATACCCAAGAATGTTCTTTGTTCATGTGGAGTTAGTCTCAAGCCTATTTATTTCTCTGTGCTCTAACATTTATTTACATGGCTTTTTCAATCTGAACGAAGTCAAGCACTCCACACATCCAGTTACAGTTAAAACATGGGTAGATTATTTCAGTAATTATATGAGCTACTAGTGTTTCTCTGGTTCGTGTTTGTGAAACACTCCTGAAATAACGCTTCTTGGAAACGGTGTATCTGCCTAGCTATTTACTGCTGATTTGTTGCTGCAGTTCCAGGACAAACAGAGGTGCTGCTTGAAATGCAGATTGTGAGCTTATACCTCAACTATTTGCGTGTGGGGCCATCAGAGCTGTCACCTGAATTTGAGCTTGGGTTAAAATGAAAAGCCTGTACTATCATCTGTAGAACAGGCCAAATGAGGCAATCAAACCATCTGTTTTAGTCAGGAGAATGCATTGTTTTTATGGCTTCCTATAAAACCAGAATGTCAGATGTGCAGGACATTAGTACCTGAAAGTACTTAAACTGATATCACAGTGAAGTGCTTTATTAGTTGATAGAAATAAATAGTGAGGTAAAACAACAGAAAACATTTTTCTGCAATGTACCGTTGGCCATTCTTAATTTCCTTGAGCTGACTAGCAGGAATAAGGGTCAAAAACTTATAAAACTTTGACACATGTTTATAAGTATTCCTCTGGAAATCAGAGAGGCTGGTTAGTGGGACTTTGAAGAGGCAATAGTGGAGTGTGTTCCATACATTAATAATGAACCCTCTTCAAGATTCATACAGCCATTGGGTCTTTCTAATCTTTTCCAACTGGTTTGGCCTCAGATTATGGAACAAGGAAAACTGTTTGTGGTCAATACTTACCAGGTCTCTCTCCCTTACATTGTGATCTGCATTAGATTATGTATAAGCACTGCCAGAAGAAATTATGTGTTTCTGCACTGTTTCATGGAGACTCCATGCTGTCATAGGATTTACTTTTGAAAGATCTTAGGTCTGTGTGGTATGCTTTTAAAGGAAAGTCTACAGACTTCTAGATTAGAAAAGTTTATATATTACTAGTAAATGTATTTCAAGAATAGTGGTGTATGGGTTTTGAGCAAATTGAGCTAATGCCTAAACCATTACTTATAGATATGTGTAGCGTAATATAGATTATTATTTAAAAAGCATTGAAGTATTGTGAAGTGTTATATATTTTATACCCACTTATCAAGTGTGCACTGTAACAATCTTATTTCCATGTCTTTGTTATTATCTATTATTGGTACGTTTTAAAATTTATATTGCAAGTGAAAATATTTTGGGTATTTCAGGATTACTGAGGAAGAAAAAACCAGTTGATTTGATATTGCCTGCAAGTGTTCCAAAACTCTGCTTCTCTGCCTCCAGGTTGTAAAGAAAGGGGTCTTTGGGAATGTCCTTTGAAGAAGCTGTGCATCAAACACACTATGATCTGTGATGGTTTCCCAGACTGCCCTGACATGATGGATGAAAAGAACTGCTGTAAGGGCTTATGCAGTTTTTTAGTGTCCCATAAGGGGCTGATCACATTTTTGGGATCTTGGGGTGCGAATTAAATAAAAACAAAAAGGTTTTCTACAAACAGAAAGGCTTTCTCATTCCCTCAGTTTCCTTTTCAGTTTTTCTATGGCACCAATTTATCTCTTTCCTTGTGTTGTGTCCTCTGTTGTTCACATCCTTGGGTCCTTGCTGTCTCCGTGGTCACTCCAGTCCTCTCTTTTTTTTTCTCTCTCTGCCTCTTCCTTCTTGTGTCTTTGTGCTTCTTTTCTTTATTCCTTGTAGTTTCTTGACTCCTTTCCCCAATTTTTCTCAACTTCATTCCATATAGGTATAGCTGCTCACTGCTCCTTTCTTCTTGATTTTCACTTGATTTTCCTTTCTGATCTGTTCTTCAGTAAATTTCATATGTCTCCCTGCTTTAGTTGATGTCTCTTCTGATTGATGTTTCTTAGATATTTTTTTTTCTCCCCACTTAGCTCCATAGGCTTCTTCTGCAATCCAAACTGTGATAAGTATCAGAGATAAAAAACTTAGTATAGTGCACTGTGGCGCTGTCCATGCACACATTGTATTTGGGCTCAAAGTGCTGACAGGGAGCAGTAGGTCCCCTCGTCCCCTGCAGGAGCTGCCCTGAGTTCTCTTTCCACCACGCACCCAGCTGGTGGGATGGGAAGAGCTGGAAGACCTGCAAATGGCAGCTGCTTTGTAAGCTCCCACCCTGCATGTGAAACTGGGAGTGAGTGCTGGGAGATGTTAGCTTCACTTTCACAAATATAGTAGTGGTACTCTGAATTCTCTTGAGAAAAGTTGGTGTGTGGGCATGTCCCCAAGACAAGGAGATAGAAAAGACAGAAGAGATGTTTGGTAAACTCGGTTGAAAGCTGAAATTTTAGTGCGCTCAGCAATCCCAGTATTTCAGCATTCTTGCTAGAAGTGGAGAATATAATTTTACAATTCAAAAGTGGCTCCCGAGTCTCTGGAGTTCTGTTGGCAGGGACAGGACGGCAGGCACATTTCATGTGCTATGTGGAGCATATGACTATATTTGCCAACATGATTGGCAGCCTGCACATAGCACTAGATCTAACTTTATTTCTTTTTGGGAAGAGGCAGCTCATGGAACATCTCTTAATCTGCTTTTTATTGTGAAGTTTATACCATTTGACTTCCAAGCAGTCTGTGTGCTGTAATCTAAAAAAGAAAGGTGGTATTAAAATGACTTGCTCATGATCACACATTATTATCTTGGCAGAGAAAAGATCCTCCGAGGGCTTAGGTTAAGCTAGTCTGTAATTACCAGACTATAATTCCTTTCTGCTTTTGCGTTGGGGCTCGAATATTCCAAAATGGCAGCAAAGTATCCCAAACTGAGGGCTTCCAGCTTTTCTAGTTTCACACATTTTATTCCACAGCCAGAAAGATTACTTACATCAGAGTAGGCAGCACTGCCCACTCTATCTGTATGGGTTTCATTGTGGAGTACATTTTTTGCTCTGGTGTTGCAAATAAGTGCTTGGTTTGCGTGGCAGACAACAGCCAGAAACAAGCACAACTGGATGCAGCTTCCTTCCATGCATTCTCTCCCTCTCCACCCTCCCCCAGCTCTTAAAGTTCCCCAGTGATGGGGTTTATAGGAGCTGGAAGAGAAGTGTGTTAGTAAGGAGGGTTCTGTAATGCTACACACCTACCTTTTTGGAAGGGGGGTTGTGATAGGTGGGGGAAAGCTAAAAGTCACTTGCAAATGGAAGCTCTTGTGGTTTTTGCACTGGAGAGAGATTCAGGAAATCCCTATCGAATGTTGCCAGCTGGTGACCAACTGGGAACTGGAGCATGTCTACCTGTACATCAGTTCCCCATCTCTAAAATGGAGATAAAAATAATTCAATGATTTTAAATAGCAAAGGAGGATCCAAAAGTGAATATAGAATTGCTGTGGATGAAAGGAAATACATATGCATTAGAATAAAATTTTTTCAAAGAACATGAAAAAATAAACAGATTTGGAGAAATCCTAAAAAGGATGAAATGAAAGTATTTTTACTTAATGCTTGTGAGAGGCATAGGCAGGTTTCATACGACAGGACAAGAAATGATACTAAGTAATCACAGATCTTGCCATTTCAGACACCTTTGAGTTGTGATGCCCTCTGTCACTGTGGGCAGCAATCACCTTCTGCCTCAATGATGTCCATTCTGAATTTTGTTGCAAATCTGTCTCACTTTCTTACTCCATAAATCTGATCTGTGCCTGCCTTCAACCTCCTTCACATGTTTTTCAGTCTCAGGGTGAACTTCCTGTTGATGATTTCTTTCTCAGAGTGAAAAGTGTTTTTGTCCTTGCAGCGTTTTGTGACGAGAGCGAACTTGAATGTGTCAACCACGAATGTGTGCCACGGGAGCTCTGGTGCGATGGGCAAGCAGACTGCAGTGACAGCTCAGATGAATGGGACTGCGGTAGGTTTCCACCGTGGTGAGCTTTGCCTGGGGGAGGTGTTTGGGTGATGGTGGTAATCACTGGTGATTTGATACAGAATGCAGTTGCAGTGGTGGAGAGATGCTCCCTTTATTACCAAAGGGAGACTGGGTTGAGTTGATTGGGAAAGCAGGCAAGAAAAAAGGCAAACGAGAAAGGAAAGGCTCAGTGTGAAGCATCACAGCAGAAAGATATAAGAAAAGTGACATGGCAGGGAACTTCTGAAATGTGTAGATGGTGTGTAAAACCTGGAAAGTGTTGTGGATTTGAGAGAGAGTAGGAAGATGTTTAGATGTAGAATTCATTTGGGCAGAACTTCTAAGCCCTGATTCTGTACTTGTGAAATCAGTGTAAAATTCCCACTGACTGCAATGGTGCAGATTCAGAGCCTATGAGAAAAAGATAGTTCTACCAGGTCAAAGCAAAAGTCCGAGGAAAAGTTGAACTAACCCCAGTATGTATTTGGGGAAGAAATGCACACAATGCAACATCTTTTAAGGGATCTTAGAAAGGGAGGGAAGTAAATTTCCATTTTGGGCCATTCTTGTAAACAATAGGTGTTTTTCTTCCTCTAATGATACCCACATATTGTTATGACAGGAACAATGCACATTACTGAGAGTCAGATGATGGTATCACTCATGTTAAGCAGCATCCATCCCCAAAATTACTGTAGTGATTTCAGTCGGACTATTTGTGGGGTAAAACATCATTTAACAAGATTAAGGTATTAGAAAACCGTGTGAACCTGTGCTGGTGAGTCAAGAGTATTCTGGCTTATTTTAGTCCTCAAGATGATTTTGAACAATATGAGGCACCAAACAACAATGTTAGCAAGGTTCTGGCAGCCATGGTTGTCTTGATTTTCAGTTACACAGCTATTGAGCATATAAAATGGGCAAAAGTGCCATCATCTTGGAAAACTCTTTTGAATGTAGTTGTATGTTTTCAGTTTATAAAACTAACTATGTGGTCTAATAGCAAAGTTTTGTTCTTTTTCTTTGCAGTTACCCTGTCTAAAAACACAAATTCCTTGATGTTCCTGACCATTCACAGGTCAGCTGCTGATAACCATGTTTGTGCTGATGAGTGGCAAGAAAATTTAAGCCAGCTGGCCTGCAATCAGATGGGTTTAGGGTAAGGTCAGTAGTTTGTAGCATTGATGAATTTCTTAGGACAACTGGAATGCTGGAATTAGAGGTGAATGATCATTGACCACTGCAATGTTAGACCTAGTATGGAAATGGTTCACAGGGAGAGAATGAAGTTTTGTGAACTATGGCAGGAACAAAAGCTCACTAAAATCTAGGCATTCTCACAGTAGAAATAAGACAGAAGTAATGAGCTTAAATGACAGGTAGGAAGATTTAGAATAAATATTAGACAAAAATTCCTAAATGAAAATCCTGGAATATATTGCCTAGAAACACTCAAGATTCTCCATTGTGAGGGATTTTTACAAACAGGGCAGACAGAAATCTGTCAGAGAGAATTTAGATATAGTTGATCTTGTTTTGGATTAGGGGAATGGACCAGATGGCCTCATAAGATTCCTTGTAAGTCTGTTGTGAATTTATTTAACTTATGGCACTTTAAATATGGTCTTGGAGAAGTCCATAGACTGAGACTACAGGCACCTTAAAGTGTATTCCTTGAGTGTTACATTTAAGTGGTGTGAGCTCAGACCCTTTAACATAGTTCTTTATAGATCAGACACTGTTTACAGCTACATAAAATATCACTGTGCACGTAATTGCTCACAGGAGATCATAAGGTAGAATGTCATCTTAAGAAAAAAGAGTTTGTGTATGTTTGGTGGGAAATTAAGAGAGGAGAGTTTTATGTGTTTGCTGCAAGTGGGCACTGAGGAAGAAGGCTCTTTTTTCAGCACTTTGTTGTTAATATTTGCCTGCACGTTATGAGTAGTACATCATGGAGTGATATTTGTTCAATATGCTCAGAGAAGGTTCTGAAAAATAAGTCATGTAACAGGCAGTATCCAGGGCCATGACCTCAGAGCCCGGTTACTTCTGCCAGCCCTGTTGAAAACATTTCCATATGGTTGCACTAACAACTTTACCATAAACCAAAATTCTTTGACCTGTGTTAATTTATGTAATCAAGTAGATAAAGGATAGTGTGCTTTTGTAAATACATAAAAATAAATATAGTGCTGCACTTTTATAAATATTTAAGAAGAAATGTAGTTAATAATGAAAATTGGACTTAAACTAATGACCTGGCTGGCATTAGTAAAAGTATTCCCATGAGAGATTGGATTCAGAGGCAAGTTTTAGGACACATCACATTTTTTTCTGAAATTTTCTCATTCTCCTTTCCATGAACTAGGATTTGCAATTTGGCTTGTGCCCAGTGTTCAGGAGAGCAGTCCTTGAAAGTCCCTGTCATTGACAAGGATTGATGGCTAATCATGGATGGTTCTGTGCTAGAAAGTTCCATGGCTTGTAAAGTCATTTTAAAAATACGCTCTTTTTTCCATTTAGCAATTGAGATTTACTAAAACAGCAATTTCTTAGGTGGCTTGAGTCTTGCAGGCAATAACTAAACTGAGGAAGTGGATATATGAAAATATCTTCTGGTGGACTATTCTAACTTTCATATTCCTGTTAATTTGCTGCAGAAGGACAGTTTGACACTGTCATGATTTGTTCTGTTTTGCAAAGCAGACAGCTTGGACTTAGAGATACTCTCAAGTATTATTAACAAGACCCAGACTGCCCTTTACTGTTCAATTTTAATGGATTTTCAAAGATAGGAATGTAAGAATATTTTTTTCTTTTACCTCTTGTACATATGAAGATCTGTTTTTTTTCTATTTTTGGAGGCAAGAAGCTGTGGAAACAGCATGTCAATGTATGTACTACAGTAAATGCCACCAGAAGGCTCTTGCTGTTCCCAATTCCAATTCTGGTTCTTGTCACAAAACACAACACGAGTGACAGTAATATGTTTGCTGGCCTGGCTGCTTTGGGGGGGGTGGGGTGGGGGTGTTTATTCTCCTAACTATTACTCTGGCACACATGGCTTTGACATAACATTCAGATGTACATCTCTGGAATAAAGAGGAGGCATTAGGGCCTCTTAACCTTCAGAATTTTAACACAGAAACCTACTGGACAGTCTATGAATGTCATTCATTTTTTTCAGAGGCCCATCCAAAACAGAAATTGTAATAGAGAATGAGGAAACGCAGCATCAAAAATGGCTGAATTTGCACTCAGACTGGAGAAATAAAAATGCATCCACTTTACATGCACTTCTAGTGAATGGGTAAGTAATAGATAAAGGACGTATTTCACTGCTGTAGGTAGTCACTTACGAATGGAGGATAACAAACTCTCTTTGGTAAGCTCTTTTTTTCCCAAGGTATCTGTGTATAAATCCCAGCACACACCACTCATATGAGTTGTTAAGATGCAGTCTGTAGCGATTTTAGTGTCTGTTACACTGGGGCATCCACAGCTTCTCTGGGCAACCTGTTCCAGTGTCTCACCACCAGTAAAGAATTCTGCCTAATGTCTAATCTAAATTTCCCCTCTTTCAGTTTAAAACTGTTACCCCTTGTCCTATCACTCCATTCCCTGATAAGGAGTCCCTCCTTATCTCTCTTGTAGCCCCTTTAGGTACTGGAAGGGGCTATAAGGTCTCCCTGGAGCCTTCTCTTCTCCAGGCTGAATAACCCCAGCTCTCTCAGCCTGTCCTCAGCAGAGGTGCTCCAGCTCTCACATCATCTTTGTGGCCCTCCTCTGGACCTGCTCCAACAGGTCCATGTTGAAAGAAAATTCTATCCTTCAGCTGTAAGGAAGGGGAGAAAGGCGATCTCTGTGCTTTCAGGTTCCATAAATTAAGACCTGACAGACTGTACATCCCAGCTGACCTCGGTGCTGGAGTGGTGCCCAGAGAGCAAGGCTGACTGCAAAATATGTAGCACCCACTCGTGAAATGTATTGTAAAGCTGAACTAATATTTTGAATTATCTCCAGGAAGACGCTGGAAACCATGGATAATCTGGCATAAGAAGCTCCTTGTGTTTCTTTTTACAGTTTGGGGGAATTCTTGGCAGCTGGTTCACAAAAATTAGTACAATACCTGTGCTCATTTGCAAATTACCAGAAATTACATCAATTAATTAAGATTTCCACCATCTTCTTGTTTCAATATTTAGACAGATGTGTCGAAGCAGAAGCAAAGTGGCTCTCTTCTGCACTAAAGAAGGTAAGAGAGAAGTGTCTCTAAAATAAAGATGTTTTCTAAGATGTGTTAAATCACTTTAAGAAATGCAGATGTTTAGTGCGGATTCATTCTGAAAATTGACTAGAGTTCTGCAACATCCAGTTTTGCATTATTTTTCCCTACACTATTCAGTTTCATCAGCTTTTCTTATTTTTTGATGATAAGGCTGTGTATTGCAGTATCCCAGTCCTGCTCCCACAAAACAGATTTTGTCATCAGTCAGGTTCCAAAAAATGAATTTGATAAAACTTCCAGCTGAAAATATGCTTTACCCCCAGAGTGGTTGCAGGCTGTCTGCCTGGGAGCTGAAGCTGTGATCCAGTTAGTTGTGGAGCTCAAGAGGACAGGAGAACCTGAAGTAGAAAGCTAGAGACCAAGTCTGTAGGCACAGCAGATCGTGCAAGGTGAAGTGGTGTGAAATGCAGAAATTCTTCATCTTCAATGAAACTGTGTTCCACAGACAAGGAGAGCTTTGCTGAAGAACACTTGAATTATGAATTAGCTTGACACGGGGAAAATTAATCACAAGGCATGACCTAAATTTGGGAAACTAATCAAAACATTTATTACTCTTACCAGGAAAAAAGCAGCTCCCAGGAGCCTGTCAAAGGTGTTTGCTTCTGACATACGCAGCTTTAAGCACACTTAAAACCCCTTGCCCTCTGAAGTTAAGTGAACACATTAAGAATTCCAAAAACCATTGCTCCAATGTATTTCTTCACCACTAAATTCCCATGGATATATGCAATAGCAGCAGCCGTTGGGAGCCTCCCGTGGCAGGCTGATTGCAGAAACTGGTGACATTCTTTTGTTCTCTAAATCAAATTGAGTAAAAGCAGTATAAATAATAAGTCTGCCATTTTACCAATCCAGAATATAAAGTGAAGCAAAAATAAAGGTCTAGCTATTTCAGGAAAGTAACTGACTGGCAGATGGGAATCTGGTATAATTTCCAGTGGAAGTGGCTTATAAAGTAGAATGAAGAGAGTACTGAACGTCTTCAAATATTCTCCCTTAGTAATTTCTTGGTGCTGTGTAGCTGAATAAACAGTGTGACATTCACCTCACACCTGACTTAGGAAAAGCCTTATTACTGCTGAGCAGATTTTCCAGAACCAGTTCTTATGGCGAGTACAAAGTAGCCCAAACATGATGGCTACTTGACAGAAAGACAAGGACATGAACCCGGGAAGCCTTCCCAAGGGCAGCGTGGTAATTCCCCAGAGGAAGCAAGCCAGGACCCCAAGCTTAGCTTGGTGGGTATTTCAGGCTGAGCTGGTCAAAGTTGGTATCAGGAGGTAAAATCCTTTGATATAAAGAAAGGAGGAAAACTGCTGAATGTGTTTGATAATGTTGTGTGGTTGTTGATGACTTCGTTTACTGTATTGTTCAGTGTCATTTCATGACGCTGTTAATATTCCCTGCCCAGTGTTCTTGCAGGAGGTCTTGCGTGCCCTGCCTTCCTTTGTGGTCACCATTAACTCCCTTCTGCATCTGTTCCTCGCTAGACTGCGGCCGTCGCCCAGCTGCTCGCATGAACAAGAGGATCCTGGGGGGCAGGACCAGTCGCCCGGGCCGGTGGCCGTGGCAATGCTCCCTGCAGAGCGAGCCAAGTGGACACATATGTGGCTGCGTTTTGATTGCCAAGAGATGGGTTTTGACAGTAGCGCACTGCTTTGAAGGGTGAGAGAGCTCAGACAGTTTTACTGGTCGTGTAAACTAGCACAGATGAGTTACCAAGTCCTCCCTCCTCTACCAAACACTCTGGGGGTAGACCTTTGTAGAATGGCAGATGACAGGGGCCTGATTTTAAGAGACTAAAAAGGAAAATAAATGGTATAAAACCAACATCAGCTTAAGTTTTTCATGCTTTATTATTCATTGTTGGTGTCTCTACTTATGAAAGCTAAATGAAGATGATTTTAAGAGCTTTTGGCATTTAACACAGCAGCTAAAAGGTGGTTACACATCTTCTGAAGATGTGAGCTTTAATTTGTTTGGTAACAGGCAGGCAGGAAATGGAAAGCACTGTCTTGTTGTTCAGATCTTAGCTGTAAACCATGTGTTTGTAACTATTTGTTTTTTCTTGTAGCATTTGTATGTGCAACGCTTTGCAAAGTGCAATGTGCAAAAAGTCAGGGAGAAAAAATTCTCGGGTATTTTAGCTTAAAAGGACACTCTTGACTGAAATTTCCCATTTTTTTCTTTTTTACAAAGGAGAGAAAATGCAGCTGTTTGGAAGGTAGTGTTTGGGATTAGCAATCTTGATCATCCATCAGGCTTCATGCAGACCCGACTAGTGAAGACCATTATCCTCCACCCGCGCTACAACAGAGCAGTGGTGGACTACGACATCAGCATCGTGGAGCTGGACGAGGACATCAACGAGACAAGCTATGTGAGACCGGTCTGCTTGCCCAGCAAGGACCAGTTGGTTCAGCCAGATACCTACTGCTACATCACCGGCTGGGGACACATGGGCAACAAAAGTAAGTTGGGCATTTCTGGCACTCTTGGAAAAACAGCTTGACCTTGTGCTGAGTTAATCAAATACGTGATCCCATTGCACAGCTTTATCCATTTATACTGCTACTGGACCTTATTAAATATTAGGGAACTGTAACTACCCATGAAGGGGTCTGGCTGTGACTAGAGCCCTGCTTTTTCAAATCAGCCACCTGAATTTATGCTCCTTAATCCTTACTTAGGCAAGTGGCTTGATTTTCAAAAATGCTGAGGACCTAGAAACTGTTATCAACTGTTCTAGTTGAACTAGATGACATCATTTTACTGGTGTAGGCTGTATTCAGAACTGTATTGAGAAGGTAGCAATCACTGGGGACACACACACATAACATTCTTAGTTCAGGGAAAGCAGAAGGCACTGAAGGCATTGGTGCACAGACCAAATGAACATTTTCTTGAATCAACACTCCGTGTCACGCTTTGGACTTGCGACACGATTTATTCCATCCAGGCATAATCACGAGTGATGTTTTTGTCTCGCTGAACAGAACATGTGTGTTTTCTTGTTCTGTGGCCACTGTAATCCTTGGGTCCCATGACAAGAACAGTTGTGTTATGTAAATCTTTGTTTACACAAAAGGATTCTGCATGCATCTTATGCAAATTATCCTGGCCCCAACCCCATTACTGCTCCAGCCATTGTGTTTCTCCCTTCGCTATGATGGTAATTACTAGGGAAGGCTGTTGCTCTGTACACTGGAGAAGAAAATTGGCCTTTCAGTGTTGCTTCAGGTGGGACGGCACCTCTGGTGGCCAGGGCAGACGTGGCAAAAATTAAATTACGTGTGTGAGGGACAGGCTGCTTCCCAGCAGCTCTGCCCATCTAAAAATATCTTGTATGTGGTGGCAGGAAAAAACCCCCAAAGAATGCTTTTACGTTACTAGTAAGTGGGAAATAGTTCTTTGTTTGCTGATGTGGTTTCAGTGTTGCTTTTCAAGGTTTTATGTTAAGAAGCATCAAAAACCATCATGGCTGCACAGCATTTAGTACTCCATGCCTTGGGTTGAACAACTTGCCTTAGAATTTGAGCTGTTTAGACTAGGAAGAAGTCCTTTATTGTATCTCAAAATGGCTCTGATTATACCGAACTTTACCATGAGAGACACCAAGAAACAGGGAGATCCTGCCACGCAACAAAGAGCCAAACCTCTCCTCCACCCCCCTCACAGTGCTGGTTCCCAGCCAACACTGCCCCCACCTTAAGAGTTCCATCCCATCCCAAGTAAAGGTGTTCTCCCTCCTCAGTCTTGTGCGAAAGGGGGAGTCTTCTTACATTTAATACATATCTGTATTGAGTAATATTCATAATCTATTCTAATGGAAATATTTATCATATTTTGAAGACCATCATAGTTAAGTGTTTGTGTATTTGTGTGTCTATAGCTTAATGCTTAATTCCTTTTTTTTCAGTGCCTTTCAAGCTTCAGGAAGGAGAGGTTCGCATCATTTCCTTAGAGCAATGCCAGTCGTACTTCGACATGAAAACCATCACCAGCAGGATGCTGTGCGCTGGCTACGAGTCTGGCACGGTGGACTCTTGCATGGTAGGTCTGTCTCCATGGGGGAACTCACAGCCACACTTGCTTTTAGAAATCGAAGTACTATGATGTTTATTAGGTGTAGCATATACTTTGTCTACTGTAGGAATGACAACAGTTGTTTACACCTTTTAACAAAACATTTGTTGCTGCTATTGGTGTAATCAACTTTAGAAATGCCACTTGTAGACTCTAAGGTTTATCTCTATTGGTTAACTATTAGCCTGATTTTTTTTTTTAATTTGTATGAGGCTTTTGCAGGTAATTTTTGTACAAATAGATCAAGGAATAAATACTGGGTAACGCCGTGTGCTGCTACACAGTCAGCTGAGCAGCCAGTTGTTACAGCTGAGTTACTTACTAAAGGCAAATCGCTGTAGGAGCCGAGACGTAGCTTTAACCAAACGCCTGCTGGCCCCTACGGACTGTTTTTTTCCTTTCATGTTGCAGGGTGACAGTGGAGGCCCGCTGGTGTGTGAGCAGCCTGCGGGGCGCTGGACTTTGTTTGGTTTAACATCTTGGGGCTCCGTCTGCTTTTCCAAGGTTTTGGGACCTGGAGTTTACAGTAACGTGTCACATTTTATTGAGTGGATCGAAAGACAAATATACATCCACACCTTCCTGCTAAACTAATTCCAGATGGTGAGAATTGTGCTGACAGACAAGAAAAAAGGAATCGGCGCTTCAGCACTGAAGATTTTGCTGCCCAGGAACTCGGTGAAATAGAGTTTCAAGCTCTGTCTGTTCTTGCTGTGGAGCTATGGAATAGGCAGTGTATGTGAAGGGTAAACCCTCCACTGGTGAACGTACTTTGGGGTACTATTAATAATCCTTTTGACTTTTCTTTTAGCTGTGTTGTGGTGCTATTCCAAACACAGCAAAAGGCTTAAAAAGAAAAGAATCAGCCACTTTCTGCCTTTCAGCTCTTCAAACTAAGCAGTAGCACAGACTAGGAAAACCTTTTTAGCTGATAACCTATTTTAATACTGTTCCGTTAGTAGCGCGTGCATTTTCACTCACTCCTTGTCATCAGGAATGAATGCGGTGCATGCGGATGGGACTGACCAGGCACGGCCCCACCCCACGCCCGAGGGTGCGGGACAGATGGAGGAGTTTGTCCATCCACGTAGCACAGAGCACGTCCAGGTACACACGCAGGTCTCCAAAGGACAGGACGTGTTCTGTCCCTCAGGGTGGCCAACTGGCACGGGAAGAACCCTGTGCCATCTGACTCACAGCTTCTCTTCCCAGAGCCAGCTTAGGTACCTCTGCAGAGCGATGGAGGGACCACCAGACCCATAACTACTACCTGAGGCACCCGAGGCCAAACCTTAGTTGTTCAGACTGTTTGGGCAGTTTCTACCACTTCATTTTCTGAAGCTTCCAATGTCTTAATGTGCCCAGGAAACACCCACCCGTGTCTTGACAGCACCACACCAATTAGCCCAGCTCTCACACCTATTCCTCACTAGCTTTTTTCCCCATTTTTGTCTAGCGTGTTCAGCTTTCAAAGCATACCTTGAGCATCTCCAGTCCTCTAAAGATGCAACAGGGTTGGCAATGCCATTGCAATGGCTCCCTGTATAGTAAGCTGCTTTGAAAATTGAGATATGGAAAACACATAAAGTGTAGAAGATAGAGTGTGAGCAGTCCAGGTACTGGTAAACTGGGTTGGTTTTGGCTGGGTCTCTTCTACTATCTTGCATTCAAAGTTTCGTTTTGCTTTGCAAGATTGAATGATTGGGAGAAATCAATCTGAACGATAGAAGAGTTGGATCCTAACTTCTTTTGAAGAGAACATTTAGAAATATGTTAAGCAAAGTAGAACAGCTTCATCAGCAAAGGCTGGAGGAGCCATGCTTGGATGCTTGGGAGCCCGATGGCAGCGTGCTCCATGCAGCAGGTGAGAGGCTGAACCTTCACCCCCCCCCCCCCCCCCCCCCGAGTCTGGCTGAAAAACATTATAATGGCCCTTGGCACCTCTTTTTGGTGTTAGAGGGAGGGTGGGTCTCATCGACTGCTGCAGTGGACGTCCCACACAGCTTTTGGGAGGCCAGAGTAGGAGGCGTCGGGCACCTGAGGATAAAGGGTGAGTTCACCGGGGAGCAACACGTTTAAAGTGTGTGTGTTTTCAGCGCTGTGCCTGGTCCCCTGAGACTCCAGCCTGAGGCATCCGACGACCCTCTCTGCTACCTCTGGCACATGGCAGGGCCTTGTCAGTACCGTGACTGCCCTACGTGGACACATGCATTAACAGAGCTAGCTAATGGACACGTCAAGTACTATTAATCATGTTACAACTAATCTACATAGATCTGACTATTGCTTTAGTGAAGGTTTACCTCTTCTTTCCGTATCTTTTCCTTTAACACGCTTAACATTATACATACTAGACAGCTCTCTAGGCAGCATTATTAAGAAATATTCAATATTTATGTTATGGATTCTGAAACTATTTAAGTGACTATTGTATCACCGTTTCATGCTCAGAAAGAAAACCCTTCAAGGCTTTGCTACGTTTGGGTTTGTTTTCACTATAACATATAAATGCTTTTCTTACCCCAGCTATAAGAGAGAAGGCAGCTGTGACCATGTTTTTTTCCAGTGCGAGCAGGTTACAGGTGAAGCAGGATACGAGGCTGGAGCTCTCAGTGCCCCACTTCAGCTTCTCTATGGGGTTAGGATCTCTGCAGCTGTAGGGCAGCACTGTTGTGTCGCAGAGCTGGTTCTGGAGCAGGTGGCCCAGGGGCTGTTGGAGCCAACCCGCCCCACTGTCCCTCCATGGGGCTGGTGACAGACAGGGCTTCAGCAAGATGTCTTCTCCAGAGGTAAAACCAAAGAGGTGCTGTCATGAAATGAACAGCCCAGCCTGACACCTCTCCACCATGTGAAGCAGCTCTGAATTTTGTAAAGCACTTGGAGAACATATAATTTCATTTAGATATATGCATTTATCATTTGGTAATGCCGATATTAACTGGGTTTGGCCTGCCACCAGTTTCCAAGCAGTCCCTCCCAGGAACCAAGGCAGAATCCTGCTTAAACACATGGTCCAGCCCCCTCCTGGGTGGGATTAGGCTGAAGAAGTCACAGGCCAAGCCCCGTCCCAAATGGATTTAGGAGGGAGCAGTCGGGTCTTTTCCTTCCCCGCAACAGTGTCTGACACAACATTCCATGTAAAGAGGAAGTTTGTAATTTTATAAATGTATTTTTATACTGCTTTTTTTATGTGTGCACGTGAAATAATAGAGAAACCTACTCCTCCTCCCGCCGTACCCAGCCTTCCCCTGGTGCCGACAGACCGGCTCCCATCGCAGCAACGCTGTTTCTCTGACACGTGTGGCCCCACCGTAAGGTAACAACTCTTGGTTTTACTTCTGCCTCGGCTGCAGCTCCAACTGGAAGCGATGTCGCGCAGTCAAGCAGATGTGTTTCTTTCTAGCTGTATTAATAAAAATTTACAATCATTTTCCAAGTAACTCTCCTGTTGAAAATGTGTTTTAATCTTTCGAGAGGGAGAGACTCAACAATAGGGAGGTGTGAAGTTACAACATTAGCAATAATGCCTAAAAATACCCTTAAAAAGATAAATAAAAAGCCTTATTCACCTTTTTTTCAAGCAGCCCTGACAGCCCTGTTAGCACCACAACACCTGCAGAGGTTCCGACGCTACCACTGCTGTACAACTTTTTAGAAAACTACCAAGACCACCACTGCCAACAGCTACTCTGGCCTGAAAAAATGTGAAAAACTAAAACTGCAGTTAAATTTCCCTGGATGCATTTTGCTCGATGGTTTTCCTCAGGAATACAAATAGTTTGAAACAACCAGCTCCTTTTAACTGATAACAGCTTTTCAACAGCCTGTACGCAGGCTGAAATCAAACTAATAAGCCCACAAACTCAAAATAGGTAAAATTTGCCTTTTCACTGCAGTAACAGGAAGGTCCCCAGGAGACCACGAGGGCAAGAGTAACAAACACACCCAGAATAAACCAGGAACAAATAATAGAAAAAACAGGCTAAAATTCAGCTGTGAGAAGGTTCTTAAGACAGTCACCTTCAGAACTTGCCCATCGGCCTCCACAGAGAGCCAGGGCTGGGCTGGTCAGCAGCGGCAGCAGAGCCATCAGTGCGAGGGGTGGGCGCTCTGCCCAAGGTGGTCCTCAGCCTGGGTCACATCTGCTGCAAATGCAGTTATGGCTTGTCAAAACGTGAGTTAAAGCTGCCCTGGGTGTAGCTGCAAAGTTCAGGGGAGTTGAAGGTGGTGGTTTTGCTGTTGTTTTTACCTGACAACCGAAAAGTGCAAACGCTGTGCTTTCCGTCGTGACATCTGGAAGGCACCTGGGAGATGGGCTTAAAAAGCTCCTTTTCAAAAATGGAAAAGGCAGGTCCTGCTGCGCAGGAGGGCAGGAGCAGGGGAGCCTGGTGTCTCCAGTGCTAAAAAAAAATAATAAAGGAAAGATTCTGCTGTTGAGAAGCAAAGGGAGAGCCATCGCTTCCACCCGCCATTTGGCACCACTTTAGATACGGCCCATTAACGTTTTGAAGCTTTTGTTAAAGGCTCACTGCCCTCCCCCCCAGTAAATAATAGCAGGTGATCATGGCAGGCAGCCCTTAGATGTTGCTGATGGTTTTCCACCAAAAAAAAGAGATCAGGTTTTACACAATGCATTATTTTATCACTAAAACTGCTTGTAAACATCCTCTATTTTAAGCAACACACACCACCAGTGAAACAACACACCAAGAAAAAAAATAAAGTGTATGGGTATTATTTTATACCACTTCAAGTGTTACAAAAGTACTCACCGTCTCAGCACAGAGGAACTTTTGCAAGGGCTTGAAGCTTGAAGGCAACGCACAGGGCTTGGCACTTTTGAGACCTGGATGAAATCATCCTTCCAAGGTAAGAAGCCACCCAGAAGGCCCCATGGCACCACGTGGGGAGTGGGGTGACCAGGCTTGTAAACAGCCACACAGCAGTGATTTGGGTGTCCCAGAGAGGTGGTACAGCTGGCCCCAGGTCTAACAAGTCACCACTCCCTGAAAGCTCAACATACCTCAGTGGTAGAGTCAGACACCTGCAGAACCACAAAACTGCCCTCTGTGGCCACAAGTGAAGAGAGGCCATAGTTTCAAGGTGTAGAAACATTCAGGTGAGACAACAGAAATGGAAACAATATTTGACTTTGTGCTCTTCGCACCAGGAGAACATCTGCTAGGAATGGTCAGGGTAGAGCCCAGCCTGCCTTGGGGCAGAGCAGAGGACTTCACCAAGTCCCAGCAGGTCTGTTCCTGTAGGATCCGGCCCTTGTACCAGCTCATTTCCCACCACAACCCTGCTGGTCATTTTGCATCTTCTTCCTGGACACCTCAAAGTTCCTGTGGCTGGTAGAGAAAGCCAAGATGTTTCACCCAGGACACAAGGTTCTCCCTGCAGCAAGAAGGACACTACAGCAAACATCTGAAAATCCCAACTGCAAACCAACATGCTTGACATGGTCTCTTAGAATTTGACCGTCTGCCATCACTTCAAAGGTCCCCACTAACCTTCTGGTACAACTTACCCAAAATATTTTGTCATATGTTGAACCAAATTAAAAAAAAATATTTGCAGGAATGGCTGTCATCACTGGCTCCTTCCCCTGTTTTTCTTCTCCAGGCTAAACAAAAAAGGATATTTTTCTCCTCACTAACACGAGGGACGGAGTCAGCCCTCATGACGTTCTACCTTTGGAAAACAGAACCCTTTTAAACTTTGGGTAACATGTGGTGACCTGCACTTGAATGAACTTGGCGCGGCCTCGGTGTCTGCCCCGCGCAGCAGCAGCTGCCTCGGACCTCACAGCGTTTGTTTAAATTCCTTCAGAGATCTCAAAAAGATGTGGAATACGTAATGTTGGTCGCTGACATGGAAAGCTCGCGGTTCAATTAAAAAGCAGAGCCCGTGCCCCAAGGACGGTACCTGAAAATAAACACACGGATCTCGGCAATCCGAAAGCCAGAAAGTTTTAGAAAGAAACAGAACCAAAAAATGGGCTCAATACGTATATTTCAATAGCAGCTACAGCTTGAGGAAACTGTTTATTTAAACAGGTGCTAGTGGATACAAACAATTTCCTAACTTCCTCCATAAATTGGCCATGTAACCTTTTGGGGAGGGAAGTTAAAAGGAGGCAGTATTTTAGAGAGTCTGGAATCCAGAGGTAGCCACGTGCCCCTCAGTGCAGAGCGGTGGGAAACTGGCAGAGGTGGGACACCTCCAAGACAGAGGAGAAACAGAGCTCAAATCTGAGACGTGCAATGGGCTATTACCTTCTTTGGAGCAGCCTTCAGAGACACTTCAGCTGTTTATTATAAAAGTCAGGAGGAATGTGAAAACACCGGAGAGGGAAGAAGAGTCACGTGGTCAGCCAGATGCTGCTATTTGTTAGAGAAGACCTGAGAACAGACCGGAGGTACCCACGGCCACGGGCAGACAACTTCACAGTGCAGGCGTGAGGTAAAGTCAGGCAGCCAACATGGGAGTTGGGCAAGGAGGAAAAGAAGTCCAGTCAGTGCCAACTGACATGAAACAAAAAGGAGGAGAGGACATGGAGACAAAAAGAAGGGATGCAGCAGGAGGATGAACCATCATGGAGAACCAAAGGCTGCACCAGGATTTGCTCTTGTTGTGGAAGATGATGGAGAGACGTGACACATGTCTCATCTGGGCTGCTCCTCTGATGGTTAGAAGCCTGCTTGGCCAGCGCCGAGACAGCCCACGCGACAGCCCAGTGACCAAACTGGCCCACAATGGTTAAAACAATTACTGTACAAACACACCGGAGGAGTCTTGCACCAATCCACCCAGTGACAACGCTACATCCCTGCCCTCCTGCTTCCTTCCCAATCCAGCAAGAGGGGAATCCCAGGGAACACCGGGATCCTAGGATAGCGTGCAAGGGAGCAGCTTGGCTTACCTGAAGGGGATCCTGCAAATCCGTGGTGAGGGACTGTCCTGTCCGTAACACCACCAGGCGTTACGCAATGTTGCACACAAGAAAGCAGCAGTGTGCGAAGTCTGCTGTGGGGAAAAAAATATTAACAAAAAAGCAACCCAGCTGTTTAGATCTTGAACATCTTAATAAATTACTAGAAAAGCTTTATAAACAAAAAAGCTTTTAAGAAAAGCTAAAGCTGAAGGAAACAAACCCACGACATCGCATAAATCAGCAGTTACTACTCTTGGGTTGAAAACAGTTTAGCATTCCAACTTTGTAAAATACATTAAAGCGTCTTCTTCACGCAGAGCAGGGTTCACACCTGCCCCGTGGGCCCGAGGAGCAGCACCGCTGCCCTCTCCAGAGGCGCCGGCAGGGACTGCGGCACACGCGGCATCGCCGCCAAACACCTCCAGATTAGTTTCCTTTGACGAATTCAGAAACACGGTCATCTCGGAGTTCAAGCCATTTGTATTCCCAGGCTCATCCTGAGTGTCTGGTAAGAAGGAGGTGTCCTCTGCTAACCCAGCTCCTGAACGGGCCTGAAAAGGTGTTTCAGATGTTGGTGGAACACTGGCAACGCTTTCTTCCCCTGGCACAGCACCCGCGGCTGAGCGGGGAGAGCCGGGAGCAGCCTGCAACTCCGCTGGGCAGTTCACGGCGCCGTCGTCTCTCCATCTCCTAATCGCTTCCCGCTGCTCCCCGGGGGTCAGTCTGTCAAGGTGCTGGGCTCTCAACACCGGAGACGGACACAATGTTCCTTGGAGAACTCTCAGCAAGTATCTTCAAAATAAACACAGTTTCAAAATAAGCTGCTTAGAAGGAGACTCCAAACTGTTTCCAGCCACACTGAAGGGAATCAAACACCATTCGAGTAACTCTGCAGCTGCAGCAGCCCCGGAACACGTTTTGCAGGTGCCATTTCGTGTAAGGCCAGCAACTGCACCAGAACATGTTTTAGAACTGGCATTTTCAAAGACAGATGCTGATCTCAGGTGCTTCCACATTTCTGACCTGGACACGGTTCTCCTACAGACTGGTTCCTGCAGCAAAGCCCACTCCCAACGTGAGTGAAGGACTGTGGGGTCCCAACTACATCAAAAGTGGAGCTTTCTGCATAGGGTGCCAAGCCCCAGGACAAAGGCATCCAAATCGGGAGCCCTTGTGACTCTAGTCAGCGTGCTTCCAGTCCACAAAATGCCTGTACGCGCACTCTGCGTTCTGAATATTCTCAGAGATATTCATGACATCAGTTTCAAGCAGAAATTGGTTTCACAAATAAACACAGACTAAGCACGGTACTTCTATCTATAGTGCACGGTCAACTTTGATTGCTAATTTAACCGATTTGTATATAAATTATAACCTCTGTGGTTACAGAGATTACTCTTTTATCCCTCCAAAGACAATATTTAACATAACATAAATAATTGAATATAATAAAAATTATAAAAGTTCTTTTTGTTTACTGAACTGGTGAGAACATGTCACTAAAGAGTTGTCCTCACACGCCTCGGTCTGGTAGTTATGAAATCTTCTTTCCACTGGGGGTGGGAGGGGAAAGAAGACCTCTAGCCAGAGAGATTTATAGCATCACTGACACAAAGACTAATTTTGTTAAGACCAACAAGAACAATCTGCACTTATGAGCCAGAAACGTACCTGGGTAGCAGAGCAACACACGTAGTCAGGAGGCAAACCAAGTAAAATACCGGATCCATCATGTGCTTTTCCATGATCCAGTAAGGATTTGATGGCGGGTTGTGGGTTTTGCAGGTTGCCCCAAAAGCCAGAGTGAAGACAAAGTACAAGAGGATGCTGCCAGCTACAACTGCTGCGTGTATCCAAGTCTGCAGTTCGGGAAGGGAAAGAAATCAGGTTCCAGCTGTAAGCAGGAAGACCCGGAACACCTGTCTGCGTGCAAGAACAGCTGCTAAATGTAACAGAGGACAGATATGTTCAGATAATATTCCTTATTTTACACAAAGTGTTCCAGGAAGAATGGAGCCTTCTTCCTATAGTTCATTAAGTAACCCAGCCATTTAACGTTTTTTATTCTACTAAATGCACAGCTTTTGATTTGTGAAAGACTTTTTTTGTGCCATTTGCCTCAGATGACCACCTCATCCACTGGCAGCAAAAAAAGCCTTCTCAAGCGAGAATCATAGAAGGAGGCAAGACCTTCACACGGGACGACCCTTATTTATGTATCTTGCTTGAGACACTGATTAACTGTTTTACATTGGAGTTTTCTGTAATTTCATACTTAAATGGCTATACAGTTGCTACAGAAACAGCACTGTCATTGGTCTGACAGCTTACGTTCAAAAATGCCAAATAAACCCCATTTAAGTCATGTTTTATTACTCAGAGTGTGGATACACTTATGCTACCCATAAATTCTCAATAAAGACATTTTTATCACTGCTGCCAAGCTCCTGAAAGAACAATGAAAAGCCTGAATCACAACTTGAAATTTCATCCGTTACGAAACAAGCCTAAAAAATGTTTCTCACAAAAATGACAGAGAAAAAAAATAAAACCCATCAATCTGTGTCCTTCTGTTGTAAAGATTACAGTATTTTCTTTAATATTATGCAAAATAGCCAAGTGTTACCCTCATAAGGGCTGTAAATTTATTCAAGCTATTGCAGATACTTTAGCTTGCACAGACTTAATTGAAAACTGGAATAGCATTTCTGTAGCATATCGGCTCTCTAGTTCTGGCACCAAAATACACCTCTGAATCATTTCTCCTGGCTGCAGAGCAGATAATTAGTTCAAAACTCATTCAAAAGTCATTCAAGCGTTCGAAAATCAATAGTTCATGTGGTTGTCTTTGAGATGCAGGCTCTGGGAACTGATGAAGGGTCAGTAGGTCACTGTGGTTTGGTTTTACCATTTGCAAAACTAAACTGGCATCCCTTAAACCACCGTACCCTTTCCTGGGTAGGATCCTTTCACTATTTACAAATAATTCTGAGACCAAATTTTGTTAATTTTAGTCATTCAAGTCATTCTACCGGCCCTCAACGACAGCAAAATATTTAGGTTTTGGCTCTTTTATAGTTATTCTGGTTGACATATGAAGTTCTCTTTTCCCTTTCATTTGAAGGAAAGCTGTCTGCACATACACGGCTAGGAACGTTCTTTCTGGAAACAAAGTACTCACCACAGACTTGCACTCGATGAGAAGGTGGAACAGTATGATGAAGAGCGCTGCTGTGTTTATAGGGTTTCCAAAAGAAAAAATGTCTACGTCTGAGCCACAGTAGGTCTGTGAAGGAAGACAGAGATCAGTGTAATATATATACTTTAAGTATAGCCCTACTACACAAAGTGGCACCAATAGTTTCAATACCATACACGTTTGCATGCACACAGTTCAGCTCAGCTCCAGGGATGATCCTGTTAGTACACATTTATATACGAGGAAGTAAAATCAAACACTTCATTCATTCCATTCTCTAATTTGCCCAGCTTTTTAGTACGTCAAAATGTATGAAAGTATTTCATATCCAGCACTTACGAAGTAAGGCACGAAAAAGCAAACGAGACTTTGGTAAAAAGCATCCAGCAAGGTTATCCAGAAAGCTGAAGGCAAGTAAGCCTGTAAGGAAAAAAAATAACATAATGTCATTGAAACATATTGAACAAATTGCTGCATCTCTAATTAGCGTTAATTTGGATTTGGGGAAAGATTATCTGCAGAAGTAATTCCAGCCAGTTTCTGGATGAAGAGGCCTCTTTTGTGTGATGACAGTAAGAATGAAGAGCTCTCTCCGCACCCGTAGCCAACTGTTGGTATTTAGATCAGCTGCCAAGACCCTGCAGCGCTTCTGCCAGGGCACACCTGCCAGAGCTGAGCCCGAGCCCTACGGCAGGGAGAGGGCTGGGGGACAGGGAATTGCCACCACTGAATGCCCACTTCTACCTCCACCTTCCTACCATCCTTTCTGGTACACGTTCTTCTGTCTCTTAGTTAGTTTTGCAAAAATATCATAAACCAAGAAACATAAAAATCACAGAATCATAGAATGGTTAGAGTTGGAAGGGACCTTAAAGGTCATCGAATTCCAACCCCCCTGCCATGGGCAGGGACACCTCCCACTAGAGCAGGTTGCTCAAAGCCCCGTCCAGCCTGGCCTTGA
>JAOQGH010000032.1:66133831-66167342 GCA_025769975.1 Gallinago jamesoni | reverse complement strand
TGATGGTTGGAGTCAATGATCTGAAAAGTCCCTTCCAACCCAGGCAATCCTATGATTCTATAATTCTCTTCCTTATTCTCAACTCCACTCTAGGCTGAATTTTCTATATCTCTTGTCCCAAGCCCTCACACCTTTTCCACACCAAAATGCTCTTTTCTTATATCATTTTTGCACACCGCTGCAAAGACCTGCCATTCACCATCAGCTTTCTCAACTGCTCATGGCTGCAGTACCTCCTGCCCCAGGTCCTTTCAACCCACAGCACTAAACTCTGTGTTTTGCCCCCCCTCCTGCCCGCACTGCCTGCCCTGACATCCTCCCCCTCAGGGAGGAAACACCTGCTCTAACACAGCGGTTATAGAAAGACTGCCAACAAAAAAAATACAGAGACTTCAGCAGAGATATCCTCTTTTCTGGTGTGCGCAGCAGGCAGACCTGTGTCCCTAAAACCAGCTTACAAGACCTCCTGCTCTGGTAACAATGAGGTAACACAACATGAGCATAAAGCAGAACCATCTCTGAAAAGCTGCAGTGCCAGCGATTTACTACGGTACAGGACATTTTCATGGCTTTTTTCACAATACAAATGGTACTAAATCATAACCAGGAGACATGGTTTGGCTTGGGGGATTCTGAAGCTAGGAGAGTTTCTCAGAGACTCTCGCTGCTGCTAGTTGCAGCTAGGTTCAGTCTGTATGACAAACAAAAGCCAGCACCTTGGCAGTATGAAGCCATTTACCCCTCTTATTCTCACTCCTATTTAATGTTAGGGCTAACCCATAGTGCTTACTGTCCCACCAGAGACACAAGGTGGAAAAATGCCTTGGAAGACAGGACTGCAGGGCTCCACAGCAACGAGACTTCCCTCTGCTGACTGAGGGATACCTGTCTTAGCACATCATCCCTTACAACTACAGCAGCTGGCAGCACTGCTCGGGCTTCCCTCCAGAAACTGTAGCCAGTAATCCCAGAATTCCTTTTAGTATCACGGTTTATGGTGCTTGCCCTGAGCAGATGTGGCACAAAATGAGGGAAGTAACACCTTTCCACAAAATAGGATCTGTCTCTCTTCAGCTTCTAGCACAAGCTGACTTTACCACCACAATCAGACCTTTGCATTTTTTTTTTCCAAATGCTATTTGCTGGGCAGTCCTCCGGAGCTGTTATCCCAGGCTGCCTGCAGTTTGCCTTTTACACACCTACACCAAACATTTTTCATTTTGTTTTGGCCTCCCCATTTCCGCGCAGCTGAACGACCATCAGAGGAATGGCTCCTGCAGGAGGAGGCCTGACTTCCCATCTCTGTGTTACTGCAGCAGGACCCAGCACAAGCACACCTCCTGTGCCACACATGCAACAGGGATGGAAAACATGCCCAGAAGTAGGATCCCTGTCAACATTTTCCCAGGCAGGCCCCTGATTTGTTATTATCACTTCACGTGCTTATTATGACACTTAAAAATTCTAGTGAGTACAAAAAAGAAACCCAAGGGGGAAAAAAATACCAAAAAGGTCAGTAAAACTTTACCCTTTACAAACAACAGAAGAGCACTACCTGTCTACAGTGTGTTTCACAACTAGAGCATACTTACCAGCAGTATTTATGAAAATTCAGGAGTGACAGTAAATTTTAGGTCTGTAGAAAGCTATGTGTTACACAAATTGTGGTTAGCACAGCTCTCTGCAAAGAAATTCTAATTAAGAACATCACAAGCAGTGTCCTGGGAGTTACTGCATTTTCTACCTACCAAGCAAAGTTAGTTCAGTCTCAAGCTTGATGGCGGATTCCAGCAGCAGCTCCTCCCTGTTGTCAATACTGGTTTCTGCTAAAAAATGATGATTTAACCACTCTGCATATTCTGCATCACTCATCACCTACAGAGGGAGGGAAAACATACGGCATGTTTCTATATTGTATTTTCAAAGGTGCCTGAAAAGCATCCTCACAGTCACTGCTGCTGCCCACGTACCCCACCCAGAAGCGCAGGCCCTGGCAGCGAGGTATTTACGTGTCCCAGCATTTCCATGGGCTTAGTACGATGGTCACAGCGTTGGGATCACCTTGCCAGGCTTCACAGGCCAGGTCACTCACTGCACCCTGCAGGTTTCTGGAGCCACCAGACAGACTCCTGTGCAGCAGGAAGGCAGGCAGCCCCACGAGCAGAGCGTACTCCCCCCGCTGCTCTTTAACTGTAGCGCTGACACCTCCACGGAACCACTGCACAGCCAAGTACAGTTTGGTGAGCGAGTGTACCCGCTACACAACCCGTACTTGCCCCTTGCACAAGGCTTTGTAAAGAGGTTTCTTGCCTGTTTCAACCCCTGTGGAATTTCACTTCTGAGCAGCTTTGAATTTAAAATGGAATCTCAAATCTTCACTTTAAGTTTTACATGTGACACTGCAAACTGGTTGTGTCAAACCCAATAAAACACCTCTGACTTCGTTTGTTTCCTGTGCCTGGAATTCCAATCAGGGAAAGTTTCACACTAGGAGACTTGCTCAGGACTCTTAGAGAAAAATCTGGCTCTTTGACACCCCTGTTTTAGAATTAGGCTATTAAGTTGCTTCGCACCCTAAACTGACTACAACTACGACAATCTAACGGAAGATCAACTTAGAAAATCCTCCAGAAAGAATACATGGATAAACAAAATGTGGCAATGGAAGAACCTGTTTAAAAGCAGTGATGTCTGCTCCATTGGTGACACCACTCAGCCTGGTCACAAACTGTAAACATTCTCAAAAAACATGTATTAAAAGGAATACCTTCTTAGCAATGCACAGTGTGCGCAGTCCTCTTCTGGCATAGTCATCCAAATGCCTCTGAGTTCTCTCTTTAATCTTCTTTTGTTCCATTTCTGAATTATTAGCACCTACACACATAAGCAAAGAAAGCAAATTAGTGCATTCTTAGGCTAAATTTAGTGGAAAATTTTATCAGTCTAAGAACATGTTTTAAAAATAACAAAACATTAACAGGTTTTATTTTAACTATGAATGTATCTTTATGTTCGCATAATGTACTGTGGCTGTATCTATAGTTTGCATACAGTGTGCCAGTCAGCACAAGCAGTGAGGGGGAACCCATCTGGTACTGATACATTTTTGGATCTTTCATCTTTTGATGCCACTAACATATCAAAATGTTTCTCTAAAATAATTTTCCAAGATGCACTGGCCCACAGACACCTAAGCAGCTTTACTGTCACTAGTCTAATGGGAGGGAGCTAAAAGGGCAGTACACAAGCTTTTACAAATAATTCCTTTATATTACTTTCCAAACCATTAAAAAAAATCCTTGGAACACCTTCTGAAATTAAATATAGTTAGGTATTCATTTCTAACATACACAGCTAATACTTTGTCTTTACGGCCTTCATTTAAAAACCAATGAACTGTCTGCTACAGTGTATGAATAAATCAGTTAGTTCTTAAACTACAGGGTACACGCATCCTGTGGCATACTCAAAAAACATTTATCCCTGAACAGGCCCAGCAGGAGGCACCACGCAACTTTACAGATACTATTGTTACACCTAGAAACACAGGAACAGTCAGTAATCAAGGGATAAAACCTTAAAAAGCACCGTCAGGCAACATCTGCTACCGAAACCCTTCTCCAACAGCTCAGAAACAGGAACATAGGTACAGGCTAGAAAGTATCTCATTCTAATAAACACGTCTCATTGTGTAGCAGATGCCAATTATTCAAGCAGATGACCTTACTTTATAACTGGAAATACTTCAGTTGGCTCCAAAGGCTCTGCTTAGACACCATTAAATCCTTTGAATAAAAGCTGGTTCTCTTTTCTCAGCCATATCCAGCTGACAAGCAACACTACCTTTCTGGGTTCCCTCTAAGGAACTATTTGCAGATAATAGTTCTGCTGGGTCACTTGTCTCTTCTCATGAATCAGGCCACCTGTTCAACTCTACTGAAGAATGACAAAGGTGAGCAAAGACTTACAAGTTCTATAGATACCTTCGGATGCAGTTCTCAACAAATCCATCATGACCGAGTCTGCACCTTTGGTGTACACCACCACTTTGCCGGAGACTGGGTGCCGAACCACCACTGACATCCTTTTCCGCACCGAATCAAAAGGCAGGATGTGCAACAGCTGAAACGTTAAAGATCCCAGACCTGTGAAGTCCACAGTTACCTGATCTGGGGTCCTAGACTGTAAAATACATTTGTAAGCCCTAGCAGCATGAACCAAGGCAGCTTCATCTGGACTCTCAGCTTCATAACACAGTTTAGACAAGGGAGACAGTTCAATAGAGGAGGCAGCACTGCTGTCTTCACAGCCAGCAGCTACATTCACCATATCTAGCTCTTGAGGCACTTGGGAATTCTCTGGGCTCTCGGTATCGTGAGGCTCAGCAGCCCTTTGAGCAGCTCCATCCAAAGCAGGTGAAGCCAGTTTCATCCTGAAAATAGACAGTTTGCTCGCAAAACTGTTGGGGCTTTCAGGTGATGACTCTTTCACGCTTGGAGCTGGGGAGGAACTTAGTCTCCGGACTGACAACCTCTGGAACATCTGCCTGATTTCCTCAAGTGATTTAAGAGGCGTCCTACCCAGTGAGGAGAGTCGCATCTGGAACAAAACAGTTAGAGAAAACATTTATGTTAAATTCTTCATATTTCATTACAAGACAGATTACAAACTATGTATGTTTCTTAATGAATGTAGTATTTTAAAATTTACCAGGAGTTTGATTCCTTGCATTAAAGATGATAAGTTCAATTAAACATATAACCATGAGCACACTAAACAGCCTCTGTAAGAGCTTCAATATTGCAACCAAAAGAATTGTAAAAATAATTCAGATCTGAAAATTGTATGCGTTCCAAGTCTGATTCACAACTCCACATAATAATTCTCTTTAGAACTGTTTCAGTAATGAAAGTTAGGCACATGGAGCAAAACACTTAAAACCTTGTTCTGAATTAGCAAAATATTTGTGAAGAATAAACCAGCACCATACCCTTCACAGTAAATAGTTACAAGTACTGTTAAAAATACAATGCCTTATCAATACTTTATTTCCTCTCTCTATTTTTTTCTACTAGAGAAGAAAAGAATCATTTTTTAAATGTCCATTAATTATTTTTTCCTTTTGTAATCACAGCAAAGGGAGCTCATTTATTTATGTACATGGCCAAATAGCCAAAAATAAGGCCTCCTTACCTTCTGACGCGGCTGATTGGGGACTGAAACTACAACAGTGTTACAGATTGCCAGAGCAAGAAAGAAGTCAGCGACATACATTGTCTCCAAAGATGACTCGCCGCTACCTTCTTCTGATTGTTGATAGGAATGAGAAGAAATTTGGCTGAACTTCTCCAGCAGTTGTATATCTGGTACAACATCCGTTTCCTATTGATGAAAGGAACAAACATGTCCATTAGGATATAAACTTACTCTCAGTCTCTGGAGGCTAAATCAGGTACAGATGAATGAAGCGCAGAAGCTCAAACAACTTCCCTCCTGTTAGATACTGAGTTGGTTACACTAAGAAATAGAGGAACACTCTCGTGTCTTCACTGCCTTGTGCTCACCTATTGAAAATGGCAAACTTCATGCCCAGAGAGGTCAACAGCAGAGCCTTAGTTCATAGGCTAAGTATAATGAATACTACTTAGATACCTTCAGGTACAGAAGCCCGAGTTTTTACCTCTTGTAACCTCCAGTAAATATTGATCATCTAGATATTTTCTATTAAAAAACAAAAGAAAATGCTAGAAACTTCTTACAACAGAAGAACAAACCGTTATTAAGCTGGTCATTGTAGCTGGAGTGATCAAGGACTCACAGCAGCAAGAACCAAAGCATACATCTGTGTGACCCAACAAAAATCTGCAATGCCAGCTGCAAACAGGATGCAGCCAAGCAATGATGGGAGGCTCTGGTTTTGATGGGAGAGAGAGAAAGGACTTCTTAAGTGACAAGCACCCTGATCAAATGGGGGTAGAAAGATATTCTCTCCTGAGTTACTTCATGAGGAGAGAAGGTTCTGGAGAGACCTTATTGCGGCCCTTCAGTACTTAAAGGGGTCGTACAGGAAAGATGAACTGTATGTTCACCTTTCAAAAGATTTTTTCAAATCTTTTTTTCAAAAGATTCTTTCAAAAGAAACTTTTTAGCAGGGCTTGTTCTGATAGGACAATGAGAATTGGCTTTAATCTGGAAAAGGGAAGATTTAGACTAGATCTAAGGAAGAAATTTTTTTACAACGAGGGTGGTGAAACCTGGCCCAGGTTGCCCAGAGAAGTGGTATATGCCCCATCCCTGGAAACATTCCAGGTCAGGTTGGATGGGGCTCTGAGCAACTTGATCTGCTTGAAGATGTCTCTGCTCATTGCAGGGGTGGCTGGAGCAGGCAAACCTTCCAATCCAAACTGTTCTATGATTCTATGGTTCTACTTCAGACATTTAGCATCAAAATCAAAAGCTTTTACTTACAATGGGGCTGCTGAAAGCAACGTGTCCTGAGCGGGGAACATCACCTGCTCCATCTTCCCTTCCTTGTGCAGAGTAGCTCCCAGACAACTCATTCAAAGACTTTCTGTTCAAGGGTTCATTCACAGCTCCACAGTTGAGTCCCTGCTGTTTTGACACATGGGTCAAAGACCCACACTGACGATCAGCTGAATCCTCATCCTCCGAATCCAACTCCTGATAGGACTCCAACCTCTTTGCTACGGAAAAGGAAACAATCGATTATTGGCCCATGAGAATAAAGAAACTTGTCTAAAACATTGCCTGCAGGGTCAGGAAACAAAATTTTAAAGTAAGGAATTTAGTACATGTCTGTCCAAAGTAACATCTGTGGCACCTCCTGTAACACCACGCTGCACTGCTGACATGGTCCAAGAGGCACACGTTGCTTTAGACAGAACACTGCATGCGGGCACCTTTATGGAGGATTTTACTGAATCACAGTCATTGCTGTTGTGTGCTGCCCTCGTGTGCATCCCTGGGCAATACAGATATAAATACAGAAATATCTGTCCAGGCTAAGTGGCTTGTATGCAAAAGACTGTTGTGTTGTGCTGCAACTCTTACCACGCGTAGCGGGAGCCTTGCAAATAGCAGCTCAAAGCAACGGAAGAAATGTAAACCAGGACTAAAACACAGGACCTGCAACATATTTCAACTGATTTTCAGGGCTTACATAATTTCTAGATTTGTTAGGAAGAAGCACACGCTTACCCTCCAGGAAAAAGACAGGGCATAATGGGAAATAATTATGAACATAATTAACACACTAATATTTTTGGAAGATAACTCTAAGTGAAATACTAGCAGAAGTACATGGTAGACACACTTTCCCTGGCACAACGAGACCTGGGTCAGCCTCAACTACATCATTCCCACTGCTCTTTAACTTATGTCTTCTGAAATACTTTTACTTCCTGTAGGAAATACTCTGAAAATACATTCTACTTTTATTTAAGTTGTTCATTCACCAAGTTTGAAACTTAAAAATATTTTTTCTCTCTTTGTTGTTGTCATCCTTCCCAGTATAACTAAGCAAAACCATAGAACCACCTGGACACTCGCACCATAAAATGTTCAAAATATGCGCAGAAATTCCTGTAAAAATGGATGTAACCATCTGCTCCTGTGACAGAACAAAAAGAAGGGCTGAACCAATTCATTGCCGTGGCCAGCAGGGTGTGCCTTTTGCTCGCAGCTGTGAGCAGCTCTATCTGGCAGCAAAGCCACCAAAACCACGAAGTGGGGTTTAACAATGAGCTGGGCTTCACGTGTCCATCCGTCAGCACCTCACCTTTGATCTCACATGAAATACCTGCATTGCCCACCAGCAAAATAGCAAACGTCCGCAGCCACTAGTACTCACATATAGTAATAAAAGCTTTCTGGTTTTATCCAATTAATAAAATAGCTAATTGAAGATGAATTTTCTCTTCTGTCTGGAGTTGCGCCTTCTCCTGTCTCCCAGAAGGCTCCGAGTGGGCTCTGGTGAAATGCACACTGAAAGATGCTACACTGTCAGACAATGAGGCAGCAAATATCCAGTAACGCTGCTTGTTGACTTTCTGGCTAACGATAAACAGGTGTGTGAGATAAAAGTAAGAATACAATAGTCATTATTTTTGATGGAGGTGCTTATCTTCACAGCATTAACACACATGTGTACACACATCTGCTTGACTTGCACCTTAACATTACTGTTAAAGCTCTGACTTCAACATGTATTTTATCTGGCTTACTGTATCCTCTAGGGCAACATTATGTTGAATTGAAGCCTTAAGATATACTCCACAAAGGTGCTACACTGCTATGGCAGTCAACAGGACCTTTGAACCCCAAAATGCCAGGTAAGCACTGGGACTCTAGTTGAGAAAAGATTAAAAAAAAAAAAAAAAAGAGGAAAAACTAGATGGGCAGTTTTCCAATGTTTTGGGTTCTGGATATTGCAAGGAGAGAAACAAAACACAGTAGGCATTAATTCCTCCACAGGGAGCAAAGAATATTTTGTTTATGGTATCAAATATTTTGGAACTTAACTAGCTGCAAAACAGCCCCTTACGTACAGACTTCGAGCCTCTTAACACACTATATATGAAGGGATCCAAATAATGGGGAAAGATGCACGGCTATTTGTAGGATCAGTCTGAATTCACACCTTCCATGACTGTGTATTGTCACACAAACCTCACAAAGTCCACCAGACCCCTATCAAAACTTTCAGGTTGTCTGAGAGAGAAAACCAATCCATTTTGAACACAGGTTTAGTGTCTTACCATTTTCCTCATGGCAATATTCCTGTCCTGCAATGCTGCATCTCCGAAAAACCATCTTATTTTCAGTGAGGGTTCCAGTCTTGTCAGAGAAGATATACTGAATCTGGCCAAGGTCTTCAGCAATATTCAGTGCTCGACACTGAATTGTTGAGTCTGTTTTCTCATGGTAAAAATCAATGTCATTCTGTATTAAATAAATTTGTCCCAATTTGACAATTTCAATTGAAACATAGAGAGAAATTGGGATCAAAACCTACCAAAATAAAACATGGGAATTAAAAAAAAAACCAAAAAACTCTTTGGCCAGTTGCAAATATGAAGTAGCTCTACTGAAGTTACTTCAAGGATATAAACGAGATCAGAATATGACCCATGTTCAAAGCAAAGTTACCTGTAATAAAATGATCATCGTCCAGAACATATTGAACCCTGCTAATGCTGGAGGAATTGATTTCCCATCTGGCTCAGGGATGTTAAAAAAAGGTATTTCTGAATATCTATTTAACCAAATTCCATGGCCTTGAAAACAAGAACAAGATAAAGTGAGTTAGTTATGTGTAAACTGTGTCACAGTTCAAGGTCACAGTGTTACCTGTTACACTCTGCACTTCCTTCTAAGCTTTTAATCTACCATTTTACCCCTTGAGTTTTTCCTCAACAGGAACCCCATTAAAATTAATTAATTATCAACACACACATTAATAAATACCTTACATGCATTTCTATCAACAGCATATCTATATAGCACATCTCAGACTGAAATACTAACTACATTTGATAGACACTTCCCCCCCCCAGGGAAACCTCTGGCAATTAATTGTATTATCCTTGCTCGTCCAGGTTTTAGTCAAAATGTGAGCACCATGTCATCATTATTAAGTGTAGTTTGAAGAAGTTTTTTTTAAACGTGTTTTAAACATCTTTTTGACTTGTCATAAAAGTTAGTCTGTTTAGATTTACTCAGGCTCACTATTTAATCAGTTCCTAAAACAGCAAGTCCTTACAACTCCCCACAAGGCTGTACACGCATCTCACGTTACCTGAAAAATCCCATGAGAAAGTAGGAGCTTTGCACAGCAATTAGTGAGAGAAAAGAGAAACAGGTTCCAGACCTAAGAACTCACACCAGGAACATACTTCTTGACCACGCTCCAGATTAAACATAGTAACGTGAACTAAAACCTGGGAGCACCCCCAGCTGCTAGGGAACTACACATAGATAAAGAGAATTTCTGAGATGGGCTGCTAAATTAAATCAGCCCCAAAATAAAACACTAAGCACTGTAGGGTGAGAGAGGAAAATAGCAGAAGTCTGCCGATTCTCACTTACCTATTGCACCAGTTAAACACATCAAAATTAGAAGCAGAACACACCAAAGAATATCAGTGTTCACTTTCCTTTCCAATTTACTGCGCTTGTAATGAGGGCCACTATTATTCAGCATGGCTTTGGTTTCATGACCTGTTAACACAACACAGGTTGATTCTACTATTCTCTACTAGCAGACGTCAGAATCACAAGAGATTTATATTTCTAAAGCTCTGGGACATGGGACATTTCTGTTAACTAATATTTGAACAGAGATTATTAATTTGAGTAAACTAACTGCTGCTACAATATATGAATTCTGTCCTAAAGAAAACCGAACAAGCTAAACCAAAATCTGTCATGTACACATTGACTGTTAGACTGTCAATAACATTCCTTCCTATAGAAGTAGTCCAATTTTAGAAGCAATATAGAAAATGTCAAATATTTTCTAAAAAATTGTGCACATGCATGACAACTATTGGGCTGGATACGTCAAACTGATTAGTTTAAAAACCTCTGCCCTTTGATACAGAGCACTGAAGAACAGCTCTAGCTTCAGCGTGGACCAGAAAAAATCATAAGCAAGTCACATATCTCCATGTCCATTCAAAACCTGGGTTTACCATCACAACTAACAGATGGGGAAAAGGACCTTTTCATATGGAAGAGCTGGTCTCCCATGGATAGTCAGACATATCAGTTCTTTACATTGCTAAAATAGAAACAAGCTTAATCCAGACATGCATTCTTAACATTTCTAGCTACAGCTGCCTTCTCCTGAGTTCAAGCTTTTACTGTCCTAATTTCCCTCAGCATGATGCTGTTTCTTAGGGTACATAACTTTATCTCGTTCACAAGACAATCTGTGAAAGCCAGCCAGGGTGGTTCACTAACCTGCATATACCACTATGCCTACAACAGCTTCTGTGTTTCTTACTGTGCATCCTCGGAGCAGTAAGTTTTCCTTGCTGAGGCCCACTCGATCCTTGTTTGAATGCTCACTGAAAAAAAAAAAAAAAAAAGCAGGTTACTTCAGCTGTAGGACTCCAGCAGTTACCAGTCAGGCTTTGCAAAACCATTAGAGAGCAGATTTCCCAAAGAAGCTGCTAATCACTGACTGCCATTCTGATATTTCCGATCGGGCTTTTCAAAAGAATGGAATAACATGCATGCACATCACCTTTGAAAATCCAGGCATATAGGCACTGTATTAAAATTTTCTTATGTTTACAAGCCTAGCATTTGTTAGCTGGCATATGAGAAATAGGCAACACTATTGAAAAGAGCTCAAGACAAACACTGGAATTCTGAAAGCCTATGACTTCGACTCAGGAGTGCCAACATCAGAAAAAATTGGAACAAAATATAAGATCACATTTTAAATATACTGTGAGCATCATTGCTCCTGTGAGATACTTTCAGTGCAGGTAGGCCCACTGTTTGTCAAGATGTTTCCTCAGAGACTAAGGTTTATATATACTTATTTTTCTTCTCATATTTCTAATGTGTCAGTGTCCACAGGGAAGAATATAAACATCGTAACTCTCAAAACCTAAAAATCAGTCAACCCATGAAACAGCATTTTGTTTTCCTACTGTCTACAGACAATCATAAAACTGCAAGAAGAGACAGATAGGCATGTTTGTCAAAAGGAGTTTGATCAAGTGACTGGTGGTTACACAAAGCAAATCAGATAACGAGAGGAAGCCAGTCCATTTCCAATTCTGAGCAATGCAGCTTGTCCAATCAGGCCATGGTCCAGACCAAATACTGTAGATAACACGTGTTATTAAGGGCAGATTGAAAAAGCTACTTCAAATATGGAATGCACTATTGCAAAACAGCCTGATCTAAGATCTTAAAAATATCCAATACAAAATAAGAAGCACTACTGAGCTTTCCCAGTCCCCTGTCTGCTGCTCAGAAAGCCCTTCTGGAGCTCTATCTGTTGAGCTGCACTCAGAAATGTAGCGGTACAAATTGACTTATATACATACTGCCATTATTTTTTAAAGCAAAAATTACAAGCTCTCTGAAAATTAGTAAGAACACCAAAGCAAATGACAACAGTTTGAAGAGCCACCAAGGGTACTTACACAAAGCCTCGGAAGCGACTGAGGTCATTGTTAGGACTTTCACACTCTATTCTACTGGAAAATTTTTCTGGATCAATTTCAGAGACCTAAAGTCATAGAAAAAACAAACGCAGAGAACTCAGACAAAATGTGATGGAACTTAAAAACATCATAAATTCAGGTATTACTATCTAACAACTTAGTTTAGTTGCTGCTGTTGCTGATGATCTGCTAAACCAGACTTAGACAGCATGGAAGGACTTCCTAGTGAATATCAAACCCTGGCAAGCGTCAGTTGAATTGCAGATATTTTGAGAACACTGAGGAGGAGAAAATGGATGGAAGAGTGGGAAAAAGGAAAAAAAACTGCAGTAAGAACATCTGAAAAGCAGAGATTTCCCATATTTTTTTTTCATTATATAGAAAAAAGAAGAGGCACTGTCTTCTCTGCAATCAGAATTTCTACTGAACTGCCATTGTTTCCAATACCATCACCAGGACGCTGTGTGTGCTAATGCCAAGAAAGGACTGTTATGAAAGACTAGAAGTACACATTGTGAATAAAGAGCAGGTGAGCTCTTCAGTGGAGAGAAAAGCCAAGTGGAACAAATATCCTTTATTAATAAAGAACAAAACCTGGGAAGAAGTAAGAAAAACCAAAAGGCCTTATCTTTGAAATGAATTTGCAATTGCAGTTGCAATTTAATTTCAATTAATGGCATATGAGTATGCCTCTAGTGAAACGGAAGGTAGCCTCTGGTATAACAGAGCCATTTTAAAGCTGAGCACCTTCCACTAACTCCTTGGAAAATCATTTGTTCTGCTCTTTAGAAAAAAAGAATGACCAATTTAAAGTTTCAAACTCCAAGGATAAATCTTTATTTCACAGGTGTAACTGAATACATTTTCTCCATAACCACAGGTCTCTGAGAAGGCTGCACTCCCACAACTGGGTGACTTCACATAGGCAGAATAGCAACTGTGAGGTTAAAACACAATTCTGCAAGTAGAATTTGAAAGTCAGAAGAGATATTATTTTTAACAAAAACTTTGTTGGCTTGATTGAAAAAGGTTTTTTTTTTAAGGTGTTCTGCTGTATTGATTTGTTGTACTGTATTAACTGAAGTCAGTATGAACCCAGCCTTAGACAGACGGGCACTTTCAGTCTCTTTGTAAATTTAGTTATCTGTGAAAGACTTCTCTCTCCGCTGACCTCTCTAATGTTTATTTGTACAGGTAGTACAACATTTCTGTAAAATGTTATAGTATAATTGATTCACTCTGTTCAAGTCTTTCACATTGTACAATGATTACAAAAAAAAGAGAGAAGAGAGTAAGAATTAACCCCAAAGGAAGTAAAATTGCCAAAGCAGTCCATTGTTTTCTTCTACAGCCTGGAAACAGTCTCCAGATATGTACTTCTGGTGCAAGCATCTTATTTTTGATGGACAACTAAACCATTTGACTTGGTCAAACAATTTGTAATAGCAGTGAGGGTGTTACTAGAGTACAAGCTTCTTGCAATATAACTTGAAACAGCACCCACAGAAAATCTGGGTGTAGCCTATAGTGGGCACAGGATTTACATCTACACTCTGCCAGTATAAAATACAGGTGACAAAAACTATGTCTGAAAGCAGGTATCTTGATATGGGAACTTCAATCTTCCTGTACTATAAGTTTATGGTCTATATTAATTCACTATAGGCTTAACTTTGACAAAGCAAATATTGAGAGTAGAAGATTTTGCATCTTATTTCTTGAGATGCTTTCTTATTTTTCCTGGCACAAAAGAAAAGATTTTTCTACAGCAGAATTAAAATTACTTGGATTTTGTGTAAAGGTCCCTAAAGAAGGGGGACAATAAAGATGGCAAGTAAGGTAGCTGGGAGAACAGGCCCTGTATCAGAGTCTCTCTCTGGAATGGGGAGCGAGGCAGCTTCCCAAGGCTGTGCCTGCTGCTTTGGCCACACTGTGCTCCTGACAAACGGTACGATTTGATAGTGTGGTATGGAATGGAGTGGGCGCATGGCCAAGGTGGAAGAGGAGAGCTGGCAGCTCCTTTCATCAGCTTGGCTCCTGAAGCTGCCTGGAAGAAAAGGATGGCACTTTCATCTCCACTAGGTTTGAGGATGCCTCAGTTAGAACTGGATTCAGTCACTGACCACGTATCATAGAACACCAGGTTGGAAGGGACATCAAGGATTATCTGGTCCAACCTTTCTTGGCAACAGCACAGTCTAGACAAGACGGCCCAGCATCCTGTCCAGCTGAATCTTAAAAGTGTCCAATGTTGGGGAAAACATAGGCTGAGAAGGAAATTACCAGTACAGTCCTGTGGCCTCTCTTCTAAAGTAATGGAAACATACACTGCTCACAGTGACTTGGTGCTAACTGCAGATTAGCTCCTCCACCCCAGTGACCTCGGTTCAGCTAGTCATATGAGGGGTAGAAGAAAAGAGATTAATCCCTTCTTAATGGGAAGCAACATTTGAGTATCTGGAAAGCAGCAATGTCAGTTTGTTCACTAAACAGCTCATTATCCTCAGGGAGCCGGTTTGTGTATTTCTTTATGAATGCCAAGATGGTTGGAGACACAGTGTTCTGTTCCTTATTACCTGCTGTTACCTAAGAAGCCTCAAGTTACTTTCCCAATTTCTTTCCTGTTGTCATTTAAGCAGTTAAAAGAAAGCATGCTATTCTAAGTTGCCAAAAAAATAGATTTCGCTATGAGAGTTTCAGCTCATTTCATGCTTTAATTTTGCCTTGCCTTCTCTTAAGGGAATCCCAAGTGCAAGAACAGGTGGCCCATCCACAACCTGCTTCATTGCGTTTCTACTTGCTCAGTCACAAAGAAGCCAGGACAGAACACCCTTGCAAATAGGTGAAGTCTTTTTAGTCCTTGTCTTCAGATGTTCTTTAATTTGATGTAGTTTATCCCCATTCTTCTGACCTTAAGGAAGGGAGAGGTCAGGTGGCCAGCTTCTTACACAGCACTGCCAGCCTTATTCAGCCTGAGTTTGCAAGGACAAAGCCTCTGCTGAAACTCAGCTGGTGGGATACTAGAGGTCCACGAAGCTGAGCTGGCTCTACATTAAGAAACCATGCAGTCCTGACAAGAAAACTCTACCATGAGTTGGTTTTTTTTAAACTTATTTTGTACTATTTGTTCTATGATTCTATGATATGAGGACGAAAATGAACGATCTTGAATGCTGAAGGAATTGTCACCTGGTTTTTCTGGACACTGTGACTTCCTAGAGTTTTGGTGCAAGTTTTCTGGAAACAGAGAAAATGATCTCTTTGTTGAGTGAGACTGAAATCTGATCTTGGTAGCAGGAGCTGGTATGAGAACAGGGCCACTCGGTATGATGTAACCCTGAAGAACCATTTCATATGCCTTTCATAATGATATGTATATACAGAAATATCAAACAGTCCTTGTTTTAAGATTAAATCAAGACAGAAAAAAAGACACCAAAACCATGTCACCCACTGTAAGGGGATAAGAAACAGCTTTGTTCATGGATATCACATCATGCCTTTGTATTACAATACTCGCCAAGTAACAGGGCAGTCTTAATGCCCAACAAGGTACCGCTCCTCACTTTCTCACCACTGCGGACAATTCAGAGGCAGTTCAGGTCATTTTATCTCCTGTTATTATGAACAGCACTGAGTCTTCCTGCTGTTGTTCCCAGCATGGAGTTTCAGCAGCAGAACTCAGTACCAGGCCTGCTGAAGACTGCAGAAATGCCAGGATTCCTTGTTCTTTTGATATCATCTCCTTTGTGCCTGCCTCCAGCATTTTGTCTGCTAGGTATAATACTGAGTCTTGAATGGAGGTAAAAATACATTTGCAATATGAAAAAAAAAATGAAATAGAGAAGATAGTATCTGCTCTTCTCTCTGGATGTTTATACAGCACAGGATTGCCTTCTAGAAAATTCCAATTTCTCACCCATGACATGATATGCACTATAAATGACTCTTGACATTTACCTGAATACTTATTTTTACTGGCTTGAAATCGATCTCTCTTTTCTCTGGGTTAAGTGAACACGTAAAGATTTTCTCCAAACTAACTCAAGCGACAAATCCAAATTATGTTGCCTAGTTATTTTCAGATAGGGATGGCTGAGCTATCAAGAAACAGGCAGTCTAGACACCTGGGTTGTTTGTTTTTTGTTTTTTTTTTTAGTTGACCATCTGTCATGTCAACTTTCTTACAGCACTAGAAATGCACAATCATTACCTGCTCTGAGTATCCTCTCACCACCTGCCTCTGTTTCAGATTGGTTTCTCCATCGAGGCCTGCTGTGTCAATGTAACAGATCCCGTCCAGGTCACTTGAATACAACAGCACCATGTCTGCAGGAATGATTTCATTACGTGACAGCCGGATGAAGTCCCCAACATTGACATTTTTCCAGCATTCATCTATGTATTTCTTCTCCTTCCTGAAATACAGATAAAAGCAGTAATTCTTTCACAAACACAAATCGAAAGCTCAGAGTAACACACTGTAACAAGAAAATTGGTCTAATAGCTAATTTATTCTTCCAAGTCACTAAAAAAAGCCCCTCTGATGAGCCAGTCTATTTGCTCAAGGTGAACATAATTACAAAGAATCAGCTCTGGGGTCCAAGCCCTGTTTTTCTGGGAACTACATTCCAGGCACCCTCCTGGAATTATTTTAGCTCTATTCAAAATTCAGCCTACTTGCTTCCTGTATTTTCATTATTCCTGGAAAGCAAACATTGTTTTTAGGATTTCTCTTTGGGTCACCGTTTTTTCTTGCAATTATGCAACCAACAAGTCTTTTTCTTCCTTCTGAGAGGGCCTTTCAAAAAATGTCTGTCTCCCAAGATGATGAACATCTACCAGTAAGCAAGGAACATTCAGCAACCACTTCACTGATGCTCTGAATACTTCTGTTTACAGGCTTTTAAAATATCTTTTACGTTAATTTTGAACATAAGGTACCATGACTCTATAATACTCAGGAAAGTCAATAAAAGTTCAGGCCTGTCAGCACTGAGTTGAAATTCTTTATTAATATGAAATATCCAGGCATGATGTACGTAAGTTTGAACTGTTTTCAACTTTCCATTTATAGCTGCTGTTCTATCCTCAGCTGAGATGAAGGACCTTCCTTTTATGCAATCACAGCAGTTCATTGCAAGCACAAACAGGTACCCAGTGGAGAACAGGATATAAGGTAACAAGCAACAAGGAGGCACTACTGGATGCAGTATTCCAGTTGTGACCTCACCAGTGCAGAGCAGAGGGGGAGTATGACCTCCCTTGACCTCCTGGCCACACTCTTCCCTACATTTCTATGATTCTATCTCATTCTAAGCCGGCCAAGAAGCTCACTTGCACGGGGGAGCTGGGAAGTGCTAACAAGCTCCGCCACACGGCCACTGTGGGCAGACTGGCACTTAACTACTAACTTTGATTAAAGTGCTAGCTATGTAAAATGCTTCTGACAAAGAGTGAAAGACACCTTTAATGACAAAATGACAAAAAATATCAGAAAATTATTCCCTGTATCAAGCTTTGCACCCATACCTTTCAGACCTGCGGTATGTGACAAGTACCCTTTCAAAAATGCTTTTCTACAAGCAGAAGGCTCAAAGCCCACGCAATAAATCTGCGTGCTGATGGCAATTTCTCCAGTGAAGATAAGGTGGAGGTGGTCGTACTGCTTTTAAAGTGCAAACAGAGCCAAAACAGGACATAAAATCAAACCAATACAAGACCCATCTGTTTTCTTCTTAAGATGCTCATCACTAGTTTTCTACACAGATGGAAAACCAACACAAAGGAAAGCATGCAAAAATTAATTAAAGCTACAGCCATGGCTATCACAAGATGGATGGATTCAAACAGCACTGCAGGAATTAACTTTTCTTACCAGTATATTTCCTTGAAAACAAAGAAGAAAAAAAAAAAGTTGGAAGGAAAAATTTCTGAAGTAAATTAACAAAAATTAATTTAATAACAGATGTAAACAGGAAAAGGGAAGAAAGATTTGCTGAAACAGGATATGATTCTCAGTTCCTGAAATTATGACTTAAGCTTTGATAGCTGCAAAGCCACTGACAAAGTAAATCTATTCAGGAAAATGACCGAGCTGAAAACTAGCCATCTTTTTTTCTTTTGTTTAGAATTGCCTCTCAGGTACTGAAAACTACATCAGCGTAACTTTTTGTTTAGGCCAATTTACCCGGCTATGAAGGCCAAGTGAGTCCAATTAGGGTACACCACCAACTGGAGCAGAATGCCCTGGTCACTCCACAACAGCACCCTTTGACCTCACCCTCCAAACAGGATGGAAGGGACTTGAGAACCCAGGAGGGCGGTGGGAGAAAATTACTTCCACGGCCAGCTTGTATCTAGAAGAGTTAGAGAAAGGATGGAAACGGAAAGGTAAGCAAGACAAAGTAAGCTCAAAAACAAAGCAAGCAAAGGCATCACTAACCTAGTAAGAGAAAAATATCAGGTGAAAAGTTGTCAATTTCTGCCACTGAATCCTACGGGAATTTTTCAAAGTGAATTGGAATTTGTAAAACCACAAAAGTATTTGGAAATTAGAGATTTTGTGACAAAGCAACCCCTTGATTTATTCCTGAAGTAATTATTTACTAGAGATTAAAAACAGGAGAAAAATGCTGATACTCTCACATCTCCATATTATTTCTATTGCATATTTCATCGAAAACTACAAAAATCTATTTGTCTGTGCTGCCAGTGTTGTGATTAGCCCTCAGGAGATGGCAAATACTTCTCTTTTAAATCACTACCTATTTAATAAACATGAGAGAAAAGTATATGATGCTTCATTTTACTTGATGCACCTGGAGAAGTCCCACTTTCCTTTTGCCAGGCTGGAATCTGAGAGAAGAAAGGAAAGCTCAAGGTAAGGAAGAATCTTGTAGAAAGGATTATTCTTTCCAGATGGCCATTTCATAAAGACAAATTGGATACGAAATTGTATCTGGATTTGAAGGGTATACAACAATCACCATTTGCATAAACATGCATTTGTAAAGTACAGTAATTATAATGCATCTACATGCGAGGCTTGGAATGAAACAGAAATACATATGAGAGAGGAGAAAAAAATACCAGCCAGCAAAGTTCTCCCTCCTGCTGCTGACACAGCAGATGGATCACGCACATGTTCTTTATCCAGTTCAGCACAAAGTCAGACAAAAAGTTTAACCGTCTTAAGTAGTAGGTCAGTAGGGGAATAAATGGATTTTCCCATCATAATCACCTCACCACAGTTCTGCTGAAATGACACAGACTCCATGAATTTAACAGATGCTCAAACAGAAGTGCCTTATGCTTTGGAATTCATGGATATTTACATAAGATCCTACTACTTTAAAATGATAATTTACTCAAAAGTCACAAGGACTTGATAACTAAGTATTTAACATCACAGCAACAATTATAAACTAAATTAAAGTGCACATTAGCCCATTTGATTGTTTGTTGATATGTTTTATTACTCCACAAGGGAAAGATAAGACAGAAAAAAAGCCCACATTTTAAGCAATGTTATCAAGACAGAAATAAGCCTTTCTGGAAAAATCAGATTCAGGCTCTGTATATTTAAAGCCAAATACATTAAGTCTAATCTATCAAATGCATAATTCCAGAACTCCGAAAAGTAGCAGGCTGAAAATTCTGAAACTATGGATGTCAGACATTTGTGATCAGCAAAAGCAAATAAGGGCAGGGGAAGGAATGAGACTTGTCAAAAAGCACAGAAAATAGCATCTAGTTGCTCAGATAGATTTATCAAGGCACCGAGACTGGCACATTTTGTCATGGACAGAACACAGAGGAACTAGTTCCTATTATGAACACTTAACTTTATACAAAGGCAAACCTCATGAGATTTCAAGAAGCAAGGATCACTGGCCTTCCTGCAAATGCTTCATCCAAATTATTTTCAGACATGAAGGGGCAGTTACCACCTTCCAAGCATGACTACTATGGCTCAGTTATGTTAAGACAGCAAGAAAAGCCATTATATTGGGCAATTGTCTCAGCAGCCATGTAGGTATCAGTGTCTAACATGTAAGTAAAATCATACAGACAGCATGTACAACTTACACAACTTCTCCAGATGAAGAAATACACATCAAGAAACTAACTGGAAATTGTACTGAACATCAGCAAGTTCTGCATCGTATTTACAACTGATAGAACTATTCTTGATTAAATGCACACACTGGAAGTTTACACCCTTACAATTTCTAAGGGACTCTTGTTAAACAAGAAATTCTGAACCCTAATATGAGATTATTAGAAGTTTAAGATAAATCAGCTCATATACAGTGAACAATCATTTTTGTATCAGTAAGATTTAATTCTCCTGAACCATGCCTCCAAGCTTACCTTTAAAACCAGACTATACTATATAAAATAATTCATGATAAAGAAACTAAGGTGAAAAAAATAAGTCACAAAACCTAAATACTTATTGGCACAAGAAGGAATTTTTAGAAGCAACTAATATGGCCACTGATTATTACACATTTCTGAGGATAGGGAAGGAATCAAGCCAGAAAAGAAGAATAGAAATCAATGCTGCTTCATCGATATTGGCAGGAGATTGCAAGTAACACAGAGTTTTCAGGAACACAGATATTAAATACTTCAGCTTTCTGACAATTAATTCTTTCAGGGTACATGACAATTTATAGCAGAAATAACCCAATTTCTCCTTTAAGTCTTCTCTGCAGACATGAAAAAGAAAGAAAAAGCCTACCTTCCCTAATTGCCCAATTGCTTGTGTCAAGCTCAAACGTTTATAGGTTGAACAGAATGTTTCTGGGAAAGCTGCTATGTATATTTGTGTCTGCAGAAGAAAGAGCTGTTGCTTTTACTTTGATGATATAAAATGATAGTCCAGACTTTTTCTATGGTTATGAGCTAGCTCTTAAAATAACAACAGAGTATGGCAAATGCCAAAAAGCCAGAGATTCCATCTTCTGATTAATATCACAATGTATTTAATGGTTATGTAGCACAAGATTGCAAACCTGCTGCATGGGCTGATTAAGGTCACATCTACATCGCAGAGCTTAGGCTTTGGCACGATAAGCCAGCCGTTAAGATTTTAGAAAAGTTTGTTTGCAGTGGATTGCCTTCAGTAGGAAAAGGTGTGTCTTTAATGAAAAGAGGGAGCTTTAACTGTGGTTTGGCACTACAGTAACTACTGTATGTCACTGCTCAGACTTGACTCAATTTGTTAGAGTGCCTAATTGCCAATGAGTCCTCTCTTATAGCTGCTATTTGTGATGGCTACTGCAACACCTGAAAAGTGACGTTTTTCAAAATACTTATTTCCCTGCATGACCACAGAGCACACAAGAAAAGATAAAGGAAATATAGTGGACCCTTTTTCTTCTATTTTGCAGGCTTTGAATGAGTTTCAGAATATCCTTTTACGAATAGTATGAACGAAAAACAATGATGCAGGTAGCACTGACATGCACTAAAAGAATTTTTTTTGCCAGTTAATTTAGAATATGACCAGCTTGCGTTCCTGTCTTTGTATTATCCATGCATACCTGCCTGCCAGCAAACCCCTCACCACCAGCATGATCCACTCTGGACCTCCACCTACAGCCTGTAATACTGTAGTCCCACACCATGAAACAGATGCTAACATGGGTACCAAACTACCTGATGCACTCAAATAGAAAATGACCTCATCCTGTTTGGGAAAGTGTTATTACAGTATGAGTAAATCCTGATACCATTAATGAGCTTTACCAATCTGGTAAATTAGTAACCTTTAAATTTCCATTATGTTTACAGCGATTTTAGAGGAATTAAAAACACACCTTTCAAAACAAATGATATGTACAACAACACTTAACTAGTCAAACTACTTTGCCTAATACACTACAAACTCATGCATGAACACTCTTGCCTCAGCTAAAGAGTAGGGTTTTTTCAGCAAATTTTACACTAATTTGATATCCATTTAGTAAATCTGGTGATCAAACTCAACTAGACTAGTCCTTGAGCAACCTGATCTAATTAGACCTGTGTTGAGCAGGGGGTTGGACTAGATGACCTCCACAGACCACTTTCAACTTTAATTATTTTATGATTCTGTGAGTAACCAGAAGGCAAACCAAAAGATTTATCAACAACTTTTTTACATATACTCATAATCAAATAATAACAATAAACCAGAAAGACTCTTGTCTCTTACCTGCTATATACTTTGGTTAGTAAATTGTTTATCTGTTTATCCATTTTGTACTTTGAGTAATCTTCCAGACCATCTTTCACTGCAATAATTGTCAGAACCGCTACTAGAGGCAGCATTGTAATTTCTTTTTGGAAGGCTTCCACCAGAGGAATCCAATTTAGGACAACTAGAAATAGGAAATACAAATTGGCAACTCTGAAACAAAGAGAAATCACAGGAGTTAGCTGTGCTAGCAGTCAGTCACCCTCATTACTTCACTCCATACTATATGGACACTTAAGTTATCAGTAATTTATCTTTTCTTCATCCCAACTGCAATTTAAGAACTAAGTATCCACAACTCTGTTTTCACTCTCCAGTCAATAGATTACTTGGCTGCACAGTTATTTAATACGCATGATCAGAAAATGCAGAAATTTTCCTGTATTTTCAAACCTGTTCTCCAGGCTTGGACCTGTCTTCTAGTGAAGATTTGGTGAACTTGCACTCTCTCAAATTCCCAGGTCTTTTAAACTTAATTTTAACATTTCCTGGGGGAGACAACGTGTTTTTAGAAGGGAGCCATCCTACAACCTCCCTGCATAACTTTCCAAATGAGCAGTTCTCCAAGCAGGAAGATTAAAAAAATTGGCAACAGAGAAAGACATGAGGGAAGGGAAGAAAAATATTTGCAGGAAATGAGCTGAAAATCATCCGACAGATTGCTGTGTGGCAGTGCTCCAAATGTAAAGAATATTTCAATAATCTGAAGAACAGAATGAGTGGAAACTACAGACACTATGGAGAAAAAGGATTAGCCCCACACTGATGATACTCAAAAGACTTTGGCCAAACAACACAGATCTTTTCAGAAATGACAGGCAGGTTGGGAAGAAGAATAATTTCTGAATACCCGCCTATATAGTAACACACATATTTAAATAAAAGGATTCCACTTCAGAACAATTACCACAATGAGAAGTTCATTACCTGTGAAATTGTTCAAATAAATTCCGTGGTAAAAAATTCAATAATGTATACTTAGTAGTCCGTATTTTGTTGTTCATGTACAGTTTTGATACTTTTTCATACTCCTCCTTAAAATGCCCCAAACAGGGTATCACTATCCTGTGTTTGCCAAGAGTTTTTGATGATTGATAGCACTTGTTACTTGAATTGCTGCTGCTGCTACCTTCTCCGCCCTCTGTGGATATCAGTCGCTGCCAGCGGTACCTGGCCCAGCGGATGGGATCTGCCATCGTGCCTGGAACGCTTTATAATCCACGGAGTGTCCTCTACCTAGAAAGATGTTAAAACACAGAAAGGTCTGTAACAATTCTGTAAAGGGTTTTTCAAATAAAATTCACAGTTATGGTTTTGAATAAGCCTAGGAAAAAAGTTGTTTCCCTATTTTGATTAAAAAAAACACAGTTAATAGGTTATGTGAGGTCAGGAACCTCTGCTTCAAAGCTTGAATTTCATCCACCCTTTCAGGATCCTACAGTTTGATTACTCTGTTTAAAATCCACAATATTTTTGTAATAGCACCTCATGTAAGCAGCCCGCCTACCAGTTTCTCATGCTGTACAATGGTAAAAAAGCAGACAAGCTGCTAATTCCGCAGAGAACAACATTTTGAAAGGAATCCTTATCTCAGATACTGCAATCTTTGCTGATGGTTAACAACTTCTTTAAACTCAGGAGTCGACAAGATAGTATAAGGCAGCTGGGTACAGCCTTAGACCCAAAGTGAGGAATTGCCAGCAAAAAGCACAAAGTAGCTATCGTGAACAAAAAACCCTCTTTCCTTTGAATTAGAAACAAGTTTGAGAATTTTTACCAGCTGACAGAGGATGAATAAACTTCATGCCAATGCTCCAATCTACCAAGGAATTTGTTTTCCTAAAGAATGCCCAAGTTCATAGGTATAGGTGATACTCACTTAATCAAAACACCAAATGCAATGAAATCACCAAATACAGTCAGAAGGGAACTTTTACACACAAACCATGTTTTAATAGAAGCTCAGAACTTTTGCTTTTTACAAGTTTTTCTACAATTGACAATGAGTTTTTACAGTTAATATCTGCTACGTTTCTTGTACCATCTCCATAGAAGTGCTCATCTTGTATTTGTTTAAACCTATTGCTTGTGTGAGCCCCCAATCATCAATACAGCTACTTCTCACTGCATATTACTTTCCTTCCATCTGGCATCTTACTATCTGCGTACACAATAACAAAATGTTTTACTAAACCCTCTTCCTAAATTCCCACACAAAAGCTCTAAAACTTGCTGGGTCTTTCTAAATGAAATCTTTTTATTTCAGACTACCTTTCAAGATCAACCTAATCCTGATTTTGGCTTGAGCCAACTCAGGTCTATTCATGCTGTATCTCTTGCTCTGACATTGACAGATGTCACTCAGTGCTGCTCATTAAAAAGTAATTTTCCAAACTATTGATTTGACACCGTCATACCTTCTCTTCATCATATCTTCCTTGATTTTTCAATTACAATTGCAGAAATCTTGAAACATGGGGACAGTGTCCTCAGCAGGTCCTCTAGCAATGAGGTAATATTTATATATCTACATCAACCCATTCTGTTCTTAAAAAGAAGATTCTGCAAACTCCCTAAGAAGCCTGCTCCACCGCATCACTACCTTTTGGATAGAAAGCTTTCCCCTAATGGTCTCTTCCTCTTATCAAACGAAGATGGTAGATTTTTGTCCCGTTATCACTGCTTATGGATATTTATTGACTGTTACAATCATAATGTCTTGGAAGACTCACTGCACACATGACACTCATGTTTCTCTTTAGAAACCATAATTTGCATAAGAAAAAGAGGAACAAGGCGAGAAAAACAAACCTCTATGTAACATTTCCTCTCAGCATCCCCTAGCAGTTCCCATGAGAACTACTGTTTTGCCAAGGCCCTTGTGCAGTGCTTCACCAGGCAATGTAAGAGACCAGGCTGGGAAAGAGAGACTTTCCTTTTTTGTCAGTGCTAAACCTCATGGTCCCAGTGACCATCAGACTACCACAGTCAAGCAACTGCTGCACAGGAACGCAGCTGTGCCTGGGGCTTCTCAGAGAAACAAGGAGGTTTTGAAGATTTTCCAAAATATATGGCATCCTTTTATTGTCACAAAATATGGCATCTTCATATTGTTGCTCCCTGTGATCCTACTGCCCAGGAAATGGTCCTCAGAGGGAGTGCCCTCTGCATAGAGACTACTGTCTTATTTTATTCAGGCTCAGTTGTTCCTCCAGAGATAAGAACTCTGACATCTAGAAGTAGCTACTTCACAATAACAAACTACCTTTAAGGTATGGCTACTACATGACCAGATATATGAATACTGATCCATGCACACATGATCATTTGCCCTGAGTCTGAGAATAAGTCTAAAGCTTGGAAGGTAGCCAGTTCTTCAAAACTGTTTAGGAACTGCAGAAGGTGCCGTTAGTGGAGTCCATACTTGGCTATGCAGAGCTCTTCAACACACACACAGAGCTCCTAAAAACCAAACGAACACTGACCCATCTACATGAGTCAGAACTGGCAAAAAAGAATGAAGTATTGAAAATTAAAGAATTTTGAAAAGCTGACCACCTGAAAAAAGGTACTTTCTTCTTTTGCAATGACAAATTTTGGCGGTTCAGCTCTTAAAAAAACTCCAAACACAGATTTTGAATGGCATCCTTAAGGCTTGGCCATTTTGAGGAAATGACACTCCTCTTTATCTGTCTCTGCTGTGACAAATTAGTAATTTCACAAACAGATCTTATGCAATGAGGGGCCTTTTTAAAGAAATGATTGCTTTGATTGACAATGTACTGGATTATCAGGTAGTGTTTTAACATTTTTCCTTTGTCCTGTTAAATTCATCCATCTCTTTCCAGCTTCCACCTTTAGCATGAATCATACAGGGTGTGTCAATTAACCACACTTTTTCTTGGAATGATAATTCTTTGCCCAAGTGCAGTAATCTGACATATGTCTACATACTGTTACAATGTGCAACATCCTTGTAGAAAACTTAAGTAGGTAAACACCACAAAATTTTTCAAGATGCCATATGAGCCAGGTAAGTGAGAGCAGGTCGGATTTGTAGAGAAGACCATGTTTGTTTTTGTAAAACTATCAAACAAACATCTGGTACTGGGGACTTCTGTGACCAGAGGCAGCAGCAAACGTAAAGAAATTCTTTCTCAAAGCAAACTCCCAGGACTAATGGGAATGCAAAGGCTTTAAATGGCAGATCCTGCTCACTCAGTGAAAATTATATAGGCAAAACAACCTATAGAGCTAAAACAACTTAAAAAGCTTAAGAATTACATTATCAGTAACTTGCAAATAAAGATGGGAAGAGAGAGTTGAGAAGAACAAAAAAGAAAACCTGACAAATTTTAAAACCTCCTAAATTCTAACTCTTTTTGGTTTTCATAATTCATTACCTTTTGCAGCATTCAATGCCCAATGATCACTGTTTCAAAAAAAAACAGGGGGGGAGGGAGAAGAGAAGAGCACTGGACATTTTAAATGACAGCATGTTGAGACAGATTTCCTCACCACCGGATCTGCAGCCCAAGGTTCAACCTGCAGAGGCAGCGCTGCCGAGGAGCAGCCACCCCGCACGACGTACGCACTCCTGACACAGCCCCAAAACCTCCGCCCCACCCTTCCTCATCCTCCCTCAGGGGAGGCACAGCAAAAAAAAAGGAACAGGAAACCTCAGATTCAGCTGTGTGCATCTGCCAGTAACCCTCAGCATTTTATTTTTATGACTTTCGAGAAAACCCTGAAGGAAATCGTATGGACAAGAAATAGCTAACACAGAACCACCATGCTGGAAACACTGCATGAGAAGCAACAAGCAACCTCATGTGGCCAAAATCAGGCAATTAAGCACCTTGGGAAAAAAAAGTACCTGGATCTCACACTCCGTCCCAACGCCCTCTGACTCACCTGGCGTTTGACTGAGTTACTACTTACAAATGATTTTTTTTTTTAAATCATTTGCATTTCCATTTTAAAATAGGATTTATGAGGCTCCAAACTTCAAAAATTACCTTTGCATTTTTTTTTCCTCTTATGCATATTTTTCTTCTTCTTCTGCATTAAATTTGGATCATAAAATAATGAGCACCTTTTCTTTGGTTAGCTGGAAGAAGTCAAAAGGAGATTCTGCAACCTCATGTTAGATATTCTAAATGATAAAGCTGCCAAAGATCAAATAAAAGCTGTTTTAAACATTTTTTCTAAGAAATCTCTTCTCTTAAAACATCATTTGACCCTCTTGTCATGTCATTTTTCATAGTAAACTCTAGAGTGTGTAAACTCTAAAGTGAATTTGAAGTAGTAATACAAACCAGTAGAGGTTTCTTTAAACACCAAGACCAACAAGATGAGTTACTCTGAAGCAATATTTTTTAAAAATAAGTTTATGTTTTAAAAACCCAAGAATAACTTTCACACATCTGAAAACAGGAAGCCTAAATGATCATACTCTGAGTGCTGAGGACAGGGTCACACAAGCTAGGTGCTGTTCTCATTTTCACAAGAAACACTTGAGTGAACACTGCTTGATCTTGGTAAATGGCAACAGCTGATACAGAGATAATCCAGATACGTCTCACATGCAAAAAGGCGAGGTTTTGTTGCAAGCTCACTGAAGTCACATAATCACAGTGAAATGTGGAAGGGAATTCTCTGACACTGAACGCACTACTTGCTTTTTCTGTATTTCAGTGCCCTCACGTGCTCCAATTCTTTCCCCTTCTTAAACTCTGTCCTCTTCCTAAACCCTGTCAGCTTCCAGTTCTGTGAAGTGCCACTTCCCATCTGTGTGCAAGCCTTCACTCCTCACTTTCCTGCAGCGGGATGGACCCGAGACTAAAAATTCCTTAGTTCCAGTTACATTATTTTATTCCGTATTACATTACATTATTCAGTAGCCTTTGGCAAATCACTCGGCAATCACTGACCTCTCCCATACCGGATCCTTTCTCAATATTGCCTGCAAAACAGATGTGTAGATAATTTAGCCAATATTTATGCTGTTCTGGGACTGCACCTTACTATTATGTTGTGGTCATTCGCTCGCATGTCATGTGAAGTGACCTACCATTTACCCTGGCTTCTCTTGACCACTTCCTCCCATCTGACAACATCCTTCTCTTTTGCTGTGATCTCCAAATAGTTAGTCCTCATTCTTCTTTCAGAAAATTATTTGTTAAATACACTTGGTAAATGACATATTTCACAAGAATGCTCCTCAGACCCTTGGCACATACATGTGTACGTTGCACGTTTCTATCCTGGTCCTGCTCAGACATGGTTTTTGGGCATAACGTGCAGGAGGCCTCCTGTGCCATCTGGCCCTGTTTCCAGCAAGAAGCAATCAATCGATTCTTGGCAAGCATAACTGCAATCAATAGAATTGCAGTATCTTACCTCAAAAATGTCTACAGCACCTTAAAAAGAAGCAATTCAGACAATGGATCACATCAGCAACATCACTTTTCTTAGCTCCCTATCCAAATATTTCAGGATGTTCTGCAGGTCTGAGGTTCTGGGGTGGTCAGGGAAGATAAAAAAACACTAACCCAGATGGAGGTCACACCACACAAAGCTGTGGAAGAATGGAAGAGTGGATCATCCCTGATTGACACAAAAGTCCCATTTAATGCTCTTCTTAAGTGCTACTTGCATAGGCTCACTCTCACGGTGTTGCTACATTATGACTGCAGTACACTATCAGTACTGTACAAGCTAAATGTTAAAAACGCCTCCTAATCATCTTTGAAAACTTGGAAGCTATTAGACAACAGAGAAGCTTAAGGCCCAAAGATTAATTTACACACTGAAGGACAATTCTTTCAGGGTTCACTACTTTCTACGTAACATGCAAATTCACAAGTTTGTAATACAACTTTGCAAGCCAATACGAAATCTGCAGAGATACACAAATACACTAAATAGATCTGGATATGAGACTTGTGCTGCCAATTCATAAGACAAACAGCCAAAACCTTGCAGGAATCAAAACTTAAATTCTAAGAAAAATACGTGGCTATTTGCAACCACATATTCTGAGTTATAGTCATAAAAGGGATGCTAAGAACTTTTTGGATTCAGAGTAGAAGGCAGATTTTATTATGAAAAGTGAAATGCTATGGCAACATTTTTCCATGCACTCCTACCTACAAAGTCTGATTTAGCATGGCCAACACTGAAAACCTGCTAGCCCTGAAATGCCTTATTTTGGAAAGGAAATTTCTTGGTTGTGAGTACATTAAACCAGCCATCAGCAGCTCTCTGCAACTAAAAAACAATCAGTAGAACAAACTAAAACACAGGAAGTGCCAAGTCCCTGACACAAGGTCAATTGCAAGGTAATTTAACAGTAAACCACACATGCAGTAGCACTGATTAGTTGTGCTACAGTGTGGGAGCAGTACATGAAAGCAAAAACTCTCCTTCACCTTGGATAAAGTTATTTAGGATGCCAAACAGATCTTGCACCTACAGACACAACTGAATCATACAATACCAAATTTTAGGTTTAAAACCCAGATGAATAATTTTCTGCTCATATTTTTCCTCATTCTCTTATTTCTGCTACAGGTAACCAGTTTAAAAGTACAACTGAAGACTGCTAGATTTGCACAAACATTTTCCATCCTCTTCTCCATTCATCAGAAGTTCTGCTTTATGTCCTGTTCTCATGTGCCACATGGGTCTCCCAAAACTGAAAAACAAAACCTTCCAGGTTAATTCTTACTCTTTTATGACGATCCTTTCTCACAAGTATATCTTTAGCTTATGGTCATGCAGCATTTAATCACTGCAGAACCTTTGATATGTATGAAATTCAAATTAATTTCACAGTAAAACTCAGGATGTGAGCCATGTAAAAAAATTTACACTGGTGTTCATATGATGCAAAAGGATGTGATTTTTTTGTATTCAGTGTACGCTCTGTTGCTTTAGTTACAGTAAACAGTTTTAAAGGAAATTGATCCATATTGGCAATATTTCTGTTTTTTAACTAAGCTGATTTCTACAAAGGGCCAAAACTCTGTTGCATAGACAAGGTCTAGGTTACTCATTGAAATTGATACTGAAAGTACCTGTTACAGCACAAAAATGTACCTCAGATCCCAATATGCTAGATTAGGTCCCTGAATAGTCCTAAAACACCTACATTATCAGCTCCTCAAGAGTTCCAGGAATTCCCAAGGCATCCAGACATGATTTCAGGTTTAATGCTGTAGGGTTCTTCAAAGGATCTGGGAAAGGAGGTTACACATACGTGTACAAAAAGAACACAACTCCAAATCCAAAAAAATCCTCCACAGTTCACTTTAAATGAATATACTAGATTTGATTTTATCTTAAAGACCTTCTGGTTTTAAACAGACTTCTTGGCCAACACTGGAAGCCAGAAATGTGGATGCTATACATGTGGGTATAATCTGAGCTAAGTATCTAGATAACTAACAGCAGTAAAGCCACAAAAATACAGATTTCCATGAAAGTCTTCAAGTACTGTGCAGACTTAGGTGGCTCACGTAAAGGTCTGTAGCAGTGCAGCTTCACTGATTTTTAGCCAAACAGGTTAAAGCTACCTTAAGCACACTGCAATCACACCTACCAAAAGTGTACCTTAAATATGAACAATTTACATACAGCCTTCTGTTTTTTTAAGAAGCTGAAACAAAACAGCTACAACGGATGGGAGATACCTGCATATTTCAAAGGGATGGTAATACTACAGCTGACAGCACCTTAATTGTCAATGCTGTTGTGCTGAGTCAATGTATTTGTGTTGTAGGTTCAGCAACAATTGTGGTGCACAAGCGCAGCTCCCATTTTCTACCAGTAAAGCACCTTCCTCACATGCAGTCCAGCTGAAATGACAGTGCTGTTTTAGAACATGAGCTGTGCATCGTGTTATTTAAGATTTTCAGTGGAAGATACCTTGGGAGAGGCAGTTCTGAGGGTCAGACTCAGACTATGCCGGTGCCTAGTTTTCCTTTCAGCCTCATGAAAACCTTTGTGGAACTTCTGTTTATTTCAGTATTGCTGTTTCTGTCCTTGCCCTTCTTACTCATCTCTACACTCACTGCCTTTTTACTTCTCTTCCAGTGTTGTTTATTCTATTCTGGTCTACAGTTAAGCTCAGATCTTGAAGACTTCACTTAATATTTCATGACAGCGATTTCAACTACCAGCTGTCCAACACAGGAACTGTGCATCATGCCCGTAATCAGAACACATACATGTATTTTCATTTCATTATTATGACAGCAGAAATACAGCAGTATTTATATCCATTTTTAACAGCATATCAGTATATATAGATGGCTTCTGGCTTTATATGGAGAAGACAAGGCTTTTAAAAGTCATTACAGAAACCACAATTAGACGTGATACAGGTCATCGTCAGCCACAACACTGTTCAACAAAATTCAAGGTAGCAGTGAACGTAGTTTTCCAACACTGTAGTGGATTTTTGACAAAACTGACTCCTCTATAACCTTGGGAATACAATCAGATATTACTCATGAAATGTTAAAACCTGTCTAATGCTTGGGGATATTTTGACAGGAATAACCTGTAAATCCACTTTAACCACTAGAGAGCTTCTGCAACACTACAAAACGTGCCTCTTGAGAAGATATTTCAGGCCTGAAAGAGAGGTGTCCTACAGCAATTCAAGGTTCAACTACAAAAAATATATCTTTAAAAGTTTTATTATTAAAAATGAAGCCAAAAGATATAGAAGCCTAGAAAGAAATGCAGGGGATAAAAAATGCTGAAATTCTGACCCTAGTAACTTCAAAACTATTTAAGACACTAAAGTAGCAGTGCCCTGAGCAGCTGAACTGATTTAAAAGCTAACACTGAAAGGAGCTGCTCTTCTCCTACCTCCTGCTCCTGGCTAAGTCCCCTCCTTCAAAATCAATCTGGTACTTACCGAACCTGGTTCAACTTACTGATCTGCAAGACCTTTTACTAACCTGAACACAATAACATTATTGGCTTTCCCGATCCAGCTTACAGCTGTGGAAGTACTCACGTTGGCACAGAGGGGAGAGAGAGGAATGTCAGTGTCTTTCAGTACTAATATAGGGCATCCAGTCCTGCTTATGGTCTAGTTTTCATTAGAAGTATACATCAGATGTGGTTATTGCCTCTGAAATCTGTATCGTCCACAGAAGTGGCAATTAACAAAAGAAAGTGACCCTTGTCTCTCAGTCTTAGCTTTTACTCCTGGAAATCGTAACTGCCCACAGACTAGCCCTGAAGATTCAGTCTAAAACGATGGCCTCAGACCAGCTTTTAGGGTACGCAAGAGTTAAAAGAATTAAATTCCACTCTGAACTTGGGGAAACCATTTAGTGCCTCTCTGAGGCAATCCATCACTTAAAACAGGGAGAATGACAATTCTGCTAATCTCTTGGTGATGATATGAAGATAAGTATGTTTTTTAATAAGAGATTTCTCAATACTACGCTCATCAGTGAGACACGAACACCCAATAAGTATTACTTCAATATGAAAGTGAATGTAATTTTGATATTAAAAGCCCATTTTCTTCAGCAGCTGTGCTTCTGACAGAACAGCAACCTCCCCTTAGGAACTTTGATATTATCTTTTTCCCACCCTTGTGAACGTTTTTTTCAGTACTCAGCCTCGTATTTATTTTTGTGGCCTAATCCCGTATCCAACCGGGCGCACTGCGTGCCCCTCCATACTTCCCTGGAGCTTCAGGGATTTCCCTGGGACTCACATGGACCCAAGTCCACTTCCACACCATAAATCTGTGAAGTACCTAAAATCCTACACCCTTTCCTCTCAATCACTGCCAAGGACTACTGGAACAAAGCCTTTTGTTTCTGGAGTCCAGGTCTTAATTAGCTTTTCTTTCTCGTCTGCCTCCAGAGCGGCTCGGTGGACGAGATTACCGTAGGGAGGGGTGGCCTTCTGGCCCAGGGAACATTCAAAAGCATGATTTAAAGTAAATTTAAAAGCACCCTTTTCCACTGCCCACGATGGCCGCGGTTTTATGGGGGGGGGGGAGGGGGGGGGGCCGGCGGGG
>JAOQGH010000032.1:66081538-66133821 GCA_025769975.1 Gallinago jamesoni | reverse complement strand
CCCCCCCCCCCCCCCCCCCCCCCCCCCCCCCCCCCCCCCCCCCTGCGGGGCAAACCGGTCGCCTCAGGCTTCCCTCGGCCTGAGGGAGGGGCGGCACCTGCCCGGGAAACCTCCCCCGGCCGCCGTCGGCTCGCCTGTCCCCGCGGCCGCACGGTGACACGGGTGGCTCCCGGGTTCGTCCCCACGGCCGCTGCTTCCTCCCCTCCGGTCTGGGCCCGGCGACCCGGCACCGGTGTCCTCCCGCCCCACCACCAAGCCGCCCACCCGGCCCGGCGACCTTACCGCTGGCACCGCGCACATCCCAGCCTCATGGCCGCGACCCCCCGCCGCTCTCTCCTCGCTCCCTCGCTGCTGCTGCCGCCGCCGCTCCGCTCCGCCCCGCCGGTGCCGCCCCGGCCCGCCTCCGCCTTCCTCCCCCGGAGCCCCTCACCGCCCTCGCCCGGCCTTTACCGCCCTTCTCCTCTCGTCTCCCGCACGCTCTCCTCTTTCTTCCCAGGGGAGTGACTGAGGCGGGACGCGCCGGCCGGGCTGCGGCGGTGGAGGGGCCCTCCAGAGGCGGCCCCACCGCACACCCCTCGGCCTGGGGAGAGGGCTTGCTGTGGGGGCCAGGCCTTTGGTTGCCGCCTGGGGAGGCGAGGTTACGTACCCCCAAGGAACCCCTTTCCCTTAGTTGGGGGCGAACTCACCCCCAAGTCAGGCAAAGGGATGTCCTGCCCAGGCGACGGCAGCTCTGCAGACCTTTATTTTTTTCTCCTGAGGTGCTCAGGAGCTGAGTTTTCAAAGGGAAAACCAAACTGAGCGACTTTTACACCTTCCATCATCACAGCGCTTGCCCATCCTAAGGTTAGTTACCGTTAAAAGGATTTTTCTTCTTTTCCTTCAGGCCTCAGGAGGCAGAGGCCATGGCAGAGTGTGGCAGAAGCTGGTGGCCATGACAGGACCTGGTGGCCGTGACAGAACCTGGTGTCCGTGACAGGACCTGGCGGCCTTGACGGCTTTGTCAGGGAAATCGATGGTCTTGATCTTTTGCCAGGACAGCCTGGTGCTGAAGGCAGCTAGCTCAGCCTGTCTAAACATCAAGTTTTCTAAGCCACTGAGCTCATCAAGGTTAGCAAACAGTCTCTCCTGTTTTCTAGGAAGAGAGCCTCTGGCTATGGAGAAACTGCCCGAATTACCTCAAACAAATCGCTGCCATCAGGAACCTCAGTGAGTTTTTTCATCAATAGGCCTTTTTGAAGCCCCACACTTCTTGCTCTTACTGCCTTCTTGAAGGCTGCCTCTTAAAGTGAAATCACACAGCCTTTTATAAAAAAGTGAGAGGATTCCAACTCCAAGCCCATCTTGGAGTAGGAAAGAAAAGGAGGCTGAGGGGAGACCTTATTGCTCTCTACAACTACCTGAAAGGGGGTTATAGTCAGGTGGGAGTCGGTCTCCCAAGTTACAGGCGACAGGACAAGAGGAAATGGCCTCAAGTTGCACCAGGGGAGGTTTAGATTGGGTATTAGGAAAAAATTCTACACTGAAAGGGTTGTCAAGTGTTGGAACAGGCTGCCCAGGGAGGTGGTGGAGTCACCATCCCTGGAGGTATTTAGAAGATGGGTAGATGTGGTGCTAAGTGATATGGTTTAGGGATGTTTTTTGTCAGTGTTAGGTTGATGGTAGGACTACATGATCTGAAACGACCCTTCCAACCTCAGTGATTTTATGATTCTGTTGAAAAAGGAAGAAAAAAACCTAGAAAAAGTTATTTGCAGACCCCTTGGTCCCTGTTGAAATGGACTGGAAATACCAGTAGTTGTCCAGTATCAACAATGATTTCCTATCAGAGAGCTGGGAGGGCTGTGCTGAGCAGTGGTGGTTGTTTGTGGTCTCGTTCCCAGGTGCATGTCATCATTTTCCTCTGTTGTCCTGCATTTTGGCATGCGACACATCCCTGACCGCACACTGAAAACACTTCACTGATGGTCTTCCTTGATGCCCGTATGGCTAGCAGGAATTTCAAAACATACTGCTGTGTCAGATGGAATAAAAATATATCTATATGAAGGAAATCAATAAATGTCGCCTTGAAATTATGCAGGTTTATTCTTCAGGGCAGGAAAAGATTACTGAGTTCTTCTGTTTCCTTGGCAGGATCCACCACCTGTGCTGGTTCTAGGAAAGAGGATGTGACTCTGAGGAGGGAAGAGTGAGCTGCTGCAAGACACAAGGTAGTAGCAGGCCTGCCAGAAAACAGTTACTTTAATGTTGTTTAATTGGTTAACGTACTGATTTATTGGAACTTTCAGGCTAGCATAGGTGTTTGAGAAAGAAGAGAACATCACAAAGCATTTAACAAAATAGCCACCTCTTCTGTAATCACATCAGAGCTATAAAAAATTAATATGCAGAGTCTCACATTTCCCGTTCATGTTTTTTCATTCATGTTAGCCCATTCTGTAAGCTTACGACTACAAAAGGCACAAAAGGCATCATTTTGTTTCCTTCGTTTGCCCAGCGATAACGATTGCCTTGATAAGGCCTGCACATCAGTGCTCTGAAAAAATACCTGACCAAACTGTAATTGAGCTAGCTTGCCTGCCAGAAGAAGCACAGCTGCCCTAGTGCAGCACTCCGTGCAGTTTAATTAGATGTGTTGAAGCAGGGAATATGAGCTGCTCAGGGAAGCAGGTCTGATTGCAGGGGTGGGAGGCTTTACTGGTGCCTACCTTGGCCATTACACATACATGTTTTCACTTCTGTCCTTCTGTACTACTGTCCAGTGGTACAAATGGTCTTCATCTGAAGCATGCAAAGCAACCATCCAGCATGTCTGAAGTGTAATTAACCTATCTTCTCCCAAGTATCCTATGGAAGAGTAACTACAAAGAAGATAGTCACCAGAGACACTGATTGATTGAGAAACCTCACTGCTAGCTTTTCTGTGTGGAGGTAGTAACACTGAATGTCATCCACGCAGATACGTCCCTTTTTTTTCCAGAGAGGTCTGCAGGTGCTTTTCATATTAACTCCTGAACAGCTATATGTGAAAAGGGAAATCTATGGGCACATGAAAGCCATTGATGACTCCAGCATAGTTGGAGAGGTCTTTGGTCTTCTGTGTTCTTCAAATCCTCTGTTTCTGGCTGCAGTAACTTTGCAAGTACAACATGAACAGCTCATCCAGCTGTGCTCATATTGGCACTGGTTGAAGCACATGAAAGAGAGGAACTTACATCAGGGAACTGTCAGCTAAACACGCTGGCAGTCTGAAAACTTTCCCATGAAGACCTGGAAGGAAGAGGGAAATTTGTCATAGCATGCCATCAAATGTTTCCTGGAGCACCTCAAGTTAATGAAATGCTAAGGACCTGAGTATGATTTCCCAGGCATTCCAGTTCCAAATCCGCATAAGTAGCAATGCCGGTGGGGATTTGGGTTTATAGACATAGATGGTTATCATTGCTGCAGTGGGGATGCTCCTGGACCAGCTTAGCAAGTACAAGGTGCATTCTTATCAGGTCAGTGGATATGCCTGAGAGCTTTGGTGTATATTTACAGTATAAATAGTGACATACTATGATATACACTCTACTTTAAATATCTTTGAAGATGTGGTAGCGTATTAATCATAATTTATAGCCAGAAAGGGACTCGATTATCACCTAGTAATTTGATCACCTTTTTCCTCCTTAGCTCTGCAGTAAACCCAAATAATTTAACTGCAGCAGAGATTTCACCAAAAAAAAAGTAAATTTTAAATTACATTGAATTATTGTTTACAACATCATTGGCTAAATGATGCATTTAGAGTCCTAACCAATGTTGTATGTGAAACCCAAGTATTTCACCAGAGCAAATGAAAGCTGTCAGTTGTGCATATGCACTAAGGTAGTCTCTTACTACAAGATCCTCAGACATATTTCCTGACAGGACCCCCATCTGCCTCACTTTACTGGGTGATGGATGCACAGTGAATGAGACAGCCGTTTATCTGTTCTAGTCTGTGTGTGGCTGTAACCTTTATTTACTGTGCACCATTTAAGTCTGTATGGCTTTATTGATTTCCTCATGAGGAGATAGTGTTCATCCCTGGAGTGAGCATTTCATAAATATTCATGGATTTTCCTCCACAGCTCACTGAGAGACAAGAAGGAGTTACCACTTCCATGTTACAAATAAAAATACCACAATGTGAAAGTGTTTGCTGGTGATTCTGAGACTACAGATCCTGATGCTCAGTTTGAAATATCTAAAATTTGGTTTTATATTTTTACAGTGCAGGATGTATTCTGTGTATATTATGTACATTTTGCAAATCTTGAGAGAGGTAGAGTAGGTATGTAAATAATATCATGGGAGCTTTCCTGAAAGGCACCTTCTAGGTCACTGAATCTATTCTCTTGTTATTGCGTGCATGCCGTGTACTGTAGCTCATAAACTGACTGAGCTTTATCTTAAAAGTAATTAGGTGTTTTGCTCATATTACTGGATTAGAAAACTGTCCCAGAGTATGATTGCTGTGAGGGCTAAAAATTATATTTTAGCTCAATCTCATACCCATTTACTCTTATACTAGCAATGACCACTGTTTTAATAGTTTAAATAGTTCTTTTTTTCCTGGTATTTATCCATCCACCTTTGTTTTGCTAAAGCAAACCAGATAAGAATGAATTATATCAAACTGAACTTAGGCTAACTAAATTCTGAATATGTGTCCAGCCGAAGGTGTAACGCTGTTCAACAAATCCATTCAGACCTTACTTAATGTTGGATAACTTGCCATGACATAGCTTATGTAGACATTTTTTAAGGGAGTAATTGACTGTAGTACTCTTTCATGCAATCCTCGTGCTTTGCCTGTGGTTTATACCATTATGTTTAGCCACCTGCAGAATGCCAGGAATCAGGAAGAGTGCGTCATATCCCAGTTCTGGAGGGCAGTCAGTATTAGCAGTTATTATTAGCACTCAGTAGCGGTTATTATTACTGATGCAGCATGAACTGATACACCACTTACTGTGCACTTCTGGCCATCGTGTGTATTAAGAACTTTCACCCTGAAAATCACCAAGATGATGGAACTTTTCTAAGGATTCTAGGGATTGTTCTAGGGATTTTCATTCTGTTGCCTATCCTGCAGAAAGTAACCATCAACTGGAATTTAACAAGGAATCTGAAAGAGTCTTTCACTTTTAAGGGGCCCTGAATTACCAGGACAAGCAGAAAATAACCTTAAATGAGATATCATCATCTTACTGCAGCTCCTACAGCAGCAGGAATTGACCTCTTATCTTGGCATTAGTACTTTCTACAATAGGGAAGCCGAATTGGTAATCTAGCCTGAAACTCCAGCTTCTAACAATCCAGGTTCACTACCCTGCTGAACTAACATGGGCCTGGTGAATAAGAAGAGACCAAACTATAACTTTAAAGAAAAGGAACACCATCTAATGCTGCAAGTTCTAGGCTGGTGGGAAGGTGTGTATGGTTGGAAAGTAGTACTAGCTGAGTGGAATTCTGCACAGGCGGCTTTGATGTGCTGGGATGAATTGCTTTATCCCTTCTTTTTCTGTTTACTGTGGTGTGGCAATTTCCCATGGCTATCAGCCTTATCTTATCTACAGCTGTAAACTTGTTATTAGCTTGTTTGCACTGCTACAGTTGTATTGTGCATCAGAACACTTTTGGTATGCACTTACGATACATACTTACGTGCCGTCCTTTTCATTGTATACATAAGCAAGTTATTTGACTTACTGATTTTATCTGGTCCACAAAATAACCTTAATTCTGCATCTTTTTATCAAATCACTCTATCAGGTAATAGAATGAGCTGAGTCAGTGGTATCAAATGAACTATTTAGTAAATGTTGCTTTTTCTCTCTCTTTGCATGTAGAAAGTTACTGCCTGGGTTATAATTTTTCTCAAGCTTTTTTTTTTCTTCTTTCAATTTTTTTACAGTTTTTTAACACATAACACATAATTTCCACTGAACAGATAATTCCGACTCACTTAACAAAATTGGTTTTTTTAACATAGCTACTTACGTCACAACTACTATATCCATTTCTTGAACAAAAATAACCCAACAGATGGATATGAAGATGCCAGATGGACTTTTGATTCTCTCAGCTATTTCCACAAGGGAAAATCCAAGGCTGTTGTTTCATAAGATGGTTAATCTAATTTTAGGAAACATAGTATTAGATAAAAAGCGTCCACAAGACACCACACTGATAAAAACTCAATTTTATGCTTCACAGGTATTTAAACATTCTTGAAGGTGAAACTTTGTCTCAGCAGACTTTATATCTGTTCATTTCACCTTCTAGAGCCAGTGTAAACCAAGATGAAGATAAAGTATAGACCAAGATAAAGTATATACCAAGACCAAGACCAAGACAGATGAAAATAAACTCTCTGCATGTTCCCTGAGCACAGGATAATAAAAAATGGGCCTGAATTGTAGGAAAGGAGAGTTAAGGGAATGAGCTCATGAGTGCTTATTCCTCATGAGCACTACATTTGCTGTGTTTGATATCATACTGTTTGCATGATATCAAAGAATATCCTAAGAATAAAAGAATTTCTGTTATTCTGGACACACACTTGGCTTCCTGCTATGGTCATGCTTTTCCCCAAATACAGAAGAACTGCTGGTTCTTATCAGATATTATTTAAAGCTCATAAATGTGATGGTGTAGAGCCACAAAATTAATGGATTCCTACACCACCTGTGGAACAGTCAGATATTACTTAATATTAGTATTAGTTCTGCAGGTGAGGAAACTCAGATGCAAGAAGATGAAGTGGGTAGGAAATAATATAGTGGCAGGGCTGGAATTTTCTCTTTATCCTAGTTTGGTGCAAAGTATGGTGGTCACACAGTGAGAAAAGAAAAAAATGGGATCAGACGTTAAATATTCTTCAAGGAAAGTTATATGTTTAAAGTGTACTACCTGACTCCACTTTCCTGAGCTTGGATACAGGCATGGATAGATGGGATTTGTTCTTTAATAGGAGTCTAGGAACACCTTCAGTGATGTCTATTCAATTGTTATTTCCCATGGAAAGAGAAGGGCAGCAGTAGGAGGTAGCTGTGAAAAGCTGCCCCTTATATAGTATTTAGAGACCCCAAAGATGTCCAGGCATTCCGGCCAGCACAATACAGACTGACAAGACTGAGAAAGACTTGTAAATCCCAAGGCCATTTCCCTTGGGAGCAAGTTGGCTGTATTTACCCTGGAAGGGATTTAGTGGTAAAAAAGCACTGCTGTGCTGTACTGGCAAAAGCACTCTTAACATGCATGTATCTGTACTGACAAACTGCTTTTACTTAGTTTATTAAAATTAACTTCTCTTTATTTGCCCTTGGTTGGAACAACTTCTGTCAGCAAAACCAGGGGTTTGCCAGCATAACTATTTGACCAACAGCTGTTTCCATTACCTTAAAATGTTATGGGATAAAAATAAAACCTATGGTGGCTATCATAGTAGCTCTCAAATCAGAGTTACATAATAAATTTAGTCTGTGAATTCCTTGTGTGGATGAAGGGAGATATGCCTACAAGTATGTTTATTATTTTAGGAATACTTTCTCCCTGCTGCTATTTTGACGTGTTGGTGCAACTTGCTATGCAGCATATTCCAGTGTCTACTAATTGTTGTTTACTAATAGGGCTAAGAGTCACTACAACCTACCCACAGGGCATTTTCTTTTATCTTTTATGATGTCCAAAGAATTTTGAAAAGCACCAACACAGTTTTACCACTCATTATTAATATTAAAATCTTAAGGTTAGGCTTAGAGAAGGGGAGGAATATTTGGCTTGTGGTTTTACTGCATCTGCCCTAAGAGGGTTTATTAATTTTCTGTTGTTGTTGTCTTTTTGCATTCCAGCCATTACAATCATTAGACCTGCATATGGTGAGTAAAATTCTAGTCCTGACGTGTACCTGGTATTTAATGTACTTAAAACTCATAAACATGAAAAAAAAAGGGTCGTAGAAGAATAGAAAAAGTAACAGTAGATTTTTCCTTATAAAATAGTAGCAATAGATCAGATGAAAATAAACTCTCTGCATGTTCCCTGAGCACAGGATAATGAATAATGGGCCTGAATTGTAGGAAAGGAGAGTTAAGGGAATATTCATAGAGATTCCAAATCTCCTCCCTTTTCTGTCAAAGAAACTTATGCAAAGAAGTATGTCTTGGGGACAGGAGAGGAAAGACAGAGTAAGTCTGTGCCTGCCCAGCTGTGGACCAAAGATGGTGACCAGAAGATCCACCTGATGGATTGCCAGAAGATGGTGACTTATGAGCATATGTTCCCAGTTACTAACTCCAGTTTGTCTGGAGTTATGAGCTGTTACTTTACTGGGTTGTATGGCTCAAATCAACTACAGACCCCTTGGCCTATACAGTAGGTCACTCTTCTGCTCCAAGCTACTCCCCTGCCTCCGACCTGCAGATACTGGGTGTAATACCAACTCCTGGCTCTCCCACTGCCTCAGGCAGGCAGGTGTCGAGATGCATACAGTACAGATATTTATAAAAAACCCGATGATATTAACTTGTTTTATTTAGAATAATATGTACAAGATTTTTCCCATCTGGTACTTCAAGGTATGCTGTGAGAGTCTCCAGGAATAGCAGTTCCTCTCTGAAAATCTTGCAGTGTAGCAGAGCTGTTTTGAATGGTCTCTTTAGTACGTTTTTGTCTGTGAAAGGCAGTAAAGAGTTTGGTATATAAATTGTGTGTCTCTAAGGTGATGAACCACGAGAATGTCCCTCATAGCTATTGCTAGATCTTCAGTGCAATCTCTTGGAAGGACAGAACTGCTACAGAAAACAACAAGAGGATTCAAATTTCAGAGTGAGAAGTGAAAACAAGAACATTTAAGGAAGTCTCTCTTGCTACAACAAGCTGTGGTTTCAGAACAAATTTCTTCTGATCTAAGTGTGAGCTGCCAGAAGGCGTAGTTTTGTCTTCTCCCTCCGTCCAAAGCACAAAGGCCTTTTCTGTCAGAAGTGGTGCTCTGTTCCAGCCTGGCTGAAATCTAACCCGTGAAAAAAATAAAGGCGTTCAAAAATAACAATTAATTTTCAGCCATTTCAGTTGCACTTTCATCCTGTAGCCCCAGGCACCCTAATGGGGACAGGATGCAGAGGTGGCAACAGGGGCTGGGGGACCAGTGGGGTCTCCCTTTTCTGTGGCATCCTGCATTTAGCTCAACATAATCTGAACTGCAACCTCATGTTTCTTCTGCATTTAAAAAAACCATTTACTGCCCCCTCCATGTTGGTAAAATACAGAATTATCTATTTATTTATACTGACATACCAATTTAGTAGTTCCTTGTGGGACAGAGTTATACTGGTGCTCAGGTGCTCTGTCCAACTGGATATACTTAGAGAAATGTAGAAACCTTTATGCCACTATAATATGAAGAACCTCTGATTATTAAATTATTTCCCAATGTTTTAATTAGTGCCATTCTTCCAAAACCAAGGGCAACAAAAGGATTCATTTTAAAATGGGTGTAAATACTGCAGTTTAGCTTGTGGATTATCAGTACAAGCAAAGAGAACCCTCTGTAAGTCAGCAGCAGCAATGTGTAGGACACAATGCAAAGTTCATTCCACGTTTCTCTGTCATAAAGCTGGTGCTTTTCTTGCCATCCTGGAGTCTCTTGGCTACCGATGTACCGTTCCACCAGTTTCCTTCCCTGTCTCTGATTTTGTGGTTATTTGACAGCTTACCTTCCGAGGGGTGGGTTATTGCTGCTGCACTACAGAAGCATGAAAAGCAGGCATTTTTAGGACCTAAGAGCTAACGATGGATTCAAATAATGCAAGTCCAAACAAACTCTGAACTGCCACAGGCCAGCTTTGTATGCCCTGACACTTTGTAGTTGTAGATGGGCTCCCAGACATGGATTCAGCTCACCTTACTGTGGTTTCCTTGCGTGGTCTGACTTTGCTCCTCATATGTCAGTAGGCTGAATCCAAAATATTATTTTAAACTACACATCTGTGAAAAGTGAAACTCATTATTCTTCAGACCTGCAAAAAGTAAGCTGCTTTGAAGTGTTCACTGAGATTGTGTCACGCAGAACGGTGGTGGTTCCCTGTCCTCTTTTATGTGCTCCTGTCTTTCACGTGTTACATCTTTGCTCTCTTGCATTCACCACTTGTTTGATCCTTTTCATCTGAGTGGGACACTCACTACCTTTCTCCTTACTCCCTGTAATTTATTTTTTTCCAAGTCTGGATCGTTTTCATATTTCTCTAGTGTTCTCTCTCAGCCTGTTTTGTTTGGAGCAGAAGCTCCCCCTGCTGCTTTATTTTGTAGTGTGCAACATTGTACAGTCGAAAGAAACTGGAAAGTTTCCCAGTTATTTAACAATGCAAATTCTAGGGAAATACAGGAAATTATTATTGAAAATGATATAAAATATTTTTTTATTTGCAATTTCAGCTATTCCTGAATTTAACAGCAACTTCAAGTAATTTCTCCATAATGAAATTGAAAATACCTTGCAGAAGCCTTTATTAAAAATCTAGTCAGTAGCAAACCCTGAGAGAACTTGTGTGGATCTGAAAGTTTACGGTCAGCAAAATATGAAATTGGTTCTTACCCATCTGTTTCTTCTCCAAAACTCCCACGCGTCACGCTGTTCCTACATGGTCACATAGCTGTCTTTGGAGAAGTCATGCTGCAAACCGACTTAACCAGCCTGGGGTTTTCCACAGGCCTTATATCCACGAGTATGGACTTGTAGCTGCTTTTGTATTCTTACAGCCCAGTGCTATACTTACACACACTTAATTGCTTGCCTGAGAACTGGCCTAGCGATTTCAGTGAAATAAGGCCTGCCTACAGGTACTTCAGTTTCTGTGCAGCTTTGTGTCCTGCTGCGACTTGAGTTCGTACTGCTTGCCTCATGCAAGTGGTCGAGGCATTTTGGCTTCTTCACGTCCACATTCAAATCAACTCATGGCACAAAAAGGTCAGCACTGCTGTTAAACCCTATTCCGTAACCCTCCTCTGTGCCCTGATTAGCACAGTTTGGCAAAGGAGAAATAAGTTGTTCCTGTCAACGCTGTACTGGTAGCATGGACTTTTGTAGTTAGTAATTCTCCTGATGTCATTTAGGCAGAGCAGAGCAGAGGGGGAGGATGACCTTGCTCGACCTGCTGGCCACACTCTTTTTAATGCACCCCAGGAGACTATTTGCCTTCTTAGCTCGTAAAATTTTGGGAGGTGGTTCGGCTTCACTCGCCGCCTGGCTGGTCGCACAGAGCGGCAGTCTCACCCTCCGCCCCCGAAGCGCCGGGGCCGGGTCTCGAACCCGTTATCTAGAGCGGGAGAGGCGGGGTCTTTGGCCGTGCGCGTGCGTGGCGCCTCCCGAGGAGGGGCACCGACCAGGAAATGCTGGGGCTGCTGGAGAAGCTCCCGCCGGGACGGGCCCTCGAGGTGGGGTCGCCATGAAGCGAAGCGGGGCTGGGGGCGCGGCGGTGGGAGCAGGCGGGTGTCCCCCGGCACCGGCTCTCGGGGCTGGGGAGGCTGAGGTGCCGCTCCCCGGCAGCCGTGAGGGAGGCCGGGCCGCAGGGCGGTGCTGGTCCCCTCAGCGGCCTCCTGGGGGAGGGCCCGCCCGGAACGAAACCGAAAGTATGGGCTCAAAATGCGGCGGGAGGTGTGTGTGTGTGCACCCAGCGGGTGTTTCTGCGTACGCTTTGGTGTTGGAATGTTGGAAATGTTTGTAGGCTCTTCACAGCGCTAGTCTCCTACCCTCTGAGAGGGCTGCGAGGCGGCGGCCTAGCCTGCGGGACCTCTCTCCTGCTCCCAGAGAGGCTCCGGCCGTGTCCAGTCGGTGAAGCGTCGGATGGGCTGGATTTGCCTCACTGCAGTACTGAAAGAAAAACTACTGCATCGGGGCAAGAAACCCGGCATAAAGAAGATCTTCAGTGCTAGAGGACAGTGGTTTGGGAAGCTAGGGAGATTCCAGGGGTTTGGAGATCAGCACTTTTGAGTTGTGCTGTGTATCCAAATATGTCCACTGCGGGGATGACTTGAGGTGCCCTTTGGTGTGGTCAAGGCCGGGCTGGATGGGGCTTTGAGCAACCTGGTCTAGTGGGAGGTGCCCCTGCAACCCGATGATCTTTAAGGTCCCTTCCAACGTAAACCATTCTATGATTTCAGTTGTGCAAATAATAAATCCAAATGTAAGTCTGACCTGAATTATGTGATTTCTATGGCCAAACCTGAGGGAGAGGGGAGGACAAGTCACATTTGGGGACTACCTCTGTATGACTTTTTAGAATGGTCCCTAGGTTGTCTTCAGAGGAGGCATTGAGAACAGTACCTGGTTGAAGGGAGGGGTGATAACTGAATTACATGTTCAGCCTCGTGTCTGATGTAGGTTACCTGTGATAGGCTCATGTTCTTAAGTTATGTATCGCATTGTTTCAGTTCCTTCATAAAATAATTGATGGCATATGTGGCCGTGCGTATCCTCGATACCAGGATTATGGCAGTATTTGGAGCTTGTCGGAGTGGATGGAGGTTTTGGAAGAAACAGTGACATACTTCAAAACTGCAGTGGGCAAAAACATATCTGATGAAGAGGTAAGGGCTCAAAATTGATTGGGCTTGACTTTGAGAAATCATACTAGAGTGATAAGTCTTGTAGTTTATTTAGTACTAAAGTATTTTTGTAGAGCAGCATTTGAATAGGAGCAGACTAAGCCTAAATAAGTAGGTCAGCAGCATTCAGAGATACATTCTGAAGGCTTAAAAGAAAAAGTGAGATTGGACACTGGTTTTCTATTTCTTTTTTAAATAGAACTGGATAACATTTAAGTCCTGTTTTATTCACTCAGACTGATGTTCTAAGTACCACCAAATTAAATCTGTTTTTCTTAAAATGTATAACCTGTCATTGCTGTTCATCAGCAATAAAAACAATTCACAGTCTGTTTGGTTTTCTTTGTTTATTACTACTGCATTAAAGTGTTTTGAAATATTGACTGTGTGTGAATCAAAAAAAATATAATCTAGACTATGAATGGAGGACCATATGGAACAGGGACTATAATTCAGGGCAGTCTAATATGTCTAAACTTTGCAAAAATGTCTTCCATTATCAGAAATCTTAATTCTTATCTTTTGACCATTGCTTGTATTTTGACTACCTGCTAGTAGCTAGATCAAAGAAATGTACTTGTGTAGCCATAGGATAGTTCATATATCAGTGTGTCTCTTTCAGCTAAGCTCAAGTATTTTGTCTCCACTGTGAAGTTCAGAAACTTTCAGAGCTAAACCTGTTGTGTTTGTGTGTGTGATTTATTTTTTTGGTGATGTTCTGACTTCAGGGTGGCTTCTAAGGAGGCCCTTAAAGCCTCAATTATCCAGCTTCCTTTAATTTGAATGATAAGATTATTTTTTTTAATATATCACTGTGGTAAATACTGACTCTATCAAACAAAAAGAGCAGCCAGTGAGAGCAGTATAAGATGAGGCTGGGGAGTCTTGTGTAACAGCTGTCTGGTTAGAAGCTTTGATACCTACCAAGCACAGCTATTACAGGTGGACTGTGTTATTTCTGTGATTCATAGTTTAAGCAATCACAATTTTTATTTTTGCAGGCTGCTCAGCAGATAAGCGAGTTAAATCCAAACTATCAAGAGGCAATCACAAAATGTCTGAAGGGCAGAAAGGAAGAAATAAAGAATGCACTAGTGGAAAGAGTAAATGCAATCTCTTCTGCCCAGCTGCAAGATTTTGACTGGCAATTAAAGGTGAGACTATTACCTTAATGCTGTTTGAAAGAAGTGTTCCAAACCACAGAAGTAACTATTGATACAGTTCCCTTAGGCCTGTTTAGTCTGGAGCATGGTTCAATTTTCATACGTATCAGAAAAACCCATTTATGATAATACATCAAAGGCATGTCAGAAATTTGTATAGACTGTAAAAGTAAAATTATTCTTTATTTTTTCTTCCAAAGGTCCAATGCTTATCTCTTTCCTAAATGGACACTAAGTGTTATGCAGGAACAGCTGAAAGTTTCACGTGCTATTATGATTTTGAAGCCTGACTAGACGATATTTTTACTCAGAAAAGAAATATTTGCTTAATTTTAAGAGTAGTACACTGATTCAGGATGTATTTCCCTGACTTTTTTCAAACTTTTAGATTCCTGCAATAAACAATTATTTAATAATTAGTTTGAAGGAATTTATCTTTAGATTTATTTGGTAATAAGGCAATGATAACTGTGGTGCCTGAAATTGGATGGTGCTTTGGGGTTATAAAGACACAGCTGCTTTGAATTAAGCTCTATCAGAGACTTAAAATATAAACAGTGTAAGTAATGTTGTTTAGTTAGTCCATGGGAGCTGTTAAACAGATTTGTAGAGCTGTTAAATAGTTTTCCATTTCAACAAATGTTAAATAATTTGTGCAGAAAGCAGTTTTGGAAATCAAAGAGTAATATCCACAATAGACAGGATTTTGTAAGAAACATGGCAAATATGGCATTATAATGTGCCTCAGATGAACTGCAACTGGGGATTGATCTCTCACTAACTGCATTTACTGCTGACAAAAAAACAAACTAGACTTACATGAACTCTTTGGTTTTTGCTTGTGGTTTCTTTTAACTTTTTCCTCGGGAGGATTTTTTTGAGTTTCGTTCTGTTTTGTGACACAAATTTCTGGTATGTGTCTGAAGTATTGTATTCATTTTGGTTTAAACCACTTCTTTTTTTTTCCCCTTGAGTTGGTTGTGATTTTTTTTTGCTTGCCGTAGTTGAATCCTACCAAGGACATTGTGTCTCCTCTGCTGTACCATATTCTGTTCTTTAAATAAATAATATAGGTGTGTCCAACAGTGACCTACAGTATTATCAACTGACCTTTGATCTTAATATATTTTAAAAGCCTTATCTATACTAGAGTGAATATAGTAGTAAACAAAAAAGAAAATACAATTGGTATGTAATCCTCTTTATCAGTGATCGTCAAATAGGATACCTGACAATGATCAGCTGTAGAGTTGAAAAATGCACAAAGGTGTCTTCTTTCTCCCAACTGCTCCCTTCTTTAAGACTCTTCTTAATTGTTGATTACCAGAGCCATTTGAATGTGGTGACTTCAGAATTCATATACTTCACTTTTAAAAGGAATCATGATCAAATATAACCTTTCTTTTCACCTAGAGTACTAAAATGTAGCAGCTCCGCAATTTTAACAAATTGTTTTGACAAACGTTTTGCTAGGAAGAGGGAGTTTAGTATTTCAGTATATCGTTGGTATTAATAAACACACAGAAATCACAACAAAGCGGGTGGTGGTAGTGAGCAAACCAAAAAAACTGCAGAGTTGACTGAGTGAGAAGTTAGTTTTGTCATGTTGATGTTTGTTCTGGTAGGACTGATTCAATATAAAGTTCAGATGTGATGCTGTGAAAGACTGAAGTGTTAATGCCTCTGCCTTACACTTGTGGTGTTGTTGTTTGATCAATCTGCATAGCTTGCTCTCTCCAGCGATAAGATCTCCATGCTGCAAATGCCGCTTCTCAATCTTGATTTGGATGTGAGAGAAAATGGCGAAATTAAACCAATTTCTATAGAGATGAATAAGGAAGAGTTGCAGAACCTTATAAATGCACTGGAAGCCGCTAACAAGGTAGCTTTTACTGATATCATCCTTTGTTCCTGACTTTCTCATGTACTGAGCATATTTTAACTGAAATTCTTCCAGGGATCTTGCTGAAAACCCAAAGTAAATCATTAATTGGTAAAATCCCTATAGAGTTACAGAAAGCCTTACATAAACTGACTCTTGGATCGACTTTAGGGCTGTTTTACCACAGTTTAGTGTAGAATTTTTAAAAATATAATTAGAATCCTGGTAAGCATAGTAGTCAGTTCAGAGCACCATTAAAAGTTGTGTGAGACTAGGAGGAGAAGCAAATGAAATGACAAAATGTCAGATGGGAGATGACTTTGAAAGGTTGGAGAGAGAACCCCAGTGTACCCCCACCTTCACAAAACGGCAGCCTCTGGGAATGCATATGGGAGAGTTGTTTGGTTCAAATTGAGCGCTGTAATTTCCATGGCACAGTAAGTCAGGAAGAAAGTTAGAAAGATTGCAGTCCAGTAACCCAAGAAGAAAATTTCAAATGAAACTTTATTTGGAGTGTCTCGGGTTTCTTAATAGAAAAGACTAAGGGAAGCGAGGATTTTAAGAAAAATCATTAGGGGAAGAAGCATCATCTGACTTGCACCCTGGTGGCAACTGGAGACTCTCCCTGTTCGGTTACCTTTCAGGATTCATTCTGCCTCTGTTCTAAAGGAATATGTGGGAATTTTGTATTTTCTTATTTTAAATCTGAAAATGTCTTCAGATACTTACTAAGGCTGTTACCTGGGAGATGGAATTCTCTTGATGTCTTGTAGGATGGATGTGAAAGTATTGTGTCAACATGATTTAGAAGTCAGCAGCATATAGTTGCTTCGCGACATTTAGCGAGTAGGGGGTTTCTTTAGTTTTCTGTAATGTTACGATGCCTTAGCTGGAATCTGTGCACCAACATTTAGAAAAAAATCTTAGTATGTAACAACTGAAAATAAGTTTTATGCCTCAGAACTTAGTATTTAACTCTGTAATAGCACTGTTAATATTTTGAATTACAAAAGACACTGAGATTGTCTATGAGTTGCTTTAATGAGGCTGATGTGGGACCTCTGAATAACTACACAGTGCCCAGTAAGATAGATGCTTTTGTCCACATACAGGAGGTGGTCTTGTGATATGAGGGTCCTTAACAGCTTGCTTTCCCCTGGATTTTTTCCTCCAAAACTAAAGAAAAATAGTAGCTTCTCATGAACTCTACACTGTGAAAACAAGGGTTCTTCCAGGACAGGCTTCAGTCTCCACATACCTTTTGTTCTGCTTGAAGGTCTGTGTGGAAGCTGTGGGTTGTTATCTCCTTACTTAGTTCTAGAGTGAATTCCTCCTTGTGTGCACATAGAAATGGTCCCTTGGTTCTGCTTTGTGCAGCAGGAATCTCACTGGGCCTGGAAATTACCATTCTGCTTTTTGATAGCTGGGAGCTGAGGGATGCTTTGCGTGCAGTGAATGCTAAAGAAAGTTATTGGAAGTGAATAGTTGCATGAGGCTGTAAAAGAATGCTGAGAGAGGGATGGTGTGTTTTTCTTTCATTTATATATTGTTTATACAACTGCATATTGTACTGTTACAGAAAGCAAAAAGCTGTATTTCCTAGACTGCCTAAGTTTTGCTGTCATCCAACTTTAATTTCATCCCTTCTCTCCTTTTTGAAGGTTGTCTTGCAACTGAAATGATGGAATTCAGATTGACAGTATCTCCTGGTGCTGACTCCCCCATTGAATTGGAAAAAAAAGAGAAGTTGTCTTCAAAACTGTTGATGCTATAAAATACTGAAGTGAGAAGGCTGTTACGACTTGTGACCAAATAAACTACTAATCCTTTGATAAAAATAAGAAAATCTTGTATTATGTGTTTGACCAAAAATATAAAAATCCAATGTAAGTTGCTTTTAGTACTAAAGATTTATAGAACTATAGAAAAGTATCACTTATGACATGTGCCGTGTTTGTTTTGTTTAAACTCTGGCAGTGACTACACAGAAGCCTACTAAAACTAAGGTGACTTTCTTGCATAATAGGTTGTGTTTATCTAAGGTGCCGTGATGATGAACATGATAGAGTACTTCTAGCATTAATGTATTTATGCTTGTAAATAGTAAATAAACACTTTATTTTGTGTGTGAATAATTGCAGTAAATTGTTTCTTAATATATTAATCACTAAACTCGCTCTTTTGAGATGCTGGGAAAAATCCGCTTTACAAACAGAAGCTATATAGAATCACAGAATGGGTGAGGTTGGAAGGGACCTCTCGAGGTCATCTTGTCCCACTCCCTGCTCAGGCAGTGCCACCTAGAGCAGCCTGCAGAGGATCATGCCCTGATGGCTTTTGAGTATCTCCTGAGGATGGGGATACTACAACTTCTGTAGGTAACCTGTTCAGTGCTCAGCAGCTGAAGAGGCACTGGGGTTTTCCTCAGAGTGAAGTTTGGGTTTTTAGCTTTGGTTTTGTATTTTAATTGATGGCTTTTCGCTCTAGTATGTTTATTTTTTCAAAAGAGGCTGAAGTGCTGGAGAGGAGTTGACCTACATAGAGTATGAAAAGTGTAATCCCAGCCCACTTGATAGGGCAGATAATGGGTAAATTCAAGTCTAAATCTTCCTGAAACCGTAACACTAGAGAAGAGCACACCAGGAATCTTGCGGTTTGTACTATTTGTTAAAGCATCCTTCCATATGTGAAAAGCAGCTTATTTGCAATGCTTACGTAAATAGTAATGTGTACTTCTCAAGATGCATGTGTTTTACACATTTTATTTATATAAAAAGGCAAAGTGTTGATAACTTACCTTCTTCATAGTTCCAAAATCAGGGTCTTGCATTTTGTCTATATTTTGTTGTGCTGTATGTTTTCATATAAGCAAAGTATAAAATAATATATCTGTACAAAAAAAATCAAGCTTCAGAGGGGTCTCTTGTAGAAAGGCCTCTATGAAAAGGAATTTGGTAGGTTTTATGGATGGGAATATAACTATGTTTATAATATTAAAGCTAGCACTAAAGGTGTTATGGGTCAGAGAACGTTTTAAAAAATGCAGATTGTATAAAATGCAGAAGACACTTCTGTGCTGATCTATTTATACAATTTATAGATGTATAATGTGAACACATTTAAGAAAGCAGATACTCTTTGAACTGCAGACTTTCTAGGTATTAAGGTGGATATTTAAACCTTACTTTGCATTACGTTGCTGAAGAGAACTTTTGTGTTGCTTCCACTGAGTTCTTAAAGATCAATTGTTCAAAAATACAGTAGATTCTTCAAAATGAAGTTATGTGTTTTCTCAACAATAAAAGGCCACAAATGATAACTTCCATTTTTATGTTCAACGTATGAAACTTCTCTTGCAAAATATGCCCCATATCTAGCTGATAGAAAACAATATTTTTTAAAATGTCAATGCTATTTAAAAATATTTGTGACTCTTTCTTAGTATTAGAGACTTAAAGTATACATAGTTTCATTCTAAATTTTATAGCAAGTTATGTAAAAATGGATTTATAATTCATTTTTCAGTGATTTTTTTTTTGCTTTAAAAAAAAGCAAGACAATTTCTGTTACAGTGACAGCAATAAATGTGCAATGAGCTGCTCTTTTGTGGGTATTAGACTTTAATGAAAGTCTGAGGGTTTTTTATATAACTATCAAAATGATGTTTTTGACAGGGGGCATAACACCACCGTGTGAATGGCTGGAGAGGGAGAGGAACACCAGCTGACAGGCTGTTGAGCAGCTAAAACATGATTGTCATGGAACTGCATTTGAGAGGTGTGTCCAGACCTTAGATCCCTACAGAGGAATAAACTGTCCTCACAAGGAATGTAGAGGCTTCCAGTAGATAGAAAGGAAAAAGACCCAACAGAGTGGAGAAGACAGCTTGCTGCTCTGTGCTTTGTACTGTCTGTCAGTAAGTGGTTTCCTTCTGTTGCTGCTCTGAGAACTAGGTACTTCTGGAGCAGGCAAGGTCTCTAGTTCTGACAGAGGAGGCATTTGTGGAGATGGTACCAGGCCAAATTGATGCAAAAAGCTAGAGATAACACAAAACCCATTATACTGGTGTCAGCTTCAGCATATACGTTGATGAATGCCCAGGTAGACATGAAGATGTAGTGAATAGGAAAAATGTACATGTAACAGAAACATCTAAAATAAGCTCATGTGGCCAGGAGCATGTCTGTCAAGTATATGCAGCTGTGAAACAACCTCAAGTTGCACCAGGGGAGGTTTAGGGGGGATATTAGGAAAAATTTCTTCATGGAAAGTGCTATCAAACATAGGAACAGGCTGCCCAGGGAATGGAATTAAGAGATGGGTAGTGCTGAGGACATGGTTTAGTGATGGTTTTGTCAGTGTTAGGTTGCTGGTTGGACTTGATGATCTGAAAGGTCCCTTCCAACCCAGGCAATTCTGGGCTGAAGGAGGGGAGGTTAGGTAAGGAAGCTGGGGTTACATTTCCACCCTGAGGTTTTCATATGGTGTGGGACACTGCAGTACAGGTCACAGCCCCTGGAGGAACTGTATGCTGGGACCAGAGTGACACACAAGCACTGCACCGGTGTCAAAAGCTGTGGAGGGGCTGTGATTAGGGAATGTCACATACAAAGCCACTTGAGCCTGTGACTAAGGGGGAAATCTTCTGAAGGCCTAGGAGTTAGACAAAAGGTGCTGGCGTTTAAAGACACTCCATTAACATTTAATAACTTTTAATTTTGTCCTTGCCTATCTGCCCGCTTTGCATATATCCCTGTTTTTCTGTGTTGTTCCAGACCTGAGCTTTTTCTAAACAGCTGGTTATGATAAATGGAATGGCTTTGATGTTTGTGAATCCCACCATGCTAATTTGCAACAGTTGTTCCTGGGTGATGCTCCCGCTTTTGTCCTGTTTCATGGTCACGTGCTCATATTCTCCTAGTGTTTACCTCTGCAGAGCAGCTCACTTCTGGATCCCATGGCCGCATAGACACAAAAAAAGGAAAACAACCATCATAAATCCAGTGGTGAAACCTCTGTGGTTTTGCAGGTATTATGTACAGACCTCTTAAGCATGTAATTAAGACCAGAAAGAAAATTTTGTGCGTAGGCTCTTTGAACTAATGAAAATAGTACATATAATGGACACACTGTATGAAGTTTTAATTTCAACATGTGAAACACACCTACAGAAATTCACATTGCATAAACAGACCCGCAGTTTGAATCAGAAAATGCAGCGTATCTTGATACAAAATATAAAAGTGAATTATAAAAATAATGTTACTTGCCCTCTATTGGCATTCCTTGCACTTCTCTCCATTTCATAGAAATCTTCCCTTGATTTCAGAAAAATCATGTTTTTCTTAATCAACCTTTTCATCTTTGATCTTGGGACACTAAAGTGAATCAGAATTAGATCTGACCAGCGAACTGTCGATATGGAAGTGACTGCTGTAATAAAACTGCTTTTGCAACAAAGCAATTGTGTATGTCAAGAATCTGTGTTCTTAAAAGATCTATATAAGCCTGTAGAACGTTTCTGAGTTCTGTAGCAAGCCTTTCTGATAAGAAACACACTGAAACATAATTATGTTTTCATCTGAAAGGTGGTTTTAGGAACCAGTAACACCTTGTCCTGAAGTATGCACGCTTTGCTATCTTAGTTGTGAATTACTAATGATAATGAAGTATTTATTCTTCGGCTACTGGAGAAGGAGCAGACAACATAATCAGAGTTCACTCTGCACTCCAAGACAGTACGTAGACCAAAATCACCCAGTCTTCCTTTAAAAAATGCCAGATTTCTCATCTGTCTCTTAATGCTTTCACCCTGTGCATATCTATTTCTGTATCATCACATGATGAAATTCAATATTCTTCTGTGATCTCCTGCTTTCTTTGGGCTACAGGGTGGATGCTTATGGTACTAGGAAGAAACATACTTGTACAGTCACAGATGTGGGTTTTATGCTTTTCAACACAGAAGCCCCTTTAAAACATTTTTGTATGCAACAGGTATGTAACAGCTCTTCTTTGACAAATACTTCTAGGGTAGTGTTAGCAATGCATCCTCAGTGCATGAGAATTCATGAGAAGGGCCAGAGGTTTGTCGGTAATGGGAAGCAGAAGCAGCTGATGGAATGTGGTCCCCAGCCCTGGATCACTTTCCTCACCATTTATTTCAAGAAATCCTCCACTATTTGCACAAATTCTGAGGTGCTTTACCTGAAACTTAATTAGCAATAGGACCTTACCTATGCTGAGCTTGTGGTTCCTATGGGTAGGCAAGCTGACTACCAAAATACAACAGTGATGGAGCTTGGCATTACAGCATTACTCACCTTTATCGCTTAAAACCAGCCACATCACTCCAATCTATGATGAGAAGAGGTTGTTTCTCTTTTGTACTCACTAATTCGTAGCTCCAGATAGCAATGTACATGGGTAACCCATAAATAGCCACATTTTTCCATCCCATGTCTCTGATAATGACTGCTTTTTCCTTGCTACCAAGCTATTGCTCTCAAATGAAAAATGTTTTCTTCTGCTTTTTTTCTAAAAGTAGTGGAAAGTGGTAAACATGCTGCTATGTTTATACACCCTGTTCCCAAGTTTTGGTTTTAATTCTCTTTTGAGGCTTTGGAAGAGGCTTGTGTTTAAATCCAGTGTGCCTTGCGAGCTCATATGTCAAATTCTGTTTTCTTTACCAGAGTTAGTAGCTAAATGTGCGGAGAGGAGCTCAGTGGGTGGCAGGAGATGCTGGCTCTGGGCTAAGAGGCTGCCAACCTGCAGTAAGTGGCTCTTGCCTCTGTATGTGGTGAGGCTATTAGCCCCTGATGCTAATCTCTCAAGATCATGACTTCCAGCTCTCGACACAGCCAGGCCTTGATGTGTGCCATTCAAAACTGGCAGCAGGGATGAGGTTTGTGTTGGTAGTGTGTGTTGTAGGACTCCTGATGCACGAGGGTGGACCCTGCTGTTTTAGAACATGCTGTTCTGAAGCTGGCAGTAGAGAAGGGAAATGGATTTGATACAGGTAGGAGATGACTGACCAATGCTCCTCAGGTGGATGCAGCTTGGTAGCACTTCTCCCGCAGTTCCTTGGCTGTGGTTGTGTCAGAAGATAAGCAGCTGGGTAGGGAGAGGCAACTCCTCGGGAGCAGTGTACCCAACATCACCAGGGTGCTATAAGACTCAGCTGTATCTCCTGTTCCTCAGTGGAGTCAGAAAAGCTGTAGGAAACTGTGTGCAGAGCTCTCCTCAGGTCTGTTCCCTGACATCTGCCAACTTTTGGGAGAATGTGTTGCAATTACCACCCATGGGCATCAAGAAAAGTGGCTGCTCTTGAGTTGAGGTTATCCCTCAGTAGTTGCTTCCAGGAATGAATATGTGTCTGTTTTCTACTTTTTAATACAAAATTACAGGTGGCGCAATTGTTCTCATCAATTGCAACTTTGCTACTTTTTGGAAATAACAAAATTCCAGTTAGATCCAATCAGCTGATTCCTTAGTTGGAAACTCAGTGGGATTTGTCTTTGTTGCCTTTTTCTTTTGAAGATCCCTGCCTTTCTGAAAATGTGAATTGAATTCTCACATACACTATGGAAATACTTCCTATTATAACTATTAACTTCAAAATGATGCGTGATGTAATAGTTATAATCCTTCAAACAGTTATTTCTTCAATAACTGCACTCTAAATGCTGAAAGACTGTCTTGTTTGGAAGTATGCTGCTGTGGGCTGCCAACATGTGGTAAGAAATACAGTAGGACTAATTTTTATTCCACTTTAAAAAAAAAAAAGTGGGTACAGAAACCTCATGGGTGATGTACAAACTTTTTGTGAAAATCAAGCTGTTGCTGAAGATGGCCTTTAAGAGCAGATCTGTACTATTCTGATTGAAATGTGGTGATGCTGTTTTGGGTTGTTTGGTTGTTTTTTTTTTTAAACTTAAATTTAGAAGTATTCAATGGCTGGGTGTCTTACCTTGGACATGTAACATTATGGCTACTGCAGTTCTTCAGAGTTAACAAAATTGAGAAGGAAAAGAAACAAGTCTAGTTATGTTAGTAGATGATAACATTATTGTATAAATTAGTGGACATAATACAGCCAGTAAACAACATTGAAAAGAATAAACGTGATGGGAAAGACCATTCTGGACCACTTGTCTATTGAGTTAACATCAGTCAAATCAGGGATTTTAACTTTGATCTGGGATGCCCTTCTTCGTAAGCGTCCTTTGTGATGAAGCCTGTGCCTGTCCGGAGCACTCCTGCTGTAGAGGTCCCTGCTGGAAGTGGCTCTTCTGTACTGCAGGTTGGCACTGTCGTACGTGTACGTGGTGGCTCGGGGGTCGCGGAGGCTGCTGCTGACGTCATTTCGTATTTCAAGTGGGCTAAGAAGCATGTTTCCCTGGGGGTCAACCTGTGTCAAGGAAGGAATGTGAATTAGACAAGTTCTTCAGCCAACCCAAGGTGTTTCCCAGATGGATGGGTACCTTCTGACTGCACTGCTGAGGTGCTCCTGGGGCTGCAGTGACAGCCATGTCTTGTGCAGCGTTGACAGAAGTGAAAAGATACTGAATACACTGTCCTGAGTAGTGTGAAATTACCTATTAAGCATGAAAGTACCTTCCATCCTGAGCTGGCTTCTTTGTCTGGGACCTTTTAATTCAGTTTATCTCATCCCCTGTAAAGTAAGACTTTTTAAATTTTATTTCTTAGATCACAGTCTTTATGAAATACTGATTTTTATTGTCTGGTGAAGTGACACCCAAAGCTTTCACATACTCAAGGTGAAAATAAAATGTTACTGTCTTTGCCCATTTTATACAGTTTTGTACAGTTTTAGTGCTGTAGGTTAGTTTCAGAAGCAATTTGTAAGAATGGGTTGGGTTCATCATATGAAAAGCACATGGTTACATGTGCATCTTATCAGTTATTGTCAAATGCTTGTGATAAGAATTAATTTTGGAGAGTTACTATATTGCAGAGATGGAAATCCCTGCTCCCCACAGCACACCATTAACTTGCTCATGTGCAGACGGAATAATCCATTTTAGTCAATGAAACCTTATGTTCAGTTGCATTTTGGTACCAAAGGCAGTTGTTTCAAATATGTTTATCTCTTACTTTATTTGTGCTGTTGGTCAGGGCACTGTTTTAAGTGGTGAAGCAAAGAACTGGAAACTGCAACTGGTATCGCGCAAAAAAAAATTATATATAAAAAAATAATATTTTAGTATCTTTGCCTTTTTTTTGTGTATTAATGTAATTAACCATGAAAGATTGCATTACTACTACAAAGTGTTTACATTTTCACTTTAACTTTGTGCTTGTAGTAAAACCTCGTTTAGGAAATGGTTTGGGGTGTTTCCAGCATAACTACTGAGTTATCCATAAAACCTCCTAGCTGTTTCATTTAAGCATCCACTCTAGTTCATATGAGGGAAATACACATCAGGATATAGACCTCTTAAATGAAACTTCAAAGACTTCACTTGGAGGCTTGAGTATTAATTTTTTTTTTTTTTGTAAACTGTGGCATTGGACCTACCCCAAATATATTGCAATCCATACCATGGCTGTCTGGGGATGGTTTTGTAACAAGGAAAAATAATTAAGTTACTTATTGACAATATCCAGTCTTGTGAAGCACCAGTGATAGCAATGGTTTGTTTGTACTCTGAGATTTATGTTTTTAGCTAGACACAGCAGAGCTAGGAAATGGTATAATAGTCTACAGCAGGTTTGAAGTATGTTCAAGAAAAAACTCCAAGCAGATACAAAAGGAAACCCAGTCTCTCGGGGTTGCCACAGAGGGAAGCCAGAGAAAGCCTCTGGTCTGCCTGGCAGCGTAGAAAGCGTTTCTTCCCGTCACTGGAAGGAGAAAATATTGTGTGATGGCAGCTGGCGTATCTACACTGTGCCAGACTAAGCGCTTAATACCTGAAAATAAAGAAGTGAAGGGGCTATTTGTACAACAGCCACCCAGGAGAGCTGTGGGGAAAAAAAAAATCGTCTTAATGGAGTAATAAGTCACCACAGACAGAAAATGCTCCAATCAGGTGCAGTAACTGATTCTGTATGTGCTGAAACATGAGCATTCAGTGGGAACACCCCAGTTCTCACCACTCTTTTGGTGGGAAAATCTCACATACTCTGGGTTAAAGAGGCCAGCTGGTCAAGCCAGCAGGGTGTTTGCGTTCTGTACTTGAGAGATGGGCTACCTAATCTATACTTTTTAGGTCAAGTGTTCAAATTTAAGCAGAAGGAAGATCTAAGTGAGAGTTTTCTCCTCTCCAGGGGACTGATATAACTAAGGGACTCTTCGTTACTCCTAAGTTCTGACATTTTGTGTGGAAAAAGCAACGATCTCAAAGCTGTCTGTGTAAAAAGAGATTTTTACTTTTAATTCTTAGAAGTGTTGATCGGTCAACATTTTCTTCCCAGTTTTACAAAATAGCTCTTTGAGATGTCTTTGATTATATAATCTAATGTTTACTCTAATTGACTTTAGTGTTATTATAATAGTAGCAGTAGTGCAGGCAGCATTAAGCAGTTATTATAGCTTTTTTTTTTTTGGTGAAGACAGCTCATAACTGGCTATAATGGAAAGTGATTCCTAGGGATGTTTCTTAAACTAAGATGCCTGCTCAGTTTATTGTAAGCCAAGCAGCATATGAATTCCTGCTTTCAGTGTTACGAATGAACCTGTTATATTTTAAAATGAGTTTTATTTAAATCATTTTGGGCAGGATGATTTGTATACATCATGAAGTAATTCAGTCTTTGAATTGCAGTCTTTGCAATTCAGAGCAAAGGACCTTATGCTTATCTTGAATATTAGCTCAGAGAAGCAGACAAGCTCTTCTTCAGTACCTGGGTCAAATTCACTGCTTGTGCAACATGAAGCTGGACTAATAGTTAACTTCCCATATCGTTAAAAAGCCCTTCAGCATTTACTGAAGTTCACTCCAAAATATTCTTAAAACTCGTGCAGCTGAGGTTTTGTTACTGAAACACAGGAATTCTATAAATTCCCATAGGAATCTGGAAAATGTACAAATTGTTAAGGGATTCCTGAAAGAGACTCGTTATCAGTTTTGTTTATGTTAATTTTAGAGTGAATTAACAGCAAAGATGCACACAGTAAAAGCTGTAAATTTTCTGTCTTAAAATCTTTTCTACCTTGGTTAATACAAGGTTACCTGGGACTCGCTCTTGGTCCAGAGCTGGATGAATCCTGTGGATCAGAAACAGCCAGCAGGCTTTAACTATTGCCATCCCATGTCTCAGTGATGCTTTTTCCCCACATCAGGTATGTGCTGCAGTTGTACATTGTACATAGTCTTTGACATTTGCATTGGCTGGTGTGACAAAAAATGGGGATGGAAGAGACAAGTCTCTGCCTACTCAGTTTTCTGCCTGCTTAGGAGTAGAGTATCTCAGTCCCTTCCTTTGGTAGGAAAGATAAGTCATATCAAATCCAGAGCAGTTCTTCCTTGCTTTGATGTAATAAATTTATTCCTTCAAATACCATCTTGTTCCTCAACAGGAATGCCATAAATTTTATTACATAAACCAACTATTGCTCAGATGAAAACCGTATTTCTTGCTTAACAGGTATTCTGAGCTTAAATGTGTGTTAGCATGAACATGCACACTTTGCTTTGTACAATGCATAAATTTTCCATAAAGATGTAGAAAGCTGAAGAGTTGTTTGGTTTTGGGTTTGTTTTTTTGTGTCTTTTGAACATATTATGAAGAATATGTGAGGAGGATGTCAAAGCACCTAAAGCTGACATTGTATTAGTAATGTAGCATAATTATCAAAGTTTAAATATTCTTTAGATGCATTGTTGTGGTGGTGCTTCTTGTAATGGCATTTGCATCTATATTGAGCTTGTAGATTTTTAATTCTTCATTTGGACTGGAACTACCTAAAGCCTAAATCAGCACAGGTACTTACACATGAGTCTTCATCAGTGATGGAGAAGCCTTGATGTGTGCTCAGGAAACATCATAAAAAAAAATAACAATCTGGCTTGTATGTTTACTTAGAAACTGAGGTTCCTGGTTAGGATCGTCAAATTATATTGTAAGAGTAAAATAGTTACAGTGATAAAAACACCCCAGAATAGCAGTCCTGTATTGACCACATAAAATATAGTCAGTCAGCTCTAGGGGAAGAGCATGTTGGCATTCCTTGATAGAAGATGAGTCTCAAATGCTTAGTGCTGCCGGGATGGGTTTTTATCTACCTACTTTTTTTTTTCCTGTTTTAACTGTTGAGAGATAAAAGGTAAGAACTTTTGTCTCAACAAAAAAACATCTTTTCTTTCTCTTAAGATGAAAGATTCAGGGCCATGTTACTCATACAGACTGTCTTGTCGGAACAAATGCTGTGGTGTTATCACAATCTGATCTGCATAGAAGCAGGTTGTGCTCAGCGGGGATATACTTATTCAGGTGTGGATTTACTTGAAGATTGAGCTGCTTGTGTGGTGATGTGCTCTCTCCTTTCTCTCCTTCCAGTAGCCACTGTACTGGAGAATAGTATGTTCTCCTCGGACCCTGAGATGGGTCTTTGGCCTTCCATCCCAGGTGTTTTGTGGTGCACAGAAGGTTTGAAAGGAACATGTGATGCTGTGCAGAACTGGGAGCAGGAGACCATCTGTCCCCTGCCTTGTGTTGCCATTTATGAACCCCTTGATGGCTCAACCCTGTTCCCATTCACATTATGATTGCATCCTACCGCTTAAGAGATGTCTTCTGTGTAGTGATTATTCACATTATAATTGGGAGACAAGCAGTTGCATGCATGGACTATCTAAATATTTTCTTGCTGGGTGGTTTGTCCTATTTATCCATAATTACGGTGATTTCACCATACTAGTGACATCTAGTTTTGACAAATGGACAAAGAGATATAAACAGTCTTTATACTTTATTTAGAGAAACAGAAAGATTGTTCACTACAAATTATTTGGTTTTTGCATATTAAAAATGAAAATAGCATAAATTGTGAAACTGGAGAGGCTTTAGTTCCACCTTCTTCAGTTTGTAGAGCAAGGAGCAGCCACATATGAAACAGCAGTATGGTTTCATTTTCCATCTGGTCTTCTCTATACTGTGTTAATATCATGGTCAGTTTGCCGAGTGCCGCTCAGATGTCTAAAACTCTTGTTATCTCATGAAGGAACCTGAACTCTTTTAGTCATGGGAGTTGTATATCAGAAGGGAATGAGCAATATCTTCACCTGGCACAAAGAGAGGAAACACTGTTACGTATCTTCTGTTGGTAATAGGTCCCTCTATGGATAAGTGGTATGGATCAAGAGTAAAAGGGGAAAAAATATCCTATGGCTGTATATATACTTACAGCTGTACTTCTTTTGTGCTCTGAAAAAAACTTTCCCCTGCTCTGGTACAGACATCATAACACCAGTGAAAAAAACTCAAAATATGGTGGAGAGGGGCTGTGAGCTGTCTTCACTGGAGATCCCATAACCTTCCTGTGTCCCATGGCTCCGGTCACATGCATTCTTCCTGCCAAAAACAGAAATACACTGTTGGACACCAGCATTTCCATGATGAGTAAAATGAATGCTCACAAGGTTCCACATGAGTGTATCTCCAGTGGGAACAAAATCCATAAATAGCCATACGTATATGTGTGTGTGTGTGTGTATATATATATATATATATAAAAAAGTATCTAAAATCACAACCCTGCAATGCACAGGCAGAAAGCAGTCTGTTTGCTGAAAGCATCCTCGCTCTCAGAATGGAAATGCAATTTAAAGTGTGAACACTTACAAATCCTGGCACAAAGCTTGTATGCCTTTCATTTTCTGTCAGAAAAATGCCAGTTTAGGCATGTGGTGCTCTGAAAAGTTTAGGTGTGGTTGTGAATTCTTTCCATCGCATTGTGAATTCTGGGCTCAGCATAATCTTTGCCAGCGTAACATTTAGACAAAAGCTTTTAGTCATGAGTTAGGGCTTTTTGCTAGTTAAACAGACTCTCCAGATATGTAGGAAAAAGAGCTTACCTGCACTCTTATCCTTTACATTTTCTCATCCTTTACTCAGTTCAGTGCACTGTGGCCCATGGAGCCAAGGCTGACCTCTGAAGAAGTGTTGCTTCCCTCTTCGTCATGAACCTTTGCTTCTCGCCTAGGCTGGGTTGCCTCAGGAGCTGTTGAAGTGGCTGGTCAGAGTTTTTGCATTTTGGGTTTTTTTCCCTTCCTTAGCTTCCATAGAAATGGATAGACAGTGTCTGCGCACTGCAGTCTGTAATGGGGTGGTTTGTGTCCTCTGCTCTGTGGAGGACACCACTTTGTGGGATCTTGGAGACTGCTGCAAACCTGAACTGAATTTGTGCACCCACTGTCATAAAACGTTTCCTACACGTTGGGACAGGAGGCAAATGTGGGTGAGGACTTTTAATCGGCTCCCGAGTTCACTGAAACCAACGACATGATGACTCTGTTAATGATATTTAGCTGTAGCGGTGTGGCTGCTGGGACACAAGACACACAACTCTAGAACTAACAGAATAGCACGGAGTTTCTGAAATGCACTTCCTGGCATGTATGTGAAATCACCACCATCCATCGAGCTAAAACCCGTTAGAGTTTTACGTGTCGGTCCCATTCTTCAAGCTGAACAGAAGCCTCAAATATAGTTTTGTCCAAATTTTGTCACTTCGGGCCACAACAGTACAGAAGCTTATAGGACAGCCTGGGTAAAAGCTCATTAAAACTTGGATGTAATATATTTTAAGAAAAGAGAAAAAGAGAGAACAGAAGAAAAATTTTGTCTCATTAGGGTATGTATTTTCTTCTGAGTCAGACTGGACTAAATACAGCTCAGGGAGGTGTTTATTTTGGAAAATCTGGGAAAAAGCAGAATAGGTTTATAAAAGTTTGCAAGTACTTGATGACGTACTGCTAAATTAAATTTTTCCCTGTAAAAAAAGTGCCCATGGTATTTTTTTTCCATGGAGTTTGTCTGGCTTGTTTTTTTTACAAGGGGGTAGCTGTGGTCTGCTTAAGTTTAGGCTGAGGGAAAAATCCTGACGTTTGTGGAAGCTGTTAGAACCTAGCAGCATCCTCCTTGGGTTCCTGGAAGCTGAGTGGTGTGGGCTTCATTCAAGACTCACTGAAGCAACAGTGTCTGTCTTTGCTTTCTATTTTTGGTGAAGTTTCTGTGGGTAAAGAGAAACTATAGAATAAATATTTATTATATACCACCTTCTATAGCAAAGAAAAATACAGTTGAAATGGTAAATATTTAACTTCCTTGTACCCCTTGTATTTCTTCTGTGCTGCAAAGAAATGCTTGTGCTGAATACTCATTTGCATTTTCTGTAGTTTCTTACTCTGTTTTCAGTTGAAGACGAAACAAACCATATGTTGCTGTAATCTCCTTAAAATGCAATTTTTCCCTAGACAATCTTAAATGCTTTTGCACGTGTGTTCAAACTGCATTTATCTCTATCACTATATATGTCAACATTGTCACAGCAGAAATAATGCTTGAAATGTTAGCTTGAACATTTTACCTGGACTCTATTTGTTTCCAGTCTGCCCCTCTCGCCCGTAGCATGTCCTGCCCTGCCTGCTGCCTTTTTTTGACGTTGGGGTCCTTTCCCAAAGAATATGTAGTTTACAAAAGCATATTCCAGCAAGGCCAGGAACACGAACACAAAGCACCCCATCAGGTAAATATCTATTGCCTTGACGTAAGGGATCTTTGGCAAGGTCTCCCTGAGGTGGGTGCTGATGGTGGTCATGGTCAGCACAGTTGTGATTCCTGTGAAAGGAAGAAAAAGACATGGACTAACAAGACCGGGAAGGAGGGTTGAGCGTGAAAGGTGTGATGGCAGCATTGCCCAGCTACCACGCACTTCTCGTGCAGATGGATTAACTATGGGATCAGATTCTTAACAACCAAGGGAAGGATTTTTTGCAGGACTGGAGAGGAAGATAGCCTTGCAGGCCTGCTGGTAGCACCTTTCTTGGCTTTCCATGCAATGAAATAGCCTCCAAAAGCCCAGGCTATCCTGAAACATCTTTCCTTAATTTTTACAATAACTCTGCAAGGGAACATGGTGTTAGCTGACCTGGATAGCAAAGAGTAGCTCACTGGTCTTTCTACGTGAGGAAATGCTTCTGTATTTACAGCAGTAGCCCTGCTTGACCCCACAGGGTGGTTTGCATTGCTCTGGGGAGCTGGAATAAGTATTTAGCTATTGATGGAAAACAGAGGATTGAAGGGACAATGGGAAGCTTTATGATAAAGTGATGGTCTTTGATGAAGAGAAAGTGATGTATCTACTTATGCCAAAAAAGGTTTTCCTATTAAAGGGTAAAGCAGGTAGCATTGTAGGTAAAGCATTTCCATCTCATTGTGTTATCCATCATTACATGATTCTTTCTTTCTTGTGTGTTTTGTTTTAGCTGGATGAAATTATTTTTCAGTCTGCTGCAATCCCAGGTCATTACTGCATCTAGAGAATAGCTCTAGGCACCGGTGTAATGAGTTGAATTTACAGAGAGGTGGGACAAAATGGCTTTCAGGGCATTAGCATTTGAAAAGCATATCTGTCTTAAAGCACAGGTGGTGGCAGAAGGTCTTGGATCTTATGGAAAGTTGTAGGAAGGAACATGGTATGGGAAATTACCAACTATACAGGTAAAACAGGCTTATTTGATGTAAGCTGGTTTATCTCCACTTGATGTCAGTGGGACCTTGTGTATCTATTCTAGTCACTCATCTGGCCTGAGAGTACACTTTTTAATGTCAATGAAATGTTGATGCAACACAGTGTAGATACCCTTAGATACCTGAATTTTACATTTCAGTTTAAAAGCAAGGTGCTTTTTGGCTTGATCCAAAGACCGTTATGGCAACTGGAAGTCGGGATCCCCAACTAACTGCAGAGCAAGAACTTCAGATGTAGGCAGGGTGACACCTGCCTACCTTCCTGACAACAGAGACCATACGCTGCATGTGTAAGATCACAATTAATGCTGCTGCAATCAGCTGTATGGAATTAGTGCTACTCTATTCAAAGGCAATAAGTATCTGTAGTTCAGTGAGTTTGAAAAGAAGTTACCTAGAGCAACTCTGGCTGCAGAGGCATCGTAATTGATCCAAAAAGATACCCACGACAGAATTGTGATCAGCGTGGAAGGCATATAGGTTTGCAAAATGAAGTATCCAATATTTCTTTTAAGCCGGAAACTAAGTGATAATCGGGGGTACGCTCCTGAAAGAAAGAAGTCATATAATGACTAATGCCTAACAAAAGTTAGACACTGATATTTCTGGGTTGGGGAAGAGGGGGGAGGTTTTTAAAGTAGCCAGTGCTTACCTGTTGTAAATTCCACTCTCTTTGACACCATCTTGTAATCAACGATAGAAAATTGTGGGAGCTCGATGTTATTAACTCCCGTTACTGCCAACTCTCCTCCATTCCAGTAAAATTCAATATCATCAGTAGTGTATCCATCTGAAACAGAGGCACAATTTGATTACTGATTTTTCTTTTTGTTTTATTACTTGACTTTAATAGTTGCGGTTAAAGTGGAAGGAGCTGCCGTTAATCAGGAATTCAGCCTTGTTATGGGACATTTCTGTTATACAGAAGCCACGTAGCATCCTCTGTACCTGGGGAAGCTTCTCGGTGTGGGAAGGGAGAAGACAGAAAGCAAGGACAATATTTAAGATTAAAGATCAATTTTTAGTGAAATCAATTTTTTGTATTACTACTACTTTTTGATCAGGCTTGAATTGCTCAGTTTACCAACAGACTGATATAATATCAGCAAAACTTTTACATTCTAGGAGGAACCTCTCTAGGTTCAGTTCCCAGCTTTGCATTTGATTTCCTATGCAGACTGTGGCAAAATACAGAGTGTGGAGCCAGTGGAGGCAAAGATGATTCTAGAAGAATTCAGGTGCCTGTGCTATTACCTGACAATGTCTGTCAGAGCTGTAGGTATGCCTTTGATATTCATGCAGCATTTTATATTTTAATTAGACCATGCCATCTTTGATCTTGTGTTATCACAGAACTGTTTCCTATCAACTTCAAAACTAGCATGTTTCTTTTCTTCCCTTATAAGAGCGATGTTGATTATTTATCATTTAATTAAAAATTAATTTGTCATTCTCTCACTTGGAATTAACATTATTGTTACCATTTTCAAAAACATTGTGATTAAATTCAGAAGTGACTTGAGTTTCAAAAAAAAAATCTCACAACTGATGACATTTTTGAACTAATATTTAAACTGGTTCCAGTTTATTGCATTTTACTACTTTTCTCCAGATATCTACCAAAGGACAGAAAAAGATCTCATCTATTTTTAAACTTTCCCTTCAGGTGCTAGATTTAATCAGGTTTAAATCGTATAGCATAGATCAAATAAAAACACGTGTTTGAACTCAAAGCTTCAGAAAACTTGACAGTAGTTTTGCCAGCTGAGCCAACTGTAGAAGCCTCTACAGAGTTAGGAACGTATCCTTTCGGATGCACCAGTAATGCAATTTCTACCTAGGGATGTAAGTCTTGAGATGTCTTTTCCCATGATAGTGCCCAGTAATCACCTTGTCTCTGGAAGGCTGACCACATGCAGAACAGGTCTATAGTTTCCCTGGTGACCACCAGAGAAACTCCCAACTTGCTGCCGGGCTCAAGGGACCTCTTGGAAAGTCTGCAGGTATTGAACAGCTATCCTTTGAGGCAAACACACCATGACAGGGCAAACAAGGTGAAGTGTTCACACATCTTATTTGTGAACTGCTCAGTGCTGTGGTTTTCTAGCTGTCTGAATTGCCCCTGAAACCATACCATGGATCACTGCTGTTTGCTTAAAGCTGTCCTTCTCATTAATTAATGCTCTTTTTTTTTTTTTTTTAAATGAACCATCCTGGAGCTGTCACACAGGGCTCTCTGCATGGCTGGTTTTCATTCCTTCCAGGTAGAAGCCACTGCAAAAGGTCAGGGTAGCTGCTTGGTAGTGGAGCTTCAGTGTCTGCTTTAAAGGCATCGCACACAAACCATGGGGCAACATGAGCCACGTGTGGGATGTCAGAGACAATGACTGAAGGAGGGGATGAAGACTGCAAAGTCTGTTTAACAGGCCAAGACTAAGATTGTCAGGGAAGTGTTAACTTTTTCTTGCAAATCTCTATTATTGAAAATATCTCTTGAATATTCTCCCTTTTTAAAAAAGATGCAGCAAAATAAAGTGAACTGTCATCTCATCCTAAAAGGGCATTGGTTATCCTCTACATGAGGGTATATAGTCATAGCTATTTCTTTGTCTTTAGGGGCTACAATTAGAAAGAAGAAAAGTGTAGCACTACCCAGAAGTTTCACTGGTACTTGCTGCAGTCCCAGGTGAAGGTTTTAGATGTGAGAATCCTCGATTCTCCTTCAGAGTTAGGAAGAAAATGCTGAATCTGATTCTTCTCTTGTGTGCCAGTGTCACCTAGGGCCCTTTTCACACACCCCCCTCCAGTTCTGCTCCAGTTGTGCTGCTTCCTTAGCTGGTGTGTGCTGGGACCCAGGGCAGAGAGAGGAGCCGTCCCCAGTGCTCAGCAGATCCTGACTTTACTTGTGATCTGCTTAGGCAGCCTCTGCCAGCCTCTCTGCAGTCCCTCTGCCTTCTTGACAGAAGAGGGAATAGCTATTGCAGATAAAATTTCCTTCCCTAAAGGTGATTACTGTAGATTTAGTTGTTAAAACCACAAAGATCCCAAATAAACACCTGGGATATCACACGGCAGATTTCAAAAGGAAACCAAGTACATCTTCCTACAGAAAGATCCCACCATGTTACTGGCACAGTGTGTGGTAATGCTGGACCTTGCAAAAACAAATCATGGGAGTTTTGTAACGCAGCAAATGTGCTTGTCACTGGTCTTGGAAAGGTTTCTATGACTTTGGCTGCTAGATAAAAAGTAGAATTACAAGGTTATAAAGTCAATTGACCAAAAGCAAAAACCTTACACGGAAGATTTCAGCCATGTTGGCTGGCAGGCCGGGTCTTTAACCTTTACAAACTTAAAAGGCTTCCAAATACTACAAAAAATGGATCTAGTATGAGGTACTGCTCTTTCTAATATGCTGATTTGTTCCTTGAATTTTCTCCAGTTAAAACTGGGGGGAATTCTGAGAAAGGGATAGTGATGTCTTTCAAGCAAGAGCATTCCCATTTGTCAGCTCTCTTTTTAGAAGAGTAATTGAGAAGGAACATCTTCCTGGGGTTTTGTGGAGAGAGAGCCCCAGCACAATCACAATTGCCTTGACAGTCATTGTAATAACTCTGCTAGACACTAACAAGGTGTAAACTCTCCCCAGGCAGTTCATTCCCTGATGTGATACGATTTTTGTTGTGTGATGCCCTTCATTACATGCTTCATGCATTGTGTGAGAGGCATTGCTTTCAAAGCTGACAATGACTCACAGGAACAGGACTTGGAGAGACCCTCATGTTCCATGTTCCACAGGCGTCGACGCTGCATTTGGCTTTCCAAACTAGCAAACTCAAGAGGAGCAGCACAGCTGGCTGCGGTTTAAAGACTGGAACCGATCTCAGCTGTGAACAGGGTTAGCAGAGGACAGATCACTCCTCCTCCTTTTTGAAGTGGGTGGTGCCTTCCAGTGAGAAGCTGCAGTAACGTGAATTAAGAAACAGTGTGGAGCAGCACTAGCTTTGGGCCAGCTGGGAATGATAAACCCTCATTTCTGGCAGCATATGCTTACAATGGAAGAAAAGCTATTTGAATGATAGAATAAGTGGGTCTAGTCTGTGCAGTGGCCAGCTCTAACATGCTGATTTTTTCACCAAACTTATCTGTACTGCCCAGGTGTTCCCTCAGCAGCTTTTTTTCCATGTGATCCTTTTCCCTCTGTATATGCATCCATGTCACTGCTTTAAAGGGATACCTCTGCTTTTGTGACAGAGAGAGCAGTACTTGCAACTGAATGGTGATGTCTGAACACAAATTTTATAAAAGTCAATTATTGGGAACCTGAAATATTATGTTTATAATAGCTGTCCCAGAGTGGTTGTAACTTCAACTGCATATTGTGGTTTTGGCAGGGGTGTTGACTCTTTTTAGCAGGTGGTGTGGGGCTATGTTTTGGATTTGAGGTGAGAATACTGTTGATAGCACACAGGTTTTTGGCTGTTGCTGAGCGGTCAAGGCCTTTTCTGCTCCTCACACCACGCCACCAGCAAGCAGACTGGGGAACACAAAAAGCTGGGAGGAGACACAGCTGGGACGGCTTACCCCAGCTGACCAAAGGGATATTTAGGATGAGGTCTCAAGTTGTGCCAGGGGAGGTTTAGGTTTGATATTAGGAAAAATTTCTTCACGGGAAGGGTTGTCAAGCATTGGAACAGGCTGCCCAGGGCAGTGGTGGAGTCGCCATCCCTGAGGGTATTTAAAAGACAGGTAGTGTTGAGGGATGTGGTTTAGTACTAACTTGGCAGTGTTAGGTTAAAGGCTGGTCTTGATGATCTTAAAGGTCACGTCCAACCAAAATGATTCTATGTTTACATACCACATCACATCAGGCTCAGTATATAAAGCTAGGGGAAGAAAAAGGGAGGGAGAGCTGTTTGGACTTAGGGTGTTTGTCTTCCCCAGGAACCATTACACATGATGGAGCCCTGCTGTCCTGGGGATGGCTGGACACCTGCCTGCTCACGGGAACCTGTGAGTGAATTAATTGTTTTGCTTTGCTCGCGTGTGCGGCTTTTGCTTTACCTGTTAAACTGTCTTTATCTCAGCCTACAGGGGTTTTTTTTCTCACTTTAACTCTTCCGATTCTCCCTCCGATCCCAACTGGGGTGAGTTATTTCCCTAAATACATAATACCATGAAATAAATGTAATTTAGCCGATTTAATAACGCGGGTTGATCTAATTCAGTTATGCCCGTTCCCTAAAAACCCCAACCGGCTTCTGGGGGTGGCCGAGCTCCGGCGTGGTTCTGTCCCCCCTCCCGGTGGCCACCGGGGGTCGCCCACGCTCCGCGGCCGGTCCGGACCGAGCGCTGCCCGCCGCCGGGCAACCCCGCTCGGAACCTGCCAGCCCCGGGGACGGATTTGGCAGGGACGGCGATTAGAGGAGAGCCGGGTTTCGGGGTGGTGATGTGCTTGGTGTCAGCAGCCCTGGTGGGTGGCTCGGACTTTGTGCAGAGGGTGCCGTGGGATTTAAAACACGTTTCCTCAAGTGTCTTGGGATTTAAACACATTTCCCTCAATATTTCTGGAGCAAACGTGGCCTGGCTTCTGGGCTGGCATCCCCAGCAATCCTGCCTGCTTAATCAAACAAATTCCCCAGGATTTCTGTGTGTGCTTTTGTTGACCTAAATAATAAGTAATTGCTAAGATATGTTTTTATTATTATTATTATTAATAAAGCTCCCATGAAAATTATTTGAGCTATTTAAGCCTTTGTTTGCTTGCTAGATTCTTTTCCAGCTTCAAAACCATTAAAATATGTTTAATTGCCCTTGAGATATTAAACTTCTGCTTCCTAGAAAATAATGTCTAGAAATTATAATATAGTCCTTGATGTGCCAACACTTTTTTTTTTTTTTTTTACTTCTCGACCAGCAGCTGAGAGTTTAAGTGAGAGCACTTAGGCAGAAATACCACAGATCTAAAAAGTAACTAGATTCAAGCATGGCAAGAAATAGGTTATGTATGAATCTTGCTGTTCGCAGGAAAAAATATTTTAGAAATGTTGCTGACATTGTGATATAGCTGAGGTTAACAGTATATTAGATGTTAATGTCACCAGGCTGTTTCATTTTCCAGCACAGCACTTGCCATCTTAAATACCCCCGGGATAAACAAAGATCTGTATTACATTGCCTCAACGAGTAAAGTCATGGTTCTGCTATTACCACCAATTCCCAGAGATGTCCAAACGGAGCCCCATTTTCCTTCTGATTCTCCAGGGCAGGCAGCTCCAAAACACACAGCAACAGGGGCTCTGCCTTAGGGATCCGAGTCTAAATTGGGCATTTCAGAAGAATATTTCCACTCTGTGTGCCCCAAAGCATTTGGCCTTGTGTAAGGACAAGAGGCTGGAACCCAACCCTCTTCCACTGCTACTGGATCATCCCCTTCCTAACAACTTAGTCTGAATGTATTCTTACAATATCATTTTTCTTGTTTCACAGTTATTATTCCTACGACTGTACTCAAACAGCGAGATAAAGCATTTCTTCCACACACCCCTGAGATGGTCCGTACACTGGCAGATTTGTTGCACTTTTTCACCTTGAACCCAACATGTGAAGGGGACACAGCAGATCTGAAGACATGTTTTGGAAAGTAATGTCCCTAGTTAACTAGTTAAGGTGATAGAATTGCTTGAAGAGGCTCCCTGCCACCTGTGTTTGAGTACGTGTTTGTAGCTATAAGTGACTTTTTTTTTTTTTTCCCACTGAGAAATATTTTCTATAGGCAGATTGTAACTGGAGATATGATTCAGAAATTAGCCTAAGCAATACTGACCCAAATGAAAACTTGGGTAGAATGCTGGAGTACTACAAATCATCAGTTATTTAAGAAGGTTTCTCAAATAAAAATAAATCTAACATATGGGGCAATCTGTTCCATCCCAGTTGGAGACATCACTTCCTATCACTGGAAGCAGAAAATAAATATTACAGCATAAAGTTGCTTTTGCAAGATCCTAATCTTCTCCAGAGAATGAATTATAACCTTGCCTTACTTTGCAAGCACCTTTAATATTGGTTCATTGTTATTTTTGTCATTTTTTCCCTTCTAATTTTTTAAATCTCATTTGCCAGTGAGACTTGATACATGGTTGAAAGTCCTTTGGGAGAGGAATTGTTTGGTTTTGCTTAATAACTCTTTAATGACTAACACAGCAGGACTTCTCAGTATCACTGTAGCCTCAATAAATGGAAACATTAAAGGTTTCTGGATAAGTAATCAGGCTTGTACCGAAAAATGCCATACTGGTTTATTTGTCTCCTTCTACTGGATTATGCCAGTGATGTCAAAGGACCTCCTGAGCCTAAAATAAAATATAATGTAGTGCACAATCAGAAATGCGCATTAATGTATTTCAACTAGTATGGTTTTCATGTGCAAGAGTACCTCTTATAAGGTATACTGGTATTTTTATTCTTTTTCCTGTTCACTAGTAAAAGTTTAAATCTCATTAGCTATAAAAAAACCCCAAGGAATTATTAGGAAATGAAAACAAATGCAAGAATTCTTTGTTTGCATATTCGTAGGCTTTCCAATTCATGTTGTGCTACTTCTTGACTATTATATGCAGGTTTTTTTTCTTTCCCCAAAATAGCTGTGCTAAGTTGGCTACAAAGATGGGCTGTGGAGACGATTAAGGATAGACTTGCTTCCATTGAAGGAAGGACTGACTGAGTCACGAGTCTTCAGCCTGGAGGAGGTAAGGTGGCTGAGGGAACGTTATGACAGAAGTCTGTAAGATGGTGGGCATGAACAGAACATGATTATTCACAATCCCTCACTCTTCCAGACCAAGAAAGCAACAAATTGTACATCTAGTGGGTAGCTTGAAAGAGATAAAGGGAAATAAAACATATAGAAAAACTGCAGAACTCATTGCACAAGTTGATGCGAGTGTCAGAATTTTGTGCTTGTTCAGAAGCTCTCATATATTTGCAGAATAAGAAACTATCCAGGTTATTAAATACAATGATACCATTTCTGACTTGAGGTAAAAAAGGGCAGAACACTTATTGGAGGAGTTTACAGGGGAAATATCAGCATGTATATCCTATTCTAGCGACATAAACGTGTGGTGCTGGCCACTGTCAGAGACAAGATGATGGGTGAGATGGACATTCAGTCTGAGACAATCCGGCTGTTGAGGGTCTGTCATCTTCCACTGCCCCCTGGTTTATGCATCTCATGTCTTTCACCTTTACAACTTGTATCTTTACTTTATCCCTGGAGTGATGATTCTTGGTCTGATGTTGAGAACCTCTGACTTTACACATCTTTGTGTAATTAATGTGAATTAATTTGCGATTAGAAACCACTGTTTTTGCCCACACATTTTGTGTAGTAATAATAATAATAACTCAGTGGCCAAAATGTCACTGAAAACTCAGAGCTCTCTTATATGCAAATGTTCAGCGGGCAGTGCCAGTGATTTAACTTTGGACTTGAGACATTTTGATGACTTGTCTCAAAATTAGGAGCAATAATATTGCTTTTTAAATTTTTTTAACAAAGAAGTGTGCAGTATGTGCTCTGGACTGTTGTCATCTTGTGTAGACTAGACACTTGCATAATTGTACATGTAGCATATAGATGGATAGTTGCTATTAACAGATCGGCCCTAAGAAATACAGCCATCATACATCAGTTTCTACAGACCTTTAGTTTGTTTTTCAGTTTATAATCTAGTTTGAGTAGCTCTGAAGCATGGAAATTTAAAATGGTACTTTAGTAGTCACAACTGCTGATGATCTGTTACTTCAGCTGCTTCCATGTTTCTCACTTCTTTGGCTGACTCTTCTCCTCTGGGGCTGAAACCAGCAAAGTTCTGCAGTCTAAGAACACCATGGTGTTCTTATCTAAAGGCTAGTCAATCAGTGCGGAAGCTATGCATGAGGAGATTAACCACCATAGCTTCCTTGCCTTGCATCCAGGTTCACTTGCTGCTGGTACCAGACTGTCCTTGAGAGTTCAGAGTTGGGAAGAGAGGGGTTGTTTCTTTCCAGTAGCATGTATCAGAAATCCCAGTCATCTTTTCTTGCTTTCATTCTCAGATGCCTTTTTCCTGAACCTGTTTTAAGCTGTCTCCTTCTGAATGGACACTTCTACTGGATACTGCCTGTATCCCAACCTGCAGAAAGTTGAACTAAAGCTCCTGACCTCTTCTGGTGAGGTTTGCCTGGTTGTTTTTCTTCCTCTTTCTTTTTATCTTCTACCCTTCATTCCCACCTGGTTTGATGAGGAGGGGAAAAAAAATCCATCTTCAGGAGCACCAAAATGCAGATCACAAGGTGTTTCTGCTCTGGTTCTGGCAGTGCAGGCTGGGAGTGCCTGACTCGGGATGTTGAGAGGGACCTGACCTCTCCTGGAAGCCCAGTGGTGCAGTCCCTCACCGCTTTTGCTACCTCAAAGGACTTCTACACCTTCATGAGTTTGTTTGCAGTGCTGTCAGGAGCACTTTTTATGTAGAGTCTGTAAGTCTGATGCAAATCACCCCTTTCATCCTCTGGTTTCCTCCTCCTCCTCTCCCATCTAGAAGTGCTGTACAGTAGATGGCTGTCCCAGTCTGAGCTGTAATCCTGGAAGTTTTTTCTGACTTGTGTTGCTTTACAAAGTTAAAAAGAGAACAGCACTATTTATAAGTACATTATGTAAACATTAGCAGCAGAGGTCCAGCTGCTTAGCAGTCAATTAATTTGGTTCAGTCAATATTGCATGGTACATAGTTTTGTTTGCTCGTATCGTAAACACATCTTGCCCTTGAGTACTTATTTCATTTGACTAATTAAGATCTACTTCTAAGTGCTCCCATTTTGTTGCCAGGCAGGCTCCCTCAATTTCAGATACAGCTGTTGTACTCAGTGAGAAAAGACAGTTGAAATCCAGGTCCATCTGGTTTGTGCTCCATCGTGTCTGGCCAAAACCTGCTGCTGTTTAAGGCAGCAGGGCCGCTGCTTTCAGCAGGACTCGGGCTGCAGATGCACGAGGACACATTGTGTTTTCTGCTTCTGCCAGCACGGCTTGTGCAAGTACACCTTATATTCCCATGCAGTGTTGTGTTCTCCTTTTAAAAATGTAATTACTTAATTCAGGGGCTTAAATTTTTCAGAGAGGTAAGTACTGAGGTAAATAGAAGGCCAGTGCACTAGGGCTTTTTAGATAAATGATGAGAATGAGGTTTTCATGGTGGTCTCAGTCACTGTTCTGACACTGTAAGTAGCTGAATTTTCAGTTCGTGAGCAATTGTAGGAAGATTAAAAGCTATACAAAATTTTTTCTTCAGGCAAAATTAAGAGTAATTGAATGAAATACAGTACTTTTCTAAACAATGTTAATTTCAAATAAAAATACCAACTGTTGTGACTCTTGAAAATGAAATATTGACTCTTTTTAAAAAATATATTGCACTTTTTCAGCATGCATATTTTGCTAAATGGATTGCTAAATATTACTGAATTGATACAATTCACTGCGGAAAAGTCCTTGCCTGAAAAATACCATGTTGTTCTTTTTGACATTGTTACAAGACTATAAAAGGATATTTAGATTTGACTGTTGTTTGAAAACTTTGTCACCAATCCACTTCTGTAACAGTAGGTAAATACTAGTTCTGTACTGCCAAGAAATAGGAGAAAGAAAGTCCTACAAAGAACAAAAACTTAGGAAACAGTACATCCAGGTCTGTACTTGGTAACAGATTTATAGCTGTAACAGGGGGAAAAAAATAAAAGGAGCTTCAGATTGAATCTGGTCCAGGTTCTACAGAAATGACTCCCCTTGATTATGAAGGTAGAATGGTATTGACTTCTCTGAGGAAATTTGCTTCCACTAAGGCACTGAGATAAGCGACCAACATTTTAAACACCTTGACACATGCTGTATGTCACCGCTGGGCTAAGCAGCATGAGCCCCTGGCATTTTTTGGGCTGCCTGTGTTGCTGAGACTGATTTGTGCTAGTAAAAGGTCTTACAATCAAAGGACACTGAATAATTTTCTGTGCACCCTCATCCTGTTGATACAAGTTCCTGCCCACAGTAAGTGTGTGAAATACTTGAATTACAGGCTCTGTTGCTTTGACCCTAACCGCAGATTCAAATAAGGCAGTCGTGCTCTGTGTGATTTGGGTTAGAAATGGTAATATGTTAAATAACCGTGTGTTTTCTCAGGAAGAACTCTCCATAGGTAATTCCGTGTACATAGACACTTACAGAATATAAATGAATGAGAATGGAGATAGATTGCTGAGGAGGTTAGCCATATATTCTGAGTTAAAAGTAAGTCATTGAGGGTATTAGCCAAAATTGCGCCTCACCATCAGGAAGAGATATACTGGACAGCACTCTAGTAACCTTTAGGTGCTGCTTCGTTAGCTCGGATCTGTACCTAGAGTGGCCTTTCCATTTTCCCTGGCCATCGGCGCTATGCAGCCCTGATTCTGGTGTCCAGTGTGAAACGAATCATTGTCTAACTCAGTGTCCTTCCACACGCTGATGGAGAGTTGGCCCTTGTACAAACCGGGCTTGCACTCCGGTGGCAGCAGGTCCTTCAAAGACTGAGGGGGACAAACATGCACCTCTGCGCAGGTGGTTCCTGCGTTCCCAGGCAGTCTGGGAAACTTGGTGCTCCTATCTCCTGATGAACTGAGGGGCTGCCAATCACCAGAAAAGATAAATCCAGTGAAAAATCATATAATTGTGAATGAACTCTTCAAACACAACTGAATTGCTCGATGTTTTCTTCTTGAAGTTTCCCACACACTGTGGTTTGCTCATAAGGATCGTTTCTTTGTACAGGCTACCCCTGCACTTAGCATTTGTTGCTTTAAGTTTACAAGGATGATGAATAAGTAAATAAATAAAGCTGTTGGCAGTGGTAGAAGAAAGCTAATGGAGGAAGCATTAAGAATTTTATCCAAAGGACTCTGTTGTGTTCTCTGTTCTGCAGAGCAGATTCCTGAGCGCTGGAGGACTCACATGTAAGAATAATGCAGCTTAATAAAACTGCTCCATGCTAGTGTTGCGCCAGGTCAGGTAAGCATTCTTTCCACATGGAGACTTGAGGCATTGTGTTTTGTTTATTTGTATTATTATGGTGCCAAGGAGCTACGAGTATAAATAAAGACACAGAGTGTATAGGCACTGAACAGCAAATTTCTCAAGATTTATAATATCTGTAAACTCGGGTGCATTTGGGGCAAGGCTTCATTCTCACAAATTGAAATAGATCCATGGGTACCAGAATCTTCCAGTTTGTTCTGGGTTTTGTTTATTTTGTATGGAAAAAAATTCACACCTTGGCAGAAAACAAGTAAATATATAAACTGTACTTATGGCTGTAGCATCCTAGGAAAATTGCATTATCTCAAAGCACAATATGCCAGCTCTTCCAAAAATGTGATATGACCAGGCACAGAGATTATTTTTCCTGCTGCTCTGCCTGCAGAAATACAGACTCATTTAAGAGCACAGCTGTTTCCTGAGAAATCAGCCCCTCTTTGAAATGAACTCTGATTTTTGATAAGCAAACCCAGCTTTTCCTTTTGCTCTTCCCCTGGCTGAAGGCTGTCAGAGGCTGGAGACTGAGACCCGGTGAGGCTGTGCTGGGAAGTGACCTGGCCCCAGCTTTCCTGTCCTCTAAGGTCACCAGGGGACAGCCTGGGCCCTGTATTGCTACCTCTGAAGCTACAGAGATGGCAATAAAATGAGAAGAGCAGTCAGTGAGAATAACTCTACATTCCTCCATGTACAACAGAAGAGTGCTGAAGATATACCAGGCCGGTAACTCGGCTAATTTCATGTGCTCACACGCTGAAATCATTGAGTGTCAAGTATTTGCCATTAAAATCTATGCATCCAGAGAGAAGCAAGCCATCCATCTTTTTGAAAATGAAAATGAAGAGACATATAGACTATACTGTCAGCATCTGAGTAACTTCTAAATTTGTGTGCACTGTAGAAATATGTTGTGAAAGTAAAGTAACTGGTTTGTAATCCTCTGGGGAAAGAAATCTTTCTAAAATGTGGAAACAGAGCAGTCACTGTGGCTTAACACTAGTGCAGTGTGAAGAATGAATTATCTTAGCTCAGTGACTGACTTAAAAGATGAGCGGTAAGGAATGACTTAAAGTGAGCCAAAAATACATTTTAAATTTTGATGTGAAAAAAAATGAAACATACAGTCCTGTTTGGGTAATTTCTCAGTTTCAGTATCAACAAGCTATTTGTGAATCTGCCTCTCAGAGCGTCTGAAAAACAACTCGCTCAGCTCCACGGCTCTCTGCTAGTCTTTCTGTCCCTGTGATGTTTAAATCTGCTGCTGTGGCTGCTCATGCCGTAATTTGAAATCCACTCCTGTTTTGCTGCCAGCGTGCCCTCTGCAGCTCAGAAGGATGGCATCTCGGCTGGGTCGGAACATAATGTGGATCTAGAGACCGCCGTGTGCGTGCGGTGTCTCCACGGGAGATCCTCCTAAGAGTGACTTTGCAGCGATACAAGCTCAGGGTGTGCGTTCTGCACAGGGTATATGGAGCGCCCCAGGGTGCATTATTCTGAACGTCTTTAGAAATGGTTGAAGAGTGTTTCAAATTGCAAAATGTGTTGCCCGGAGGGCAGTCACTTTGCTGTCCTGATGGGCAGTGTACGGGATGACACCAGCAGCCCGTGTGTGCTGGTCTCTGTTCCTGTTCTTGCTGGGATATTTCCTGTGGTGCTGTCCTGCTTGTTTTATGATTGTGCTGCAATAATGTGTGCTTTTCTGTTTTTCTGGTGTTAACTCTTCTTCTGCCAGGCTTTGTGGGAGCTGGCTGCTTTAATATGGCATATGATCCATGGCAGAGCCCTTGTGAAATAAAGCATTTTGTGCATGTCATAGAGCAGGCAGCAATGTGAGTACAGAAGAAGGCAGGGATGGAGACCCACCTGCACGCTGTGAATTGGATGAAATGCTAAGAACCTTGTATCGCTTATGGCTGGCAGGTTAAGTCAAGGTAGGCAGGCAGAAACTCTTCTGCCTTTTGCGTTCAGTTAGTTAATCTCAGCCAGATCCCACTGTTTGAGTGGTCTGAGATTTGGAACAGATACTTCACCCTCTCTCTGCATGATCCACCAAGTTTGAAAGAAATTTGAGGGTGAGTATGTGTATTTAGAGCAGTTAAAGGAATTGGCCAGAAACAGAAGAGAGTCAAAGTGGAGAAAATGAGTTGTTTTTTTTTCCCTAGGATTTGCAGGACCCGTGGGAAGCGACACATGCTGGGACAGGGGTTTATGGCTGACACATCTCGTGGGGGAGCAGGGGGTGTCTGACAGGCAAGTGAATGAGAGAAGCTCTTCACTTCATGTGGCAGAACCCAAGCAACTCTGTGGAGTGGGACATGCCCTCTTTAGAAACATCAGAAAGATGGAATCTCTTAAAAAAGGCAGAGTTGAGTGTCCTTCCAGCCTTTTTTTAACCAGCAACTGGTTTTTAGAATACTCTGAGCAATGAGCTCCTTTGGGAGGGAAGAAATTATGCTTTTTGTGGAAGGAATTTGATATACTCGATGAGAAGAAGCAGGATGAGACCAGATGCCCTTTCAGGGGTTTTTGGATACTTTAGGGGAAAGACCTGAGTGGATCCAGCTCAAAGCTCCTGCTGCCTCAGGTACCAGCACAGGCATATTCATTGGTCAGTTTTTATTGCCAGGCATGAATAAATTACTGGATATTTGGTGCCCACAGACAGGCAAAGGAAAAGCTGTTTGGGAAAGCTTGGATTTAAGATGGGTTTTTAATCTCTAATAAAAATAGCCCTTTTTCTTTGAGGTGTAGGTTCTTACATCCTTGGTAGTTCAAATGAAATCATACCCTGGATCAATGCAATCTTGTCTCAAGCAAGCAGCTGTGATAAATCTGTTCAAATCTCATTCTGTCAGACCACTCTGTGCCAACAGAGGTGATAATGAATGTTTAGGTATGAATACAGTTGTTTTTTCTGGCAACAAACTATGCAGAGGTTCAGTGAAGTATTTTATTGATTCACTTCAGGTCGGCCGTGCTTTCATCAAAGCGTTACATATATTTAGTGTTAGGTCTATTTCTGTGTGAAGCAGGGACAGCCATAAAAACAGTGGAGTCAAGGCAGAATTGCTGTTTTCTATCCTGTAAAACCAATGAAATAAATCTCCTTTTCCCCAACTTGCTCTGTTCAGCTTTCTGTGGGCTTGTTCAGTTCTCCCACACAAGCGAAGTGGTTTCTAAGGGTGCTGCTGACGAGGCTAACGCATGGTTCAGTGTTGCAGTGTCGATCCCTGAATCATGCTGCAGCACCACAGTTGTCATAGAGACACAGATTTTTGAGACCAAAGGGACAGTTCTCATAATCTGCTCAGACCTGTTGTAAAACACATAGGACCTTGCCAATAAGTAAATAACTTTGCCAAATTGGAGTGCAGCCTGGCCCTCCCTCTCCTGTGACAGTGAAACACATTTCACTTAAGTTTGGGGATGCTGGAAGAGAAACCCCAAGTTTCAGAAAAAAAAAAAGTCAGAAAAAAAAGACTTTTTTCCTCTGGGTGAAAGCCAGGTGCAACCTTAGTCCACAAAGTTGCACCATGAGTGTGATACTGGTGACTTCAAAGGGAAAAAAAGAGTATTAGAGTGATAACAGTATCCTGTCTCACCTTCTAGGTGGCACGATGAGGTGAGCACTGGTGTTTGCAATGAGGGGTACTGGAGTGGGGCAGCTGTGAGCAGTCAGAGGTCTCTGAGAGTCAAGCACCGGGTGATTCAGCTGCAGCGGTTTGATGCTACTGTCTCCAGTCGTTTGCCTCCTCCTCCTGTCTGCTCGGTTTTCAGCTGAGATGTGTGCCTGCTCCTCACCCGTGCTGGTCCAGAGCCTGCTGGAGCTGCTGCCAGGGATGGTGGGCTTGTGCCAAGGCACTGGGTGGTTGTGAACTGCCGTAGCAGTTGTAACCCTTGCCAGAGGCGACCTGGTGCAGCAGAACAAACAGCTGGGGGATTTAACATCTTAAATTGCCAAGCTGACATCCGTCAGAGCTCACATGAGAGTGCCAGGCTACCTGGGTAACCGCCAGCCAAGTATTAAGTCTCCTCTGTCCCAGTATATGCTAATCTGTGACAAATGGATTGTTACAGATCCCAGCTCCACTGATGAAGCAGTTTCAGTTATAAAATCCCTTGATTTTATACACAGAAGTTTCCAGTGGCCATCGCAGTATTAGACACTGAAACAGGTGTAAAGCCTCTGCTCTGGTCTCCCCGGCTGTGGCTGCAGAATTTGGAACAAGGTGGACTGCTCGAGCAAAGCCATGAAAATGTGGGTGAAAACGTGTGCAACCAAAATGCTCTCCTCCTCCTAAATGTATACATTTCTCTGGTTGTCAGCTGCACAGACACAGCTTCTGCAGTCCTGTAAGATAGCTTCAGGGAAGTTGGAAATGTAATTTTTTAATGAAAATAATCTGCTGGCTCAATATAAGCATGTATTATCCCTGCAATGACAGCTCTGCTGGAGGGGCTCGGTAATAGGGCAGCTTCTGTGTTTTTTTTCCCATTCCTGTGTGGCACAGTTGTTTTGCTGCTATTTGCAGTGCCTTAAATTACTCACTGGTAAGTATTATTAAGGGACAACTCTTAGCACGTTAGATTTTTTTTTTAGGGACTGTCTTTGGCTAATTTCCACAGCATCCCTGTGAGGTGTAATGACTCACTGCCTTTCTGCTCACAAATAGTGCTATGTGCATCTGTTCTTCCAGTAGCTTGAGAGCAATTCATCTGTGGTTCCTCTAGAGTGTGCTCCTTCTGCAGCAGGAGTAAGTCTGCCTTTTTAAGGGAACTCAAGAGAGGACTGGGTGGTGCGTGTGACAGTATGGGTGTGCTCTGGGGCTGCTGGAGAGCTCTTGTGGATGCTCTGGGGAGCACTGAGCTTGTGGAGGGCCAAATCTGTATCTGGGTTCCTGGGTTTAGAAGGGAGAAAGCACCTCAAGACAGGGAGAGGACTCACCCAGATGCCTCCTTCCTCCCGCCCGTTAGGGATGAAGGAGATCCTGCAGCTCTCACGTTAAGGGGGAGCAGGGAAGGAGGGGGGGCAGCCTGCAGCTTCTTTCTGACCTCACACTCATGCAGGGTCCAGCTACAGTCTGACGCTGGATGAATGAGTGAGACTGAATTAAGGAAGCAGAGGACTTCAAAACACAGGGAGGCAGGACGGTGCAGCGTGTAATGCTTACAAATCTGAGTGAAAAATCTGTTAACCAACACGCTTTCCAAAGGACGCTCCCCACGGAACCACTTGGCAGCCCTACTGTCCTTGTACATGGAATTAGAACAGGTAACAATTCTGATTTGCTCAGGAAGTCCAGGGGTTTTTTAGGGGTATTTAATGGTGGTGTGAGGAGCGTGCGATCCATCTTGGCCATGGTCTAGTCTCTCAGCATTGGTTTATCTGTCAGGCTTTTGCTTGCTGTCTCTGTTGCAGTCAGACTGCCTGAGATTGCACCTGCAGGTACCTACCTCCCTGCAGCCGTGCATTCACCTCTGCAGGAGAGTGGAGACCAGTTTAATAACTACTCCTCTTTAAATGCACAGCAGATGTTTTGCACACCCATACAGAACTTTGACTTGGCTTAATACCCTGCCTGTGTATTTTAGTTTAAACGCCCAATTCTACAGGCGTTAAACTCTCCTCATAAACATTTATCTTCATTTCTGAGTTAATTTACAGTGTTTCTGCTGATCAGATCTAATTTAAATGGTGGGTCTGAGGAAAGGGCCATTCACTTGGAACAAACATTTGAAACAACTAATAAAAAAGCAGAGAGGGAAGATTCTCAGCGTGAGTTGCGGTGGTTTAATTGACAAAGTAGAGCCGTGCCAGTTTTCACCAGCTGAAGATCAGACATGTTACTCCTGTGTCAGATTACCTGCTGCTGAGAGCTACTAGATTTAGGGCTATTAGTGTTGCATAGATTTACATATCCATACAGCTCTTTTTTCTATGTGTTCGGTTTAGTTTATTGTTTTCTTTCTGCACGCATCAGGCCTGCAGGATTACTGGCAGGATAAAAATGCTGTTAAGAAACAAAGTTAGGATGGATAGAAGGTGAGTGTTACTGTTGTCACGTTCCTGCTGAAGCCAACAAGGCTGTAGGTAGCAGGAGAAATTCAGTGGCAATGGCAACTTAGAGCATATTTCCTCAAAGTAGCAAATATCATTCAGTGCTGGTTCCCATGAGCTGTACTGCTCTGGGAGCTGGTGTCATGTGGGTTATACAATATAAAAATGAACAAAACCACTGTCCAGTGCTTTGAAAATGGTCTGGCAGTGCACACAGCGCACAGCATCTGTCTAGCAGTGAGAGATGCTGCTTGCTGTTACGTGGGCAGCTCCAGGACTGCTTAGTGATTACAGCACCATCTTCCCTGGGCCATTTATTTAAGGAACATTAGTGCCCTGGGGGTTATTTAGTTCCTGTCTCTTCCAAAATTGAGGTGGATAAGCCTTTCTTTCAAAGGGGTATTTTTTTAACCAAGAAAATGTTAACAATTTGATTGTCATCCTAGCTCTGTGAAGGTTTGGATACTGATACACCAGAAAGATGAAGAGCTGAAGAGTGATGCAGGAGCCGAAAGGGAGAGGCTGAGGGGGGGAATCTCATAAACTGGTTCCAGCATGGAAGAAAATGTCATATGCCTAATGCCCGTGGCACTGACAGAGAGACAACGGTCATGGTTATTGCCTCTTTATTCACCCTCTCCACTCTGTCCCCTGGTAGCTTTCAAGGGGATTAACAGGTACTGCTGAGTGCCAAGTACTCAGGACAACTGGCTCACTTGTACTCAAATGCCCAAGAAAGAAGTAGGCAGCTCTTCAGAACCCTGTGCTTCTGCCAAGTGCAGGAGCCATCACTTTCAAGGGGCTTAGACTTGCAGAGGAGAAAAGCTGCGGTGCGTTAGAAGGTATATTTTAGGTGGAGAATTGTCAAAGACACCAGTGCTCCTGACACGTCTACTACCTGTGGGCTTTTGGTAGCTGGTGGTTGTGTTTGTTCTTTGGGGAGGTCACGCAGTTGTTAGGAGAACTGGTCTAAATACTCAGGAGAAGTAATGCACTCTGCCAATTTTGGCCTGTTTGCAAATTGTGAATAAAGATTTTGTTAATTTCTGTGGATCAGCTCAACAAGTATTAGCGTGTCAACATACATATATTTGGAGACATGAATTATTTATAGCAAGTGCTCAAAAGGTCTGAAAAGCAATTTTCTTTTGGGGATGTGTGACTGGCCACATGAGTGATATGGTATTCTCTCATCCCCAATTGTGTTAGCATTTTAATTGCTTATTCCATCTGATGCTCATTTTGATTCTTGATGAGGTCTCAGTGGTAGTATCTCAGTCCATTCTCACCGAGCACTCATCCCTACGGAGCTTTGTTTATGTGAAAGCTTGGGAATAAAGAGTTATGAGCCAGTCAGGTGTCAGCCTGGTTTCGTTATCGGGGCTGACAAATGCTCATGTAGTTTGATCCTCTTGAGTCACGATTGTGCTGGGGACTTCACAAATATCTCCCAGCAAATAAATTCTGGTATGAATTCAGTATGAAGGCAAGTTCAGTATGAAGTTATCCATTTTGATTGCTGTGGTACTGTATATATATATATATCCATTTCCTCTGCTGATCAGGCAAAGTTACTGAATAGGACAAGGGGTAATGGCTTCAAGTTGCGCCAGGGGAGGTTCAGGTTAGATATTAGGAAATATTTCTTTAGTGAAAGGGTTATCAGGCATTGGAATGGGCTGCCCAGGGAGGTGGTTGAGGCACCATCCCTGGAGGTGTTCAAGAGAT
>JAOQGH010000032.1:66039439-66081438 GCA_025769975.1 Gallinago jamesoni | reverse complement strand
GTGGGTTTTTTTTTTTTTGCGTTTGTGTTTTTGTTTTTTTTTTTTTCTCCACTGGTTGGACTAGATGATCTTAAAAGGTCCCTTCAAACCTAGGTGATTCTGTGAATTTTGAAAATTTTTGAATATTAAGAAATGAGTTGTTCTCCAAAGGGACCCATCCCATGCCTGGTTAAGCTTAAGATAGAAGATGAGCAAAGCAGCGGCAAGCAACATCAAGAAAACTGTTTTGTGCCAAAAAAGGCAGAGAACTGGAGAGCCCAAGGATGAGCATGACAACTATGCAGCTTAACGAGTGGCTCTGTAGGTGGATAATGAGGTTCGGCCAGCGTTTGTGCTAGCAGAAAGTAACTGGGGAGACCAGCAGGGTGATGGGCAGCACTGGAGAGGGAGGTTACAATTGCCTGCTGCCTCTGCTTCTCGGGAATGAGAAGAAAATGGCTGTATATGTGTTCCTACACAGGGGTGTGGGTTTGCGGTGCTTCAGTGAACTTAGAGCAAAGTGGATATGGACGGGGCTGACTGAAAGCAGAAGTACAGGGAAAGTTAAAGTGTGTTGGTCTGGCAGGATGATTGATGACATGCACATCGACCTGGCCCAGGTTGCCACGCTGCTGCCTCTGCTGCGGGGTGTTCACTACAGTGCACGACCCCTGTCTCCTTCCAGAGGCTTGTACGTGTCCAACGGTGGATGGAGGATAAGCTGTTCTGGTGACTCAGGGCAGCAGCTGCTGAGGAGTTTCACACTTGGCAAGTCTGTCTCCCTGCTTCTCCTCCTGAGATGTCTGCCTACGGTGCCAAAACGTGAGGATCTTAAAAATAATAAACACCATTTTTGAATCTCTGAAGGAAGAAATGAGCAGGTTCTGTGCAGACAACGCTCTCTAGTGAAAAGAACTTTCATGAAGCCTGTGGTGAGAGTTTACTTGTCTGAAATCTTTTGCTGGTGAAATAAAAGGTTTGTTGTTCTCAGCCCAGCAGAGAATTTCTAAAAATCCCTATAAAATGATGTTCTGTGAAAAGGAGCAAAACCAAATAGTTCTTGGGGAAACATTTCAAGGTTCTTACCAAACAATTTGAAATCTAAATGAAAAGCTGCACCTCCACCAACTTATATTAAGGCTAATACTGATTAGGCACTTACAGAGAAACAAAATACTTCATTATGGGGAGTAATTTTGAAGGTATGTGTCCATTTCAGCGCTTTAAATAAGGCAATTTTCTGGTGCCATCAAGTAGAAATTATAAACAAGTATAAACATTGGGCTGAGAGCCCGTCGTGTCTCTCGGCAGTGCTCTAGACTGACTGAATGCTTTTTTTTCAGTGCTTGACAATCGCCACCTCACAGATATGTTGAGATATCTTACAATTATTTATATAAAACTGACAAAAACCTCCTCAGTCCAGAATTAACTGAAATCTTTCCCAGCAACATTTTTTAAGACTCAAAGTGATTTTGTCTTCTTTGGTTTAGACTTATGTATTTTATATTTGTGTTACAATACTATCAAACTATTTATACACAAATATTCCATTGTTTTTATACTGTGAAAAGTTTTTATTTTTCAAATCTAAGCAACTGAAGACTAGAGGAATCCTTTTGAAAATTGATGATGTGAGGTTTTGGGAATTTTAATCTCTTCACAGCAAAATCTTAACTCATGAGTTTCTGCAGAATGAACACTGTGCTTACCGGACTTATGAGAGCTTTTAGTTCCTCGAATGTGATGTGCTACAATGAAAACATCACTTTTGTTGATGACATAGGTATTGGCAAATTATTTTGGTTAATCCTGGATCAGCTTGTTTCGCTGTTTATTTAACACTTCAAACTATCCATCAAAGCAGAAGTTTAAATGCTAAAATTGTTCTTTCTCTGCAGTAAACTGAGCTGTATATTAATCCTTTCTAGAACCTCATACTTTAGAGAGAAACATTATTACAAAAAAAATATATCACTTTAACATGAAAAATGGAAATTCTCATAAAACTGCCTCATTATTTTGCCTTGGACTCTATGTAGTCTTAACCAGTTTGTTTAGACTGACAGCTCTGTGGTGAGTTTGACAAACTGGTCAAACTTGCAGCAGGTTTGACCAACAACAGAATAAAAATTATTTAAAAAAACCCCTGATAGGCATTTCTCTAAAGACTAGCATTATGAAAGGTATAAAGACATATTAATGACAAACTTTTGCAAATGCAGACCTTGATCCTGTGCTCATGGAAAACAATAGCAAAGCTCTCATTTACCTTGGTGCTGAAGGATCAAGTTGTTTCCTTTTATAATCTACCAGTGTTTTGGTAAGAGAAACTGATCAATCCTCCAAACACCATGTAGGACAAATGTTAATCATGATGTGAGAGATGAACTCACGGAGGTAAGGTAATTAATTCAGGTTCTGTGGTGATGAGATGCTGAAGATGGACAGTGCTTGGTTACTGTCCTCTGGTCTAATCATCAAGAAATACTCTTACCCCTTCCTCAACAAGAGATTTTGAAATACATCTTACAAGCTTTCATCAACCAATATTGTGAATTAAACACATTTTGGGGTTATGTATTATAGAAATACATTGGGCATGTTCTGTGTGCAGGCTTGCTGGACACACAGTTTTGAACAACTTGCTCCTGTTTTACCGAACCTGTGAATGGCTTTCAACCCACAGCTGTCATTTGGCCAACCCTTTCCCTCCAGCAACTTACAACTTTCAATTTCCAGTGTGCAGTTTTGTTCATCCAGAGGATATCTGCGTAGATCCATCATGCAAGCAGCTGTTGTTGTGATCCTGTAAGAGGAGGGTGAAAAAGATAATGAGATTTGAAACTGCACTTTAGTTGTTTGAGAAGGCAAGATTTTCTGTAGTGGTTTTTCTGTTTCTTTATATACAGAATGGTTATACACATGGATTCCTGACACACAGGGTTTAAATAACTTGTAAAGCACCATTAAATAATTTACATAGCACATTATACTGGTTACAGTAAAGCATCAAACCATATGCTGAATATTGTAGAGCAGGATTTTGACTGAAAACTGAAAAAAATGTGCAAAAGTGTACGGCATTCTGAAGAACATTTAGTGAGATGTCTACTTGGACATCATATTTATTGTTCTTAATTCAGACTTATTAAAATTATTTTGCAAATTGTTTTATTTATAACTAGTACTGCTGATTACTTTCTTTTTTCATTTTGTTGTCACCTACTGCTGTTTTAATTTTGTGTGATAGCTATGTGTATTTTCATCCATGCAGTGGAAATATTAGTAATAATATCTGACTCATTATTTTTATGGTTTCATAATTAGTTTATCATTAACTATGATAATTTAAAAGCATGTCTTAACAATGGCATGATGCAATCAAACACTTGTGAAATATAACATTGCATGGTGCTCAATGTTCATTACTCAATGAACATGGAGAGTAGCTGTGATGCCGGCTGGATCTTCCAGATCCTTGCTCCTTCTGGAGGGCGTGTGAGTTGATAGTTGGCCCCTGAAGGTATTCTTCACAGCCTAAGCTATGCTTTTTTGCAAGGCAGTTCCTCTCCTTTTGTTAGACTACAATTCGCAGAGCATCTAAGCAAATGTCTGCCGATAAACCTGTGACACTTGGGAGGAAGGTGAAGTGACTGCATGAAGATAGGTGACAAATCAGAGCTTTTTTTTGAAGCTGCCTTTAAGATACACACTTGTAGTGGTGCTTTCAAACTCACAGAAGTGAGTTATGGCATGCATTTGCCTTTTTTTTTTTTTTTTGATAGATGGGTTCTTAAATGCTTATAAAATTTCTGAAGTTGTTAATGGGCAAACTTAGCTTGTAATTTTATGGGTTTCTCCCTCACCCTCTTAAACAGTCCCTACCTGAGAAAGGCAGGTAACCTCTTTCCTTGATCTGGACTGGGTCCAGTTCCAGTTCCATGTTAATTAATGTCACAGGAACACATCTGGAGATTTTACTTTTGATGTGTTGAAAGCCAAGCCCACTAACATGCTGTATTGGGTTGATAATTCTTGCTGTCACAGAACTGACAGAATTAAAAGGAAAAAAAAAAAAAGCCACATTCTTCCTAACTGTAACATGCTTCAAATTATCCTAAGTCTACAAAATCCACCTGTCTACCTGTGTATGAAGGACCATCTAGCAAGTGCTGTTGTGAGAACCAGTCCATGAAACTACTGCAGAATACTGTGTAAAGTACTGTGGAAATGGTATATTTATGCTTTTCCTCAGGCTGATTTTTGTCACGTTAAATTGAATTGTATGTGTCTTAAGGGGCCTCCCTGGGCCACAGAGCTACCATGGCCAGTTATTTCCTAATGGCCACTGTACCTGCACTGCTGGCTCCTGCAGTTCCACATATCCTACATAAGCAGTAGCAATTTATTATTCTCTATTACTTCTGCAGTAGTAAACAATGCAATTGTTGTATACCTGAGATATAAACATTCCACATAATTATTTTTTTCCTGACAAATGTGGTGTTTTCTTGCTCTTTGTGTGTGTGGTGTGTCTGATCGCTGCTATAATCCAAGAATGAAAATGAATGTATATGTTACTAAGACACTGAACTGGTAAGTGAAGGTGGGCTCTGGAAGTAAACACTGTGGATCATGCAGAAGAAAGATAATAAAGCCTTAGTACTGGTTTCTGGCAGCAGTAAGTGATCCAAATCATAGGACCATAGAGTCACAGAATGGTTTATGGTGGAAGGGACCTCAAAGATCATCAAGTTCCAACCCCCCTGCCCTGGGCAGGGACACCTCCCACCAGACCAGGTTGCTCAAAGCCCCATCCAGCCTGGCCTTGAACACCTCTAGAGATGGGGCATCCACAGCTTCTCTGGGCAGCCTGTGCCAGTGTCTCACCACCCGCATGGTGAAAAATTTCTTCCTGATGTCTAATCTAAATCTGCTCTCTTCCAGTTTGAAACCATTACCCCTTGTCCTACTAATCTGCCCAGCCTGTCCATTGATAATTTCTCATCCTTCATCCTTGTTAAATCACTCCTTGTCTCTGTGTTACAAGGAAAGGTAAACCAGAAACACTTAATCTATGTTCTCTGCTTCCCTCAGCTCTGTTTTGCATTCCCTGTGGGGCCTGCAAAGTAATAGGGAAAGTCAAAGGTGGTGGTGGTGGTGGTAGTGAGCAGCTCTCCCCATCCTGACTAATTTAACCCCTTAGCAGCAGTGCTGAAGGCTTCTGCAGCCCTCGGGTACCACAGCAAGCAGTTGCTTCCAGGGAAGAGGGGAGGGACAGGGTTTTAGCTGAAGCTTTCCTAGATAAGATGAGACGGGAAGGACAACTGGAGACTGCTGCCAGGCAGGTAGTGGAGGGTGGCTGTCAGGAAGCTTGATGCTCATGGTTTCCAGCTGCAGAAGAAAGGATCCCGCTTCAACTGTAGAGTTGCAGCTTTGGAAGTGGTACAGTGCCCTGGGCAGGGGTGATGAGCAGTATCTGCCCAAGGGTTAGCCAGAGCCAGCAGAGCCTGAGCTGTCCGTGTGAGTGGGAAAAGGCAGGGGGTACCAGCTGGAGGCTGGTCCCTGAAGGGGAGAGAGAGGTTCCAACCATAGTGTGATGCCTCCTAAACCTGAAGGGGCTTAAACTTTATTGGGAATCTTAGGCTTCCTTGAAAACAGCTGTTTGTAATTACTTCAGGATCCAGCAACATTCATTACCTGTAATTCATAAATCTACCTTTCAAGCAGTTCTTTCTCCTTCATGATAGATCTCAGCTGTGTAAAATTTTTAATGGCATTGTGCTCTGGATAACCACGAAACTTGTTTGAGGAGATAAATTAAACCCAGCTGCAATCACAGTAATTGCTGTCTCGATTAAAAAAAAAAAAAATAGAGAGAGAGTAAAATCCCAAACCTGTTACTGGCAGCAGTCTCTCAGTGGAGAAAGTAACTGGTGGTTTGCACGTGCACCAGAAGCTTAAAATGAAGACATTCAAATGCAGAATACAAGGGTGTAATGGCAGGAAGGGGAATGCAATAGTCTGGAGATAGGGCAGAGCTGTGATAAATCTGTGTTCAAGAGGATTAGTCCTGAAAATCCCTGGGCACAAGCAGTTTGTGGCAATGGTGGAATGTCATGAGGTTTTGTAAAAGTTTAAGTGGAGGAGTAATCCTACACTTGAAGCAGAGCTATTTATATCTCAGAGTAAGACATGTTACTTCTAGGCTTTCCATTTTTATAATATTTTTTAAGTTATGTATTTTTCTGGTGCTGAGGTTATTGTTTTTGTTTGTACAGTATCTTTTGCCTCACTATCCTTACATTCTTTAGGTTCTTTTGAATACAAATGATAAAAATGGGATTATGCAAAGAAGAGAAGCAGTTAGGTGGAGATATATCATTATGCAACTTAATTTCATTCATGTCAGTACTCAGACATTCTCAGATGAAGTGAAGTTTGAACTGCCAACAGGCAAGATAAATAACATTTGCAAAAACGGAAAATTAACTGTTTTTTTTCCCTTAACTGTGGCTTGGGAATCAAGCTATCAGATCCCCTGCTTAGCTGTTATTTTTGTCTGACTCTGTGAATACCATATTCTTACTATATAATCAACTGCCTTTTTGCCAATAAAAAAAACGAAAAACAAAAAACAAAACAAACAAAAACCCCAAAACAAACATGAAGGAAAGTATCGGTGTCTACTATTTGCACAACTGACTTCCTTAGGTAACACTGTCAGAAGATTCGCTGCAGGGCAAGTATATCTTGTAGGAACAAACAGTGAACCTTAATATTTTGGGTTAATTCATCTGTGAGCAGTTAAAGTAAGTTCAGAATGAGTGCAGGACATGGAATTATGTTCCTGTACTTAGAGCATTTCATCAAAATGCTGTCAAAAAGCTGTTCCTCAATTCCTGGAGAAGAAATAGAAGCAGTATTTAAGACAGCAGTGACAACTAGATGTGGAGATGATCAGAGATAAACAATGCAAATTCTGTTTCACGTGAAACATTTCCTCCATTTGGAGGACAGGTATCAAATTTTAATATGTTCATTCTTTTTCTCTCAGTCAACAGACCATAAATTATAAATGTATATGAATATATGAACTGGGATAGACTAATTTTTTTTTTCCTTAAAAGCAAAATAAAATCTTTAAATCAAATAAAGAATAACTATGCTTCTCTTAACCACTGCAGGGCTGGGACTCTAGTACACACTCGAAGTAGACTTTCATGTCCTATGTAAAACGTTGCTTTTATTAAAGCAGTGTTAATTTAACTTCAGTGGTATCAGGGAACTTAATCCCGTAGCAGCTCTTTGACATCAGAAACTGATCCCATATCCCTGGTGTAATTGGCCTAATTTTTATGGAACTTGGAAGAATCTTGATGATTAAGATTTAATGGGATGCCTTGTAGGGAGAGTTATTGAAGGAACAGAGGAAGGCAGAGAAAATGTATATTTGAAGGCAGAAAAACATTCATTAAATCTGCGATTTTTTTTCTCTGTCCATGTAAAACCTTGTCCATGTACAGGGTTTACAGTTGTCGTGCCTGTTGACACTGTAAATTCCAAGCAAAGCCTGAGTGCTTGTCCCTGGGAGAAAATGTCACTGAGCCTGAAAACCTGGCCAACTTCTTGTGCTTGGAAGAGCCTACTTCCAGGAGGTATATTTGAGCATTAGCATTATTTGGGTTGATATCATGTATTTTATATAGTGTAGTGTGTACTTGTGAAATCTGTGTTCAACAGTCTGTGTCTTGCTTCTCTGGTCAAATTCTATTAAAGTTACATATATTAGTAAAATTGGGAAGGGCCAACAATAATGTTTTCATAGATCTCATTAGAAACTGAGAGAAAAATTGAAATACTGGCTCCTGAGCCAGATACAGTAAAAGATTTAGATACTTAGATTTAGATATGAGTACATTAGCATATGGAAACCAATTTTTTTAGATAGGAAAATGATTTAAATTTTTTTCTTTTTCCTTTTTTTTGTGTTTTTTTTTCTTCACAAAATCAGTAGGAAATATAATGTAAAATACATATCTGTAGGGAGACAAGCAGCCAGGTGCTAGGTCACTGCTGTAGACTACATACTTTGAGATAACATTCAAGTTTAAAAGGGAAGGTTTTGTATGGATTTAGGTTAGCAAGTGCAACACACATTTCCTTTTCATCTCGCTCAAAAAAACTGTAGAGTTGCATAAACATGAAAAAATAAAAAGCATCTTGAGGAAGATGTGTAAAGAGAAATATACATCTCAAAGAGTTAAAGCTGTAAGCAGCTGAGAACAGGGTCCACCATGAGAAGGGCCCAACAACCTTTATTATACCAGGTAAAGTGACTTGTTCAACTTTAGTCACACTAAGATGAGGCCAGGAAAAATGTGTCAGGCTTTGGGCTCTCTACTGTGTTTTATTGATACCCTGAACTAGTGTTTTCTTGATTTGCTTCTCCCTCATCTTTGGTTTTCATTGAGAAAAAAAGTAATCAAAAAATGGATTCAAACAGAAGAGAATAATTTTTCAAATATGGAAGTCATCTGGTGTGCCTTTCTGAAAAAGGTGTATATTTATATATATATGCGTGTATGTATGTGTAAATAAAGATGCTATTTATATTTTGGATTTAGCAGAGGGATTTGGACTTAACATACTCTAGATAAATAAACAGGAGAATGTTGGTTTTGTAATTATCTTAGGCAGAGCTCCCCAGCAAAATGGTGGTTCTGCAGTGGTCGGTCACCATAACCTACAGCACAGCCAGCTTCTGGCCGGGCAGAAGCTGACCTGAAATGCAGTCTGTGTCCTGGCTATGGCTCCCCCTGGCCTGCCCCGCTATCGCTTCCTCCTCCCCTGCCACCACCTTCCTTTTCTCCCAGTCTGCCCCTTTAGTCGCCCACATTGGACCTCAGATGAAATGCAAGCAGCTCAGCAGTAAGGTTGGGAACCTCAGGCATCAAAGTGTTGAGTGACTGGGGCAGTAGTATCTTGAGCTAGCGTAGCTGCAGCCAGAAAGGGACACGTGGTCAAATTCTGCAATGCCTTTTTAAGACGAAAAGAGCTGCAGTGATCAGGAAAAAAAAACCCTCAAAACCACTTCTGAAAAAATCAGAAGAAGAATTAACTAGAGTAGTACTGCTGGTGCCGTGGTACAGTAAAGGGCTGGGATTCTTGCCGAGACCTGGAGGAGTCATTCTGAGTTTGTTGTCTATCCCTGTGTACCCAGTAATGTTCCTGAGAGTGAATACACTTGTCAAATGCAGAGGAGGAATATTCAGTTTTCTCTGAGGTATAAATACAAATGTCTGCTTCCAAACAAAAAAAAACAAACAAGAAGGCATGAAAAGTTAAGCTACAGGGTGTCAAATTGATCAACTGCACTGCTTGAAATAAGAATGTTAAAAAAATGCCAAACCCCTTAATATAAAAATTGCTGTCCCCACAATGAACCAGATCTTTGAATGTGGAAGTGCCTAACCCTAAACAGCATAACCCAGCACAACAACATCCAAGTGAAGAGGTTTTCAACCTCGCACCTTTCACCTTTCAAGGTGTCTGAAGAAGCCAGGATTTCTTACGCCATACTATGTGTGCATTCTGGCCACCTTCCTGTATTTCGTTCACACACAACATAAACTTCTGTAGTCAGTGCCAAGTAGAAGTGTCTCAAAGGTTTAGGTAATCTTGGAGTTGCGTGCAGTAGGTGTTAAAATATTTTTGGGAAAGGGATATCACATTTCAGTTGTCCTAGGAGATTTACCTTGGCACTAAAACTAATAGTTTTTTTTTCTTAAAGAAACAAACCCTTGCTGAATAGTCTGATTTAGTCAGTAAATTAGTCACAGAATCATGGAGTTGTTAGAGTTGGAAGGGACCTCTAGAGATCATCTAGTCCAACTCCCCTGCTAAAGCAGCAATGCCCAGAGCACATCACTCAGGATGGCATCCAGCCAGGTCTTGAAGATCTCCAGAGAAGGGGACTCCACAACCTCCCTGAGCAGCCTGTTCCAGTGCTCTGTCACCCTCACCGTAAAGAATTTTTTCCTCATATTTGAGTGGAACTTCCTATGTTCCAGTTGAGCCCCTTGCCCCTTGTCCTATTGCTGGAAACCACTGAAAAGAGTCCAGCTCCAACATCCTTCGACCCACCCTTTAGATACTTATAAACATAAATAAGGTCTCCCCTCAGCCTTCCCTTGTCCAGGCTAAAGAGTCCCAGCTTCTTGAGCCTTTCCTTGTAAGGGAGGTGCTCCAATCCCTTAATCATCTTGGTTGCCCTACACTGGACTCTCTCCAGTGGTTCCCTGTCCCTCTTGAACTGGGGGACCCAGAATTGGATGCAGTATTCCAGTTGTGGCCTCACCAGTGTAGTTATCTCCTCTTTTCTTCTTAAAGAAACAAACCCTTGATGAATAGTCTGATTTTTAGTTGCCAGACTGTTCCATAGTACTATCACACATATCACAAAGTGGGTATGGGGCAAGGAGATTCCCCAAAATGGGGACAAAAAGGCTTGCTGGCTTGTGCCTTCCCTGGGGAGGAGACCCTGAAACTCCAGGGCATAGGTGGGAAGAGGAGGCAGTGGGGAAGGGACCTCTGATCTGGAGAGTAGGGGGAGAGAGGTGGTGGAAGAAAAGGCCTGTAAGAAAATATTTTGCTTTGATTGAATTAGAAACTTTTAAAATCAAACCCTTAAGCCAGATAAGTATTTTTTATAGATAAAAATCTTTTTTGGTTTGATACAGTGCCTCAGAAATAATTCAGAGTAGAATGAAGATGAGTAGTTTGCTTGTAAAGATCTAGAAATGTAGATTGCAAAAAAAACCCCACTAAAATGTTACGATGTAACTTTTTAAGTATTAGCAAAAAGCTCTCTTTGATGCTTGTAAGCCAAATTTCAGTGCAATGAGAAATTTTACCACGCAGCTATAAAGCCATGAAAATAAATTTTATAATATAAATCCCAAGGGAACTATAACTATACCAGGGCAAACAAGATACTTCAATAAAAAGTGCCTGAGAGTTGGCACTGAAATTTACTGCAGGAAGTAATTTAGTTTGACAGTGCAAGTATGTTGTGAGCCAAAAAGAAAAAGAGAGTGAGCCAGATGGGAAGTCCTTCAGATAAAGGAAGGTCCAAGAGTCTGATAACTAGTAAAGTAGTAGAAGTCTGGTAACTAGTTTTCAATCTGTTTTTAATAGAAAAAAATGGTGCCAAATCTGTAACTTTTTCAGTATCTCTATACAAAGCTTCCAAAAGTGACTAAATGCAAGAAGAGTGATGTTACTACTAAATTCCCAGGTGCAGATAATACCCGCAGATTGAAATACCCTGGCCAGGAGGGAATAGAGGTCTGCTAGATAGCAGCAGTGATGTTTGTGTCATCTGGTACCTTCATCTTCTGGGTGGCTTGGTTTTTTTGTTGTTATTTCCAAAATAAAACCAAACCAGACACCAAGATGTGTATTGTGTGTGCGTGAAGGAAAGACATGCACACGTTCAGATGTCTCCCCTCCTTTGGCAGAAGAGGAATCCAGGCAACTTCTTCCACACCCAGCCTGGTTTGTAGTTGGAAGGCTTCAGGACATGCTTGGTTAAAATGAGTGGTAAAAACCAGATATTGCTTCTGGGATCAGACATACTCCTTATTGACCCATCGCTATCTAACATCCTTGTAACTAAGGAAGATGTTCCTCGATTTTGGAAGTAGGGGTGGGGCTGGAGGAGAATGCTGTCATTTCTCTGAAAGTGCTGTGGGCCTCTTCAGGAGCATATTGCCCACATTGCTCATATTTCTTGACTTTTTCTGATGCCTGGCCTGTTGGATTTTCCAAGATGGGGGAGTCTGATCCTTTTCCAGAGGTTGTAGCTACATGTAGCTTCCACACATCAACATTACCCCTATCAATGCATCTCAAAAGAAACCTGCAATTGTGGGAGGGGAGGAATGTACAAAAGCAAGGATCCAAACAATTTCTTGCCTTCATATTTCCTGACTTTTTCTGATGCGTGGGCTGTTGGATTTTCCAAGATGGGGGAATCTGATACTTTTCCAGGGGTTGTAGCTTTACCTGTACACTGGAAAAGTGGGCCAAAACCAGGGGCTTCAGTACTGAATAAACCTGACTGAGAGACACAGAGCTCTGGTGATTTTAAATGAAGAGAAATGAAGTGTTATAAGCTTTCATGGGTGGCGTGGAAACTCTTTCATAGTTGAGAAGTTTAATTCTGTATTGATTTTGTGAGAAACAGTGTGAGAAACAGAATGCTTTTGAACGTGGCGTGCCCTCTGACTCTCTGTTTTGCAGTTACTGCTACTGAAACACAACACCTGTGGGGACCAGCAGAAAGGGCAGGGCTCTGAGACAGTAACTGGGAGCACCTGGGGAAGGACCTGCCTTGTTTTGTTGGTAGTGCGTGGCTTGATATCTGACTTCTTCTGGAACCACGAACTGAGTGGGGAGCTGCCTTAGAAAAAAACGGTAGAAAATACAAGTGAGTGCTACACTTATGTGGTGTTGGGTTGGGTTGGGTTTGATTTGATTTGATTTGATTTGATTATTTTTTGTTGTTGTTTTGGGGTTTTTTTTTGTGGAAATGGCTGACCAGGCTGAGTGTCCTTTTAAGGTGTGAAGTTACAGGCTTTTTGCTGAAGGTAGATGAGCCCTGCTTCTATTCAGGCTACAAGAAAGGGGAAATTAGCAACTAATCAATTGCAGAGAAATTTGACTTTATACTTTTAAGGCTTCCTGGTCCTACGTTGTTTGAAACTACGGTCCTGGCTCCTAGGAGGGCTCAACAGACAGGAAAGGCAGCATTTTCTATAGGGGTCCTGTGGAGGAAAGAAGGAAAAGTAAGAGGCAGGAGGAGCCCTGATGCAAAGGAAAAAAGTCTTCCACTTGAGTCTGTGGTTAGTTTTATGGCTGCGCTTACTTATAATGAGCTGCCCTATGAAATTTATTAATGACATGTATCACCCAGGAGAGATTGCAATAGTAGCAATAAATGGCTTCCTACAGCGTGACATTGTACTGCCCTGTGCTTGTAACTAACTGCAAGACCTGTTATTCATTAAAATATACTTTTATTGCTTATAGAAAAGATTTTAAATTATTAAGTCTTTACAGACCGCCCAAGCGATTCTTAATATAAAGTGTGATTGATTTCTGAAGGTTTTTCTCAGGTCTTTGGCATTCACTGTTTTCCCCTGTTCTCCCATCCTGACCAGACAGTGAGTACACCTCATTTGTTCCAGGTAGATAGCTGAATGTGAAAACTAATAATTCCAGTCAGCGAAGCTGGCAGCATAATTATGTCTTGATACATATGTTGTGAGGAAGCTCAAGCGCATCTGGAGAAGCCGAGCTGCTGTGGTTAATCTACTGTGTGCAGTGACTAATTTCATTTTCATTGGGTGAAATGAAAATCTTGCACTAGGACCTTAATGAGAGGATCTTTGCATTTGCCAAAAATATTGACCCCGCTGGCACTGTAAAGTGTGAATAAATAAATTGGATTTCCGTTTTGCGCATCCATGACTTAGGATGAATGCTGATGTGATTTTTGTGTAGAAAACTGATTGATGATCATGCCCTGTCGATAGATCTTAATTGGAAAACAAGATAAATCAGAGAAGAAATGAATGTTTTCTGTGCACGTGGCCCAAGGCTGATTCTGTGACAGTGAATCAGTTTAAGGCATTTATTATTTCAAAGAGATTTCTAGTTACAACAGCTTATAATTCTTATAGCTTTTTGAATGAGCATAAATTAATTATAACATTGAAATAAACTTGGGACAGTAGGGTGTTTCTGGTATTCCAGTACAGCTTTTCTGTAGTTCTTAGGCCTTATTTTTCTTTGTGAATTGTGCTGTTGAATCAGTTAAAGCAAACATAGGAATAAAAATTGTATGCTGCCATTCATTTTAGTTAGAAAGGGTTTGGGACACAGTGGGAAGGGAAGGATCTTTGAGACATTGCTTGTCCTACTGCGAGTACCACCTCATGATATTTCTTTCGTAACCTGATCAACATGTGTCTTAAACTATGTGGGAGTAGCAGGGTAAACTGTTAAATAGGAATTTTTTGGGTAACCATGTTTTTCTGATAGTGAGGCCTCTAATTTATATCCTGAATTGATTTATGGCTGGTGTGTTATCCTTTGCCTTTGGGACAGTGTTGTCCTGTGGCTTACACAAAACTTTTGCCTAATGTCGTTTTTCCCCTTTCTGGACAACAAGCACATCTCTTCTGGGTACATCTTTTGCTGAATGAAACAAAATTCTCTGTCCTTGTTCAGTAGACAGGACGTTATGTCCTTTCCCAGCTGCAGCAGCACTAGATGACAAGGTTGCCATCTTCTAATTTATCCCTCCTTCCCTGGAAATTAAAATCCATTATTATCTACCAGTAGAGCTACTGATGTGAAAACATCTTGAGTAGTCTTTGTTGAATCTGTTTTTTGTTGACTGGTAGTTAAAATGGGTAAGGTGGTAACTGACTCCTAGTGACTGCAATTGATTAGGAAGCGTTCACCAAAGCAACCCTCGTTAGCACAGAGAGTGCTGTAATCTCTAGCAGAGAAACAGCGACGGGTAAATTGGAGCAGAGTGGGAGAGACCTCTTCAGACCATCACAGTGTGGATGAGGAGGGAATATATGTGTATATTTCTGGGCTCCTCTGTGTCAATGTTTCATCTGAGCTTGTCCTTTTCACCCACTTCTTCAGCTGGGCTTGGGTAAGATGGAGCAGGTTAACGAGCCCCGGAGAGCAAGTGGCTTAGTTATTATACTTAGAGCATTTAGTTTCTCCTGACTGCCAACACTAATGAGTCATATGCAGATTTTGTCTGAGTGGGTCACATCTTTGAAAAGAAAACTGGGTTTGTTCCAATGAGATATTTTTATCCTAAAAGGTCTAGTAACTAAACCCGCTATTGATAATTTTGAACTGGTTTAGGGTGGATATCTTGTATTTGAATGTGTTGAGGGAGGATATCTTCACTGTTTCTTATCTTTCAGGGGTGAGAGTTGTTTTACAAAGGTGCATAGCAGCTGTGCATACCAAAAATGTCAGGGGGAAGAAAAAGGTACAAAACTTTTAAGCAGGTCTAGAGCAGAACATGTTTGTTTATTTATTTAATTTTATTTATATTTTACTAGGGGTGAGAACAACTTCCTCTGATGTTGAAGCTTTGTCTTGTTTTACTTGGTTTTAGATTTCCTTTATATTGAAAATGTAATCTATTTTTACTTTTAAACAATAATACTCGGAGTGCTCTCTTATATTCAACGACTGCCACACGCACCAGTGATCCAGCAGACCGATTACGTATCTGTGTAGCATCTTGAATGCATAACATCTGTCACTGCTTGGCTGTAAACTGAACATCTCTCATAAGCAGCACACAGGCTTGTTATAAACAGTGTTATTTCAGGAATTAAATACATTTTTCATAATTTAAAGAAGTGTGTATGTCCTATAGATAATATACTTGTATACATGCTTTCCTCATGATATCTTGGAAGACCTTATTTTGTCTGTTTGCTATTTTTTTCCATTTTTTAAAAAAGTTTTTGTTTGTTTGTTGTGTTTTTTTTTTTATTTCCAAGCATATACGTTACTCTCAAAAGTTTCATAAAAAGATTGCTTGGTCATCCAAGCTAAGTACTCACTAGTTATTCTAATTTCTCCTTGGCAGAGAACACTTTTCAAATGGATGAAATAGAGGACAGCCAGAGGGGTGGCTCTGTCCAAGTAGGACAGAAAAGGGTCCAACTATGTGCTTAAAGTTCAGATTGTCTGCTATGAGCTTTGTTGTGCAGTATAGACATACTTTTTGATAATTAGCATTTCATAGGGCTGGCAGGTTATAATTAAAATTGTGCCAATTTGTATCTGAAATCCAAGAAGTGGTTTGAATGGAATTTCGTGGTACCTTTTTCTGTATTCATTTTGTCTAGAGAGCTGCATTTAGGGGTATTCTCATAGAAAGGCTGGCTAGAGAACACCTGATTTTTCACTAAAATCATGAAGGTTAGCTACGTTCTGAATGGTGGTGGGAATACATTTGGCAAGACGACATGCACTTGTGAAATGTGAGGAAGCTGGATGTTATGTGAATGTGGGGGGGTATTACCTAATGGCTCTTCCAGCAGAGACAATCAAAGCCTTCATGAAAGGAACAGAATGAGCATGTTTTATGAACCCAAACCATGGCTGAATGAGGGCAAGACTTGTCTTCTCCTTAAACATCAGGACAGATGATATTCATGTACTTTTAAGAGTTTCCAGGCTCAGGCTCTGGTGTTGCTCTCTATCAGGCCACCTTCTCACCTTTTTCCTCCTGCCTCAAATAAGCTTTAGTATTTTGCAGGCTCAAACTCTGCAGGCTTTTGTTCTCTCGTAGCAATAAATCTGCATTTGATTTTTACTAGAAGTCAAGATAGAATTCCTCACAGTCAGTATCTGTTGTTGCGCCTTCTTCCATCTTTAGCTTTAAGAGCACAGCAGGGTAAACTGTGTTTAATGCCAATGTGCCTCTTATTCATGCAGTGTTCACCAGGACAGAATAATAAGCAAAAACCTCTGTAGACAATAGAGATGCTCTTTACCATCATATTAAAAGACTGAATTAAGTTTGAAGCTTATGTAAACAGGCAAATTTTTTTCTGATCAGGTTGTCCGACTTATTAAGGAGAATTTTCAGATAAAATCAGGTTGTTTATGGTGTTCAATTCTCACTTTCTGACAAAACAACACAACCTTGTTCTGTTGCATGGGTTCTTGGAGCCCCAAGAGGTGGTTGGGTAATTTTACTTGTTTTTTCTCCTGGGACAAGAGAGGAATTCCATCCTGTATAATCTTTTTGCTATTATTCTCATGTTTAGTAGCTAAATAACATGTTATTGTTAAGACTTAGTGTTCAGGTAAGACTAAAGAAAAGGTCCTCTAGGTGCTCATCTACAGCCTTGATGACTGCTCATAAACTCTAGATTTTCAAAGAGCAAGATTCTTACTTCAGAGATAAGTGAAGAGATGGTTCCTCCCTTACCCCCAGCAGATCAAGATGCAAAAGGAATATGTAATTTATAGGGAATGATTTGCGGTGTGGGTTTAGCCCCTTTTTTGCTGTTTCAAAATCTACTGAATCTGCTGAGAAAACATGAGTTTCTCAGGTGAAAAGGCTTATTGCTGCTTGCCTTTTTTTTTGCCACCTCTTATGGGTTGCAAATGGTTTGCTATAAGGAGCTATTACACTTTGCTCAAATTCCATGCTGGTTACCCTGTGATTTCGCAGATTGATTTCTTTACCTTCAATGGACACCTTATTTTTGTATTGACGGAAGGAGTTGGGAACCTTTCCAGAAGAGGGGTCTAAAAATGGGTTTGCAAATCTTAAACTTTATATATTGAAGTGTCTACCAGTTTAATACATTCTTCCCAGGTGTAATTTCAGGCTTATTTGGAAGAAGGAACATTTACATATAAATTTTACTTTTTGTTATGTTTACACAAAATAAGTGCACGCCTGACATAGTGGGAAGAACTATGATAAAGGGCTTTTTTCCCCTTTGAACATTTAACTCCTCTTGCTATGGCCAAGGCTGTCTCTTTGAGTATGCTAATAGCTCTTCAATTTGGCAAATAATACCTCACTTATACTGATAAAATTTTCTGCAGGTGACTGAGTAGGGCAGAAGATTGAGTTATTACCGATGTGAGTGAAAATTTGGGGACCATGCTGTGCAGTATTCAGGCAGCTTTACTTATAATCTTGTGGCCAGGCAGGCCTTTGAATTTTTTTCAAGCAAATGCTTTGATATTTTCACTGGCATCTTAAAAATAAGCCTGACATTTTGCCATTAAGAAATAATAGGAAAAAGGGAATTAGAAATGGAATAAAACATCACTAGTGAATGAAAGCTCATCTACATATCAAACAGCCATCAGCTCATTGCTCATAAAAGGTAGAAGCTCCCATTGCCGTGGAGAAAACATTTCCAGTGAAGCAGGGACTTTACCATTGACGTCTTGAGATTATAGGGAGACTGACAAAACTTCCTCAAAGACGAATCTGGAAACTAAGCTCTATGACTTCACAACCGGAAGAGTGAAATGATACGGGCACAAAATACCTGTGGAAAAAGCTGCTGCTTATAACCCCAGGGCAGTTTAATTGCACAGTGCTCCCAATGGCTGAACTTGATGGAACAGAGGAGGTAGGGACTGCAGTATGGGCTGAAATATGTTATAAGAGTTTTTTTCAGCAACGAAAATACTGATGGATCTGTGAGTTCAGAGCAATTGTTCTAACCTGTACTTAACCTGAAATTTGTTGCTTTGCTTTGGCCTGAAGAGGAACTTGTGTGCCTTTCCCTCCCTTTGGGGAGGGACTCTATTAGGGAGCGTAGTGATAGGATGGGGGCTGATGACTTCATACTGAAAGAAGGGAGATTTAGATTAGATACTAGAAAGAAATTCTTTACTGTGAGGGTGGTGAGGTGCTGGAACAGGTTGACCAGAGAATTTGTGGATGGCCCATAACAAGTGGAATCACACTGGGCTGGATGGGGCTTTGAGCAACCTGCTCTAGTGGAAGGTGTCCCTGCCCATGGCAGGGGGGTTGGAACTCAATGATCTTTAAGGTCCCTTCCAACCCAAACCATTCTATGAGTCTATGAAAACTTTCCTGTGAATTTGTCTATTTTTTTTCAGTTAAATCAAGTGGTGCAATAAAAATACTATTCTTCCATAAAAGACAAAGATGAATTTTGGTATTATTCTTTTCCTGCTGTCCTAAAAGTGTTTTAGTAGATTTTTTTTTTTTTGTTGCTGTTGTTCTGTCTGGGCTGTTGCTGCTTTTTTTTGTGTGTGTCTTTTTTTTTTTTTTATTAATCAGGCTGAATAAACCTAATTCTGTTTATGGCACCTTTACTGACAGCCACAGAGCTCATCTGCTGGTTTGGATCCTTTGTATCTAGTACACAGGCTGTCCATTTGAATCCTTGTGTGTTTCCCAGAATTAGGAATATTTTAAAATATTTTACATATTTAACTTATGCCAAACAAATGCATTTCTTATGCAGAGAAAAATTATTTATTTTTCTCCTGTGTTGTGATTTACTTATGAGAAATTAAGCATTCTGTGACTCTAAAGTTGATAATATACCATATGTAGGGTAATTAAATATTACTGAAACATCTGTGACATACCTTCAAAACAAAACTCTTTTTTGCTTGTTTTCTGAAGGCAGAGTCCCAGCAGGGGGCTCTCAGGTAACACTGGGAAACCTTTAGCAGTCTTAACGCATACTAGTTGCCCACACTTGGATGATAGCTGTGTATGTAAAAACTTCCTAGAATTTAAGTTAAATTACTATTTAGAGTCCTTTAATAATTTTTTTAAAGCATTTTACTTAAGGAACATTTTGTTTGCTAAACTCTTTTGGCTCATCTTAAAGTGTTTCAGTGGAAATTGCTGTTCCTTGGATCCAAAAGTAGATGGTAAAAAGCCAAAATTTTTGCCCTAGATCTTTTAAAAATCTGGCTAGTACAGCTCTTGTGTCAATTTAGACTTAATACCATCTAACATCTCAGAGCTTGGAATTCTTATACATTTGAGCAATTTTCTGCAAACAGCTTAAGTGTATACGAATATGAAACAAACAATTAATTTTGTTAAGAGCAGAATTATCTGTCACATATAACAGAATAATTTTTAAAAATGAAAAATTGATATATTATACTAGAATCCTGACAAAAAAAAATAAAAGAGCTAATTTATAGCTGTTGCACTTATTTCTTTTAGTGAAAGACTCGGCACTTGGAGACATAACAAGACAAGTAGGCCAGTAGCTAACTGTATTTCAAATGATGCCAGCTGGGGTCAATTGAATAATTCTTAGGCAATAATTTGACAATCTTTTCTTTTCTGCCCTCCTCCTACTTGCAAAACGACTGACTAAAGATTCCTCAGAAGTACTTCTTCTAGTATTGAAATATGTCTTGTAGGTTAGTTTATGAGCTAATAAAATGGAAATTGAGTGGAGTTTTTTTTGATTGGACTTGAAAACTGTGTTCCACAGATGCCTTCTGAAAGGAGGAAATAATGGGAAATGAGTTAAGACGTTATTTGAACTAAATCCTTACCAATAAAATAAATCTGTGTAATGTTTTTCTTTTTGTCCCTTGATCAGTTAGAACATAAACACAACATTATGGACATATAAGTGATTTACTTGGATAACTTACACCTTTTAAAATCTCTTAAATATTATCTCCTATTTTACCAAAAAAATACATAGCCTTAAGAGATATGGCCTTTCCTTTGTAAAAGGGTTTATTATCAAACCTTAGAACAAGTTTAACACATTCCACATAATCAAATATTAAGATTTCCACACCTGATTTACTTTCCAGGTTCTTCATTTGCACAAATATATTGGGAACAGGTCTGGAAGTAGATTTATACTTCCAGTACAACCACTTGATCACACTGCCTTACATGATTTACAAATCCATCTATCTAAAGATTATGAAAAATGCTGCATTTGCAGTCTCTTGTGAGGTGGCTGGAGTGGCTCTGCTAAAAGAGACATCAGCAGCAGATATCAGAGCATCAGATAGTTGAATTTCCCAGGCCTGAGAAGTGCCAAGGGGTCTAAACATCCCCAAATTTCTTCTGCCTGTGCCATGATGCATGGGAGATGTCGGCTTAGCCTTTGTATGTAACTTATCTTCTCAGATGATAAACTTCTCTGTCTGATCTATAGAAATGATGGTAATATAAGAGGGTGTATATATATATATCTTCTTGGGAGATGATTAGTGTCTTGTTGGACCAGGCCTATTTTATGCATGTGGCTTTGAAAAATTGGTCTTTGGCATTTTTTTCTTGAATGGGAAGAATTGGACACTTCTCGTGTGTTGAAAACATGCAGTTTTGCAAAAAATAAGCACAAATAACTTGTACTGGTTTTGTTTTTGTTTTGTTGTCAGCTGTTCTTTCCAAAGAGCAGCTAAGTGTATTCTCTTACTGGCCTGACTAGGAAGGACCTGTGTGGGGTTTTTTTTGTTCATGTGTATATGTTTCAGGGTTGGGTTTTGGGTTTTTTGTTTTGTTTTGTTTTTGAATTTTGTCTGGGTGTTTTTTTGTTTGGAACTTCAAGAATTGGAGCCAATGCCTTTGTCAGCGGGACATGTTGTTGGTGATGGCATATTCAGAGAAGAGCAATGAAGCTGGTGAGGGGTCTAGAGCACAAACCTTATGAGGAGCAGCTGAGGGAGCTGGGGTTGTTTAGTCCAGAGAAAAGGAGGTTGAGGGGAGACCTTCTCACTCCTTACAGCTACCCGAAAGGAGGTTGTAGAGAGGTGGGGGTTGGTCTCTTTTCCCAGGTCACAGGACAAGAGGAAATGACCTCAAGTTGTGTCAGGGGAGGTTTAGATCGGATATTAGGAATAACTTCTTTGCTGAATGGCTTGTCAAGCATTGGAACAGGCTGCCCAGGGAAGTGGTGGAGTTGCCGTCCCTGGAAGCATTTAAAAGGCAGGTAGATATGGTGTTTAGGGACGTGGTTTAGTGGTGGCTTTGGCAGTGTTAGTTTCATGGTTGGACTTGATAATCTTAAAGGTCCCTCTGACCTAGATGATTCTATGGTACTGAGGTTGGAGGCTGTGACTGCTGTGTTACTCTGGCTTGTGAGCAGGTACCTCAGTTAAGGTGAAACCAGCCACGTTGGGTGTAGACAACACGGTACCTGGGCTGGGGGAGCCGAGGCTGATGTTGCTGCCCGATGATTTACCCAGAGATCAAGGAATAGTCTGCAGTCAGCTCAGACTCTCCTGTAGGTCACTCCCATGTGAATCTATCTACTGTAGGTTTAACTGCTGGGTGAGTTTCAAGTTGCTTTGTCTGCACTTCTGACCCCTGCTTTAGGCTCCAAGTAGCTTCAGGACTTACGATGCTTCTAGATTCTTCACTGAAAGATTATGTCTAATTATATTTGTAATGCAGTCAAATATGTCACCCAAAGCTACGTGGATTGCATTTGAAGCACCCGCCTCTTCGTGTCTGCTCAGGTTGACTTCTCAGTCTAACAGAAATAGGTCAGACAGGCGGCTGAAGGCGGGGTTGTATTTATTACTGATGCTATAGCAAAACTTGGTAATCTCACTTTATTAATGGATTTATACATTAAAACATTCTACTTGTCACACATTCTGCCTCCTAAAATGAGCACTTTTTGGCCTGGCCTGGCACTTATGAGACCATGTATGTTTATACTACAGCAAAAGGGCTGAATAAAGGAATGTACTATTGTATTTTACAGAGTAACTCATTTTATGTTTTATTGTACTCAAGGACTTGGCTATTTCCTAGATTGTAAATTCTCTTGCAGCTACTTCTAAATTAGGCCAATGATATTTGAGAAGAAAGGCAAATCCTCTTTTTCTTTTAAGTGGAGATATTTGTAGAAGAGTGAGGGTTAAGGAGAAAATACATCCCCTGAAAACATTTTTTTCTATGCATGATTATTTGCATCTTAGCATCGTACTCAAAACCCAGGTCTTAATCTGTGTTAAAATGGCTTAAAACTGCTGTGTTTGATTGCCTTGGTAAACTAGTCAAGGCGGGGTGCTCTTGATGCTGACACCTTTAAACTCTTGGTATGGCACAAGCCAACCTTCTGCGTGGTGCAGAGCAGGAACAGCCTGATGGCTGTGAGCTGTGAGCCGAGGGGATGTCTCTGGGAAGCAGCAGCCCCCACAACCTGGCACCCTTTATCAATTTTCCACTTCGTGTGTTGTTAGTGAACAGGCTCAGGATTTCAGCAGGTTTAGGATAGTGTTTGTTAGGAGAGCTCTTGTCTCTTAGAGAACATACCTAAATGAAGACTCCTTGCTCTTGTGGATCTAGATGCATCCATCAGTCTGGTGCGGGTCTGGTAAAATATTTGCTGCCTCCCCTAGGACCTTAATTTACCTGCCTGATACTTTTATTGCTTGGAAAAGGTACAGATTTACCCCTCATTCCCTGCCCCTCTGGCTTTGGTTGAACTGGTACTTCACTGATGTCACTGATCAACATCAACATCAATGAAATCAGAGTGAGGTTGGTTTTGAGCAGCTAAGAACCGATGTTTTCTCCCTAAATAATAATTGTTCTCAGCATGCTTGAAATTAATAGCATGCAAATTGGAAATCTGCAGCAAAGCACAACTTTAATTACTGTCCCTTTTTTATTATTAGAGGGAAATGGATTTGTTTGTTACATTGTTACATTATTAATGTTTGTTACATTAGTAAATATCTTTTTAATCGACTTTAAGATGTGGAAAACACACATACTATATCAAATGTATGCTTATATGAAATGTACTACTTAAAGTATGGTAGCATATTAGGATTCAGCACAGATCTCTATTGTTATCTAGCTTTATATGGCATTATATAAAAACATATACTAAAAAAATCTGTCCTGCTAACAATACACACCAGCTTTGTAAGTTAAATTGCAATGGTTTTTAGAAAAGCTTTGTCCTTTTTCTTTCAAAAATACAAGTAACTGTTGCATGTTGTAACTGTAATGTCCATTTGGTGTTGCAAAGTATCAGCAGCAAGAAATGTATTAAGAATCTAGCATTTCAGGAAAAAAGCAGATATTATAAAATTATAAGCACTAACTTCTAGAGTATGAAGATAAAACACGTGCTACTGCAGGGGTATGTATGCAACTGGCCATGCGTATAGTAGGAGTTACATGGTTCATTTGTGAAAAGCTTGTGGGGATTTTCTTTCTGGATGTTCAATTATGAGATATTTGTGCACCTAACAGGATACCAGGCATGAGCTTTTATGGTTTGTGAGAGGAGAAAGATGAGGTGGTAAATATACAAAAGCTCCTTTCTCATCTGATACCTAACCCCTAAAAGCAAGTAAAGAAAAAAATACTAATAAAAAAAAATGCCTGTGCTATTATTGGATGAAGTGGTTATTAGAGTTTATATGAATTTATTTGAAATTCTTCTTGATCAAAGGTACTTCAGTGTTAATTTCTGCCACTAAATTTATTTTTACTTAATTTCTGTCTCCCAATGTGTTTGAGACGACTATAAATTATACACACTAGAGCTGAGCTTTGGTGTGAGTGGAGTTCTTTTAAAAATAAATAGTAAAAATAGTTAAAGATCATTATATTTAGAAGTACAATTTTGATGCAGATTGGGTTGACAGTGACAGAGTAATAATTCCAAAGTATTGGAAGACATTTGCACTTCTGATATGAGAGAGAGGACTTGCTCAGATTTAGTAGGCAGAACATAGTCTGCAAAATAGAGGATAAGAAAATCATCCCAAACCAATTTATATGAAGACAGCAAGAGATGATGTGCTGCATAGAAAACAGAAAATCCATACTTTGCAGTGCCCTTCAGCTTTAAAAGTAAACGTTTGTTAAATGTTGTCCAATTTCTTTTTTAATTGCTCTTTGGATAGTATTGCTATGGTTAAATAGTATTTTAACAATATTAATATACTTAATAGGTGACATATAATTTCAGTAATCTGAGTTTGATCTAGAATCTGCTTGAATTAAGTGGTCTTTGAGTAAAGCCTAGTGGGTTTTGCTCTGCAAAATGCTTATAATTCAGTTCTTCAAAGTGCTGTACTTGATAGCCACAATCAATTACAGCATCTAAAGCTTGTGTTCAAATTCAAGCCTGTGAAGCCAGTTATGACTCCACCAGACTGCTTGTGTATTGAACCACTGATTACAAGAGCCCCTGCTCACGTATTTAAAGCTAAATCCATGTTAAGTATTTGTGGTTTATGGGTTTTTTTTGCGGGTTTTTTTTGCACATTTTCTATAGGACATATTCAACCTAAAGTGTTTCCCCACCTTCCTGAGGTTATTGTCACATTTAAAATATGCTGCATGAAAATGGAATAAAAATTAGGTTGGCTGAAATTGTTCCAAATCAAATGCAGGCAATTATTTTACAGTTCAGTAGGAATTCATGAATAGTTGCTCCCCCTAGAGCTGCATGTTTTTTCCCCTTCTGCTGATTACTGGGGGCAAGGGAGGGGGGGGTTTCCAGTGTGTCTGCTTGCGCTGGTGAGGGTTTTGGGGATCGGTGCAACCGGTGGCTTCTTCCTCACTGTATGTGAGGCCATTTGTGCTAAAGGAAGACAGCAAGGCTGTCAGTTACTCGTGGGACTCCTTGCCCTGCCTAGGATCCCAGCTTTCTTCCTTTTTCTTGTAGCTTTCAGTCTCCCATTTGTCCTATTTAATAACTATCAATTTACAACTTAATTTCATCGAGCCTGCGGGCTCCAGTTTGTGCCTGACACTGAATAAAGCCCCAGTATTTCAGAAGAAGTATTTTTGGTTTGCACTTAGAAGCCCATAAGCAGTTACAGGTTTTCTGGTTTACCTGCAGTAGTAAAGGTTTCCATAAATCACCCCTCGGAAGCTTTAAGGGCTGTATTCGCCTTTTGTCTTAAATTTCATCAGTTTGGGCTGTGTGCTTTTACTTATAAACTATTACAGCGATCTTGGTCTGAGCTATCCTTCATCAAACGGGTGTTAAAGAAATGATAAAACCCTGTGTTGATTGGCACACTACCTTATGGTTGATTGGCATGTTACTTTATGTGTGACATGAGTGAGTAAAGTAAATATAAAAATAAGTAAATGCGTGAGTAAAGTGGTAGTGAGATCGCATTTCGCTGTGTCTATAGCATTATGTGGACATTGCATAAAAGTTACAAATCCAAAGGCTCCCGAGCAAGGAGGTGCCTGAGCTGAGGTTGTCTCTTTGATTTCCAGCTGTGGCATTAAGCAGTGAAGAGCACAGCAGCCCAGGGGAATACAGAGCAACAGGGTACATAGCGCTTCCCACCACTGCCCAAACAAATACTGGAGAAGCAAAACAATGATGAATTGAGCTTCATGCAGCGAATGGGCTAAATATGCTGGTCCCCTACTGATTTATCATCCTTATTATCATGTAGCACTCTGTCCTTTCCAATCTTTGTACATTAAGTCGGGGAATAAGAAACCTCAGGCTGGGCATGAAGTGCTGGGAGCAGCCGGAGGAGGCAGGTTTGGGAAGAAGTGCTCACCCCCGGAGAGGAGGGTGCAGTTAAGCTGGCGGGGAGTGTAAATGCAGGTTTCAAGATCTAAGCTGGAGAAAAGTCTGGCTGGACCTGAAAAAACGTTTCTGAAATGCAATAGGCCCAGTGGGGAACAGAGCTTTGTGCTGCTGCTCCTGCCGTGTTGCCTGCTACTAGCAGGGTAGATGGCTGCAGGGGACACCCAGCCTGGGGAGGAGACAACCATTAAAAAAAAATGAAATTAGAAAGTACTTTTTATTTGAACTAGAGTGGTACAGTGGTTGCTTGTGGGGCTAAGTTACAGTTACTTTATTCTTGCTATTTTTGGTTTGGTGTCTGAGTATAATTACATCTCTTTTTGCATCTTAGAAACAAAACAAGCAAATACAATTTCTGCAGGATTGTCTTGTTCTGTTCCACGTTTTTTTCCCTCAACTAGAACACATAACTATTCTTCAGTTAGATTTCCTCACTAAAAATGAGTGATGCCGAAGTGTCTCGTTCCCCGGTGCTCCTTCACCACTCCTGCCTGGAGCTATGAGACAGGCTACACCTGTACTGCCTCCTCGTGATTTCAGCACTATTTAGGCAAGCACATCACTCAGCCTCTGTGTGAAAAATAAGCTGTATCTTGGTACGCCAGTGCCTGCTTGAGTGCTACTGTGCTTCATGCAGTAAATTGCAGACTGTAGCTACATTGAAATGATAAAAAAAATAAAAAAAGAATTATTTCTTTTTTCTTCAGAATGTGTTATACAAACCAGTTTGCAACCTCTGTCAAATTAACTGCAGTGTGTGGGAAGTGACCCAGGTCTGAATGTGTCAAATTAACCGGGTTTGCACATGGTAAGAACGATCCTGAAAATACATTTTTAGCTTATGGCAACGTTGCATATTGATGGTGCTGCAGCTCCCAGGCAAATACAGATGTTTTCTGTTATGACTTTATGAACACACAGGCTGGAGGAGTCCTTGCCCAAGCGTGAGAGAGCGTAAGCTCTCTGGTCACCGTGAAGGGTGAGGAGTAGCTCTTTCTCCTACAGCTACTGAAGCCTGGTTAATAAATGTAGCTGTGTTTTGGCCGTGCCTGCTGCCTCCCGTGCACAGACCTGGTGCCCACTGCTTTCTCCCCATGGGTTTAGGGACTGGTCGTTGCTCACTCATCTCCTTGTACCAGCTGTGCCATGCCCAGGGACTGGGTTACAGACTCGGATGGGGAGATGACAGTAGGTTTGATAGAGGAGCACAGACCATTCGAACAGTCTGCAAGCAGCAGGAGGGACGCAGAGGAAAATCCATCTGCCTCAGGATCAATCTGCTCTGTCTTCTTCCTCTCCTTTTTTTTTCCTTCAGAGGTAAACAAACGCTCCTAGCAGCGCATCCCCTGTGACAAGTGGCCATGCTGGCTGCCCGTCGGGCATGTTTCCTCCTTTAAGGGTAGTCTGTTGGAAGAAGGTTTCCAGCGGGTCCAGTGTGACCTGTGGCAGCCTGAACTGGCACCGCAACGCAAGCCCTGTGAACTGCCCCCACTCCTTCCTAAAAGCTGTCCATTGAGGAATATTGCCTGCAAATCCTGAAAACTGACCCTGGGAGACGGAAAAGCTTTGGGAAGTGGAAGAAATGACAAATATTTAATGGACTTATTTTTGCCAAGTTCTTGTATATCTTCAGGTTTCAAAAATGCAGAGGAAGTCCCAATTGGTTCTCGTGAGCCTTAATACCAGGTAACTGCCTAGGAAAACACTAAGAAGGAGAAAGTCAAGTTTCCTGCATCAGCTGCGATCCAATGTTTTTCACTTCCTTGGGTTCTTTATTCCAGCATAACACTCCTCTCTTTTTTTTTTTTTTTTAAAGAGATGCCTCCTGCTGAATGTTTTGGCATCGATACATGGAAGAATCAGCTTTTTATATCATTTTCAAAACACCTGATAAAAGAATGCTTTATATGTTGCTATGTATTTTTCTGTAGAGTGAAATAAAAAGTAGTTTTTTATTTCAGTTTGATGACAGCAGTTTTTATCCTTTAGAATGACTGCAGTCTCCTTTTTGGCTGGGGCTGTTCAGTAACACAGGTGAGGACACCCTACTGAGTACCAGCGTAAGTAGGCTGCTTGTTGCTATGATGGGATGTCCTCAAACGGACTCAATAACTGACTCTCCAATAAAATCCATGAAGGCGTGTGGAGAAAAAACAGAACTCCATAGCCTCAAATGATGGCAATGCATTATCCATCCAAAAAGCAGTGAAATTTCACTGAACTACAAGATGAAAGCTCCTGGCTAGCAAGTTTCTTTAGTAACACTCTTGGATATATCAGCAAAATAGAGAAGGTCAAGAAGGGAAGTTTACACTCAAGTTTGCTTTTAAGATTATATATTCTGCTAATGCTTATTTTGAGGCAATGCCATGATAAGAGAACAGATGTCTTGGAAGCAATGAGGTGTCATTGTTTTGCCAGTGAAATGCTGAGAAGAATTAAGAGGTGGCAAAAAAATACTAGGAAAGGGTGGTTTAAATCGGAGCTTCCATCCTTGACATCATGAGATAATAATTTGAATGTGGAATTCAGAACAATAAATTACTAATGTTTCCTTAAGTATCTTAAAGATGGATTACATCTCTAACATCTTACCCAGGAAAGGGGGAGAAAGGACAGGGAAAAGAAACACCATCATGTATTGGTTTGGTAATCTAGAGCTTTGGGACAGATTTCTAGAGAATTTTACTTGAAAGAGCAATAAAAGTAACAAGAAACACTGTTAGTGCCAAAAGGATTATAGCTAATGGGATCTGATGACTTATTTTTTTTCCCCATTTTTAATAAGAAGAGTCCAGTATTTTACCAGCTATACTGGGACCAGGCTGGAGCTGTTTCAGACACGAGCCTCACAGAGCTGCAGGTTTGCATATTGACTCAAAGGGATCTTTTTAATTTCTCTTAGGGAGCAGGTGGCTAACGTCACAGAAAATAATAATAGCTACTGGTGGGAGTACTTGATAGAAATTGAAAAATCATGTGCTTCAGGTACATTATACTTAACAGTGACACTCAACATCCCTGGTGTATTTGAAATGGAATTCAGTGGAAATATTAACGTGGGGTGAAATATGTTTGCGTGTGTTTACCGGCTGGGGCAGTAGAATGAGAGTTATTTGGTTAGTAGTGGTATGCATTATTCACTGCTGTGAATAATTAACAGAAGTAGCATTTGCAATAAGAGGCAGAACAATGCACGATTTTGGAGAGCAGAAGGTTTAGGAGTACTCTGTGTCTGCACAAGTTTATATACACCCAACGTTCTTTAAATTGTGGGGATAAAGCAGCTAAAAGTTACTGGACAAAATAGCTAAAGGGACTCTTTGTTTCATCATAGAAATAACACTATAATAGAGACATATTGAAGTGATAATCCTTTGCTATATCATCTAAAACCAGAGCAGCGCATTCAGTGTGTATTTCCCTTGTTTATTCATCTGTAAAGCCAGATGATTAACCTTGTTTTATCTTTCCTCAACTCTGTTGAGACTGAATACTGCATCAATGCCAAACTGCCAAGTACATGGATGTAAGCGAAGCAGGTTATTTAGAGCTTTTGTGATTGTTCCAATTCCTGTTTAAAGAAGCCAGTAACATTTCATATCTGAGCCTGCAAGAAACATTTAACTCTGGACTGAAAACAGGAAATTTGTGTGGGGAATAGGAGGCATGGGGAAAAGCAGGCCTTTTAATCATCCTTGAGAAATGGTTTAATGCCCTGCCTAATTTTCTGGGACCTCAGACCCTGGTCTGCAGTGTAATTGGTGTTGTCTGTCTTGTTTGAGTTGTGCCAGCCCAATGCTCCATCTTCTGTAATGAAAGCAAGACTCGCAGGTCACAGCTCCTCTGTGAGAGGTTTGGTGAGACTGTCTCTGTGCACTCTACAGTAGAGAAACACAGAACAATGTGTTGCAAAGTTTCTTCTCTACCTGTGAGACTAAGATTGGAGCTGTGCTCAACTTTCTAACAGGCAGTGTTGAATTTTACCTAAGAACATCTTCTGCGGCATTTTCTCCTGTTTAATTTTTTATGAGGTGTATGTTGTCATCTGTTACATGAAGAAACTGCTGTTTGTATGATCTGAAGGTAATCTATAGGCTGATAGATGCACATTTATTACCGTGAGAAAACTGACCGCTAATAGATGCAAACAGTGCAGTAATTGCCATCTGTTGTATGAAACCTGGTTTTGGTGTCTAACTTCGTTCTTTCTTCTGCTCATTTGTTTTCTTTGTCTTGGATCAGATATTTCTTGTGGGATGGGGATGTTACATGTGTTTTCACTGGCAGCTGGCAGACCCAAATCTGCTCACCACATATGCCCAAGTAGCTGCTCTTGCCCTCGGAGGAAACACGGCACATCAGCTCGAGCTGTGAAAAAAGACCTGACAGCCAAGCATCTCTTTCTGCACGTGGTTGGTGCAGACAATGGATATGGGCACATCAGGCAACACCTGGCCCTGCTGCACCCTGAGACCCTGCCGCGTTCTGCTGTGAGAAGGTGGGGAAGCCCAGAAACCTGGGACAGCCCCATCTTCTCCTGTGCCAGCGTGCATTAAGGGCATGCATGAGTCAGGGGTGAGGGGGGAGAAGGAAATCGCCCCATGTGTGGAATATAGGTAATATATCCTACTATATGAACTAGCAACCTTGTTATGAGAAGGTGACCATCTCTGCTGTTGCTCTGGAGGCTTGCCTGAGCACCTCTGAGGGGAAGAGCACAGGCATTATGCTTGGGCAAGGTCACAGCTTCTCGGCCAGGCTGGTGCTTTGTGGATGAAGCACGTGAGAGGACCTGCAGTGACCAGGTGTCACAGCTTCTCTTGCTATTTCTGCAGAAGACAGTTACTTATGCCAGATCTATAGCAAGTGTGTAGAAGTACGTGCATGGCATAGATTTCTAGGTGCTGTTTATATTGTGTACAACTGCTTGTGAAGGACTGCTTCACTCTAGTGCACATTCTTGCCACTGTGAAACTCCTGGAATGTAAAATAATTTAGTTCCTGGCATTAAAACATTAAAAAAAAAAAAAAAAGAAATATTTTGAAAAGTTCTCAGGTCGAAAAGTTCTCAGGTCAAAAACTTCTCTAATGATAACTGCTCTGCTAAACTGATTTTCAGGAGCCAGTTTGATTGAAAGGATCTGTAGGAGGTCTGAATGCAATGGGAGGGATGTATTTTTCAAAAGCTGTTTAGCAGACGATGATGACAGCCTGCAGTCTATCAGCTATTTCCTCATGGGTTCCTTGTTTTCTTTTTTATAACTGCAGCAGCAGCTTGTAGCAGAACAGATCTGGATGTATCAAAGTGCCTGTGCGGTCATTAGTAACAACTGATGTACTACCTGCAAATCTGACAAGTTGAAAAGAAAACTTATGATGAACCAAAGTAATAATTTTTAAATGATCGTTTTTGTTTCTTGTGAAGCTGGAATTGATGGGTTGGAAGGCTACCTCTGAGTGCGTGGGTAGTGTTGTGTTTTAAAAAGTTTTTATAGGATGAGAGGTCATTTCCCCAAATATTATTTTCATTTTGAATTGCTGCAGCAGTTTGTCTTTTTTCAATCCTATCTTAAGTACAACTTTGAGGTATTTGGGCTAGGTTTAATGCTTTTATGACTTTTTTTCTGATTAACTGAAGTCTACTTTCGGGTTTATGTTCTCTGGACCCTATTTTCACTATTGAATAATAACAGCAATCAGAAGTTATTTCAAGCAGGCAATGGTTTCTTTCCAAGAAACTTAACTTCAAAAATAATGCAAAGCCTACTCAGGCTCTCCAGCAATCTCAACATAACAAATAACTTGGTTTAATTTTAAATTTTCGCTTGTGTGCCTTATCATTAGAGTGTGCCTGTTCAGATTTTAGAATATATTTTTATCTGCAGGTGGGAATATAGGTTACCCTGTAGGAAGAAGCAGTTGTAGTGTGAAGAGGCAGTAATAAACCAAGGCAGGTTAAAGAAAACCTGTAGTCAGATGTATGGATAATCCTTAAATAATTCATGTAAATCTACAAATGTTCTCTTTTTCTTCCCTACCAAATGCCGGTCACATTTCTTTAGATGTCTCCAACTTTATATTTTACATTGTCTTAAAGAACTGCTGGAGAAACTTCAGAAGGGTTTATCGAAGCTATGATTGATTATAAGGTGGGAACCACAACAAGAACTCATCAGTAATGTTAATGTGCTTAGGGGAGCTGAAAAATACAGAAGCATTAGTCTTTGTTAGTTATAGCTATAGATTTTAGGGTAGTTTTTATGCCTTGTGGAAAATTCTTGGCTGTGTTATGGTGGTCTAGGTGGAGTATGTGCAGATTTATACAGCTGTACTGAGAAACCAAGAGAAGGGGGAGGAGAGCAGCATTGGTACTGCCTGCACTTATCAATCTCGCCTTGCATTCTGCCAGGACAGCCATACATCCAATTAAAAACCATAACGTACCGTAGGCCATAAAGGACTGTCCCATCTGGATGGAGTCGAATCATTCGGTTTTTCACTGTCACCCCATGGACGAATGACTTCTTGTCATTCTGGAAATATGTGTCTGGCACCCAGAGCTGGTCAGCCACTCTGTTGTCCAGAGTTAGGTTCAAAGGTATTCCAGAATAAGAGAGCCTTTTATCCCTCCAAGACTGCTGGAAGTACATGGTCAGGGTGTAGTCCTAGAGAAGAAATAAGAAGGGCTTTTTGAGTTTTGCATATCAATTCACAGAAATTTATTTTTAGACAACTCTCAGTAACAGACTGTCAATAGCTATAGGAAGTTTAAGGATCTGAAAGACATTGTCATTAACCACAATCATAAGTATTGGCCTCTCTGTGTTAACGTTGAACTTCACACTACTCACCAATGGCAGTGACCACCCCCAAAACCTCCTGGGGAGAGGAAATACATAGTGCATTTGGATCACACTTGCATGTTTTTTGATAGGTTTTCTTTATTGTGAAAAGAGCAGGGTTTTGCTGACCTCTGCCAAGTAGCATTGCATACCTCTGAGGATGCTCTTTTGATGTTCCCTGTCTTTGTTGTGAAAGATTATTCCCCCCACAATCCAGAAAGTCCCTAGACCCCCTGGGAAAGAGCAAATATGACCTCAGAACACATAATGGACAACTTCCCATTCTGTGTCTGCTGAAGTTGCCAGATGTAATGACCTTAGATAGCTGAGCACATCTCAGCTCAGCTTGGGGAAAGTCTGTTCTGTCCTTGGCAATCAAGTATTACCACAGAGAAAATGAACATCGTTTCTTGACTGTCACGTTGTGGCTTAGGTGCAATACCATTTATGCAGTCCTTCAGTTTTTCCCTTAGTCTGAAAAGAAATTATTCTAAAAGGCTTCTGGTCTGATTTATTCTCTTGTGTCTATCTTTCTGGGAATTTAGTGATTTTTAAAAGTAGTCAAATTTTTGAAGTGGAAAGGCCCATGCACTTTGTATCTGATGGAGTTCTTTAAAGATGACTGGAATGATTGCGTGTGGACTATTAGTTTTCTCTTCCTTATCTCCTCCCCCAACCCCTTTCCAAGTGGCAGGTCATTTTGTCACACACTTTTATGGCAGAAATGCAGCAAAATTATAGATAATATTGAAAAAAATGCTCAGGGGTAAGATTTTATTTTACGTTAGGGAAAGCCTTACCTCTGTCATCGTCACAAATCCCGGCCTAGAGTGTAATTTTTGAAGAAATAGAGAGCTTAAAAGCTGTCTGATGTGATTTGTGCACTTCAGCTTCAATGGCTTCCTTAAGACTTGTACCATTGCCGTGAAATCAAAGCAGAGTTGTTACCTTTCAAAAAGACTTTCTGCCTGAAATATTTCATCTAGCAGAGCTATAAACTATGGACTTATCATCAGTAAAAGAAGTTAATAAAAATACTGTTCTTGCTTACCCTGGGCCTGTAGTAGGTTTTTTGTTTGTTTTTTTTTTTTTTTTTGTATGGAGGAAATGCCATGACTTGGTGACCAGGGGTCATGTACAGTAGGACAGTTACATCCAATCTGAGCACCGATTTACAAGGATTTTTCATACACGTGCCCTTTTCCAGGTCTGCAAGATAAGGGTTACCCGTGACAGAGCCAAGAGGTGATATGCTGAAGGCATATGTTTTTATCCTGGCTCAGGTAACTAGGAGGAGGTCAGGACAGCTGCCTTTGTTTTTCAGACCATGTTGGTCAAGCCTGGAACTTGACTTGCAGTGGGGTGTATGCTGTGTGAATAATGAATTGGTGATTTGTAATTTAAATAGTGATATGGAGAAGCATGAATCCCAAGGAGGCAAGTTTTTGAATGTATGATTTGAACAGAGTTGGGTTAGAAGCAGACACTTAAGATGTTAAATCCCTGCCCTTTGTTCCTCTTATGTATATACAGACCCAGAGACCAGATGGGAATTGGATGAGGGAAAAAAAAGAAAAAGTAAAAACTCTATTCTGATGCCGTTTTCAGATGTTGTATATACTCTCCAGCCTGTCTTATTTCAAGAAACTTTAGGTAGAAAAGCTTTTATAAATGGCTGATACAAGTTAAATCCTCAGCACGCAGTACTTCGCTTGGTACCCTCTGCATCTTCTGCCTGATTCAGCAGCTTCTATGCAGCCTGAAGCACAGATGGAATAGAAATTCCAGTTGTATGTAATTATCTTTTTTCCTTTCCTGCTTTCCTTTATATTTTCACTTGGTCTCAAAGTGCTTTTGTAGAACTGTCATCATGCCATCCTTGGAAAAAAACCCTGACAATCGAGAGTGGTGCTGATGTGATGGTTCTCAAAGCTCAACCAAGAAAGAAAACCAGCAAGATAAGCTACAAGGGATCTTAAGGGACGTGATAAAATAAAAAAAAATAATAAAAAAATCTGGCTCTTGGCTCTGGCTACTAGAAGAAAATGAGTTGCTATTTTTAGCAACACAGTCTGCTTTAGAAATTATATTTCATCCAGCTGTGCTGCTGTATATGGAATGCTGCTGTTGGTAACACTATAGCAGAATGATGCTCTGCCCTGCAATTGGGCTATACTATCTAGAAGTATGTGGCAAGCTAACAAGTGCTAATGGGGAGAAAAAAAATCTGATCTTCATCCTAAAGGAATCTCAGTATTTCTTAACTCATAAAGAATTATCTATTTTTTCCATTCCCCAGAACGTGAGGGGTTACTCATTCAATATTTTAATGAAGAAAATGAAGAGTTGTATGTCGTGAATGTGAGAGCTCCTGTTGCTCTAAGTTCTTACTTTAAAAAGCATAATTCAAATTTAATTTAATGAAAAGAAATTTGTATAATTAAAAAAATGCATTTATATATTTTCTAATTCTTTAAATGCAATACAGCTTTACCTTTCTTATGTTTCATCAGTGAAGAATGAAATGCTAGCAAACCATATGACTAGCCACAGCTTGAAAGTTTTTGTATTATTTTTTAGATTTTACAATGGTGTGAGCGAAGTGAGAATTCAATGACTACTTGCCTTCTACACTGTAGAATTTGCTGGGATTTTGTGGTTTCAAGTTCTAGAGTTTATGAATAATTTCTGAATCTTTCATATCCATAGTAGTAATTGGCTGCAGAATTTTTTTGGTGTTTTATGAAAGCTTCCCAAGATCTCAAGCATCAGTCTAGATATGAAATTAAATCAGGCTATGTTTAACTGTTGTATTTAAGAATTTCTAATCATGAGTTAAAAAAACAGAGTCCAATGTAAAATTAAAAAAGAAAATCTGTTTCTGCGGATGACTGTTCATTTGAATGATTTGTTTTTAGAAGCACATTGAATATTTTTTGCCTAACTGTTCTTCCAATAATAAAAGAAAAATCTGAAATGCTGCTGAAAAATCATGATATTTCTATAGATTTATTTGAGCTGTCTATGCTTTCCACAATTGCCTCCCTGCTTTTCTAGGGCACAGTCAACCTTCCTAGCGGTAAATGTCTGAGCACCTATGGTGGCATGTATTTTGATGTGTATTGATTTTTTTTTTTTTTTGATGAATTATGATTTGATAGAATGAGATGGATTTTTTTTTTCCCCTTTCTTAGTAATTGTGTAAATTTCTTATTTCTTTGTATCAAACTGGAAAAGAGTAAGTGAGCGTGTATAGATGTGTACTACAACATGTAAGTTCATCTGTGTATCAAACTGTTTTACTAATGTGCATTAGGTTGCTAAGACAAATACTTACATGCTTGTCCTAGGGCAGACAGATTCTGTGAAAATACGAGTAAGAGAAACTAGCCTGTTTTACTCAAAAGGGTAAATTATTCCTTAATCTGAATTTAAGCAGCCTCATAAATAAATATTGGCACCAAGCTTCATAGTTCGCTTGGGTAATATGCATTTCTTGTAGTCACTGATCCATTTTGTACTGAAGTTAGAACAACAATTTATAGTAATAGACTGGAGAGTTTTCATATGATACTAAAGTTACTTTTTATTTCTTTTGTTTGTTTGTTTGTTTCCCTAATACCTTTTTTTTGTTTTGTTTTGTGCAATATGCGTTGATGATGGGACATGGGCAATAATGGGATTTTTCTTTCCTATAGCTCTCTGAAACCAGTAGAGATGCATTAAAATAGCTGGGTAATTTGGACTTGCTGGTAATTTCCACGGTGTGGTTTACCAGTTCAGCACAGCAGAATATCAAGTGGAATACATCGTTATGTTATAATCTAACCTTCTGGGAGAAGAAGAACTGGTACTTCACCATGCTTATCCCTTGAATTATGGACTCTGGTGGAATAAAACATGAGTTTACGTGTCTGCTGTACTGGCAGTTACTTTGTCTTTCACAAATTGCAAAAATACATATTTTAAGGGGAAAATAAGGAATCTTTTAACTTGCAGTGTTCAGCTTGTGATCTAAGACCTTTTGTGTTTATGCTTTTTCCAAGGTGGCCTCAATATAAGTTCTGTTATTAATTAATGTACTGAAAAACAGCTTAGCACGTTGTGATATATTTAAATAATAACTGAGCATGAAATCATGCTTCGAAAGTCTTACCAGATAAGAATTAACAATATGGATGCAGTTCTTAGCAAAAATTAGTAAATGGAAGAATATTTTGTGAATATTTAGGTTTTTTTCCTAGGTCAAATCAATATCAAATGTTGAATCTCTAGGTGAGTTTGCACATGAAGGCACTGTGCAGCAAAACAAATACATGAAACACATATGTGTCATACTTTTAATAGATCATAGCATATATTGCCAGCTGTGGGATGCATAAGGTATGCTCAAAAGATCTTACATTTAAATGATATCTTCAGGAACCATCCAATAATTAAATATCTGGCAGCATCACAGAAAATGAGATGTAATGCAATTCAAATATACTGTAACTTAATCAAGACAAACATAACTGAAATTGCAATTCAAAATTAAATATGGAGTGATTATCAGAATTGATTGCAATAAGGCCATAAATGTAGAAAAGCAATACGTGTAAAATCTGTTGTGACTGCAAGCTGTCATTAATCAGAGAAGAATATTTTCTGTGATAATCAGATATGAACCAGAATGGGAAGGGCAGAGTGTTGAGACAATGGTAAATACTCAATCTGCGAATTGGAAAAAAAGCTTAATTGCTCATATGTTGTAAGCATGTTAATGCATCAGAAGCTGTTAGTGTTTGTTTAGCAATGGTCAGCTGTCCTACCTTGGAACTCCTAGGAAAGACCTACACCCTCATCTGCAAAAGAGTTGTTTTAAGAGAAGGGAATACAAATCATGATGGTGTTTTTTTTGGGGAGGGGGTGGCGGCGGGGTTGTTTTTTGTGGGGTTTTTTGTTTGTTTTTAAAACCTGAATGATTTCCCATATGTACTCAGTGCTTGATTCCAGATACTGCACAGAAGTTTGGGAAAAATATTTTAACCCAAATTATGGAGGAAGAAAATACTGATTCTACTAATGCTCTTCTCTAAAAATGCCAGCGATATCTCTTTATTAAGTCTCTCTTTATTAAGTCTCTTCCTTCCCAAGCAAGGAAGCCGGGCAGTTAGGGATGCTCAAGCTAGTGGATGAATTGTATTTGCCTTCCTTTCTAAGGACATAGTTCAGTGTTCCTTTTGGTATTGTTTGCAGTGAGGACTGATGCAGCGTATGTTATCCAGCTCCACTCTTCTGTCCAATTCAGCAGGAGGAGGGGGAAGCAGCATGTACTCAAATTATTCAGTGCACTGGCCTGGTTCACTGGAGGCTGTGGTTCTTGTGAGCTAGACTTCTGTCAGGGGAAACAAGATAGGAAGCTCCATTGACTCCAGGGCTCTAAATAAAATCCTTCTATTTTACTGAGAGAAGCTGTTTGTTTTTTTAGCAGGATGAGAATTTTGCCACAGCAAGCCTCAGCTCTGCAGAAATCACATTTTCAGAAAATTGCAAATAATCTGTAGATATGAGATTTCTGTAGGGGGAAGAAGTTGTGCAAGGCATTGTTATTTTGTTTGAACCAACTGGTAGCTCTAGTGAAGGGCCTTGCGTTTTTGTTTTTCAGATGTGCTGATAATTATCCAGAGAAATGTTTCATAAACCTTGTTGGCATTTATAACTTCACAATTAAATTAAGTATGTGGCATCACAGTTGTGTCTTACAGAAAGAAGCAGAGATCTGGCCGGAGTCCACATAGCTGTAATAATGATGCTCTTCATTGCTCAAAGCACAGCCAGGAACGAGATTAAACTCATTACAAGAGTAGCATGTTGGAAATGAAGGCGCTCATCATCACTGTATTGGGATCCAGTATTGCTCTTTGCAGTCAAGGTGGAAGTCCCCTTAACTGCAATGGGGTTGGAATTACACCCAGTGTCTTCAATCATTACTCAAAAAGCAAACCAAGAGGCAAAATGTTTCTCACCGTGGTGGATCGATCCTGGCTGGGAGCCAGGTGCCCACCAAAGCTACTCTATCATTCCTCTCCTCAGCTGAACAGGGGAGAGAAAATACAGCAAGAGAATACAACAAAAGGCTTGTCGGTTGAGATAAGGACAGGGAGATCAGTCACCAGTTATCATCACCGGCAAAACAGACGTGACTCAGTGAAATTAAATTAATTTATTGCCAATTAGAACTTAGAGTAGGGTAATGAGAAATGAAAACTAAACTTATAACACCTTCCCCCCTTCCCTTCCTTCTTTCTGGGCTCAACTTTCTATGTCCTCCCCCAGAGCAGCGCAGGGGGATGGCAGATGGGGGTTATGGTCAGTTCATCACACGTCGTCTCTGCCGAACCTTCCTGCTAATGGGGAGGACTCCTCACATTCTTCCCTGGAATCCCTCATGTGGCAGACAGTCTTTCATGAACTTCTCCAGTGTGAGTCCTTCCCACAGTCTGCAGTTCTTCATGAACTGCTCAAGCCTGGGTCCCCTGTGGGGTCTCAAGTCCTGCCAGGAAACCTGCTCCAGTGTGGGCTCCTCTCTCCACAGGGCTACAGATGTTGGAGCTGGCTGGCCTTGGCTCTATCAGACATAGGGGAAACTTCTAGCAGCTTCTCACAGAAGCTGCTCCTGTAGCCCTCCTGCCACAAAAACCTTGCCATGCAAATCCAATGCTCTCTGCTATAACAGCAAACTATGTATTGTGTTGCATTTGGTTCCGTGTTTTAGTAATAGTACTTAGCAGAAATATTTATTACCACTTCTGGCATTTAAATGCATTGTTACGATAGTTGTGTTCCATTGCCTTGGCATTATTTAACATAGAGGAGGGTAAAATCCCAATTTGATATTGTGTGTTCTATTTAGCCTCTTGGGGATAAGAAGAGCAAGGACTTCTGTACTGAGGATCAGTATCCTCGCCCTCTGCTTTTTCCCCTTTTATTTGAGCTTTGCTAATCTGGGAGGCCTGAACGTGCCTCTTGTTCTTTGTACAAGAACAAAGAACAAGTACAGGAAGAAAAGAGATGGTTTAATAAATACTAATAAGTGTTGCTTTGATTAGGAGTGGACTTGGCTCACCTTAACGGGAAAGCAAGGTAGGCTTACAGATATGTGGCCAGCAGGTTGAGAGAGGTGATTCTGCACCTCTACTCCACTCTGGTGAGACAACACCTGGAGCACTGTGTCCACCTCTGGAGCCCTCAGCACAGGAAAAACACGGACCTGTTGCAATGGGTCCAGAGGAGGGCCACAAAGATGATCAGAGGGCTGGAGCTACTCTCCTTTGAGCACAGGCTGAGAATTGGTGGTGTTCAGCCAGGAGCAGGAGGGGCCTTTCAGTACTTAAAGGCGGCTTATAAGAAAGACAGGGAAAGACTTTTTAGCAGGGCCTTTAGTGATAGGACAAGGGATAATGGCTTTAAACTGAAGGAGGGTAGATTTAGACTACCCTGCTAGATAGAAGGAAGAAATCTTTTCCTATGAGGATGGTGAAACCCTGGAACAGATTGCCCAGAGAGGTGGTAGATGCCTCATCCCTGGAAACATTCAAGGTCAGGTTGGATGGGGCTCTGAGCAACTAGAAAGTTGAAAATGTCCCTGCTTATTGCAGGAGGGGCTGGGTCAGATAAACCTTTCCAATCCAATGGAAGGACCAAGATTGTAGATGTTGTTATCCTTATGGCATGCTAGAAGCTCCTTTAAGAAAGCTTGAATCAGAACATGTCCATGGTATGATTCACATTCCCTGAAAGACCAATGAACTGCTTTTAGTACCTGTAAGAGACAACGACATTCCTACATTATTCTTTATTCTATTCTTCTAAAAAAAAATTCTATTATTTTTTTTTTGAAACAGGTAATCTTTTCTAATTACCAGTTTCTAATTACCAATTTCTTATCTAGAGGGTAATACTGTCACAAAGATGCTTGAGGGGAGGGGTGGAGAACTGGAAAAATACGGCACAGAAGAGACATGTCCTTAAGTAAGATGGCATTGTAATGAATGCGGAGTAAACAAATACAAGTGTACAGGCATATAGAGTAACTGTATTCTACATGTACACAGGTTTTTACGGGCAGCAAACAATAGTGTCCTTTATATTTTGGCTCTGGTGAATGCCCCTGAGGTTGAATAAAAAACAATTGGAGGGAAAACAAAGGAACAAAAAAGTTTCTTGACCAACATGTATTAATCCATGTCTAGAGACATCTTGTGGGAGCAAATGTAGAGACCAATAAGAGACAAATATATTTTCCTCTTAGGCAATTCCCTATGCGAGTCAGCTGAAAGCAAGTTTTTGCCAAAAAAAATAAGAAACCAATCCCAACCAAACTTGTCCAAGTGGTCTATACCTGTCTGTCTGTATCTGAGGACTCCAGTTAGTGTTCAAGTCCAGGTATTAGCAACTACGGTGCAAGGATGCTCTAGGTATTATATGGTGCTTTATGCTTAAGTCAAGAATGTTCTAGGATTCTTCTCCTGTGAACTGTACAAAAACCTGCCTGTTCCTATGTACATATGGGAGGGAATGGTGGGATGACATTTGAGGACTGTCGTGTTGTGCCCAAGTAGTGCTCTCTTCATTCTCTCTGCAAAGCAGGTGGAGCAAGCGCTTGAAGGAAAAAAAGTTTCAGGCTTTAACATACATTCCAAAACATTTCAGCTGGCTTGGACTGGAAGCACCAGTACACAGGAGTGACACTAAGCGTTTGGGAGGAAACTGTACTTACCAGGTTCTTGTGTGGACTATGTGGAGATGGCTCCTTACTGACTGGAATCCTAATGAGGTGGGCATAGATCAGCTCTGAGGGTTTACACCATGGAACGCGGTGTAAGGAGTAAGCCAAAGATATGTTGGAAGGATGCAGCGCTTTAAAGTTCACATAAGATCATGGAGAGGATCATCCTGAATGAGCTCTCAAGGCAAGTGCAGGGCAGCCGAGGGATCAGGGCCAGCCAGCATGGGTTTATGAAAGGGAGGTCCTGCC
>JAOQGH010000032.1:65981848-66039339 GCA_025769975.1 Gallinago jamesoni | reverse complement strand
TGTTGTTTTTGTGGTTTGTTTTTGTTTTGTTGTTGTGTTGTGTGTGGTTTTGTTTTGTTTTGTTTTTGTTTTTTTTTTATGTGGTTGGACTCGATGATCTCAAAGGTCCCTTCCAACCACTAAGATTCTGTGATTCTGTAAAGGTAAAACATTGTGGAAGAGTGGAGAATTAATTAAACCAGACTTCCTTTGCTACCTCTAAGCAAGATAATTGGAAGGCAGTTTTTTTTTCTAACATTAGCTGTTTCTGAAGCACTTGATTTATTTTTTTTCGTTGTTATTTCTAGCTAGCTCAGCAGGGGTGAACTGTGAGACCATCATGAAGAGCACTGAATATCTAAGGAGGATGGCACAGTGCTAAGAGCTCAGAAGAATTCTTCATGGTCTCAGTGCTGCAGGTGAAGCTGAACTGATTGCTTGCTTAGGAGCAGATGGGAGAGGTTTGTTGAATTCTGTCTTGAACGCTATTGTGTAAGTGATAACAGTACCAGAAATCGTATAAGCACTGGACAGAAAGTTGAAGAGAACACAAGCGCGAGAATGTCAGCAATGTCAGAAATAAATTGGAGTCACAGGACGAGCCAGCTGAACATACACCGTGAAAGAAAAAACCCTACAGCCTTTAATTCTGCGTTGTGCAGGGACTTAACGTTAAGCAAAGATTGAGTTAGAAATCAGTAATGAAGGCAGCAAACCATGGCCAGACTCCTTAGTTCCAAAAGGTGCTGGACAACAGAGTAGGAAAATTACACATATCTTAATATCAGGTTGGGCTACCTTTGTAACAGCAGCTACTGATTTTTTTTTTTCTTTAATGCCTTTACATACATATATATATGTAATATACCCCTTTTTTTACCAATTTAATTCTATACTGATTAGGTAGGAGTTATTTCTAATTCTGTGGGTCTGGTGATTGAAATCTATTTGATTCTTCCTGCCTGGTTCTCAGTTGTCATTCTAATGCATGAATTTTCTTTGGCTTCAAGAGAAGCAGATGGAGGTTGAAGTGACATGAAGTGAGGCAGTGGCTCTACCTGGAATAGAAACCGTAATTATCAGCTGCCAGATCTTTAGATTTGTGCGTACCATTACTGTGGTTTTTTTGGTGTTTTTCTTGTTTGTTTTGTTTGGATTTTTGCTTTGTATGTAACTGTTGTTTCAGGTTTGTGGTGTGGTGTTTTGTTTGTTGTCTTTTTGATGGTTGGGGGTTTTGGAGGTTTTTTGTTCTAAATTGCTCAGTGCTACTTTCATACATTGTTCTTGATGCTTATGCTTGAATCGCATTGTGTGAAATGGTGCTGGTAATGAAGACTGTTATGTCGCTGGAGAAATTTTTCCATTGGCATCCTGGTATGTTGTTGGCATCCTGACTGCTTCACAGATTCTAATCCATAAATCATAAGGTCAGGCTGTCTCCCTGATGGATTCAAATGGAGGGTGGTAATGTTTTGTGCTGTTTCTGGAAACTGGGGATAGAGAAACATCGTGACATTTCAGCTTTATAATATCTCTCAAAGTGAAGGTATTTTGCACTTGGATTTGATAACACTAAGGGTACTAGTGACGCTGTCATAGTATGATAAAACTACTGACATGCTGGTTGGAAGGTCCTCAAGGAGTTTCTAGTCCAATCTCCTGTTTGAAGCAAGACCGTCACCCACCCCGTCTTGGGTCAGACATCACTTTCTCTAGTAAACCTTGAAGATCCTCAAGGGTGGGAATCCCACACCATCTCTGGGCAGCCTCCTCCAGTGTTGCTCTGCCTTTCTGGTGAAAAAGACTGACACTCACTCTGAACCTCCCGAAGCGCAATTAGTGGCTGTTGCCTTTCATTGTATCATCTGCCCTTACTGGGAGTGGTTTGACTGTCATCTTCGCTTCATGCAATGAAATTTTCTCCTGGCTCTTCTCTCTGCCAGACTAAGCAAGCCCAGCTCCCCTGTCTCTCCTGATAGGTTATGTGCTTTAGGCCTCAACTACGTCAAGAAACCTCCACTGGACCCTTTCCAGTTTCTCACACTCCCTGAGGGGAAGGAAGATACAGGATACACTGTGGGCTTTGAAACAATGCGTTTAGATTAGGACTTGAGGCAGCCTTAAGTGCTCTCTGAAAATCCAGGGCTGAACTACACCATCTCGCAGTCACTGCAACTAAGGCTGCTTCTAACTTTCATGTCTCAGACATGTTCTTTGCTTGTAACTATGAAGTCCAGCAGAGTATCTTTTCTTGTTGGCTTCTCAATTGCCTGTGATAGGAAGTTGTCATTAATGTGTTCAAGAAGTCTCCTAGATTACCTGAACCCTGCTGATATCTTGCAAATATCAGGGTGGTTAAAGTGGGTGGTTAAAGTCTGTCATGAGGACCAGGACCTATGAACATGAGGTTTCTTCTAGCTGGTAGAAGAAGACCTCATCTACATCTTTCTGGCCAGGAAGCCTGTAGTGGCCAAAAGCACCCATGTTGGTCTGCCTGCTAATCCTGATCCATGAGCTCTTGGCTGACTCTTGACCCATCCCCAGGCAGAGCTGGATGCATTTGAGCTTTCTCACATAGAGGACAACTCCCCCTCCTCACCTTCCCAGCATGTTCAACAGCAAATAATTCTTAACTGTCAATTTCTTGCCAGTTCTGTCGCCTTGCTTCCATCTCCTGTACACTCCCTTCTGTGTTTTAGTTAGAGAAGGTTCTGTCTTAGCCAGGCAGGCCTTCTGCTGGAATTCTGGCCTTCCTGCGTGGATGGAGTGGATTGTTCCTGCTTTTCTTTAAAAGTCAGCCTCCACCCTTTCCAATTGATGACTGCTTGCTGAGGAATTTTACTTGGCAATTACCTAAACAAGCAAAATTAGATCTACTGTCCTAGAGCCGAGTCCTAGCTCTGCTGCTCTTGTGGTCCATCTTGTGGTCGCTACAAACCAAGCGTGCTGTAAATAGTTGCTTTGTGTCTGAGATGTTTCTACAAAAGCAAGATTGAGAAAAAGTTTCCTTATGTGATTTCTCATGAACTGTGTAATATGTTAAATATTAATCTGCTTACATGATAATCTAACATAACAGTTGATGAGTTTACAACACTGATGCAAATTTTCTGTGGAAAACTTGCTTTTGGCCTTTGCAGGGAATCAGTTTGCCTTTGGATACATGTATCATTGACACTAAATTCTCAGAGCAGAATCCAGGGTATTTTTACAGTGTTGATAATAAAGGGCGCTTTCTTTTTTATCTTACTAGTAGCATAACCAATTGGATAACTAGTTGGCCAATTTAATGTGACTAATCTGATTAAAACCCTAGAAATCCAGTGCCATTTCCACTTTCATGGGAATCCACATTTCAAAGCATTTTATAGTATGTGTAGGCGTTTTAGGAGACAGAAAAACAAGCAATAGCAAATAATAACTTATCAGTCAGTTGAAGGCATGGGGATAATGCTCCTGAGTACTGACTGGGATATGGAAGTGTAGGCTCCCTTTCCTGCAAAATAAGTAACTAGGGAGAACATAGGAATAGTGATTATTTGGAGAACTGAGCAGCTTAGTGCAGAAAGTTGGGATTGGTGCCAATATACTGAAAATTTTGGAAAGTGTGTTCTTGAAAATTACATTAGGGACACAGTGTGAAGGGTGAAGTTTAAACATCTCACAGGGACTTATATGTAATGATCACTGACAGAGAAGACAGAGATTTGGTGTGGCCTTAATTTATTGCGCTTGACATTATATAGGCAAGTAGGGGATATTGAGGGCTGAGGGATCCTAAATCCATGAGTTGTTGGCCAGGTGATGTTTACTTCTGGGGCTTTAATTTCTGGAATCATTGCAGTGCCTTAAGCATTTCCTCATGAATTTTTTCCTTTCCAGAACAAGAAAAGAACTGCTTGTTACTGGTAAATTTTCACTGCTTTGCAAATTAGACAATTCCCATCCCATAGTGGACTGGAAATACAGTGTGTTTTCAGGAGTGAAACGAGCATTTCAAATTGTGCCAATGCTTTTATTCCTCCTTCTACAAATATGGATCTTTTTCCATTTCTTTTCCTTAATGCTTCCACTGAGTAGAAAGACTTGTTTTGCACTGACATCCACTTTTTTTTTCAGCCAGAAAGGTTCTCCATGCAGATGGAAAATCTACGTGAAGCCTACTTTAAAGCTAAAATGTAATGTTTTCCCAACTAGAGCTTTTTGTAGGGACTGGTTTAGCTTATTGCAGAGCCAATCAAAGGGGCTGGTGTTGGAGGTGCATGAAATGTAGAGGTCTAGAAGGCTGGGTTTTTCTGAAGATAATGCTGATAAAAAAGATGTTTGTGGACATGAATGGAAACCAATGTCAGTGAAGCAGCCTGGCTACAGAGGAGTAAGTTATGGGATGCCTGTAGCTCTTCTATACCTACAAAGCTGGTCTGAGGCAAGGAGGGGATGATAGTAAGAAAGTGAAGCTGGGGCAGGAGACCAGCTGTTTGGCAGTTTTGGTGTATGGCAGAGGTGACTAAGTCATGCCATTGTCTGTGACATGAGCAATGATGGAGATGGTGTTTTCTGTCAGAGTAGGGTTGATGGTTGGACTAGATGATCTTCCAACCTAGATGATTCTATGATGGGGAGGTTTTTCTTCTTTGTGGTAATAATGGTGAGTCTCACTATCCTTCAATAGGATAACATGGCTCTGCCTGGTCACTTCTAGATAGAGATAAAGGTGGTCAGGTAAGTGATGCTCCAGCATAAAGTAGGAGACAGCACCATGCCATCCAGCAACAGTCGAGTACGGCTTAAGTGGAATGAACCTTTTCCATATATTGCCTGTTATTTGCTTTACCCAACTGCATAAAGCTTGATTGAATAGTTACGGAATTAGTGGGTTTGAATCAATAGACACAGAATGCTTAGAGACGAACATTCTGGCTAGTCACAGGACTTTCCAGATGGATCTGTTGTATCTGGGTAGATGTTCAGGTTTTCATTTATTTATAGCAGGAATAGCTTTTGTATCTGTTAGAGTACAACAAATTTACTGAACTACCAAATAATATATTTTCCTGCTTGCTTTCAGCTGATTACAACATCTCTAGGTGTCTCAGGATAATATGAACATCTGTTCCCTGGAGATTGACTCTTCACAGACAATAATCATAAAGCTAATGAATGCAGTAGAGAATGGTGTTTAGGAAACAACTAGGGACAGCTCTGCCTCTCTTTGCTAACTCTCACCCTACTATTTCATTCCTTTCACTAGATTGCCTTTCCGAAACTCCCTACAGCAAGCTTGCCATATGCAATAGTCCATTTTCTTCAGAGCAGGATAGAAAATCAGATAGTGACTCTGGGACTCAAAATAGCTTTCTCTAACAATTTGTGTTGGCAGATCATCAAAATCAGATAGTCCTGCCTCCTCTCCCACCCACCCTGAACCCCAGAGCACAAGACCCGCAGCAGGGCTTGCTCCAGCACTCACTAGTGTTCTCAGGGGGAGATCGTCTCCCATGATTTCTCATAATTTAAGACCAGTGAAATAGATTACTTTCCTGGTACGCTTTTCAGTTTGCAATTTTTAATGATAGAAGTGAAACTGACACCTAATTTGCTCTCATTAAAGCAGGCTTAGGAAAATGTGTTGTAAATAAATCTTGGGATGCATATAAATTAACACCGTTCAAGGTAAAATAACTTCCCCGTTGTGGGTCAATGAAAATAATGCTACGGGGGGATTATTCTACTTCTGTGTGCTGGGGGATTCTTGTATATTTTTTTTATGTAGCATTTGATGCTGGTCCTTGCTGGAGACAGGACTTTAAAGGGACCTCAAGTCTCAGGCAGCATGACAGCCCTGTTGTTCTAAGGCAGACAGATGAATGTTAACTCTTGGATCCCTCCTGGATTACAGACGTGAGAAAACAGGCAAACAAATGTCTCTGTGTCAAGCAGTGAAATAGCTTCAGACAAGCAAGAGCTCTGTAGCTTCTGTGAGGAACGTGGACATAGTTAATTCAGCATATTACTGAGAGTGTACCCGGGAGCAGGAAGGGAGAATAGCTACGTTTTGGCTGTAGGAAAATCAAATTCAGTACACTTAGTAAAGTATTGTATTTCACCTGCTGGAACAGTAGCTGCTGCAGTTTTGTGACATGGTTAATACTCTTTTGACATGACTCATCCCAGGGGGTAGCTTAGTCACTGCCTAGCACTTGCTTTTCATCATATCCTCTCTCCTGTATCACCAACCTGATGTTTGGGAAAAGCTTTTCTGTGATGGGAAGTCTGTTAGGTGGAAGATAAGTGGTCTGCGTGGGAACAGTGTTTTTATTTTTCCCTTTTTTTTTTTTTTTGTATTTACAGGAACAATTCCAGTTCTTTAATCCTGTTAAGCAGGTTTTAACTGTATTCCTTCTTCAAATTCTGTATGCAAAGATTGCTTGTCGTAAATATACTTATTTTGTACATCATCAATGTAGGTTCAGCTGTACGTGCCAGTTCAATATTGGATGAACTGTTTAAATCTCTCTACAAACCTTTTCCTTCTCCATTTCATGGCAAGTTGAAGTCTAGCAACTGAAAGGAAATCACTATGGTTACAGCACCTGGTTCTAGCAATGAGTCCAAGATTTAAGTCTTACTGCTTGTACCAAAATATATACATTTGAGACACCCCCAGACATTTGGGATCGTGTTTGCAAGTGTTAAAACAGACATTGACAGTTTTAGATAATTCCATTGCAACGCTTCTCTTGCAAGACAGTGGTCTGCTATTATAAATGGATTGCTTACATAAGAAGTGAAAGAATACGCACTAGCTTTCAACACAGCTCAAAGCAGGGTTGAGTTTCTGAAGTCAGAAAGCTAAGATTTAATCACCACCTGGTTAGCAGTCTGTGTCAACACTGTCAGCCAAAAAAAAAAGAAGGATTGAAACTTGGTTCCATCCCAGCTGCAAATATTACCAAGACATCACAGTGGGCCATTTTTAGTCATTATGAGAGTAATGAACTTTATGAAGCACCAGAGTTTCAGAAACCTACAGCAGGTGACTTTGTGGCCCAGGTGGTTGGTATTTCCTGTGTTGAGGTCTCTCACCCCAATTAGTAACTAGTTCCAATCCTACTGCTTACAGATGGTGGAAAATCGCTGACCTACCGCTTCTCTCTGCAGTAGACAGGTATCCACCCATAAGCCAAATTAACAACCCAAGACCAGGATCACATAGGGAGATTTGCATAACATCAAGTGTGCAAATTGCCTTCAGGGTGCCTTGTGTGTGCAAAATCACATTTGGGCTAAAGTTTCTCATGGAACTGAAACCGGAACATGGATCTGTGCTTGGTCTTCAGGTGTTTTAATCTGCCGAACCTCTGCAGGGCTGGAAATGGTTGACTTGTGCAGGTGCTGCCATGATTGGCACTTCACTTAACCTTGTGCCTGATTACAAGCACCTCAGAAGCTGCTTAGAGGAATTTAGGTGCATGAGTGCTGTCAGATCAGTACTGGGGCTCCTATTAGGCCAAGCCTAATGCAAAAATCTGAACAAATAATGCTTTTACACTGGCAAGTGTCTCTTCTGGCTCAGGCCCGGGAGTTAATCTGGATGGGGAACGTCTAATCTGGACCATTCTGTTCTTCAGGTCAGTAAACGATTGTATGGGGTTATCTTTATACATAACAGATGGGAAAGGAAGGTTTAGAGTTACCCAAGAACTGAATTTCAAACATGAGTTCAGTAGCTAGTGTAGATCAAATGACTCTATATCATAAAATGTGACAATTTGGTTTTTTTTATAGCATTCTCACAATGGCACTAATTGTTAATCTTGACAGGCTCGTTATCCTATATCTATTATCTAGATATTTTTTTTCTTAATGAAGTGGAGAGCCAATTAGAATTTTTAAGCAAAACCCATATATAACGTTTTTCTACATTATTTGTCAATAGCATACCCCATTTTTCCACTTGATTTTTTTTTCACTTCATGATATTACTTTTTTGTGGGTTTGAAATATTATATAATGTTTTACTGTAAATAAACGTTTCCATTTAGTGACTTATCATAATTGTGGTGGTTTTGACCTGAATCTATTAAATTTAATATTGGATGTAGAATTTTCTCCAGACAGCAAGTCCTTGAACTTTAAAACTGTCACTGTATCTTAAGCAGCTACTATGTATTTCCCATGGGCTTTTTTATTTATTTTGGTATAAGAATTAGGAGGCGGCTGCTGCTGCTCTCACTTGACTTTTTAGAGAGAGGATGTTTGAAAGGATGCATTATTTCAGATTAAGCTTCATTTCTGTCTGAAGCCTGAGATGAGTAATTGCTAGCTCTTTTTGCCCTGAAGTTTTTTTGTTTTGTTTTGCTCAGAGGAAGCCTAAGAATGATGTTAATTTTTTTTTAATTTTTATTTTTTTAAAGACCACAAAAGACAAAAGTAGAAACAGCTGGTAATGGAATAAAATGCAGTACATTCTCAGCAATTGTAGATAATGTCACTTCTTGTTTACTCTCTGATAACTGGTTTCTTAGATAAAAGCTTCCCCCGCTTCAATGCTATCCTGGTAATGCCTAGGATGCCTACAAGCTCTAGTGAGGCTGGGTTGCTGTGTGCTAATCCCTGCAGACAGGAGAAGGAATTTAGGAGAAGGCAATTTCAGTTGAAGTTGAATGGCAAAGATCTGCGTGTGGGGAGATATTCTTTGGTAAGGTGTCAACAGTAGGGTTGTGTGCAGCTGGTCGATTGGAATTGTCATGAGTTCTGCGTTAGGGTTTTCTGGGAAATATGATGGCTGAAAAATAGAATCAAGGGAGAATGGTGAATGTGGAGAGGAGATGGAGGGCATGTGAAGTATCGGGGCAGGAAAAAGCAGTCAGTGAGGGATCAGGCAAAGGCTAGCTCTTCAGAGATCAGAAAAGTGATCAGGAAAGCGAGCAGAAAGTTTGTAACATCAGTTTTCTGAATAACATTTCAAGTGAAGTCAGGGAAATGCATTTCCTTCCACAAAGCTTTCACTTCTAAGGAACAGGGGAGGGAACAAAAAACAGCGCAACATAAGTAGTTTAAGCAGCAATTTACTGGGGAAACCTGGGAAAGGAAAGAGGCAAACTTACACACTTGTGCATCAGGGAATGGTAGGTTTGTTGTGTTGAGTTCTTTCTGTTAGTTTGGTGGGGTTTTTAGGTCAGCAGACAAATGGAAAAATAAAATAAACATGATTTTGGATCACTCAAACTAAGAACTTAAATTTTCTTGCCGAAATGAAAATTCCTTCAAAAAAACCCCCACTAAATGTTGCTCAAAACCATTTTAAACAACTTTATCATAAATAATTAAATATAGATGAACACATACCTTGATTTTTAAGATTCTATTTTAATAGTATCAGGCAGTTGACAGAGTACTTTTATGCTAGAGAGCTTGAAAGCTTTCAGAAAAGGTAAGAAGAATTAATTAATAGCTTTTTTAATATTTCTGTTTTGAGAGACCTTCCCGAAGTTCCATCTACATGACTCAAAGGGTGTGGGTGTTCAGTCTCTTTCTAAGCTATACCTACAACTTTACATATGAATTATGGAGTCATGTAGGCTGGAGGAAACCTCCAGAAAACCTGCAACCTCCCGCTTCCCAGCATGTCTGACAAGAGCAGGCTTTCTGGGGTCTTGTCCAGTTGAGTTTTGAATGTCTCTGAGGATGGAAACTCCACAGCCTCCCTGAGCAACCTGTTCTGGTGTTTCATTACCCTCATGGGGAAAACTTCCCTCTGTTTAGTCAGAATTTCTCATGTTCCAAGTTGTGCCCCTTGTCTCTCATTCTACTTCTAAGATATGTGTAAGTTAAATACAAAGAAGCTCATACTTATGTACTGAAATGAAAATTTATTTAGAGATGATTGTTAAAGATACTGTATGATGATGTTGACTTTGAAATTCTTCTTATATATTCATGCATGGTGTTTTAACATTCTTTTTTGAACAGGAAATTTCTCAGCATTAAAATCACATTAAAGTACAATTATGTGACTGTGTAAGACAACCTATGGTTAAAAGCTTCAAGTGTCTTGTAATTATCTCTAAAATATCTTTTGTTCCACTGAGTTTATATTTGAAAATTTGGCTGCAATGCTTAGTTTTAAATATGTAGAAGAGAAAATCAAGTAGATCAAACCCCTTTTTGCAATTTCCTAAACCTTCATCTACAGGTGAAGGGAACATTCTCGCAGACATGGGTTGGGTCAGTGATTTTAAACCCTCAGCTGTTGGGTAACATCTGTCTCTCGTTTACGTGAAGGTAACCCAGAAAATTATCTTAATTCACAGAAGGTATTTTTCTGAGATGATCTCCTGCATTATTATACCCCGTAATGTTGTAGTAATAGCATGTGTGTAGGTGTTTGTTTTTTTTTTTTTATTTCTCTTTCCTAACTCAAATCTGTCAGGAAATAATACTGAGGATTAATATTTTTAACCATGAAATGTTGTCATGTCTTAGCAGAAGAATGACAGAAACAGAGCTAACAAAGAATTAATCTAGAACATTTTACTATGATTAAGTTCTTATTAGTAAAGAAGAAAATAATAGTGAAAAGTTTGAGTCACTCTGAGTAACAGCTATTGAAAGTCAGGTGTGTTTTAATTTGTTTTGGATTCTTGTCATGTTCTCAAGTATGAAGAAAACTGAGGAAAAATTAAAGAAAAGCATCCTTTGTTATATACTCCTAGCAAAGAAATGCTAGGAAATCTAGTTTTGTAGCTGCTTAGAGATGTACAGGTGATTTGAGAATGTATTCGGCATTTTCTTTAGCTGGTGTTTGCAAATAATATTTCTATGTGGCCAACGTATTTTGATTCTTATTTCTATGGTAGATACTTAAAAGTGTAGCTCAAGTAGTATGTCTGTAGGAATGCTTTGCTATATATCCCGGCATAAGAATTGGCTTCCAGCTCATTTTTTCATAATCATCTACAAGGTTAGGGGAAGATCTGACATTCGGTTTTAGAATACTAGCTCATTTCCCTTTCTTTTCTCCAAGATAGACCATATTTCTTTAATAAAGAAGACATGTTTCCCTAATAGAAGACACTCTGGTATTATGATAAGGAGCATAACAGAAACTGCAAGGACTAAGGCAGTGCTTGCATTACTTTCTCATCTGTTTGCAAATATTCTTTAATATCAATTTTTACTTTGATGTGCCTGTTTTGTGTGGCTATGACTGATAAGATACCTCCTATTCAAGCCGAGGTGTCCTTGGCTCTCTTCATCTGCTGAGTGAATGCTATAAAGCTGCTGAAGGAACTGGGTTAAAACTGGAGCTTTGAAGGCAGTGCAACCTCTCTCTCCAATTTGTCTACCAACACTGCTTTGGTTAGTTCAACAGGCAGCCTGGGTTTGGCACAGCCTTACAGAGCTTCTGCAACTAGACTGCAAAGGCTACAGGAGAGTTTGCTGGTTAAGGCAGTAAAAGGTTTTTATGGGGACAAGGAGAGAAAAATCAAATTAAATTGGAACTAAAATTGCCGCCAGTGGAGATGCTGGGAAGGAGGAAGATGGTATTGCAGAAAAAAGAGAAGATTTTATTTCAGTCCTGGGAAAAAACTGGAAGAAGAATTAAAGGAGAAATGGCAGATTTACTGTAAATTTAGAAAGGCACTAGTGTCTTGCAAGAATTGTTTCTGAGCCTTTTGATTTTCAGACATTGTTAGTCTAAAATACTGAATTGCTCTGTTAGAACTTCACAAGTGCTAATATAGACTTCAAAGATGTTCACACAAACATATAATTTGATCTACTGAACTTTGACACTAGTTTGCTCAGGTACTTTCTGTAACTTTTTGATTATTCCTCCTGGCAGAAAAGTGTATTTAGCCTTGATTTAAAGCAAAAGTTTTGTCTGCTGTCACTCAAACAGAAGCCACTGAGCAAGTTGTTTCCTGATTTCTTTAACTGAATTCAGAAGCAATGGGATCTGGGTCCAGGCCTTTTTCTTGAAAGGAGTTACTATTTCTGGTGAGCAAGTCAGCCTGGAGACCCCACAGCAGCCTTCCAGTACCTAAAGGGGGCTACAGGAGAGACGGGGAGTGGAGCAATAGGATGAGGCAAAATGGTTCTAAACTAAAATAGGGGAGATTTAGAGTAGGTATCAGGAAGAAATTTTTCACTGTGAGGGTGGTGAGACACTGGAACCAGTTGCCCGGAGAAGCTGTGGCTGCCCCTTCCCTGGAGGTGTTCAAGGTCAGGCTGGATGGGGCTTTGAGCAGCCTGGTCTAGTGGGAGACTGGGTCCAACCATGGCAGGGAGAGGTGGAACTAGATGATCTTTACAGTCCCTTCCAACACAAACCATTCTATGATTCCCTGTCATACCCAGTAGAACTGGGCTAGCGTGCTCTATCTTATCCACTCTATGAAGGTTTGTAAATATCTGAAATACAGCGGGAAGATGTATGTAATGTAGCCAGCAGCAAAACCAGAAAATTATTATCATAAGAAACTTAACATGGCATTCACAGAGCTCCTTAAGCAATGAGAAGTATACCAGCTTTCCAAAGAAACATTGGTAGGGGCAGGTGGTGACTGCCTTTGGAAATTGATGCTCTCTTCTGACAAATGCATTCATTTGTAATGGCTAGTAGTGGGAGCTGTAGGCAACCTCCCTAATCTAATAGAGACAACTCTAGGTCTTGGTGTCTGTAAAATGTAAAATTTGGCTTTTGATGCCAGACTGGATCAATGTTTTAATTAAGAGGACCTATAATCCTTCCTTTAGCTGCCACTTTCCACTGTGTGTGGCTACATGAAGCTTTTTGTCCTACAGGGAAGAAGTAATTTCCAAAATGGTTGCTGAGAGAGACAAATATTTTAGGATATTGCTGGAGAATCCAATGCTGAATCCTGTGTTTATGTGTGCTAGCCACTTGATCTTTGTTGTGTTTTGTTCACATGAAACTACACATTAAGTAAGCACAGACTTATGCCTGACAAGGCCTTTCAAAGGAAACAGAATTATATTAAATTCAGAGATCTTCTGTAGATGTCTGTTTTTCTGTGTGTCTGGTAAATTAAGAGGTCTGCAAATAATGCTTTGACTGTTCTGATAACCTGAACTTTGAGGCAATTGGCCTAAACTTCTGGGATTGTTTCAGCTTTTGTTATTTGTTTGTTATGTAACATGCAAGTGGTTTTTATTTTTTTAATTCATAATACTGCTGCCTTTCATGTAACAAAGTTCACTTATGAAGTGACTAGTTTTGAACAGAACAGAAGGACCTTCCATTATCTTACAAAGGAAAATTTCCAGTTACCTTCCATCAAGGGAATGTGTTTACAAAGCATTCAAAGGTGCTTTGTTTTGGAGTAAAACAGTATTCCCCCTCCCCTGCCACCAACAGCCCTTGTGATTTTCAACTATGATATTGTATTTTATCCCAAAGTGTGCTTCAAATACTGAAAATATCCCTCTCTTCATGTGTGATGCACTCTTTAAAGAGAATTCTCAACATTTTCTCAATATATTAAGTATGTACTTGCCACAGATATTTCTGCAGTAAGGAGTAGTAGGATTACTACCAAGATAAAGGTTCTTTATATTTTTCATCCTAAGAATTTTATTATTCCTTTTTTGCTTTCACTTTTTTTTCCCAAGTTCCTCCCTTACAGGACAGTCTTATTCTTCCATTTTCAGTCTTTTATGTTAATATAAAAGTATTCCTTTATCTTAGACATTACTGTCTGCTGACTACAGAAATGACTAGTTTGAAAGTCCAGGCTGTGACAAGGTCATTTATATCATTTGTTTTGTAACAAGCTTGATAAAAGCTGTTTTAGATGATGAAGGAAGAAGTTACACTACAGAGAAGAGAAGGATTAAGGTTAATTTCATTTAAAATGAGTCCATAAGGAACATTATTTCTTTCCATGGAGCAGAAGGGCAACTTTTTTGCTACTCAACTAATCTTTCACTGGTCCTGAAAACTTCTGGCTCAGCTTGCCACAGGAATTCTCTTTCCCAATAACATATGGCTGAATCCTTAAAGCATGAGGATTACTTCAAAATAGTGTTCTAGTTTTCTTAATGATATGTTCCTCATGTAAAATTCCTGAAGTTAAACTGTGAAAATAAATACTTATGATTAGATTAAAAAGGACAGGATTTTTTTAAAAATCTGGGCTTCTTTCTATGCTGTGTGCAAATTTTCATTGACATACTCGTTTGGAAATCTTCCTATACTTTCCAGCCTATTCTAACTAGTGTTTGAGTTGGTTTTTTGGTTGTTTTTTTTTTTTTTTCTCCGCTTTATAAGAAAAGACTAAAGCCCACAATCTGTTAGATGTATGCATTGAGGTGTAGCTTGCTTCTAAGAGCCTCACACTTTTCACTGAAGATTCTGCATGGAAAAGGTGCCTGTAGCAGTTATTTTCCACTTGCACAATGAACTACAGTAGCCTATGGAATTCAAGGGACTGAGGTTTCCATTATATGTTCCTAACTCCCTTTCCTTCACTGGATCCAACATATTTTAGCAGTCAGTGTTAGCTTTAGTGGATAACTGTAATTTTGCTTGAGTATGAAAGTAGAAAATATTTCCACCAGTTTTGCCTTAAGTCTAATTTCTGTGATGCTCGAACAGCTAGCTCTTCTTCCTGCTTCTTATGTGTTCCTAATATAATTCCAGCATCATCTTAATGGGAAGCATTATTATGAGTGTGTATAATGGAGTCCACACTCACTGTCCTGGCCCTGAAGGGAAAACTGAAGGTACAAGTATTAATGTCCAGAGCTCTACGGGGCAGGGACCTGAAATTTTGCCTCGTTGTGCCCTATTGTCACTGGTTCAATCTACACGGAGCAGGTGTGCTCTGCTGTACTCCCAATTAGTCCTGGTCTACCAGTTGTCCCAGTTGGAGGATCTATTGAAACAGCCAGTGGCTTTCATTCATCCCCATCCATAAATTTCCTTTGGGAGGAAGCCCAGATGAGCTGGAGAAATACTCTCGCAGCATGAGCAGGTGGCCTGGAAAGCTGGATAAGCAGCAGGGTGCACATGCCCCTCAGGCAGGTCTGTACAACTCTGCTGGTGACACTGGATACGCTGACACATCCGTGATCTGTTGGAGAGCCAGCTATGGGAATGATTACTCCGTGAAAGGTCCTTGGTACAGGGACATCACCCCAGCCTGTTTTGCTAGTCCTCTAGTATACCACAAAGCATGTCTCCTCTTAGTCATGGTGAGGGCAGAGGCTTGGAGTTATTCTTTGTGAGTAGTCTTGAGTATTTTTGTATGTTTTGATCAGCAGAGGATGGGGAAACATATCTATATTTGATGAATGCCATAAATAATAGAAGCAGAATATTCGAACTGAACAGCTTTGTGGTCTCCACTAGGAAATGAGTCACTGCTTTCATGTTTTTTACATCCTTATTTGTGGAGTCCCAAACGCATGTTTGTTTTGTAACATTTCAGAGCTTTTGGTAAGGGTTCTTTGACAACACACAAGTTACTTTGTGTGTAAAATTTTCTTTGGGTTTATGAATTTTTTTTTCTTAAATAGCAATGTTTTTTTAAAAAAAGCAAAGGATGGCTTTTTTTCTCCCTCCTGTTGTACTTTTGCATCTGCCACATTTATTCTTCCTCTTCTGTCATTTCTAGCTGGATGCAGTTAATAACTACATGCCCAAGATATCTATCTCTGTACCATGGCTCTTCCAGCTGGTCTTGCTCAGTTTGTACCAAGTTATTTTTTGGTGTGTCCATTCTTGGTTGGCTGTCCGGGAGCCACAAGAGTGCCATGGGCATTTCTTCTTCACTTTGTTTGATACTAATGAATGCTGGGGTGGTGCTGGGTGAGAAATGCTTTCTGAGACTCAAAGACAGGAATAAACACTTTTTCTGTAAGTTTAGAACATTAAAACCCTCTTGTGTTGATACTCATCAGTACAGAAGTAGCTGTCATTTAATTTTTTTTTTTGTATTATAGCCTAAGAATATAATGCTTCCCATGGTGAACTGTTCTTTCATTTGTGTTCAGTACCTACCAACTTGATTTATTGTCCTTAGTTTGCATTTAGTTAACATCAGCTGCTGATGTTTTTAGGACAAATTGCCTCTTCAACTACATGGCACGAGAGTTCTGTGTTTTCATGTTTCTCTGTATTATGTATATTTATTTTCAACAACCCACCAAAGGAAAGACCAGTTCTGCTTGCTTGCTTGGCCACAGTAAGTAGAACACAGTCTGATTAAAATCCAGTATCTATGTAGATGGGCTAAGCAGCCCTGAAAAAGAAGAGTTATGTAGCTATCTGAGATGAAGCATGCTGTATGAAACAGCTACACTTCAGACAAGTAAGTAGAAGCCCTGGCTGTTACTGGGTCTCTGTGAGAACAATGATTACTACTGTATCTGTAGGAGACTCAGCAAATTAGCCCTACCTGTTGGTTCTGGTCCAAGGACTAGTATGGAAGGAGAAAGAAGCTTATTGTCTCTCTAGGGCTCTCTCTTAGCTCCAGGAGAATTGGGAGAAATGACTCTTAATCTACAGGTGGTCCTTTCCCCCTTCACTCAGGAGAATTGGTAAGATGTTTTGTAACCACTTCTTGAGCCTGTCCAGGTCCCTCTGGATGGCATCCTGTCCCTCGCATGTATCAACCGCACCACTCAGCTTGGTGTCATCTGCAAACTTGCTGAGGGTGCTCTTGATCCCACTGTCTATGTCATGGATGAAGATACTGAACAGTTGCAATATGGACCCCTGAGGGATACCACTTGCCACTGATCTCCCATCTGGACATTAAGCCGTTGACCACTACCCTCTAGATTCAACCATCCAACCAATTCCTCATCCACAGAACAGTCCACCCGTCATATCTGTATGCCTCCAATTTATTGAGAGGGATGTTGTGAGGGACCAGGTCAGAGGCCTTACAGAAGTCCAGATAGATGACATCTGTAGCTCTGCCCTTGTAGTCACTTCATCATAGAAGGGCACCAGTTTGGTCAGACAGGACTTGTCCTTGGTGAAGCCATGTTGGCTGCCTCAAATCACCTCCCTGTCCTCCATGTGCCTTAACAGATTCTAGGATGATCTGTTCCATGATGTTCCCAGGCACAGAGGTGAGGCTGACAGGTTGGTAGTTCCCAGAACCCTTCTTTCTACTCTTTTTAAAAATAGGTCCAATGTTTCTCTTTTTCCAGTCCCCGGGGACTTCACCTGACTGCCATGACTTCTCAAATATCCCAGAGAGCAGCTTGGCAACTACATCAGCCAATTGCCTCAGGACTCTGTGATGTATCTCGTCAGGTCCCATAGAATTCTGTATGTTCAGGTTCCTCAGGTGGTCACGGACCTGATCTTCTCTTACAGTTTCTGTCTCACATACCTGTAGAAACCTTTCTTATTCTTTGCCTCCCTTGCCAAGCTCAACTCCAGCTGCACCTTTGCCTTCCTGACCCCATTCCTACACAGCTGGTGCATCCCTGTACTCTTCTCAGGATACCTGTCCCTGTTTCCACTGCCTGTGTGTTTCCTTCTTGACCTTTAGTTTGATCAGCAGGTCTCTACTCAGCCATACTGGTCTGTTGCCCTCCTTGCCTGATTTCTTACACCTGGGGATTGAGAGCTCTTGCATTCTATGGAAAGTGTCCTGGAAGCTCTGCCAACTCTGTTCTGCTCCCTTTTTCCCGAGGGCAGTTTCCCAGGGGGTCCTGTTGACTAACTCCTTGAAGAGCTGGAATTTTGCTTGCCTAAGACTCAGGGTTCTGACTACTCTTCCTCTGACCCATATCCCTTAGAACTGTGAACTCCACCAGTGCGTGATCACTGCAGCCCAGGCTGCTTCCAGTCTTGACATCACCAATTTGCTCACTTCCATTGGTGACCATCAGGTCCAGTATCACCTCTCCCCTGATGGGGCCGTCTTATTACTTGGCTTAAGAAGTAATCTTCAGTGCACTCCAGGAGTCTCCTGGATTGCCTACAGCTCACTGGGCTACTTTTCTAACAGATGTTGGGCTGGTTGAAGTTCCCCAGCAGGATGAGAACCTGTAAGCGCAATGCCTGCTGTAGCTGGAGTAAGAAGGCTTTGTCAATTGGCTCTTCTTGACTGGGGGGCCTGTAGCAGACACCAACCACAAGGCTCACTTGTTGCCTCATTCTCTTATTCTTACCTTTGTGGGTTTCATGGCCACACGTCAACTGGAAGGAAAACTTAACTTGCCAAGTATTTCTTTAGTGAGGTCTCAATGAATGTTAACTGACTTAGAGGATGTTCCTCTTAAATAAGTCTTGGGTTTGTACTTCTTGTGCTGGCCGAACTCCCAGTATCTGCATTGAAAGTATGAACTCCATCCCTTGAATGAACAAGCACTCAAAAAGGAAGGAGTTTAGAAAGGACCATCTATAGAACCAGATGACAAAGTCCAAAGTCTACATGGCACTGTAAGACTTTTACAGAAGTCTTGTGTAAATAGGTCCTCTGCCCTGCTGAGTGGTGGCAGATGTTAAAACAACCGGTTCGTAACTGAACTCTGCTCTGTGCTAAGAGCTGTCTACTGAGATTTGAGTGAAATCCCTGTGATAAACATCTTTGGAATGGGCTCATAAATGTTCTGCCAAGCAAACGGGGAAATAATTTTCAGAAAAATAGGAAATTAAAAAGATACACAAAAAATAAATTGGCACACATGTGAATGAACGCTATTGATTTGGCTGTTTTGCAGAAAATGATGTTGCTAATGCTGTGATTAGCATATGACTGAGACAGGCATTTTTAGTTTAGGTTGTCAGCCCAGTTACACTAAGGCTATTATATCTTTCTCCAAAGGATACTTTTCTGAACAAAACTCTGTGGGCAATCACATCAGGAGTCTAACACGTGATACCAACAGTCTCTTTTGGGATAAACTCTCTAAGGCTTCTATGGTTTGGAAAGTGAAAGTAGAAAAATAATCCCTGAAAAATGTCATGATAGACATTTGTTTTCTTTGTGCATCTTTTCTTTGACATAATATGGAGCTTCATGTAGATTTTTACCATGATGTCAACTACTTTTGCCTTAACTCAGTGGACCGTTAATATGTATTCTGCAATTACACCCTGAGTCAGATGCAAACCTCACATATATGCCAGGTGCTAAAACACTCCCAAAGAATAGATCTGTGGGTTCTAGCACTTAAGAAAAAATAATAATGAGGCCATTATTTCAAGTCTTAACTAAGAATAATTTGGAAACAAGGAGAGAGACTGTGTGAAGGGGGAATACACCTTTTGTTTCTACTCTTTTCTATGGTTTGAGACGACTTGGAAGTTTCTAGCTGTAGTCATGCTGTCCCTCCCAAACATACTTGTACAGGTGATAATGAGAGATGGTAGGCGGCTGGTGACACCATGCTGTGCAGACACAGAAGAGACTTGCATCAGATGTCATTTAAGTCAAGTGGCTGGTGACGGATTCCCCAACACTGGTGAGCTGGGCTGGATGGGTAGTGACGAGTCTCCCTGGATTCTTCCTGTTCGTAGGTGGATTAAAACTGTGCGAGGGTTGTTACAGCCAATGGAAATCCTGTCTGGTGGTGCTTCTGGTAAATCAGGAAGAGAAAGGCCAATCTCATCCCAGTCAGCATGAAGATGAGTTAAATGTGAGAGTTAATGGATAGGGACAAAAGATGAGAGGAGCAAGGATGCAGTGTCTAGGCTGGGGGGAACGTGTATCTGTTTCTAAAGAGAACATAATGGAATTAAGTTTATCATTTGTATGTTATATATGTTAAAAACTGACTCCTTATGTATGAGTACGGTGCCACAGTATTAAGGAATCAGGAATAACTAATATAATTTTTAAATCAGATTCGACTGAGTCTTCTGAATGGGTTCAGATAGAAAGGTCTGAAGTATTGTGCATGAGAGGATTAGTTCAGAAGGGTGAAAATAGGTGAGTAGCATTTCCTGCTGCTGGTCTTCAGGAGATAAATCATTTATCTAATAGTAATCTGTTGTACCTACTGTCAATGTGACGTGGAAAATACTTATTCTTTGTTTTGAGTATAATAGTCTCACTCTTCTTAATCTCTTTTATTGGTCATTCATATGTTTTTGCACAACACAACAAGCACTTCTTCCTCTCAACTCTGGTATCTTTCTACTGTTGAGGCTTTCTCGATCTCTGCCCGAGTTGACTGGTTAAGACAGGCTGGAGGCTCTAGCACAGGTGAATACTTGTTTCCAAACTATGGTCGGTCTGTTGAAAAATTCAGTGAGCCCCTTGTAAATCAAGCTGTCAAGTAGTTCACCTGGAGATAGTCTGAGATGCTGCAGTGCAGCAACACTGTGTGACAAAGGGGAAACTTGACAAGTGGGGGCTACTTAAGTTGGTGGCCTTTGAACTTGGTGACAGTGGTCCCGGACGCATGAGTTGAAGCTGCAGACTGTGTAAAATAAATGGGATCTGTGGTCACCACCTTCATTAAAATCCAACCTTGTTTTCATATGTCCTATATTATGCTGTTGCCAAGTAATAAAAATTCAGTTCCTTGTGACATGAAAATCATTCTAGCCCTAAAACGCAGTCAGAATTTTTTTAAAAAATACCATTTCTTGGCAGCTGCATTCACCATGCCACGCTTTACTGTTCTACTTTAGATGTGCTATTTAGCCATACCAGGGTTTTCTTTACTATTTTACTCATTTACAACATAATGATGCCTTTCATGCTTTCAGTGGCTTGTTTTGCAAGACATAGTCAGGATAGCCTTAGTATAGATTTATTGCTGCTAAAATGTGTCATGAGAATAATCGGATTAACTGTACAGGTGACAGGCTGATTAATCTATTATCCTCTACCTTAAGCAGTTTCAGAAATTCATTGTTTTTATTTTCTGAATGACCTTCATAAGCCATCTATGACTGGTGTCTTCAGATGCCGAAAATGCAGACCTTCAAGCTATACGCTAACCTCTGGAGGGAGACAAAACAAAAGGGGTGGGGGTGGATTTCAACAGACTATTCAAAACCAGTAGAAAACAATTAACAAGCAATTTTGAATGTCTTCTTGCAATTGGTAAGCTGTTGAAGCAAGTAGTGGAAACTTACAGTATGTGTGCAATGATGAATTGTGGTGTGTTTATACTAAGTATTTATTGTGTTTTTTGTTGGTCCTGATTCTCTACACCTTGGTTCACACACCTGTAAAATAATAAAACTTGGCTATTTCATAGAGCTGTTCTGATGCTTAATTAGTTGCAGTCTTTAAAGAGCTATAGTTATTATACTGTGATATATAAAATGTCACACTGTAATTAGTGTAAGAAATGAAATGTCCAAATAGCTGTACGTGAGGAGAAGGGATACGTCTCTTGAAGGTGCTTTTATATTTCTTTGCAGTGGCAATTTGAGACGTAGAAAGGAATGGAAACAAAAACAATAAATCAGTAGAATGCTTCCTGTGCTGCTAATTTTGCGAGACTTAAAGCGGGAATGTGTAGACTTTGGAAACCAGAGACAAAAGACGGCACAGTGTCCTCAGCTTAAAAAAAAAAAAAAAAAAGGGACTGGAACTCAAATATTGAAGGCATCCTGATAATCTAGCATCTACTATGATACACCAGCTGAATCCTTTGGAAAGCTCTAACTAGAAAGCTATAACTTTGTCATATCTTTTCTGAGACTGTTGTCTGTTTCAGCACCAAGGCAAAATGTATTTGTCATTGCCTGGGGAACTGCATGCACATGGCTCCTCAGAAGGCCCACAGGGTATTTGTACGTTTCTGCTTGGATTTTTGGTAGACTTGCAACCCCAAGAGTATTTTGGATTGCTTAGGAAGGAAACTGCCTTTTCATCCTTTAAAGTAGTTTGGATATAGCAGCTACTCTCAACTCAATTAGAATGTATTACTTAAAACACTCCCTGCAGCTACCCTAGAATAGGCAATTAACATTTGGTTAAGAAATTTACAATTTCTTGATGCAAATCACAGAGAGAAATATATATATATACACATACATATAAAAAGAGTGGGTTTTGATACCTCACAGTGACACCCTTTGGCTTAAATTAACGCATGTCCTTATAGAAGGAGGAGGTCTTGGAAAAGGTCTGAAAAATCCTGGCTGATTATTGTTCCATGGAGGCAACAGCAACAAGGTGCAAGAAATCCTAATAATGCATAGGTACCATATTTGGCTACACCAAAAGGAAAATATAGACACGGACGTAGGATGACTGTGGTCAAGGAGAGCCCTGAGGTGATGACTACGACATTATTTATGTGGGCTCTGTTCAGCTGTGCTATACCTGAGGGGGACAGTCTATGTTTTGCCCTCAGACTGGCACAGAAAGAATCGGAATCATGGGGAATAAACACAAGGGGAGAGCTGTGGATATGTCCTATCTGGATTTCAGTAAGACTTTTTTGACATTCTTCCTTAAACATCCTTATAGAGAAGGTGATGAAATACAGGCTGGATGAGAAGACAGTGAGGTGGATTGAAAACTAGCTGAACAGCCAGGCCCAGAGGGTGGTGATCATTGGCCACATCTACTTGGAGGCCAGTAACTAGTGCTGTACCCCAGGGCTCAACACTGGGTCCAGTCCTATTTAGCTTCATAATTAATGATCTGAATGATGAGGGAGAGTGTACCTTCAGCAAGTTTGCTGATGACAGCAAACTGGGAGGAGTGGCTGATAGGCCAGAGGGTCATGCTGCCATCCAGAGGGACCTCAACAGGCTGGAGAACCTCATGAACTTCAGCAAGGAGAAGTGCAAAGTTCTGCACCTGGGAAGGAAGGTGTGCCAGTATATGCTGGGGGCCACCCATCTGGAGAGCAGCTTGGCAGAACAGGCCCTGGGGGTCCTGGTGGACACCAAGCTGAACATGAGCCAGCAATGTGCCCTTGTGGCAAAGAAGATGAACAGTATCTTGCACTGTGTTAGACAAAGTATTGCAAGCAGGTCTAGAGTGGTGATCTAATTAGCACTGGTAAGGTCACAACTGGAGTACTGTGTCTTTTTCTGGGCTCCTTACTACAAGAGAGACCTGGACACAGTGGAGAGAATCCAGCAAAGAGCCACAAAGATGATGGAGGGACTGGAGCTTCTCTCCGATGAGAAAAGGCTGAGAGAGCTGGGACTGTTTAGCCTGGAGAAGAGAAGGGTTAGGGGAATCTCATCAATGTATATAAATATCTGAAGGGAGGGTGAAAAGAGGACAGAGCCAGGCAATTACCAGTGGTGCCCAGTGACAGGACCAGAAACATAGAAGGTTCCTCCTGAACATCAGGAAGCAATTTTTTACTGTGAGGGTGACCGAGCACTGGCACAGACTGCCAAAAGTGGTCATGGAGTCTCCATCCTTGGAGACATTCAAAAGCTGCCTGGATGTGGTCCTGTGTGGCATGCTCTCGGTGGCCATACTTGAGCAGATGGGTTGGATCAGATAACCTCCAGAAATGCCTTCTAACTTCAATGATTCTGTGATTTTTATCAATGTATAGTCTATTAGAACTTTGCGGGTTAGAAGTGGTTTAAATTCTGGATGTTTGTGCATCCGCAATGTCTACTGAGAAGAACTTGGGCTTTCTGACTTAAGTAATCACCCTTCACCAGTACATGTTTATGCAATAGATGGAAATGTTTACTGAGATCACCCAAAAGGTGAATTAGGTTTGAATGAGTTTATCTAAGCTGTAATGCTCCACACATTTTGCTAACACACTGCATGCCACATTAGCTCCTTTCTGCCTTATTACCCTATAAAGCTCTAAATGTTTTGGGACTTTGTTATTGCAGAGAATTGGCTTTCCACATCTGATACCTCTGCTGCTGCAATTAGCGTTAATGTGTGAACTAACAACCAGTTTTAAGAGAGAAGGATAAAGCAGAAACATCTCATGAACAGTGATAATCCATATACCTTTTTTCCTTCATATCACAGCAAGCTGTGAAGTGAGAAATGCACGCAAATGAAAAAAGAATGCGACCTGCTCTGGGGACTTGGAGCTGACATACGGTATTAAGAGCTGTCTATTATAAGTAAGGGAAATTTCCAGGCATGCTTTAGAAATAAATGGAAAATCCTGAAACCTTATTTTGCAAGCGGTTTTGTTCATTTAACTTCTCAGTGAAATTTCTGGGTACGTGACTTGTCTCTTTCCCCCACTTTTGCACTTGATGAAGACTCGAGCTCAAAAGTTTAGTGGCAGACATTCACTGGAGGGGCATACCGGGCATGGAGTGAGCTAAACTACCCAAAAGAGTTCTTAGACTTCCAGACAAGTTGCTTTAACCTCTGTATGTAATTTCTGTGGTTCGGGTGGAACAATAGCAACCCGCTTCTAGTCATTTTGTTTCTGGTATTGATGTCTATTGAAAACGATGCTAGCTCCGTTCTTGTGCCTTACAACTTAGGCTGTTAAAACCAAGTGTCCATGTATGTGTTTAGGAAGCCTTTATGTGACCCACTCTGAAATAGATTTGATAGAGATGAATAGCTCCAAACACTACTATGATACAAACTAAATTCACCTATATTGAAAGGGAGCTTAATTAGATTTTTTCTATTTGCTTTAACAAGGTAGACATCATATTTATTTCAAACCAGTTTAAAAATAATGTAATTGATGGGATTTTTTTTTTTAATGTGGAATATGCTAATACATAAAGCAGATGATTTATATTCTGAAGTGTTGGTTTTGTGGTGCTTTCTAGCAAGGTTACTGAGTAAAGATCTGTGGTAATAAAGAACTGTACTGAATAGTCTGATATTGAAATGAGTACAAGGAAGAAGAAATTTGGTGCTAATCAGGTAAAACATAACAAAATGATGTTCCTCAGTCACCTGTTGTGTTATGAGGAAAGTCCAGAGAAGCCAGTAGTGGTCACCAAAGAAGACTTTAATGTGTAACATTTAGCCAACAGTAGGAAATTTGGGAATTTTGGTTTTGTTTGAAATGTCTGCAAAATTGTTTTGAAAGAGAAATGGGGAGTTGCACAGTAGAGCGTGCAGTTGCATTAAGTGAAATCTCTGGGTACAGAGAGGTTATTTCAAGATTAGTGTCTCAGCTCACAGCTGAACCTGACCCAAGAGTGGCACCTGATGAGAGACCATGTAATCATGAGAAAAGAGCACTATGGCAGCAGTTTGAGAATTAGAGGAAAGCTACAGTTGTGGTGCATATAAGAGAAGTCTGTTTTCTTTGAACTCTTCCTTTTGTCTCAAATATCGCCTCAAAAAAAGCTTCAGATAAAAAAACAAAACCTGTTTTAGAGATAAGGAGGAATGAAGGGCTTAATATACAGCCTGGTCTGAAATCATGGCACCTAGTGACTGTGAAACTTTTATCTTGGTGAAAAGGAGGTCTCTGGTCTACTTGGAAAGAGCATCTGTAACACAAGTGAGGGAGGTTTCAGATGCACTGGAATTGTGGCACTTGTTGCAAAGGCTGTAAGGCAACCTTGAAAACCCCTGTCAACTTTAGAGGCTGTAACATGGAGCCATTACTTCTAGATGGTGCAAAGAATGCTTATGGCAATACACTGAAAAAATAAGAAAAACAGCAGAAAATTATGATGATTACTTCGCAAAAGTTGTATTTTTTTTTTTGAGAATATCTGGCTTCTAGCTGAACAGAATTTATTAAGCTATTAACTACTCTCCTGGCCAGAACTGATCGAAACCGCCACAAGCAGGACACTGACACCAGTGTCGGGCAGTTTGGGACCACGCAGGTATCAACCTGAGTTACAGTTTTGTTTCCTGCTGTAACTGACCCGACTGAAGACAGGCAGCCTCTAAGAGCTCTCTGCACAGTAAGGAGGGGCTATTTCTTTTCCTCTGGCTCTTGCAGTCGGGTTTCCATGGATTTTGCCTGCCCTGATGGGAAATAAAGCATCACAGTGAACAGATGGGGCAGCTGAGCTGTTCCTTCAGAGACCTTGTGTCCACCGCAGACACGAGGCCCCTGGGAGCTGCTGTACCAGCTTGCTCCTTGGAGGGTGACTTTTTAGCCCTGAAATTCTAACTTGGGAAGACAATGATCTATAATGTATTGCTTCCTCTACTCTTGAAAACAACAGGAAGGACAAAATGCCACAGTGAAATGAAGCAAGGGAATGGGTAAGCCATGATAATGTCCTTGGAAAAAAAAAAATAAAGTCCAAGAAAAGCCATTGTCAGTGTCAGAGTTCTTTGGCTGTCATAGTCAATTGTATAAATCCCAGTGATGTTATGTCTGCAGCAGCTATTTTTTATTATTTATGATGGGCTGTGGGGAATTTGCCTTTAGTTGGATTTGTTTTGGTGCTACCATGTTTTTTCCCCCTAGGCTGTTTCAGGTCTTCTGAGAGCCCTGTTGCAGAGTGAGTCTGTTCTCAGATGGTCCATAAACTTCACTTTCCTGTATGTGCTGCCGTAACGCCTACTTTGATCTGGAGTCGATGCCAGACTGAATGTATACATTGAATGCAATACTGTACATCATGTCTTCTCTAAATGAAGTCGCACAGAGGGGTGAGTTTTCTGCTGTAAAATTTCCTTACTGGCCTTCCAGAAAAAAGTGGGCATTCAGAAACAGGCTGTGATTTCCCAGAAATACAAATTGCTGTGCTTGGTGTAAGAGTGATGGATTAGACAGACTATTAGAAAACTGGCAAAGGAAACATTCTGTAAATTAAGAGAGATCAGCTCAGACCTGTATTTATTTAAAAATCTCTATACGCAGAACTTTTGAGCAAGGACATCAGGCTGCAGCGTTGTATCATGAGAAGAGATCATCACTGCTCAGCGGTTGTGAGGACAAGACACTGTTACCTAGCAACTTCTCACAGCTGTCTTTTATAAACCCATCCTGTCATGGATGTCACGTATACACCACAGTTGGTCTTTACAAATTTTGCACTGGGTAGTACTGCAAAATATATCTTCTGAGCAGTAGTATCCTTGGCAGGTCTTAAATCATGCCAGTCCAGGTTGTTCTTGCCCTACCTGCTTGCACAGCAGGGCACGAGGCTGTGGGTTAGTTCTTTGCATAAATTACCAACCTGTCTGGATTCAGAGATGGAGCAGTGTCTGTTACTCAACTTCCCTCCTTCTTTCTAGTCCAAATTGAGGAAGGACGGACAACGATCCCTGTCGATTCCCATGCCTGTAAGCTGCTCTCCACCTTCCGTTGCAAGAGGTGATTGTGAGCCATAACTTAGTTTTCTTGAGGTGAAGAACCTTTACTCTGGCTCAGTATTAAAATCTGAAGTGAGTAAGTAGAGATTCTCTGAATTTTGGCCAAGTACTACCTTCCTATACCTCTATACAGTTCTCACAGAGGATTTCATTCTGGATAGAGATTTTGGATGTTAGTGGATTACAGATATTCAGCAAGATTGATTTAAGGCCTTAACTTTTCTTTCCAATCTTTGCCTATTAATCACATTTATTTTGAGGTAATGCAAGTTCACCATTGTTTCCAATGGCATTTGGACTTGGAATTTGGAAATCCCAGTCTTCATTGCGTGTTTTACTCCTTGCAGTATTTTGATGTGTATGCTGTAGTACTGTAAAAAGGGAGTAACAAATATTACATGGAAAAAATACTGTGCTGATTCCTACATTATCATTTTTAATTACTTTTCATTCATTCTGTCATGAGCCGATGGACTGCAGCTTCTCTTGCTTCGGTAAGTAGCTGCATTCAATTTGATGTGCTATGAACTGTCTCTTTCTCTTGGAGTCTCTTTTAGTATAGGTAGTAGAAGCTAAGCTTTCTCTGTCAGCTCCTAGAAGCTGACAAACACCACATCCCAAAAGAAGATGCTATTAAAAAAAAATAATCCAAGTTTTGTAGTGACCAGCTGTAGTAGTAAAATATTGTGGCCTGTGACTTCTTCATGGTTACTTTAAGTGACTTGATATCAAATGGAACCTGTAAACTAAGTATTAGAGGCACTGAGAAGTCTGAGGTCCCATTCTGGCTTTTTTTAGTGATTTCTCAGCATTCTTTCTATGGGAGAAAATTTCACTGGAAATTGTCACCTTCTATAAGAATGTTGTATGGAGAGCATAAGACATAGATTCACAAAACAGTGGTGAATTCTACCTTAAATGTATTTTGTGATGAGAAATTTTTATCTTTATTTTTTTTTTCAGACTTCTGCCTGTAATAGAAGCAGAAAGGAGTTTCAGTACAGGAAAGATATTATCAATGCATTTTGCAGGCTGCCTATTGACTGGGACACTTCAAATGAACCAATACTTTTTGTACTGCATACAAATCGACACTCTTGACTCCATGTGATGGGAAGCAACTATTATGTTAGTTTTCCTTCCCAAAACAGATGCCCTGGACAGTTATGATGAAATGCCTTTCTCAGTTCCATGCAGACCTTAGCTCATGTTTCAAGCAGCTCAAGCTGTGGAAGCCAGTAAAAGGGCTTTCAAAACTATTTTGACAAGGACACATTAGGTATTTTTTTCCTCCCTATTTAACCAATGGGATTATTCAGAGTATATTGGCTTTGAGTGCAGGTGTTCCCGTTTCATTTGGGTATGAAATGGGTGGGTAAGTACCCAGTCAATGCAATGTTGAAACTATCTCACTTCAAGGAAAGTGATTCCTGCTTTGTTTTCTTCCTTTAGCTCTCTTCTCTTTGTGTCAAGATCTTGATAAACTCAACAGACAGCCTGAAAAAGTGGGATTTGGTTAAGGATGCAGTCAAATACCTGTTTACGTCCAACAGGAATATCAAATGTGCAAATACAGGTCAGGGAATAGATAACAGCTCTGAACAAAAGGATCTGTGGCTCACAAGACGAATGTGGACTAATGCCAAGATGTTGCAGAAAGAAAAAAGGCATATGGTGTGTGAAGAGAAGGAGAACCTGTGACACCTTGTATTTAACATAGAGAAGACAGAGGGGATGTGGCATCAGTCCTCAAATCTGTGAAAGGCTGCTGCTGACTTCAGTGGTTAAGTCAGGACATGATGAGCTTAAAATGCAGCAAGGCAGATGTCAGTTTGTAAAGGTAAAACTTTCTAGCAGTGAGGATGCATTTTGCATCAGTTGCTTCAGAATGTTACAGGGAATCGGTCACTGGCAGTTTCTAAGCACATATTTACCAAACGTGGTACAGGTCCTACACCACCACTAACCCTGCCTTGGAGCATCCGAAAAATGGGCTGTGTGACCTTCTTAGGCTTCTCTGGGATTTTGCCAAAACGTGTAACAGCATTATCTCAGTATTGGGATAGTACTTGATAAGAGGCAGGAATAAAGGTAACGTATTTTAAGAGTATGGTTGTTTTATTTTACAATTACCCAAGTATCTGTTCATGCTAATTCCTAACATTCCAGCATTAAAAGCTTACAAGAACAGCTAAAGAAAATGCCCTAAATACACACAGAGTGATCTCCATGATACAAATCAACACTTTTACCAGAGCTTCAGAGCCATCCTCAGCTGAAGTCTTGTTTTTGAGGTTCTCTCCCACCCCCAACACCTTTATTTTCTCCTGTTACCTCTTCTAACTGTGGAAAACTTCCTACAGACATGCCCCCTTTTCCATGACACACAGTCATAGCAAGTGGTAAGTTGTCATCAGGACCACTCATCCTAAATCATGTACCCAGGGTGACGGATGGTGACTGGACAGAAAAAAAATTGCTTTTTAATACAAGCTGTATTCCTACAGGTTTTTTTTTTGTCTTGCCTGTTTGCTTCATCCAACTTGTGATTTAAAGTCTTTGAGTCAGAGCTTCCACCTACTGTTTGATTAATGTCTTGCACATGGGTTTTTCCTCTATGTAAAGATGGCTGTGGCCTCTCTTCTCCCTCGCCCTTCACTCGCTGAGAGTCCCTAAGACAGTGGATCTGCTTAATAATCAGAATGATTTCAGGTCAAGTACTTGGCAAGAAACATGAGTGGAGCACTCATTCTGGAAAAGGCCCTAAGCAGCAGAGCTTAATTAATTGATTAACATCTGATTTCCAGTTAAACATTTAATAAATCTTATCTTTTATGCTATGTTCTGCAGGATACGTGGCATATGAAAGCGGCCAGCTGGTTAAGATGCACACTGTGCTGTTCAGCATATTGGCCAGCCAGCGTGCGAGTGAAGCGAGCTGCCAAGCCGTCTGTGAGGATGGGACATCACAGGGGAAAAAAAACCCAAACCAATAGAGGAGGGCATGGTAGGAAAAAAAAAAAAGGCAGAGGGGTAGTAGCAATGATGGAAGAGAAAGGAAGTGCTTTAGGAGCCAGGGGAGGGGGCTGCAGCCATTGCTTATCAGGTGAAGCCTTTAAGTATTCAACCCACTTGTTTCAAGTCAATTTCTCACAGTTTAGTGCATATTAGCTGTTGATGCTCCACGTGAAGATAGAGACTGGAGCCAAGATAAAACAATTCTGCCCACCAGTTAGTTGCTGGGCAAAGTGAACTGAGCGCTAGCGAAGCATTAGATCATCTCGGGGAAGCTGCTCTCATCCACAGTGGAGGAATTCATTAATTAGAAATGCTTCTTTTGTCCCAGTGAACTATACTGCCAGAAAGCAAAAATTTTAAAAAAGTGATGCAGAAACACTAGTCATTGAGCAACCAGAGGATCTTGACAGAAAAAGGAGCAAGAGCTGTCAGAGGTATGGACCTAAAGAAGATACTTGGAATATTAGTCCTAGTAAAATCCATGACAAGTAACTTCCTAACGTAAAAGAAAACAAGCTCAGGGCAAATGGTATGTTTCTTACATGGAAATTTTATTATTGTTCTCTCTCTAGCAACTGCTTCATTCATTGATCAAACTATTTTAAAGAAACCCCTTGGGATAACACACGTATACAGGGTCTATACAGTCCAGCCGGAAACTGGACTCACTGTCTTTTTCAAGTGGAAATGCACATACTTCCCCGTTTTGAAGCTTTATCAACAGAAAAGAAGTGCTGCCACTTGCACCACTAACAGTTAAGTACAGACAGCAGCAAGATGCAGCATTTTTTCCTGTCAAATATAACTTCATTATTATAGTCCTTTTTTATATTTTTGTGTTTGCTTGACATAAGCACTTCTACAGAAAGTTGTAGTTTCTGCCTTTTTGTAATTGGTATGTTATGATGGGTCTCTTAACTGCTTTAATTTTCTTTCAAATTAATTTTAATTTTCTTTCAAATTTCACCCCATAAGTGTTGACTGATGAAGTTTTCTTCAGCTGAAAGCAATTTTAATTTGAAATGCACACAGGAAAACACTACTTTCTATTTTTTTCTTTTAAACTCAGCAGTGCAAGTCTGACAGCACCAGGTGCCCCTAGGACCCAGTGCTTTTATGACTTCATTACCCAAACAAAGTCCACAAATTAAGCACAGCAACATCTGAAATGAATGGGATTTGTTCTACCTTCCTTGGACTCTTTTCCGTGCCTGGGAAATCAAGTGCAGGGGCAGGGAGCAGCCACGCTGTGCTCCTGTTCGTCCCTGGGATGCAGCGATGGGGCCGCAGGGGCTTGAGGCCGTGGTACCAAACGCCCCCTCCCAGCACAGGGATGGGGCTGGCTGGGCATACCGAGGCCGGGCGATAAGAAAGGCTGTGAGGGGCTGTAAATAGGAGATGCAGGTAAGAAAGATGTTAATAACGAATGGCAACATTTAAAACAGGAGGATGGCTGGGCAGTTTGGATGCAGTGGTTACGAGTTGTTCTGTCTTCCTCTCTTTCTCCATACGTAACTTTCAGGAAAGTGCTGTTCGCTGAAATCCCAAGTAGGCTTCATGATGTTGTAATGGATTGTTGACTGATGAAAATTATCTGCAAACAATTCTTCTGTGCCCTAATAAGAATTATTTCATTGACTTTTATGTGAATGGTGCAAGCTCTTTATGTTGTGAGCATTAGCACAGATGAAAAAACCTCTTAAAGGTCATTCAGAGATCTCCTCTCCTTATACCACCTATATTCTTACAGTAGTACTTCTAAAGCTCATGTTGTCTATTTTAATTATATTCAGATGAATGTTTTAAGTGCCACAAGAAAGATGGCTTTAATGATGCTTTATTGATGTGCACAAGGAGGCATGAAATTAGCTGCAATACATAATACTGTTTCTTTCCAAGAGGCTTTAATTGTTTTATACTTTTATGCAACTGGGACCCCTCTGTGTGGGTGTGTGTTTAAATGCACATCAGTGTGTTTCTGTCACACCACTTCCAAATGAAAAATCTGGAACTGGAGAGGATCTCCAAACAGCCTTTGCTATAGCCACTCACATTGCTTTAAACTGGGAGTGGGGAAAAATGTCACAAAAGATTGGAGACTGATTCTATTACCCTGGCTTATTGAAACATTTTATTGTTGATTCTTATATTCATTGTCTTTCCCTTGCTTGTTATCTCATGTAAATCTCCCTTCATCCCCCTTTACTAAATCACATTTTATTTTATGTGAACTGTCATTTCCCTTACAGAAGAACCTTTCATCACAACCCTGACAGATATCTTGCACATCTTAGAATGGGGATGAATTGATCACCTGCTGGGCAGACATGTCTTTCTCTGATGACAGTAAAAATGAGCTTACATGACTGCTTTGGACCAGATCCCTAACACCCAGGGGGCTGTGCTTCGGCCTGAAAATTTCTACCTTGGTAGAACACAAACTGGCTCACAGTAGGTGACTGGTTTAGTTTATATGTCTCTGGCCTCCAAAATTTCTCTTCAATAATCTGAAAGGGTTTTGTCGGGTAGCAGAAAAATGAAGAGCTAATGTAAAAAAATAAAACTGGTTTAAAATCATTAATAGCTGCAGTAAATTATCTTTTTGAAACCAAGCCTAACCCTGTAGGGAGACACTGCTTTCCTGGGATTACAGACGGTAGGATCAGTTCAGGCTCTTCGTTCTCTTGCAACCTTCTCTTTGGGAGACTGAAGTGATTCTTCAAAGGTGGGTTTGAAAGTATTTGTACAGGCTTGTTCCTCCTGGGCTAATCCTTCTCCCAGTAAAAAACAGTGAGAAGACCTCTGGAGTAAGAGGGTAGGTTACAGGGAAATTTAAGCATAGGGAACTTAAGCATATTTGACTGCTTAACTGCTCCTTGGTCCTTATGGATTCAGCACAGTGAAGTCACATCTTGTTAATTATGGAGGACATGTTCAACGGTAGCAAACAGATTCTCCTTGTGGCAAGGCATGCTGTGTCAAGATCTGTAGCCTTCTGCTGTGCAAAGTACACGGAAGATGCATCATGAGCTGTTTTCCATCTGCCCACACACTGAGTTGGCTGCAGGTTTTGTATCGGTGCAAACACAATTAAATATTACTGCCTTGAGGATGAAGATAAAGCAACTTACTCTTTTGAGTTTCATGGCCCCAAGAGAGTGGCTCTGTCAGGCACTATCTACCTAGCTGGGCTGGGAGTAAAGCTCCAGCTGGATGAGCTCCCTGTCCTGACGCTTGTGCCTGTTCGTCTCTTCAGCTCTACCCAAGGCTGCTGCTTCCCCTGCTGATGCTCAGGCTGATGCCCAGCCCTTGCCCTGCTGTCTGGAGGAAGGTGAGGACAAGGTGGCCAGATTCCCACCAAGGCAGCTTTACCTCTGCAGCTTTTTACTCCGGCTCCAGCCCTGGCAAAGCCGAGCAGGGAGTCAGGTGTGGTGTTGTTTCGCTTGTGCCTTCACTCATCGCTGATTGTAGCCTTCTGCTTTAACCTGTACTGCCTGGGAACCACAAGCCATCAGGGAATAACTGCTGCGCTCCCATACATGGCACTAGCAGATGGGAATCCTTTGGTCATGCAGTCCCTAAGGAATCCTTACCTGCTGGGAGCCACTGATTTCCTGCTTTCCGCCCTTTTTCAACAGATGCAGCCACAAAGGAGCAGGATGCTGCGTGTAATTCCCAGCACTGCCAGCTCACACAGAGATGCCGAGTGCGTATTTCAGTTAGAATTCCGGATGGTGTGTATTTTGATGATGAATCTGCTACCGAGACTGGAGAAAGGTAACAAATTAGTTATCGCCAGACACATTCCTGTTTACAATCCTTGTGGCTACCGCTGTATTGCTCTTAGATTTTAGCACTTTTGTTTGAGAAGAAGTGACACCGTGTTAAGAAATTTGTTGTCTGAAAAACAAAGCCCGTTTGTGCACATTTGGTACAGAGGGATTTCAGCTGTCCAAACAATCTTCGAAGTAGTCTTCTTCTCTCTTTTTCAGGAGGTTTTACAACCTCACAGTAGAGATTCCTGAGGAATAACATATTACTTAGTTCTGTTATTCTTACCTCTGCTGAAAATGTTGCCATGTAAATGCTGTGTACTGAAAATTAGTAATCCAGGTTCTTGCACAGACATACAGAGATTTCTAGATGGGGGAAAAAGCCCCAGTCCAGTCCTTGTTCCTCGCAGAGGCAGAGAAAGAACTTTTTAATTTTGACTTTTCATACCTTCTGATTTTGTAACTTCGCTGGATTTCTGCTTAGCTCCTGAGGAAAGAGAATTCCCACTAGACCTGCATAAGCAAACATTTTTGTCTGAAATTAGCATGTATTTAGTATCAGGCATTTACTCGGGTAGGGCTGTACCTCAGATGTTTCCTCTCATGCTTTCTTACTCAAAAACACACAACAGCTTCCGCAGGGGCAACTCAACACTGAACCAGGATAACTGTTCAGACCATTCCTCAAGGAGGTGTGAAATTAGTTCACTCTAGAACTGAGTGAACTACTGTGCTTTTCACGACTGCTCAAGCCCGCAGGCAGCCAAGTGAAAGGGAAACAGCACTGCACCTTCCTCCTCTGTGTTGGATGCTGACACTGTGACCATTCAGGGTTGGGAAGACAACTTCCATCTGGCTGTGTCTCTTCTCAGTGAGCCGACCTCACACTTTGATTTTGGTGCACGTGTGCATATGCTGCAGCTCTCGGTACAGGAAACCTAAACTGTTTCTCACCCACGTCTGTTCTGAAATAGCAACAGTGCAACCATATTTGTGGATGCCAAGCCCAAATTAATCTTCCCTGCTGAGTCTGGACTAATTATTTTGGCCATAGTGCTGCAAGATTTGGCTTCCCTGCTTCCAGACTCAAACTGGCTTCTCCGTATCATCCTGCATGATGTGAAAATACAAGCCAGGAAGGCTATTAGTTTGATGATCGGCTGACATTCCACCATGGGATGAGCCATCATCTTGGACACTTCCCGTTCTCCACGTATGGTGGAGATCATGTCATTCAGGAGCACAGGTGCCATCCACCTACTCCATCGCACCGTTCCAAGTGAGACCCAAAGCACCACCATGCAGACGTGGCCTCACGAAACGGCGTGGAAAGAGTGGAGAACGAGGCTCTAAATTTAGTCTGTTTAGAATGACACACCACTGACTATTCCTATCTATTTTCAAAGATGCAATAAAACAGCATGGCAATACTAGTAAATGTCATTAGCTCTTTGAATTAATAGAATTGCTGTTGGCAGCCAACGGTAATAGATTAGAGCAATTCTCATTACTACATTAGAGTAATTCTTGGCAGTGTGAACATAATGAATCTGAGGAGTTTACATTACAGCCATCCAACTAAAACTTGGAATATAAATTCTCAGCCTGTAATCACTTCCTTTTTTGCCTTTTTTTTCTTTATTCAAGGCAGTGTGATTTTTTTCTTTCAGTCAGAGAGTCATAAAATTTCTGTTTAGTTTTCTATTGGTTTTCAAATATGCAGCTGATTGGTTTATGTGGTTTAAAAAAGAATCCTTCTCTTTTTAGCAGAGGACATTTTCAGGCTTTAAGAAATTTACCTGAAATCACAGATTTATTTATTTTTAGCAGATTATAAATTATCATTACACAAGGATTAAAGTACCAATCTTGTTCTACAGCTTTTTCAGTAAAAGAAAAAAAACTGTCACAAGCTTATCAAGTGTATAGTTTATTAATTTATTCCCAGTGTATTGATATAATAGCTGTATTGATATAAACAGCCTCCTCACAATAGCATCAGCACTATGTAAACCCTTGAAATGCCACAGTCAGCATACCAGTTTTAAAGTCAGTACATACCAGTTTTAAAGTCAGTATTTTGTTGCTATAGTTCTTTAGCCTGACAGTAATTTCTCGGTTGTTGGTGTAAGTGGCGTTATTATTGATTTATGTGGAAGAATTAAGTCCTGCTGAGGTTGTTACTACTGGAATGGGATTAGGGATGGGATTAGAGTTACTTCTATTTGTGAACTGGTCTTTGCTGTTTGGGCTACGGTCCAAACACTATGTGAACGATGGAACTAAATCTCAACAGATTCACAGGCTCTGAACCGGTTGAGAAGACAGAGTGTTTTGATTCCTCACCTATTTGTGCTAAATTTTGAATAATTTTTAAATAGCCATACTGAAAAGAGATAAGAGAGCCGCTCCTTCTACTTGCCCCCTCAGAGAACAGTGAGCAAATGCTCCCTGGCACCTTTTAACAAATGAGTTCAATTGCTGAAGAGGACCATTGCCACCCTTTAATAACCACATTTTAGCTTATCAGAGGCACTGAAATACGCTGATGGCTCTAATGTAGAGCAGCACCTACATGTTGCTTGCCAGAAAAACTGATGTATGTGGGTTAGAGGTTATCAGATCTGTACAGATACTGAAAAATATGTTCTGTGCTCTTTCCCCAGTGGCAGATTTATGGGCAGCTAGCTATTTCCTCAGATTCCAACACCAAGCAAATGCTGAACCTAATGGCTGCACTATGGAATGATGCCTGCATGGAAAAGGAGAACCACCAGTCACAAGCAAACATGCCCAAGGCCATGATGTGTGTGGGGAACCTGACAGGCTTTTTAATGGGAAGCTGAATTTCTCCATATAATCTTAAAAACACACATCCCACAGGCTGGGCACCAGGGTTTGTTTTTTATTTTATTGATTTAATTTCCCTTGCTGAGTTATGTATGTTTGTTTGCTAATACTTCACCTTGATGGTCATCACTAAAGGAATGTCCCTGAAGAACTCAAGTCAGAGCAGTATTTATGTATCTAGAGGACTACTGAAGAGTCACGTTCCTTCCCTTTCTTCTTTACAGCTAACCTCCCCAAACCACTGTAATGGAGAAGCAGAGTTTTTTGGAAGTTGAGCAAAAGGAGCGGATGAAACTTTCTCCACTGTCTGCCCAAGAACAAGGTAAAAGGAAAAAAAAAAAAGAAAAAAATGTACAGCAATGTAGAGATAGGGAAACCCAGTGTTTCTGAAATGACAAAAATTACGGAAATGAAAGGCAATTCTGAATTTCTTTCATGCCCTTCCCTCCAGTCTTCATCATTATACTATTTTCTTCATTATCTGATATTCTGAAGCAACTAAATAGTTGTCTGCACAGGGAGAACTTGCTTGGGGAAATGACCTACTAAAAGTAAATACAAGACTGTGATTAAGTGCTGTACCAATGGATCTTGCCCTTCTCTGTCTACATTGGCCAGCCTTCCCTTAGGAATTGAGGAAGGAATTTGACTTCATTATTGCTTCCAGTTGTTTTCATTCCAGAATGGATACTCAACAGAAAAAGTAAAAAACAGTTGTCTCTCTGCAGTTCGCCGTAAAAGCAAATAATATCACTGGTTTGACAAATGAGCCAGACTCACTCAGTTAAAACAAAAAAAAAACATTTTTTTCTTGCTGTTCTGTAATTGGTTTATAGATTACAGAAACTACAGAAAAGACAAAACATTCAGAGACTTGAAGGCACCATAAAAATTACCTATTTTTTTCTGATGTGTTTAAGTCCAGTAAATATTGTTAATTTAATTCTCTTAGGCTTATAATCAAAAGGAAAGAAGAGAATTTGTATGGAAAACTGCATCTTTAGAGGCATTTACTTTCATAAAATAATCCTCTTAACCAACTTTTTTCCCAACTGTTTGAGCAAAAACAAATTCTCAGGTGACTACTAACTTGAATTACTAGCATTCAAAGAAACTCCTCCGTGATCTGAAAATGTCGGAAGCAAATCATAGTCACCTAACAAAACCTAAACATTCAGAGGCAGAAATATATCACACAGAGAAATAAATAATTCTTTGTGACTCTAACTCTTATATGCTGTGAAATTAGTTTAGATAATTCTGCTTTTAAAATGAAATCAGAGATATCATAAAATATCATAGTGAATTAATAATCCAGAATTTTAGTAATACATCTGTTGGATGTTTTCATAACAGGCCATGTTGGAAAGTCCAGATTTTCAGCAAAAGGAAATAACATAGTTGGATAAAATATAACTGCAACTCTACAGCTGATTCAGGAATTGAACCAGGCTATCTAGGATCTTAGCCAAACACCAGCTCTCCTTTCTAATTCTGGTTCAGGGAAGAACAAAACTGACTTTTATAAGATCCCTAACACCCTCACAGATTATGTCCTTGATCACTGTCCTGTGCAGTTTCTTATTCTCACCTAACATTTCTCTGCCTGACTCATCACTTCAGCTAAGCAAATGTTTAAATAATTGTGGCCAGCCACTCTTACCTCTTTTAGAAGTCATTTTTTTTCCATGACTGGTTTTTTTCAGAGGTTGTGTTGCTTGGGGAGCCCTATGCAATACATGCACAGTTCTGCAACTGCTGTATTCCTACTGTTGCAAATAACTGTTGCAGAAGGCAAGGGATAGATTCTTGGATTTTGGAGTATTTTTTTGCAACGGATTTCCATACACTGGCGATTTGTCAGCAGGAAATGCTAAGTAAAGAAAGCTCCAGAGGATCCTACAAGAGAATCAGTAATAGACATTTCAAAACATGGGATGCCATGCTAAAGGAACAATGGCTGCCACAGGTACAGGAAGAGCGGTTTATAAAACCTGTACGATAAAACTTGGGTACCTGCACTGCATTATATTTCATTTACTATTTAGTTCACAGTGAGAATCCATTGCTTTTTGCCATGGAACACTGCAAAGGGAGATAGAAACTGAGTCATAGTATTTTGATTAGATAGAAACTGAATCACAGTATTTTGATCACAGTCACTTATATTTTTTAAATCTTGTATCTGTATGAGGAAATAGCAGCAAAGAATAAATTTCATAACACTCCACTTAATATCACGCTCTGTTGTTGGTACTGTCTAGTTCAAAAAACAAGAATATGGCACTGTCTGTTTACAAAAGATTTTCCAGAGCAGCGGAGCTCTAGAGCAGAGTTGTGAATTTGTTTTGGTTCCAAAGCTAATACCTTCTGTTCATAATCATGGTGGAACACTACAGTTTTGAATTTCATCTTTGGGAAGATTTCTGCAAATTTTGCTTTTGCCCTATCTATTTAGCAATAGAGAGTAAAGTGAAGCTTTTGATTATCTCATTCCATTCTCCAATGCTAATGCCAAGTCCCCAGCCTAACCTAAGCTTTCTGTCCACCTTTATGTTAATGCTAATCACCAAATAAATAAAAGCATTTATGAATCATTTTTCAGGATGGTTTTTTCCCCATACTTCTACCAAAATCCTCATGCTCAAACTTCCAACTATGCAGCTACCTGAGCTGAAGACCTCAGCACTAGTTTTTGAAACACAGGTTCTGGCTTTTTATGATCTGCTGATACAGCAAGGGAAGGGGGTGAGAAATGGGAACCATGAGAGAGAGAAGTGCAGACAGCTCTATTTTGAAGCCAAGTCTCCTTGGCTGTCTTTTCCCATTCTATCTCTAAACATAGACAATAAAACATTTCATAAAATAAAAACTTGAAGTCAGGAAAGAAAACCAATTTAAATTAGACTAATTTTTTTAACAGAAGTTGAATCCTACGTTTTGAATTCCTCTTGAGATTATATTGTGCTTACAGATGTCCAGATAACAGAGATTAAATCTGTTAACAGATAAGGATGAAAATGCATCCATCCATTGGACTTCATTTTAAATGTTGGATTTTCTGAGAGATATCATTCTTCAGAAACTACCATTCGCTTCAATGAAAAATGTATTTAGTTTTTTAGAATTTGATCGTACTACCATAGGTTGCATACAATACACTAATGTTTGTATTCTGTTCTGGCATGCTCTAGGTACATTGTCATATTATTTACGTATGTTTTCTGTTGATCATTTCTGAAATACACTTCACTCATCCTCTGATATGCTTTTATCATTTGACTGTGAGTGCAGCTGTCACTAAGACTGTCTGGGTGTATCAAGACTACAAGGAAATTGAGAAATTGCCCATGTCTGCTATCAAGTTATTTTATCACCCCTTGCTAAGGTGAGAAACATATTCTTGCTTGATGCTTGTAATTCACTTTATAGAAACATACCTCCCACCTCACAAAACTCAGAAAAATGCTGGAGAGAGGACCATTTGGGTTTTTTTGTTAGTTTGTTTTGGGTTTGGGGTTTTTTTTAAGCACTGTTGCTGATTGGAGTCTAAGCTATGCCTCACTGTCTGGACTTGAAGGCTCACTCACCATTTGCTCTCCCTGCTTCCAGTGCCATTTTAAAATGTCATAATTTTCTACATGGAACTAGATAAAGGCCATCGAACACTATCCAAAGTGACTCTCAAAGTGCAGGTCAATTTCAGCAAGCCCATCACTAAACGCCAGCTGGGTATCTTCCTGCTGTCTGCCAGAAGTCTCCTCCTCATCTGCCATGCAGGTGTTTGGTTTGCTCACCTCCATGATAATGAATCAGACACCCGGTGATCTCTCAGCTTGCTTCCCCATCATGCATATCTCATCTGTCAGAAGATATTGAATCTGAGAAAAAGATTATTTGGTAATTGCCTACTGCTGCATATTCAATGGAAAACTCAACCCTGAGAAAATGAGCTGGATAGCTGACATTAGAAAATGTGCATTTATTTATCTTCTTGTAACGTATTTTCACTCAGCCTTGCATGAAAGTTCATTTGTGGCACTGATGTGGAAAGCAATATAGAAGGTGCCTATCTACTAGAAGTCATACTGTGGAAAATATACTGCCTCTTCAGGAATTTGTTCATTTCACGTCTGTAATAATGCCCATGCTGACTTGTCAAAGCACTTATCTCCAGCCTTATCTCAAAGACATTAGTTCAAAACTTTTCTCAGATGGAGCATCTGGGAACTTGATGAGAACTAATTTATGCCATCAAAGCACCTTGTAAAACAAAGTGCCTTGGAAATGTTTGTTTACTCCTAGCTCTTTTCAGAGAGAAATTTAGTTTAAATCATTTACTGTTCTTCCCTTTTCTCAGTGTTCTTCAACAGCTACTTACAGTACAACTCTGCAAGTTGTTGAGTATCCTTGGGAGGTGGGAATCACAAAGCTCAGTTATTGATGGAATGTACAAATGTTTCCACGTGTGACCTCTGTGAGAAGGGCTTATGGACCGATCTGTGGGATGGTGCAACCAGAGAGCTGTGTGAATGCAGGAAGTCATGGATTAAAACAGACAGGATGCAGGTACATTTAGGTAAGATTGCTTAGATGAAAAAACAAGCAAGATAAGAGAATGAATAAATGACAATTCACAGTATATAAGGCTGTGCTGTAAGGAACAATAATTACAAGGAATTGAGATCTGGGAATAATACTCTGAATTGCAATTATTTTTCATCCAACGTCCAAAAGCCCTGGAATGACTATATATGCAGAAGTTGGCTTTTGAAATTACTCTGTCTGCTTGTCCTCTTTCTTTCATCTCGATCTGACTCACTGATTTCAGACCAGTTACTGCCAATTTATAGGTGCTGGTGAGTCGGTGTTCTGATCCAACATCAACGTGTAGTGAAAAGTATGGCTCCAAATTAGATTACTTGCATTACAAAGCATGACATTACTCATCAGCTGCTAAGTTTTTTCAGCGACGTGTGAAAATACACCCAGGAAGCAGCAAGGTAGCCAAGCATGCATTTCCAGACTGCAGAAGGCAGATCTTCACACAGGCTGGTACTTGGAATGACATATGACATGCTGTTTCATTAACTTGAAAATAAGTACAATGGCCGTTGAGTTTAAGAGTATCATATTTGAGAAAAGCTTGAGGGGAAAAAAAAAAGGATTATGCGATGTAAAACAAAGGATACAAAATGACTTATCCTTATGTGAAAGGAGCAGGTGTTAGGAAATGTGATATAAAGTCATAAAGTGAATACAGAAAAAATAACGTCTTGGAGACAAGAGGACATGGCTGAGGAAAACTTTTATCCCCTAAACCACATCTAATATCCATACAATTTTTAGGTGGCTCTAAATTACTTTGTGCAACTGGTCTAGTAATGCTTGAATCATGAGGCTTAGAATTGCTAGGGAAAAAAGCACTCATTTTGAATTTAAGGAGCAACAGATTATAAAGCAAGAAAAAAACTCTTTTTCAAGGTCTTCATACCACCTAACTTTATCTTCCTAACCTCGGAGAAATATCTGCATAGACTTCGTACAATAGCATTAATGGAGAGAGAGAGATGACAATCCTTCAACCCAAGTTATTTAGAGGAGGGAGGGAGACTTTCCTCTTTGGCACTTTAAGCAACCTGTGATGCTGCCCTGGTGAACGGACTGATACCAACTGAAGACTTGTGGCATTGCCATGCTCAGATCTCAGTGCAGCACATCAGAGGCAGTGTTTTGGAACTGAAGTACTTGAGCTGCACATCTGCCCAGAAAATGGCAGTTCTGGGAAGATTTTTTTCCACTTAGAGTCTGCACACTTTGCATGAAGGCCATTTGTCAGGGTGCACTCAAATTCTTCCACAAATACCTAAAGAAAAAAATCTTTTCTAAGGAATGGAATTCCTGCTCTTGCCAAGTGTAAATATGTAGTAAGTAAATACTATGTAAATATGTAATATGTGAGACAAAAAGGAGAATTTCTGTCAGTCTCTATTGCTTCTTTCTCTCTAAATACAAAAGACAATGAGACCACGGAGGGACACATATGCAAATTTGCCCACTTCTTCAATGCTCAGCAGAGCTTTCTGCTGTTCTGTGTTATTGTCATGTTCCAAAACCTAGGCAAATAATGATCTAAATCTGATGAAATTAAATAGCCTATTTACAAAATAGTTATTGTCATGCATGTTGCTTACCTGTGCCATTACTTGCAAGAAATAGGCATTTAGCAGCATCAAAGAATGAACAGAAAGATAAAGTAAGTTTTGTACTTTGACATGCCTGATTCTTCTGACAAATTAGTATTGTTGTCTTCTCTTGCGAATCTATTCCACAAACAATATGTTCTTAAATATTAAAGTGAACATGTAAGATAAATAAGTAATGAATACATAAAAGTTTTCCCAAGCTAGCCCAGAACCGTGTGTTTTGAAAGCTAATGCTGACACAGGATGCACGATGCTGTGAGTAACTTCCCTTTATTCTTACATTCACACTACGTTCATCTGGAAACCTACTGAACTGGGCAAAGTCTACTGTGCTGACTCAAGTTAAATTCACAGTTGCCTCTTGATATATCACAATATGTCATTCAGTAATCCCACTGAGGAAAATGTAATTACCATGCAACATCTTGTGCTGTCTTGGGATTTCTCACTAGGTAAGTAAGAAATAAATTCCTGTCAGTGCTGCAGGAATACTGTTGTAGAGATGCAGGAACAGACCAGCCAGGTCAGAAGTCCCGATGCTGTGTTGAAATTACTGGTCACAAGGGATATATTCTTTTTTCGCTGCAGGCTGTATGCCTTTTCTTTCCATCTGAGTGTGCGGAAACTTGCCCACTGTCCAAATGAATACTCATACAATACATTTAACTCTCATGACATCTCTGTGAGTAGGAATCATAAGAGAGGAAGAACCAGAGGAATTGCTGTGTGTCCAGTCTCACAGAAAAAACAAAAATCCAGGTAAGGAACAGAAATTGACCCTCTGATTCCACCTAGGACCTCACCCTTGAGACTGTTGTCTTTTCTTCTATAATGCAGTAATATATGACTGCTGCAGGCACTGATCTCCTGCTGAACATAGAGTGAAATCTACGGTTTCTGCACTGGCCTCCAAAATCCTTTCTGAGCCTGTCCCAAGCCACCTGAATCACTGCATTTTCCTTTGGACGTGGGACCTCCCCTTGCAGCTTTATTCTGTCACTACAATGACTGTCACGATCACCAGGAGGAAAGATTAACACCCACATTCTTCCCACATTTCACCACAAAATTCAAAGCCTCTATTACAGGCCTACTCTGATTTCTTTATTTAAAGACAAATTTACAAATAAAATCAGAGGTAGGTGACTGCTCATACCTACAGAGAACGGAAGAGATTCTCACTTGTGACTTTTAAAGCTTGCATGTAATTCTGATAACATAGTTGTGGGTGTGAATAGTAAAAAAGAAGATGCATAGGTAGCTGTTAACATTCGTTTTGTTTCCGCTGGAGCTGTCTCAATGTAGACTAAGGAGACTGAGATCTTAGATTACTGTCAGAAAGACTGATAGCTTCTTATACCAACATTTGAACGTTAGGTTAGGATGGATGAATATGGCAGCAGGAAAACTGTAAAAAAGCCACAAGGAAAACCAAGTTGTCTGCAAGCCAAGACTCTGAAATGCCAGAGGATATATTCCTGGGAGGGTAACTGGCTTCTTGTTTTTTATCACTTGCTCATTTTCATTTGTTTGCTACTGAGATCTTCTAAGAAACTTTAGCATAGAAATTAAGTGTTTTGAAAAGTTTTTCCTTGATGTCTGTGTGCGTTCAGGACAGTTCAGATCGTCTTGAGTTTACAAATGTTACAGGCAGCATTTCTGCAAGAAGATCTAATTACCACAGGAAAATATAATCAGCTTGAATAACGTTAGTGTGATTCATTCCTGATGCACGCTCACTGATTTCAATGGGAGCTAACCAAAGGACAATGTGGGCTGAACACTTCTATGCTCCACGTGCTCCAGAAGAGCCCTTTGGAGCTGATATTCAGTGCAAGAACACCTAATGAATGTAAGTAACTGCTTCCCTATCTAGATTTCAAATAGATATCTGTTTTTTTTCTACAGAATTTCTATAAAAGATGACACAAGATCAGATGGATATAGCTAAATATTAGCTAATTAAAGTATTTCAACCAAATGTACTGGTTCCAAATTGGGTTTGGCTTACTGTTGTCTAAAGTTTGACCTGGTTCCTGCTCCAGAGTTCCTGAATGTGTTATGGTAACCACTTCTGGAACTGGAAGGTATGCAAAATACTGACTTTCCATTTGCTTGTGCTAATAAGTGCAAAATTATGCATCCTAATGAGTTTATTGGATTCATAATGTTTTATGCACAGCACTCTGCACTTTAATCTGTTTCTACAATATTCCGATGAATTCTCCATCACTGGACTCATTTGGATGACAAAAAAAAAAACCCACAACAATTAAGGAATGTAGATCTACCTGCTTTAGCTCCTGTTCCCTTCTAGCCCCACAAACATCCTCGGAAATACGGCAGACCTGAAACTTATAAAAAATGTTGACTGCATTGTAAGAGGTTCTATGTAGTCCTATGGAAACAAATCTAAACCACAGTATTCCTGTTTTAAATACGGAGAAAGGAATTAGCCATCTGTCATGAGAGCAGTGTGACCTGATGGGCCCTGCAGAGCAGCAGTGAGATCAGCGGGGTCCCTGCTGAGCTGGCAAGTCCTCTCCTGCCGCGTTAGGTGTTGACGTGGTTCCCTGGAACAACAGGTTGTCAGCAGCAGGTCCTCTTGCACTTGTTCTCTATGATCTGGAGTGCCTGGATTTCTGAATACAAGCTGTGCAAAATTCATTGAAACCACCAGGTCCTGCAATAAACCCATGTAATAAGCTTCCCTGAATAATACATATCTGAATCATCTGCAGATGATTCAAAATTAATATTTAATTTTTTTAAAAAAAAGTATTTGTTTCCAGTACAATAGTACCTTAATAGCTATCCTGCTGTGGGAGGAGGGTAGGTACAAGTAGAAGTATTACCTCAAGAAAAGAAGTGACTTGAAAACCAGTTTTTAATTTTTTTTTTTAAAGTCAATTTTCTCTTTCCTTTTGAGAAAGAAAAACAACTTTTAAATTGGACAACTTAATGAGCAGTGTTCCTGGGTGGTCCTTTGTTCTGTGTTACCCTCTGAGAGAAGGAGGCAGTTCAGGAGTTGACCTATTATTTTAATTGCTTTTGGTTTCTGCAGATGTGAAAAGCAAACACCTGACACGGAGGACACTGCTCTGCTGCTCTTTGCCTGTGCTGCACTCGCTCTTAATGACACCCAGAAGAATTAATATTAAAACTTCTTAAAAAATGTAAGTTACGGTATGTGTTTAATGTCTATTCCTTGACTAACTGGTGGGCTTACAGGGGCTTTGAAGGCACTGAAATAAAATACATTATAATCCATGGTGTTTCAGAGCAGGTGGTGTAACAACACCATGCCCATGTCACACTGCAGAATATCCAGAGACCAGCAGTGACAGTGCAGTACCACGTTATTTATGAGAATAGATTTGACTCCTGGTGCTTTTGTCTCCTCTTGCCTATTCCTCTTCCGTGAGTTAGAGCAATATTACTTACTAAGCATCCCTGTTCCAGTACAAGATTAAGGAGATCAAACCCAGAGAAGGCCAGTGGCTGGACATAGGCCACATTTCCCTATTTTGTCTCTGGCAGTGGTATTTCCCTGGTGCCATTTAAAGGGCAGCACAGTGTAAATTGTATTTAGGATTACAGGGTTCTGGGAAGGGAACAGTGATGGTGTGTATCCAGTAGTGCCGTGATGAAATGTCCCCTGGGATGAGAAACTCAAGAATGAGGCAGAATTTTTAGCTTTGTATTTGAAATTGGCTCACTGAATTGATCCAGTGCAAAGATTTCTTTTGAAACTGATCCAGTTGCAAAGAGCAACTTTCTCGGATCAATCATGTCATATCGGTAAGAAGAGACAGGATGACTGCTGTGAGTTGAATGGTTACTACTTTGTTATGTTTGTCCTTATATTTTTCTGATGTGTACTAGCTCTTCTCATCCTCTGCTCTGCGCTTACTCTGAGTTTCTACTAGGAATAGTTGATAGAATGTGTTATCTGGAACACAAACTTTCCTTAAGATATCAGAAATTCAAACCACTACTGTGCTTCTGGAAAACAAACTTGCTTCTCTTGACATTGGGAACTGACAAGATCTATAGCCAGGATTCCTTTCCAATTGACACCACAATGACACTGTATTTGCTCCCTATTAGTTTAGGAATCCACGGAGCATTTAACAAGCTGTGAAGTCTGTCATCGCAGATTTGATTCCCACCATGTTACTGATGTTTTGCAGCTTACTTTATTTCTCCCTAGTTGGGTCCTGGCACAGTGGATAAAATAAGCCCATCATTTACAAGTGGCTATCAATCCCATGCTTTGTTTCCTTCCTAGGAAGCCAGTGACAAAGCTGCCTGTGAAATGCAATGTATGTATGAAGCCTCTGAACCCCATCCATTTCTCTCCTTGACCAGTGCATCAGTATTCAGAGTGAACGGCTCACAAAACAACCAGTTAAAGAAAAAATAAATCATCATGGAAGAACACAAGGTAGGAGGGTAAAGCTTGGTTATTCTCTCATGTTGAAGAGTAATGACACAGCAAAATACAAAGAAACAAAGGTTTAAAAGTGATGTAAATTGAAGAGCTGGACTGCTCCTGCAAACTGCTAAGAAAACTGTCGAGGTGGTAAAGCTAATATGTGCTTAATTTTACTGGTATGAGATATTTTATCCGTAAGCCTAATAATTGAGACCAATGGGACCACTGAAACCCATCAGCACCTTCGTCTCCTTGGACAGGACCAGAGTCCTCAGTGCTTTGTGGGAATTAGAAGCTCCTGAGATACACAGGCATGAACGCAGCACATTGCTACTCTTTTTACTTCAGCTACGCTTTAGAATCTCTTCAGGTTAAAAATATGCTGGGGAATTAATTGCACTCTTCTTTTAATATGATTAAGATCCTGAACAATATTTAGACCCCATGTATCTGTTTCAACAGTTTTAACTTTGCTATCTCTTCAGTTCTTTCTATAGGCAATTAAAAAAGACATGACTGAAATTCCTCCATCTCAGCCAAATGGATTGATGAATTTTAATGGAGAACATTTATTCCAACTTTTAATTAAGTTTGGCAGTCTGAAATCATTAATCTTTGCCTTGAAACTATGCACTCTAGCTCGAGCATTTAAAACCTTACAACTCCATCTTGCTATAGGGTGGATGTCGGCGTGATAACACAGCCTTCCAAAAGCTGCCTTTGTGCCTTTTGAATTACCTTTCCTTTGTTCATGACATAACCCAAACCATCAAGGATTTGCCCCAGCAGAGGATGAAGCGAACCTCACTATGACACTGCTTTGGCCAGAAGCAACCTTTTAATCTTGAAAGGCCATTGTAAAGTTTGACAGGCAAGAAATCTAATCTAACCTCTCCAGCCTACGTAAATCTTAATACAGAGCTATAGCTTAAAGAAAGAATGGAACAAACTGCATTATCTGGTGTTATTCTGCTAGATTATTCAGTGACTGCTACTACAGATTTCCTTGTGAACATATTTGCAGTAGTTTAGCCTTTGGGGTGGAAATAATTTAATTTTAATATGCTTTTTGGAGCACTGCCAGGGCTACAGGCAGTATTGCAGTATGTGAGGGAAGAGGAATTCTACAAGCATGAAGTGCATTTCTTGAGATCCGATATTTTTTTTTCTAGGGCGAAAAAAAAGAAAAAGGAGTCTCAAAGAGCACTAAAATATAAAATATTTCTGGTAGACATCTTCGACTGTAATCATCCATGAGAAGCCCTTACAGAACTATAGATAGTTCTTTTTTTATGCTTCACTTAGATGCATGGGAGATGAGACACCCCAGAGAACTCTTCCCGGCAGCTGCTGTTTGGAATGCAGTGGTCAACAAAATACATCAGCTGGGGATAATTCGAAATGATGATGATCTCTGGGTTTAACAGCTTCAGCTGTTCTCCCAGGGTACGTGCATCCTGTGAACAGGAACAAGTCTTTCTGGTGCTAGCTTTGGAGCTTGTTACTGTTCCTCCCCTGAAGCTAGAATGTTTTCCCACCTCAGGGTGAACTGGTGGTGTGACTCTTCCTTCTTTCGGTTGCAGAGCTTCAGCTCCAAGTCTGTACTGAACTGCGGTTAGAACAGTCAGAATAGCCTACAGGAGTTAAGGAGTACTTTTCAGACAAAGACTACAAAGTAAAGCTCACTTAAAAAAAAAACAAAAAAATCACTAAGTTTTGCAGATGCTTGAAATGTATCCCCTAAATCTCCTTATGAAGAAAAATGCTTAGTTTGGAAGATTCTGATATTCTCTCCTTTCCAGAGTCAGAAGTAAAAAGGCAATGCAGTTGGGGAAAAATGAAAACACAAGTTTTTAATTAAGCCCCTGCCTTGTCCTACACACACACAAGAAAAGAAACATCTTTCAGGTTCCTGGAAGAACTTTAAATTTAATTTTACGGATTTATTTTTCTCTTTTTAGAGAGTGCTTGCTTTTGGGGAATGGGTCTTTTGTGTGAATCACTGACTGTTCCATCATTAATTAATCATTTGTGACCCTGAATGTTTCAAAATGTTTGTGCCACTGACCTGTGGGGTTTGTGCATGCTAACAGAACACAAGCTGGAAGTTTCCCGTGGTAACAGCACAGCGACGTTGTTCAATGGGGGTGAGCAGAACAGGCAGTGCTGGGGAAAACCTTGGATTTTGTCTTCCATGTAATTGAAAGGTGCATCTCACTGCACCTTTCACCTTAGCGAAACCTTAGGCACCCCGAACTAGGTGCTAAAGCTTCCCCGAAACAGAGGGAGTGTGTCATTCCTCCCATTTCATATGTACCACCACTCACCACTGCGATAGACTAAACTGCAGATTTCGGCAACCAGCCCTGGCTGGAGAAGAGTTTTAGGGCACAATTAAGAAAACATGTGGTCCTTTTCTTTGCAGGTAGTCACTTGCTCACTCCTATGGAAGAGATTTTTGACCGTTCATCACAGTAATACCATCATGTTTCAGATACGCAGTTGTTTTGAGGACTTTTTTTGACACCATACTCAGGAGAAGCAAGAAGGTAACTTTTTTTGACACCATACTCAGGAGAAGCAAGAAGGTAAGAAGCAGCTTACCAAAAAAATTATGTTAAAAATTCAACTGACTCTAGTAATTTTCTGTCCTTTGCGTTATTCTGCTGCTTTCCTAGAATACATGGGAAATGTGACTGCTTTATTTCTTGTCTTCAGGAATGTGAACTCTGTACAGGTTGTATTATCTGGCTGGACTACAGATGTGCCAGGATGCCCTGTGGTGTCAGGTCTAAAATCTGGGCTAAAAGATGAAGTACACAGGTCAGAACTGAGCTTATCAACTCTTAAGAAAAGCTGGAAAGTGAGGGTAAGCCACCTGCAGTGACTAGAAAAACTGAGGGAGTCAGGAGAGTTGTGGGAAACCGAGTTTAGCATCAAATAGAAGAATTAGATCTTTTCTATGAAAGGCATTCAGAGCTACTTTATTTAAACCTTGAAATCAGCGAGGTGTTATGCCTGTCAGGCTAATAAGAAAATTTGGAATACAGCTTGTATCAACTCTGAAGCTGGTCTCAGGTTAGTTTAACTTTTAACAAAATTAGGATATATCCACTTTCTGTATCATATGAAACAAGATTTAAGTTATTGCTTTATCTTTTTTTTGCCTACTTGTTACTTTGTTGAAGAACCGCTTATTCATGCAGTTGAATGAAAAATAACCCAACAAAACATTCAATAATGTTGACCCAGAGGTTCAACCTCAAGCAGCCTATTTCTACATTCATACCATGTTTCACTCTTTAATATAATCACTCCTGTTTGGAATAGACAGTGATGAAACGATCTGACCTTTAGGTATTATTACTTGATTAGTTTTTCCATATTTGCAGGAACAAAATAAAATCAGTTGCTGAAAATTCTTATTAATATTTGTTTCAAGTGCTTTTGCATGTCATTCCTGCTCTTCAAGAGAGTTGCAATACAACAGAAAAGTACTTCTCCTCTCTTGACTACAGCTAAGCAAATTTTCATTAATAATAATTGGGCTTCAGGTCCTTTTTTAAAAATCAGTTTAATCTCTATGAAGATCTTAAGGCAATGTATTTAGACCAAGGATCTGCATTTATCATCATTGTGACTGGTTATTTCTGTTGCTCCACCGGCTGAGCTGAAGGAGTTTGACTTCTTAGTTCTCCAGCAACCAGACCAGATCAAAAAAATGAGACCTAGCTGCTCTGATGCAAAGAGAATGGAGATGGGTTCATAATGCTGATTTGGTTCCATAGTGTAGTGTTTGTTTTCAACATTCACAACAGCCACCATGCTAAATTCTCAGATACTTAATCCAGATGGGGAAAAGGGACAAGATGATGTGTGAAACCCTGGCTATGTCTGTAATCATACCTTTAGCCTCCCTCAGCCTGCAAAAAGTGCCTTAAGATAACCTGCATCATAACAGTACATCAAAGTCCCTCTACCACTTCCTAAATTGGGGACCAATGTGAGAGCACTGGCCTGCCAGGATTAACGGGCAAACTTTCAGTGCCTTGGTTGTAAGCCTTACCCAGCCTGAGCATTTAAACACACAGATTGAGCTTCTCTTGACTAAACGCCTACCAGCGTGGGATGCCACAGCCACCTGGGCTGGTGTCAGCCCTAAAGTAAGGGCAAGCCCTTCTGTTCTTCTAGGCCCCAGAGAAACCTGTATTGGTTTCCAAGGAATGCCTTGGATTTATAGGCAAATTCGATACCTTGTAAGTATATATGTATTTTATCAAGTTAATCTTGTGTGATCATCCCGGATCTACTGAAATCAGATACAGCTGACCATCAGTGAATCTTTATTAATGTTAAGGGGAGTTCTGCCACCTGAATGTGTTAACTAATTATTATTTTATAAAGTAGCATAATTCAGCTATGAAGTCAGACCAGGTTGCTCATGGTTTGATCCAGGTCTCCAGGTCCTGCAGACCACCAAGGATGGGAAACGTACAACCTAACCTCCCTGGGCACCCTGCTTCTCTCCTCAAAAGGTAAAACCCTTTTCCTTACCTCTTTTCTCTTTTGTTTCCCTTCATGCTTGTCCTCCCACCATGTTCCTCTATGAAGAGCCTGACTCCGTGGGAAGCTGCCTCTGAAGCCATCTCTTTCCAGGCTGAACAAGGCCCCAGAGCCTCTCCTCACAGAGCAAGTACCCCAGATATGGTCAACTTAGTGGCTCCCCATGAACTTGCTTCTGTTTAATATCCTGTATTACCTGGGGGAGAAACCCAAAACTGGATGCAGTACCTAGATGGGGTCTAGCACATCCCAAGTAGAGATAATCCGTTCCTTCAACCTACTAGCTGTGCTCCTGTTCATGCAGCTCTGGATGCAGGTGTCCTTCTTTCCTGCTGTTAATACAACTGAACAGAAATCCAACCCTCTGTTTCAACCTGCAGAGTGGTATTTGCTCAGACAAAGAGTGCTTCTTCATTTGGCTTGGTTCTGATGTTCTGACTGTCTGGGAACCTATTCTGCTGATTTCTGACATTTTTTTGAAGGAAATTGAGCAGTCAGACTGGTGATAAACAGCAAGCCTGTGCAGATCTCAGAATTAAGGCAAATACATCCACAATGTTATGCGGGAAATGACTGTGAACATTCAAGCAGAAAAAGCATGAAGTATCCCAGAAAGACACACTCAGAAGAACAAGAATTTTCTTTCTACATATCACATGGCGCAGAGGAACACAAGTTTGTTCTTCATTTTTCCACTGCTGCAGAACTGTTCACTACCCAAACTGAACAAAGATACTCTAAACTAATACAGTCGAGCCTTCAGAGAACTGTTTATAAGCCTCTAAAGTAATACACCTGTAAACTTCTGGTACATCAGAAAACGCATTTCTCTTGGATTTAATTTCTAATGTAAGCTAGTGTTTCAGCAGTAAACCTGGGAGCAGCCCTAAAAAAAAAGAAAGAAAGAAAAAAAAAAAGATAAATACTACATTGCTTCCAGGGAAAGCAAAATAAGTGTAGTAGAAAAGGATGTCTGACAACATGGGCACTCAAACATCAAGTACTGTGGGAGACATTTCGTTCTCCAAACTAATCATAACCTGCAGTCATGACAGAATGAGGGATCAAACATGACATCCAGGTCTACTCAGTGCCACAAATGCACAACTTCATCATTCAGCATAGCCATGGTGTCAGAAATGTACCAGAAGATACTGGCTATCTCTATGTCTAATTTCTTATGTGTAAGAAGGATTGAGATGGCTTATGAGAGGGTGGTATCATATGAAATGGATGGAAAAAAAAAATAAAATCAAGACATCCCATGTAGCTGGCTTATTTGATTATCAGTTTTCACAAAATGGCACAGCGAGTGGTTTAAGCTACATTAAGTCATTTCTGGGGCAAAAAGATGTTCCCCAATAGGTTGCAATGTTGACAGCATAAAAGACAGACTACTTAAGGAGAAATCACGAGAACCACGTTGTGTCTTTTAAGCAGTAGGAAACAGGTGAGAACCTGGTTCCCTGCAAGATTTGTGGCTTATTTGCGAGACCAAATAAATGTAAAAGCCTTGAATAAAATTTCAGATGTAGAGAAGCAAAAGAATTATACTTCTCCTCACAAAGAATGATGACATGTTCTTTCCATGGTTTCTTTACCGACTTTTTACTGGAACACAAACCCTTTAATCTGCTATCATACAAACAAATCAAATCTTCATCATCAGCATAAAAACCCTTTGGCAGGTCAGGAGCAGTGTTGCCAATATAAAATAGGCTTTTTTCCTCTTCTTTTTGGTCTCTCTTTTAACTGCTTTATAGAAGTTTCTTTAACATGTGCATTTGCTTTCAAAACTTTAGAAGATATACTGCTATCTTCTTGGAAACACATCTTAGAGAGAATTGTCATGTACTGCATGTGAATTTTTTTTACAAAGTCCAGCTACTTCTTGACTGCTTCCTGGTAGGTATAGCAATATGCTCTTTGTTTGCTTGCCCTGAAGCTTGAAGGTAGTTACCGTGAATCACGCTATCCATGTTTATTCTTGATGCACAAGCAGCACCTGCTAAAGGTATCAGAGCTGACCAGACAATTCATGTCACAGCAGCTTAATAGATTTAGTCATAGCATGTTTTTTAATGAACTCTTTATATTTATGTAAACATCTGATACCGTTCTACAGGAACTCTGTCATGGATGAAAGTTAGCTGAAGTCATTAACTGAGACAAAGCAAAGGGTCACCTTGTACCTTTGGAAGGGAACGTTTGCAGCTACTGTGGTACAGATGTGAAAATCTGATGGAAATGCATTAAAAATTATATCATTGTATATTAAGGAGAAAGTAAGGTTAGAACCAGGCAATGATTATTAGGACATTTACATTCTACTTCTCCTTCTTGTTCGATGTATGACAAGTTCCTCAGCTTATTACCTGCAAAAATCAATATATGACAACATATCTGATGCCAAATGGGAGAGTCGTGAGAATGAGTACTTCAATTAATCCTTCAGTAAAAGTTGCTATGGCACCTCACTACAGTATTATTGAACTACCAAGCAGCTATAAAACAATGCAGCTTAAAGAGCTGAACAGATGAGGACTGAGTACTCAGGGGAAATAACCGAAAGGTTGACTTCAAGGCTTTGCAAGTCTCAATTAATTAACTGAGTAAAGTATTTCACAATAGTTCAGTATATTTGAAGAAGCCACTACGACTAGGCAAGCTGCTTGAGCAGACACTTATTACTCGTAGTATTCACAGAATTCACAATAGTTCTGTTGTCTATACTTCAACTTTTTACTTGAGGACTGGATTTACTCGGACATACAGATCAACCTGTTGACTTGGCAGGCAGCCCACAGCCATGACAAATTCTCAGTGAACACACCAAAGGGCTACACCTCCTTCAGAGCCTAGAGATATTTTTATTTTTTTTTTTAAATATATCCTTACTCCTATTTAAGCAATGAGCATGGAATAGGAAACATAACCCTGCCTGCGGGTACCAGGATTTGGAATAGCTGCTTCTGTCATTCTAGAAGTAAGGTTTCATGTGCCTGAGGAGAGCCAAGGGTTGAGACAACTCCCTCCATTACTGCTAGGGTGAGACTGACTGAACAGAGCTCTGGTAGAGTCCAACCACACTCTCTTGCCAGGAGCAGCTCACACGATGAGGGCGTTGCTCTCTCTGCTCATGTTACCAGTTTCCTTCAGCAACAAAACTGCCCTGTGGACAATAGCTATAAACTGGCATCTTCTGGCAGACACTTCTGGCTCTGAAGCCATAGAATGGTAGCTGGTACTAAACAAAGAAAAAAAGAAAAAACTAAACAAAGAAGACAACAGTTTACAAGGAAAGGAGAGAAGGTGAATAATTCACAGCTTACTGCAACATTAAGCATTTCACAGCTGCAATTCTCAGAAGGACTAGGATAAAGCATTCTTTTACTAGCTAGAAAAATTTTTCTTCAGTTGAGATATCAAGCCTCCCATTTCTGCAGTGATGGATGTTATTGATCACTGTCCAAAAGACTACGTAACGGTCTCTAGCAACACAATAAAGACCTTGCAACAAAGAACACTCTAGATATGGATATGTAGACATTGACTCAGAATAGAGACTGTTTTTTTCCATATTTTGCTTTAAAGAATGGGCTATTAACTATACCTGGGAATGTCTGCTTCCTTCCAATGCAAGAGATGTGGCATTTTAGGAAATGAAAACATGGTCATGCTTCTTTGACCAGTCTTTGTTGAGCTGCCCCACTAGCACACGGAGATCAGTCAAAGAATCCATCTAGCATGCAACTTTCCTTAATTAAAACCCAGAAAGTTCAAATTACAGTTTCCCAGGGGGTGTGCAAGGGCTGGAATGGAGGAGGAAGCTGCGTGCTGGATCCACCACAGCTAAGCAGAAATGATGTCAGCTGGGGCAATGCTATTAGTGCCTGGTGATGCTGCACCTGGAAACCATCACATCCGCTCCCCTCCAAACTAACAGTATTTCAGGTGCTGAGTCTGATATTTATCTTTACAAGATAAATACTGGACCTTTCAGGGTACGTATTTTGATGATGGCCTTTGCTGTGTTTGGCTTTCCCGGAGTGCTTTGTAGAAGCAGCAATCCCATTACAAAGTGGTAGAAAAAGTCTGGAGTTGGAATGGATCTGTTCTTTGACTATTTTGATAAGGTCTATGTTCTGTTTTCTCTGCCTTACCTGCAGGGTCCTACCACGTTCTTCCCTGAAAGTGAAATATACCAACAGGAACTCCAGGAGCAGAAACTTGCAAAATGTTGCCTTTGTGTGGTATTAGCATTCCCCAGAGCCTGGTATGTTACACACCATGTGACAAATCTCCTTTCCTCCCCATTCTGCCAAGTGCACTCATAAACAAATGTAACAGTTACACACAAACAGGAACTGTGTATATATAACAAACAACAGAAAAAACTAAATATGAAAATGAAAACAAGCTCTGAATAGATTGTTTTAGATGACAACTATTAACTAATATACCAAAGAAAAAATCCCCACTCTTGGGCAAATTACTTTGGACAGGCAAATATGACCTTTTTTTTTTTTTTGGAGTGATTTCTTATCAGGATGGAAATGCAAGGTTTCTAGCTTCTTTTAACTAAATAGGTTTTCCCTTATGGAAAGGAAGCATCTTAGATTTTCATATAAAACCAAACATAAGAAAAGAGACTGAGCGAAAAATGCACACAGTGCATACTAATCCAACATGAATAGTAAGATGTTCAAACTTGTAACTGATTTTTCATTTTCTTCCGGGAAAAGACTGTCGAACAAGGTAAGCACTATACAGACACACTTTTACTCTTTGAGCCTGCGTGTCTATTAGCATTCCTTCCAGCAGCAGAACTGAAATCAATGGCAGTATGTTTCACACCTGTAGCTAGGAGACTTTTATGATTTTGATAGCTGGGTAGACAATGTCCTTATGATCTGCAAGGCTGGGTGCATTTTTTTTTTATTTTGCGTTGTATTTTTTTTTCCTTCTACATGAAAAAGAGCATTTTCTAGACGCTCCATCTTCTTTTTTGCGCATTTTACTCAACCGCCTGAGCTTGTGAAGTGGTGTGTGTAACTCCTTTAAATCATTTAACGTGAAAACACACACACACCTGACCAGCTCAAAGACAGCTCGGGAAGCTCCAACGTTTCTGAAGACAGCTGTTGACTATGCAAAGGACCAAACCGGTGCCAGCAGAACCCAGAACCTCACACCTGCAGCAGGTGTCTTGGCGGAGGCGGGGAGCACCCCGGGGGGGGGGGGGGCAATCCAGCCCCGCCAACCTTATCTCAAGACGGGAAATAACTTTTCCCAGCAACCGCCGTGTGCTTGTCTATTTCATAGCGCTCGCTGCCGCTCGGCAGGCAGCCCCCCTCGGCGGCCGGGGAGGTGACACACACGCACAGCCGGTCCCCTGCAGGGCTTGTGCCGCCGGCGGGACCGAGCTCTCGGCGGCGGGGGGAGGGTGCGCGGAGCTCGACGGTGCAGTGCCGGGGGGGGGGGGGGGGGGCGAGCG
>JAOQGH010000032.1:65966999-65981838 GCA_025769975.1 Gallinago jamesoni | reverse complement strand
CCCCCCCCCCCCCCCCCCCCCCCCCCGCTCCCCACCCGGGGTCGGCGGGGGAGTCGGCGGCAGCGCCCTCCGGCCCGGCCATCCTCTTAGGGGAAGGGGGTGTCACTCACCATGTTGACTTCCGAGACCACGTCGATGCTGGCGATCTCTATCCGCATGCCCACATCCACCGGCGGACCTGCGGGGAGGGGGGAGCGGGAGGCAGCATTAGACGGCGGGAGGCGACCGGGGCGAATGGCGGGGGGGGTGCGGGACGCCGATCAGGACCGGGACACGGGGTGGGGGAGACGGGGCGCCTCACCTCCGAAGTCGGGCCGGAGGCGGATGTCGTAGCCCTGCAGCAGCCTGTCCACCGTCTCCTTCACGTAGGACATGTTGCTGGGCCCGTCGGCGCTGCGGGAAAGGAGCACAGGCGGGTTTTAAAGGCGGCGGGTGAAGGGAGGCGGCCCCGCGGCCCCTCCGCCGGCGCTCACCTGCGCGCCGCGCACGCCACGGCCAGCACCAGCGGCAGCGACAGGGCCCGCGGGCCGTCCCGCCCGGCCGCCGCCGCCCGCCCCATGCCGGCCCCGGCCGCCGCCACCGCCCGCCTGGCCGGGGAAGGAGCGGCGGACTGCAACTTGGTGCGGAGCCGAGCCACTACTCCCCTCACGGCGCCACGCATGCGCCGAGCGGGGCGCCGCGGCCCCCCGGGGGGAGCACCTCTGCCCGCCGCGGCCCCTCTGAGGCGGACCCGGCCCCAGCGGGTCGGGGCGGAGGAGAGCGGAGCCCGCCCGCCGCCGAGGGGCTGAGGGAGGCGGTGCGGCAACAGGTGCCGGCGGGGGGGGCCAAGCGGCCGGACGGGCGGAGCGGCGCTCAGAGACCCCCCCGGGCGGCCGTGAGGGGCCGCCGTGACCAGGGGTGTCCGCCGCGGTGCGAACTTCTCCTCAAGAGACGATAAATAGTGTTTGAGGGCACTTCCCTGTGAAAATTCGCCCTGACAGGCTCAGGTGTTCGCCATGACGTGAAAGGGAGTTGGCAAATCCACAAGAAATGGCACTTTTTTGGTGCAAATAGTACTTTGGTCAGCAGCGGAGGCTTGAGACTGCGCTTCGCCTCCATCCATCCATCCGTCCGTCCATCCATCCATCCATCCATCCATCCATCCATCGTGCTGCTCCTGGGGCGGGTTTGTCACTGGAGCTGCCCCACGGGCCTCCCCGCTGTGGCGTAACGCAGGAGGCCGCGACGTACTATCGATTGGGTTATCAAGCCTTGGAACAGGCTGCTGAGGGAGGCGGTGGAATCACCATCCCTGGAGGGACTTCAAAGGCAGGTAGTTGTGGTGCTGAGGGACGTGGTTTGGTGATGGACTTGGTGGTGGTGCTGGGTTGGTGCCTGAACTCCATGATGTGAAAAGGTCCCTTCCAGCCTAGACGATTCCATGGTTCTACATTGTTAGTTGCTACTTTTCAACCAAAGTAATTGATCTTGTGTTTAGAAGGGGATTTTTAATTTTTTTTTTAAAGGACTCTATGAATTGTTGCTGTAATGTGGCCTGACCTCTTGGGAGCAATATTACACACTGACTAATCGGGGCCCTGTGGACAGTTTATGACTTGGCTGGTGCCGCTCTGTTTCCCTGCACAGTGGCTCAGCAGAGATGACATTTATCCCTTTCAAATTCAGGCCCCTTATCCGTGCACTGTACAGCCCTGCGTGCTGTGACCTTGGGATACGTATTTCACGTTTTTGAGGTTCCTACTGTGCTGTGCAGACTTCTTTCTGAGAAAAGACTGATTTTTGGTGATGCTTTTGTTGTTGAAATATGCCACAATATTTGAAAAATTCAGGAGTGTTGAAATATGGTTTGTGACACAAAGTGCAATGATAACTTTGAATGTTTTAACTATGTATATTCCTGTGCAAATCTTGGAGCACAACACATTTCCTGAGAGATTACAAGAGCCCCTCACCCTCACAGCTACTTCTCGTAACCCTGAAAATACAAGTTTATAAAAATTCTTGTTTTATCAATAGTTTGTTACCATATAATAAATATTTTCACTTGGCTTTGAGGACTTATTCACTGAACATATCTTTATCTTCCTCTTATCTTTCCATATCCACCCTTCCTGAAAATGTGATATCCCAGCTCAACTCAATAGTACTTCCGCATTGCTGTTTGGAAAGAGGTTTTTAAAATATACTAATTATGATTAATATATTTTAATTTAGTAGTGTTCAATTATAATTGGTGCTGCTTGGGTATAGCACTTCAAAAAAAATGTTACTCATACAAGTCTACAAAAAGGTATCTTTTTGTACAGAGTTGTATCAAATGTGGCCATAGTAAAGTTAATTGTTTCCTCTGAAGGATTAGGATTTTTCACGGGACTATAGAGTCCCATTTTATCTCTTTAGAGGGTAAATCCCCGTTAGAGTCCCATGGTGTGCAAGATTATATCCTCTAGATAATTTTAGCTTTTTCATAAGCCATGTGAAAGTCAGATATGCCTGCATGAAAGTGAGACCACTGCTCTCTCTGGCTTGCCAAAATCTGTTCTAAGGCATAAGTGCAGGGGCTTATTCTGTATGAATTCTTCATTTTCTGTACGTTTCAGGGCAGCTTTAGTCAGGATTAGCTGTAGTCCAGTCCCCAGACTGAATGCCCGCTGGTGGTTGAAACGCTTTAAGTCCATTTCTGGAGCTTTTCATCTGGTTGGAAAAGACGTGAGCTAAGCCTGCCCTGCAGGTCTCCTGCCCGCAGGGATGCCTCAGCCCAAGTGTACTTCCATGGATTAGGATGTCCTTCTTGGCAAGCTAGTTCCTCTGAGAGCTCTCCTGGCTGAGCTGTCCTGGCTTCTGCAGACTAGCATCGAGCTTCCTCCACTGAGCATCCCAAAAAGAAGACTGCTGTGCCATTGACTGTTTCCCAAAGGTGGCATGCTATGGAAATTCAACTCCATTTTGTTCAGCTTGATCACTGGGGACATTTGGGCCCTAAATTTGGGATCTTGAAGCAACTGCAAATATCCCACTGTGTGGAAACAGTACTGAAAAGATCCCTCAGTAGTTTGGGCTTGGGAACAATGGGATTTATATGGTACTTTTAATAACCACACGAAGGAGGAGTTGCACTGCCACAGCAGGGGTAGTGAGAAGAACTTTTTTTGCCCTGTGGATGATGAGAACATGACTGGGACCTTGTCTTCCATTGCATTCAAGACTGAGAAAGATAAATTATTAACAGCAGGATGTCCACTCTCCCACGTTACCAACTGAAATGCTCAGTAGTTTTGTTTGAAGTCTAAGGACTATTGAAGTTATGCTTTCTTTGTAGAAAATCTATTTCTAGGAAAATACAGCATGCTTTTCCAGGCCACCAGTGCGTAAGAATCTTGTTGTAATTTTGATAAAAATACTCCTTGTGACATAATTCTTGTTTTTGGCAGCTGTTTAACAACGCCTTTTACAAAGAACAGGTGACATCCAAAATGAGTGACTGTGGAAAAGCGGCTGACTTTCAAAGCCCAGATACCATGACTATTGTTCACAGACATTTTCTAGAATCTTTCACAGGTGACGAGACATCTTGTGATCCGATTTACAAGTGTGGCTTACAAATTGCAGCTTCTTCTGCAGTCAATTAACCTGATTCAAAGTACAGCAGTGTCTTTCCATCTACTCCAGTGGGGTTCGCTCACTCTCTCAGGCTAAGTGAAACCTGATGGGTCCCCAACATGGCTGTTAGGCATCTTGGAATTTGCTGAGGGCCCCAGAATTTAGGCACATAAGTAGGTGGGCTGCTTTGCACTTTGGAAAATTGGGCTGCTTAGTGCCTAATCTGGAGACTTTCGCCAGTAGTTTGCAATATTCTTAAAGAAAAACAGACCTCTGTGGTGGCTTCAGTCTCTCTGCTCTTACGGTCTTTTCTTATTGTTATTTGCTCATATTTGTTGTTCAATAATCTCTTTTCTTTAAGCCATTGGTAATGATAATGAAATTCCCTTCCCACTCATTTCTACACTGGGTTTAGTATTTATAGAGTCTATGAGATAGATGTATATCTTGTAAATAAGATTTTTTAAAAGTGTTTTCTAGGCTGTGTTAACGAAGACAGACTTTTTGGGTGGAGAATAGTTTCATCTTGAATAAGCATGTATAAACAATAGTAAACTAAAACAATTTAAATCCAGTAGTTCTAATAGAGTAGCCATGACGGGGTTTTTTTTGTTTGGTTGGTTTTTTTTGTATTCTGAGGCATGTCAAATGCTTCCTAGAGGCAAGACAAATAATATAATTCCAAAGTATGATTCATAAAGCTGTCCTGGGCTAATTGAATGTTCATTTTCATCTTCATTATGCATAAACTTTCAGGAGGCAACCTGTTTTTCTAAGACAAATAAATGTTTTCAGTTCAAATGAAAATGAGCACTGCAAAAAATATCTTTAATGGAATCAGAAAGGGCACAGGACAACATGTTCTGCTGCTCAGACCTGCTCCTCTTCACAGGTGGGACCCCTCTACACTTCCGACCCTCCAAGGGGGCAAACAACAAAGTGAGCTGACCTTGGCTGTCATAGCCATAAGTATAAGCAGGAGGCTCTCTGCATACCATTCCTTGGCATAAATTAGAAACAATCAGGTTTTATCTCTATGGGAGTGAAGTGTCTGGACAATATGCTGTTAATTTCAGAGAGTTCAGTTAGTTAGAAGAGGCTTAACTGCCTGAACAGAAAATCAGTTCTCTTTTACCTCAAACCAGGACAATCCTGTAATATCTACAGCCAGAATAATTTAGTCAATCTTTAATCACGTCAGATAAACATTTGTAGCACTCATTTGAAATCCCTTTTTAGGTCTCTAAGCCTTGTGTCTTTATCACTCATCCAACAGCCTTAAGATTACAGAATTTGCCTCCTCTTGAGGCTTTGAGTCCAGCACTGCATGCCTCATGACAGAAACCCCCGTGGAGGTACATTTTCTTTGTCCTGCTTCTTGCTACTCATGGCAAGCAACTGCTGACCTTCTGTGTCCTTCATCCCATCTGATGCTAGCTCAATAGAAGTAGTAGAGCCTGAAGTTTAAGGTGTTTGTGCCAGATGCTATAGAGATTATCAAAAAAGACAATCCCAGCTTCAGAGAACAAACCATCCAGGACAAATTAGGAAGACATTCAACAAGTGTTGAGACAGACGTGAAGAAGGTAAAGGCAGCAATTAGTCTGCATGCATTTGCGTGATTTAATGGTCTCATTGGGCACGTTGACAACAAGTAGCCAGTAGTCTTTAGTGTCACTGAAAAAAAGGCAGGCAGTTGTAGCCTTCAGAGGCTGGTTTTAAGGAGCTGTTTAAAGAACAGAGACATATGAAGTGTGATATTATGATTCTTGTTAAAAGGTATTTCAGGTACTTCCTTTTATACTGTTCCTAACAAGTGAGGCTTGTCAGTGCTGGTGAGATGTCTGAAGCAGGACTGAAGGAGTTAATACCTGGTGTATTATCCTGTGGATATTGAGCATGCATATACCTTTCCATTGCAAGCAGCTCCCTTGATTTTAACAGGCTGATGCATACTGTGGCAAGTTGAATATATATTTGAAAGACTGAGACCTTTGCTTCTATGTTTTTTAGGCCTGGTCCTGTCTTTGTTTTTATAGGATTTTATTTTTTTTTTTGGTACAAGAAATGAAGCACTGTTACTAGAATGACCCAGAAATTATTTTTCTGATAAATGGAGTTCATTTTCTCCAACTTTGCCTTTTCATTGTTTTCTGAAGCAGCTCACTGCAAAACCCTATTTAAACTGTCAAGTTAAATAAGACCTTTAAAAAGAAGTAGTGAGTAGAGAAATAAAAGTAGTATTGCCTCTGTGGTACTCAAAGGTATTTTACCACACTGAGCCACTAGAATGCAATGTGCCTCTTTGTCCCATTTCAATGCTGTGATGCACTCGCTACATAGGCTTATGAATCCGTGAGTCACGTAAATAAGAGCCTTGCTTGTCTGCTTCTAGCAATAAAGAGACAGAATGGCTGAATTCAGTCACACAAGCAACTTTTCTGGAGATATTTTCACGTAAGCGTGTTGATCAAAGTGTTCCTTCATCAGGAAAAAGAAAGAAAATAATTAATCAAAATCAACTTTTCTTTGAGAAAAGATAGATTTCTGCATTATTTACTCTCAAGAAATTTAAAATTAAAAGCTAATTTTTTCAAAGCCCTGAGCAAGCTGATCTACCTTTGAGACTAGTGAAGCTCAGAGCAGGAGCTGAACTTGGCTCTGAAGTTGAGCAGGAGGTAGGCGAGATAACTTTGCCTTCTAATTTCTAAGTATGTTGTGATCTCATTGCTCTAAAGGGTCGTGACATCGCTGTCTGCCTCTACTTCTGGTTTGAAGTTCTTCCATGGAAAATGTAGTTCCCATTCCTTTGTTATCTCCAGTAACCCCCTGCTCACTTGCGGTGCTATATTGCTGGGGAGATTGAAGGTACTAACTAGTTTTTCCTCAAAGCTAAAACAAGACATTTTGGTTGATATTGTGTAACACTTGTCTTTTCAAGAGGTTGTGCTTGTATGTGGTAAGACCCTAAAGAGTAAAAGCCAGAACAGAGCCAAGAACGGTCACTGCAAATAGAAACTATTCTCTGTCCCCTTGCCTTTGCACTCGCCTCACGAAAGGTTGGCATTTCATATTACCAAGGTTGTCTGCTGTCTCCAAGGACAAAGGTGACAAGGGTGAAATTTTGCATTATATTTCAAGAATGTCTTTACAAAATATTTCACCTCTCACCTTTAAAAGTGAGTATTAGAAAACCAGTAAAATATACCAGTAAAAGCTGTCAGACCGAAAACTTATAATCTAATTTAGGAAGAAATTCTTTACGGTGAGGGTGGTGAGGCACTGGAACAGGTTGCCCAGAGAAGCTGCGGATGCCCCATCCCTGGAGGTGTTCAAGGCCAGGCTGGATGGGGCTTTGAGCAACCTGCTCTAGTAGGAGGTGTCCCTGCCCATGGCAGGGGGCTTTGGAACTAGGACCTTTAAGGTCCCTTCCAACTCTAACCATTCTATGACTCTATGATTCTATTATTTCTTTGCTGATGGCAAATTCCTCTGAAATTCTGTTGAGTAGATTTTACAGCCATGAAAATGACAGCATTGGATATGTCTCACTGTGTATAGTCATACCTACGCTGGGAGAAAACAAAGTGGGCATGATTTTAACAAATGCAATAGTCCTACACAACATCTGCTTGCACACTCCTTTCTTGTCTCAGGAGCACATTTGATGAGTGATGCTTCTTGCTGGCTGAAATAAAGAGCACATGTGAATCTCTTCAGCTGGGAGTCACTTTGCCAACGGGGAGGTGTAAGACAACAAGTAATTTTATTTATCTCTTTAACTGATGCAGGGTTGCAGGTCTAAAATCCATGATTTATATATGTTGTGTGGGCTGGCAGCAGTCACTGGAAGTGGTCCATAAACTAAGAAATAGATTACGCCCTGTCATTTGTGCTGTTTTTAGCTAGTTGAAAAAGAATCCTAAAATAAAGGCTACAATAAGTGCAAAGATAAGAATTGGAAGAGAAAAAAAAAAAAGAAATTGAACAATAAGAAAGAGAACTGGCAAAGGCGTGAGATAGAAGTTCCTAGCCCAGACCACAAAACTGGGATGCTACTAGTTGTGCAGCCCCTGTTGATATCTCTCCCCACTGCAGTGCTGGGCACAGGGGCTCTCCCAGGAATAACTGCTCGGAGAAGAGGCCCACAGTGGTCATGGTTGAGATGATTGAGCAATGATCACGCATTTTGGAAAAAATGGAAGTTGTTTGTGCCTCCAAACCCACCTCAGAGGGCAAAGCTGTCCCGACATCTCTTTTAGGGCAATCAGCAGAACTTGAACGCTCAGGAAGCAGTGAAGGGTGAGATAAGGGGTAGGGGCGCATCCCCTTGTTCCGCTGAGCAGTGGCAAGCGCTTGTGTGATGTCAACAATGTTAGCCTCAGATATTTTCCAATACCATCTCTGGACAGAAGTGAAAGAGGTTGAAGAAGACTTAGTTTTATGGGCAGAAGAGGCCAAAAGAAGAAATATCGAGAATATACCTAATTTTATAATTTGGAAGCACTTCCCTCGCATCTCTTCCTACTCTAAGGGATGTTTTTTGGATCCTTCCCATTAATTAACTCCTCATATTCTTAACTTCTTTGTTGTGTCTTCCTTTGTCTTGCCAAGTGTCTCCTTAAGTGACTTGTTCCTTGGTTCAGAGAGTTTCTCTCCCTTCACCTAGCATATTAAGGTTTAAATTTTGCTTCAGCTTCTGGACATTGTCCAGGTTTTTATTTCAGAAAATCTGCAATGTGTCTCTGTATTAGACCAGTCTGAGGGGCTACCACAGCAGTGGTGACCAAATAAATTCCTGTCCACCCCATTTCGTAAATGTAAAATATTGCCTGCCTGTCTGTCAGATGGAGAACTGAGGAATTAGAACATCTGTATAATAGGGTTAAAACCGATATCAATGAGGTTATAAGAAAACAAAGTATTACAAATACAGAGAAAAACCCAACACCATAGTGAATCAGGAGCTGAGAGTGAAAAATGCTTTCTGTTCTGATCCAGAATCCCCAGGGTGAGTGGCAGGTTTTTAGTTTACTTCAGTGAGTTTTGGAACAGGACCTAAATGACCCTGGTGTCTAAACCAGACATAAGTCAGGGTAGATTTGTACTTCATCTTTTTGGGCTGTGAGCTGAACCGTGCAGCAGGGAAAAGAGCATGTATTGCTCTGGAGTAATAAGACAGGGAAGACACAGATAGTTTTCCATGAGATAAGAAAGAGCACTCATGAGTGCAGACCTCATCCATCCTGTTAAAACCATTCATCTTGTGAAGTCTGCCTCCTGGAATTGTGTATTTGTCTCTGTAAGATATTCAGCTTCTTTTTTGTTCCCTGGGTTTTTCCACCCTCTCATTTTCCCCACCAGCAGTGGGGAAAATTATCAGACGTTGCTCATGTCTAAGTGGGCTAAGAGGTTGGGGAGGTGACTGTGGAGGCCTGCTCGTGTAGTGTATTGCTTTAAGGAGTGTTGATTTCTCAGATAGTGTTAATCTCATGCACTCAAACCCGCTCTGCATCGGGGGTCTGCCCGGCCTGTGTCCAGCACAGAAATATTTAGAAAGCCGATTATGTATTAAATATCCAAAATGAGACACGAAGCTGACAAAATGTCTAAACTAACAGGGACATGAGTATCAGCTAAATACTGACCTATTTGATAGTAATACTTTGTATTTTTATACTTTACATTTTTAAGCCACTGTGATCGTTTGAATACTTCAGATATTCCTGCAACATATGTAAGTCTCCTCTACCATTTACAGAACAGGAAATTCAGACACGAAGGTCTGAGGATCAGAATTTTAAATGCAGATTTGCGTACTTGGCATCCATGAGATCTGGGCCAGTCTTACTTATAAAAGCCCTCATACACGTTTATGCACTTAATATTAGCTACTCCTGTTGGGAAGACTTGGCCTAAATGACTAATACAAGGGCACAGAAACCAGTGGTAGAGCTGGGAAAGGAACTGAAGACTCCATCTTCTTTAAATGTAAAAAACAACTGAGCCATAAAACTATTTCTAAGTGTATCATGCTTTGTGAGTTTTATAATTGCAATAATGATTTTATTTTATTTCATTTCATACTATTATTGAAAATTCAGTCTAGATGGTAAGACCAGAGATGCTTCAGCTGCACTGGAGCAACCGCATGGTGTATCCAGACTAGCACCCTGTGTGACTCTGGCCAAGAGTCTATGTTTCTACAGTTGCAGAACACTTAGACTGGACTTGGATACTTGGTGTACTTTCTTCCTAGGCTATACCAGTTATCTGTTGATCCACATGCTTAAGTAAAGGCAAAAGGGTATTGTACTTCGTTAACAATTATTGTGCTGCTTTTACTTGTTAGAAGAGCAGACTACTCTTCCTTCATTAAAAATACTCCCAAGAAGATTGGAAAGGGTGAGGACCTCCTCAGAACCACCTGATCTAACTTTGAGGCAAATTGTACTTTGAGCAGGAGATTGGACCAGTGACTTTCAAAAGTTCGTTTTCAGCTGAATTACACTGCATAGTTTCCCTCTGATGAAACCACTGGGAGGAAAGGGGACAACACTGTACATTGGAGAGCTTGGACTGTGCCAGAGGATCATCATTAGATCCCCATAGAGCTGTAGAGTGGGGTTATCTTCCTCCTTCTGATCACAGAGGACACACAGCCCCTGCTAGGATACAACTTGTAAGATATCTCTCTGGATAAGTAGTGAAGGAGATCTGGGAACTAGTTATTAAAAGCACTCAAGAAGACACCTTATCTTGCAAAATGGTCTCAGTGGGAGGGAACAGTGCACTACACTTCCCAAACAGTTCTCAGCTCCTTGCGAAGGATACTCAGGTACACCTTAAATTACTTGATGAAATGCTAAAGTGCCACCAGGTGCTTCTTATTTTCCTCTGTTCCACCTGCTCATTTTGTCAGTGTTTTCTGGGCCTGATGCCCCTGTGTCGATGCCTGTAAGACAAAACCAGCCCCTTTGTGCTGCCCGCTGCTGCTGCAGTGCCCTTCCTTTTCTGGTGATCATGTGAAAATTCCCCACAGTAAATTTTTGAGATGTGTAATACCAGTCCATGCAACAACCACCAGATGGTAATGAAGAGCAGACTGGTTGTGTGTCTTCTGTAGATTAAGTGTATTACCTCAATGGCAAGTATTGCCTTTGCAAGCAGAGCTTACATGTACAGGTCTAAATGCCAATTTGCTCAGCTGTTTAGAGACCCCCGGGCCCCTGCAAAAGTCTGGCAGCTCTACTTGCATTAAAAAATCTGTTTGTTTTTAAACTAAAACAATTTAAAGGGAATATTTTCCAAGTAACACAGTAATACTGATATTATTGTTTAGTACAGAGATGTTATCGTTATGAGGAAGGTTTTGACTATAGTTGGTATACAACTATACAAGCTATCCCTTGTAAGCAGGTAGGTGCAGAACACCTTTAGGGGACTGTATGCCTTCCTCCTTCTGGAGTCACAATATTTCTTAAAATGTCATGACCATAAAGGATGTGTCTCTTCCAAGGTAGAAGGTCTTCCTGTTAATGTGTGTGCTTGACATCAGCAAGGACAGCAATGGTGGGAAGTGAACCAAACCAGAGCAAAGTGTCTCTTCTTTACTGAACGTCATTATCAGTGGAGAGGTGGTGCCGAGCATGGCTCACCTGCCCCCCAGCACCACAACGTGAGGGATGAACAGCATAAACAGCGGCTCATCAGTACCGCTAGCGCTGGGCTTGAGGATCAGAAGTCAGCCCCACAGGGGGAGTGAGATTCAGAAGTCTCAGTTTTACTTATCTGCCTGAATGATTTGGGGTTTTTTATGCAGTACCTCTGTAAAATTTTCAGGTTTTCGCCCCTCATTGTACAACTTTGCAACTCTTCTGCTCTCTCTTAAAGAAACATAAAGCTCCTCCTGCCTTTGAGAGACCCAGGCAAACCAAGCACTGTGAAGGCACGGAGAAAATCACCAGAGCTGATGCCAATGGCTTCAGTGTGAGTCAGGAGCTAGACCTATGGCTCCCGTGGCATCCTGCCCATAGCTTGTATGCTTCTGGGATTAATAGACGTGTAATGACTAGGAACATGAAACCTTCCAGAGAGGCAGTTTGTTGGTGCCTCTCTAGGTCCCTCTGGGAGCAGGTGCCAGCAGCAGGATGCAGCTATCTTAAAACTAGGCAGTACAGTGTGGAGACTCTGCCTGGAAGCAGAAACCCAAAGAGGACTGCAGGCGGGAGCACCCAGCCTTCCTCCCCTTCCCTTCTGAGCTGCGGCAGCCCCTATGAGCTGCCCCTTCCTTAGCCCCCTGCCCCTCTCTGCCCCGTCTGCCACCTCTTAAAGCTGCAGAAGGCTTGCTGCTGTTGTTTGGGGCAACCAAAAATTTTGGCATATATTTTGCATTCAACTTGGAAGTCCTGACAGGGGAAGGCAGTGGCTTCCCAGATTCCTCCCCACAACCCTGGCTGCCATGTCCTGCACCTCGGTGAAACAGACAACCTTGTACTTTCTTTAAAAAAAATCTCTATTCTCCTCACATGAAGAAATTGTTTTTTCTGGGGATGCCCATTTCAGATACAGAAATCAGGAGATCTGCTTTATTCCCCTGTCTGCCACTGAGGAGGTGACGGTGACATGCTCTGATGGCCCTTGCACCTCTAGGCTCTCCTGCAGACATGACATGGGTCAGTGACATGTCTGATTAGATGCCTGTGTGTGCTGGGGAAGCAGTAGGGATAGTCAAGAAATGAGAGACGGAGGCGTAGGAATTCTTTCACACTTTCTTGCTGAGAACACTTTTTGCCCCAAATTGGAGGTTCCTGCAGCGAGTGCTTCCACAAACACGTTTCCATTGCGGGGTGTAGAGTAGAGGTCCCCTTAAATATGAAGCTGACAGTTTACCTCCTTAAACATCCATGTGTCAATCACTAGAAGGACCCACATAAATCCTATTGCAATCAGTAAAAGTAATATATATGTGTGTGTGTATTTGCTACTCAAAGGATTTTCTTACCTTATTCCAAGCAATCAAGGACATGTGTGTTAAAATAACCATGGTACTGTAGAACAGTCTGGTAAATACCATATGTCAGGGGAAAAAATACCCAGCTAAATGCATGTCAGCATCAGTTCCTGCAGTTTCGTAGGAGTTCTGGCCGCGGAAGTGAAGCAAAGCTGGGCCAGCTAAAGGTTTAGTTTTACACTGAGCTGATGCTATGCTTTGAAAGGACAGCTGAGGTGGTGACCTGGGGCACAGCAGACTGGAATTAAGCTCCTGTTTTGCTGCAAATTCCATAAATGGTGTTACAGTTTTGGGTTACGACTTAGGCTTTTTTGCATCTCATTTCCCACGAAAACAGAAATAGCGAGACTTTATTCTGTCCAATCCTTAGTTAGTCTTATCTACCTAGCCTGTAAGTTCTTGAGAGAAGGAACTGCAGCTGGTAACACATTTGCTACCAATGAATGCAATGGGATCCTTTTAAAACCAGAGGTAACAATTTTGTCATCAAATACTGAAATAAGAAGCTGGAAAGAAAACTACCAGAACTACAGTAGCGAGGGAAAGCTGGACTGGAAGAAGAGCAGGAATGAGATTAAGCATCTATCTTACTGCTTCCAGAGCAGAACTTCAGTTGCAGTCAATAGACCCAAACCCCAAACTACTTAAACTTAACCACATTGCTAGATGTGCAATTGAGGTGCACAGTAGCCTTCATTGAACAGGTAGTTCAGGCTTCTCCTGAGCTTCAAGTCAAAGGGAGGGGAGGGGAGGGGAGAGGAAGACCCCTTGCACCCTCTAGTTAGCTGTACAGAAGAAAAAGTATCCATATCTTTTCTTGGTCATCTACCGAAAATGGGATTGCAATATATATTTTCCAAAGAATGGATATTCAACCCCTGACCTTTAAAAAGCATATATGTGAAGACAAGCCATTTACTCAAGACTATAAGAAACTGTATTGATATAGGCAGAAACTGTAAAAAGTCCAAGAAATCAATGACTTAGCTATTCAGATAAAGAAACATTTAGGTGCTTGGCAATGACACCAGTTTTATCTCTTCTTTTGTAAGTGTTAGAGGCTTTTAACTATGCAATATATAGTTGGACATTAAAGATTTTCCCAGTCTTTTCTGCATAAGCTTGGCTGTCTTCATGGATTTAATACCACGACTAAATCAGGTCAAAATCAGCTGAATAATGAAATCTGCTGGGGAAAAGGATGTAACCTATAATTTCCTTATATAGCCTGAAATGTTGCTGTAATCCATAGTTTGCAAAAAAAACCCTGGAAAGGCTAGATAACGTCTTCCACAAGAAAAGTACAGACTTTCTTTCCCCTTAATCTGATGGTAAAGTAGAAATGGGAAGAGTGATGAAGAACTTTTCTGCTTCTCTCTGTGTTGCGATAAATAAAAAATGATCAAGCTATACTTGAAGATCCATAGCTTTGGATAAAACTGCTTTTGAGGCATGGCCAGAATGTCTGCTTCATCAAAAATCATTACGAGGATGCATCAGCATAGGGGCAGTAAAAAAAAAAAAAAAAAGTCTATTTAAAATACTCAAGTGCTTTCTGAGCATATGGAGCTGGGCAAAAATAGTCCCTTTCTTACAATAGTCCACGATGGGTGAGATTTCTTTGGAGAAATCGTGGAAGAATTGGTGGTAAAAGCTGGAGAAGCTGAGAAAATGCCAAATTCAGCATTTTTAGGGACCACAAATCCAGCCTGTGACCACTAAATCCTTCTTGGAATCCCCAGGTTCTTTAAGATAGATGATATAATCCAGAAATTCTTTGAAGTGATCACAGACCATTTGAAGCAGTATTTTTAAAATCAGCATACATCTGCTAGTGACAAAGAAGAATCCTGGGAGTTTCTGTATGTGCCTATCTATGCTACAAGTACATTACAAAAGAATCTAGAATATATCTTGAGATGTAATTTCAAAAATGTTGAAATTAGCCAGGGAAATACATTTATCAAAAGGTATAAGCAAGTACTCAGAAGTGATTTATCTGGCTTACAGGGTTGTTTACTGTTATTTTGAACTGCTTTATGTTCCTTTCAAGCTTAGTTTTGTGAAGTTTCAGCAATATACAAATGATACAGTTGTTCAGATATCAAGGACAGCGATCTCTGCTTTGGGTATTAATCTTACTTAATTCTTAATAGTCAGTGCTGGGTCTAAGGGAGATATTAACCACTGATAAATTTGCAAAGTGTTTGAACTCATTTTTTAGGT
>JAOQGH010000032.1:65883094-65966899 GCA_025769975.1 Gallinago jamesoni | reverse complement strand
TTAATAGTCAGTGCTGGGTCTAAGGGAGATATTAACCACTGATAAATTTGCAAAGTGTTTGAACTCATTTTTTAGGTTTCGAGAAGGTGATTTCTCATTTAGTTTTAGCACTTGGAGGGAGTAAATGGCACCTGGATCCTACACCAACACAACCTTTGTCAGGGAGGGTGGGACAGCAGGGCACTACGTCTACCTTTTCTTAGAAAAAACAACACAAGCACCTTCTTAGAAGCCATGAGTACTTCTTGCCTGGTAACCTGGCATAGCGTGTCCACAAATCTTTCAGCCTGACCTTACTTTACTGAAGTACCTTTCCTGAAGAGACAAAAAAATACCAGTGTCATTTTCTAAAGAACCTGGGAATCATGCAGAGACCAGCTCAGTTCCTAAAAATGCTGAAAGGGGAACAACTGAGTGAGTTTCTTCGATTTCTACCTGCAGCAGTACCCCTGGGTCAACAGGATCCACGTTCCCTATGACTCCAGGAACGGATCTGAGAGGGGGCTGAGTGGTAACATTTCTCAGGACACGGATGTGGGGGAGATCATTACTGATAAATGCCACTTGGCTTTTCGGTGTTAGTTCATGCAGGTGTCTGCACATAGGTGGAAAGTAATAAAACAATCTAAACCCAAGGGTGCCCCCGGCTCTGCCAGGGCATTGTTGGATTTCTTCCATGGCAGCTGCCAGAAGTGGGAGTGCTGTGGAGCCGCATTTTGCTCCGTGTCTGTGACAAGCCAGCAGGATTCTTCCCAGTTCTCAGTCACTATCTATTGCCCTTGTGTTCGTTTTATGTATTTGGCTTCTGCCAGCAAAATTTTTCTGAATTATCCCTAGATTAGATAATCTCACTTTTTAGGAATATCTTCAATGTTTGGCAACCAGGGGTTACTTTTTCTTGCAAAGGACAGGAAAACTAGAGATTATCTTTACTGGACGCCAGTCCTAAATGTCCCCTTGGCATAGTCCATGCTGTATCAGAAGACTGGTCCAGAAAAACAAATTACATCACTTTACAGAAGATGAAAAGTGGCTGATTAACTCAGGCAAAGTTATCTGATGTGGGGAAATTAGACTCCTGAAGACTGCTGACCCATCCTTCTGTTGTTCCTGATCAAATTGCTGATGGGCTCTTGTTGCAGTGGGCTCTTGTTGGCATGCTGGTTTTCACCTGTGCGTGGAGTTAAACAGCCCGCTCCCAGCCTCTCATCACGGGAGCTGGTGTGACCTTGGTGTGACAGCCTGCCCTCTGCGTTGTCCAGGCTCGTCCATCCTGCATGGAGCACGTCTGCTGCCCATAGGCAGGCTGCCTGCTCTGGGAGGTTTCGGCAGAGTATTCATCCTTCCAGCGAGGCAGTCAGTTGATGAGGATCCTGTCAAATCCTCAGGAAGCAGACTAGTAATCTGCAGAGGCCTAAATAGGGCTTTTAAAATTGGAAGCAGAACTGACTGCCTAGACAGAGTTTTTTGAAAGATAAACAGCATCAGGAAGCTAAATGGATTTCAAGCACAGCTTTAATTGTTTTTCAAAGGAATCAGCAAAGGGCACCCTAGCTGGAACAAGCTCTGAAGTACAATCAGGAAGATTTCAAGTGTACAGTAGTTTTGAAGATAATCAGGCATTTCAGTGCCGGGAGATATCGTAGCAAGTAATGAATAAAGCCTTTTTATGTGAGCATTGACACCACTGTAGTCTAGGAGTCAATTACAATACCTGCTCTATGTGCTCCTGCAGGATGCATTTTACCATCCTCATTAAAATTGACACGCACACTGATTTCCAAAGGCAAACAATTGTCCCGGCAGCACACTTGATCAGAAGAACAAGTTGTTTATTGCCAATACCTATTGTGGGGGGGACACCCCCTCCTTTTCTCTTCATTGCCCCCTCTCTTCCCCTCTCCGCCCAACCATCCCAACAGCCTGTGACAGACGAGCAACACTTCGTGAGTGGATTTTACTGTAGTTGCTGCAGAATCCCTTGGACCTTGTAAAATGGAAATTATTTGGGTCACCAAAATCTTGTTTCCTAATTATAGGAATGAAAAGTGGGAAGGAGAAAAAAAAAAAGAAGAAGACATAATGTGAAACCATTCTTTTATCCTGGCATTTTTTGCTTTAAGAAAGCAGGCATAACCCACTCGCTCCCATCCTTTTTTGGGATGCGCTCGGTTTTTAACCTTGAAGTCGGAGCTCTCTTTCCCTTCCTCTCCCCCCAGCTCCTCTGCCGCCGGAGCGGGGGGGAGGGAGGGGGGGGGGGGGGAGGGGAACACCCTCCTGCTCCCAAACCCTGGCGAATTAATCGCTTTCCCCCCCTCAGCCCACCCCGTGGTGTTGTTCCCCCTCCCCGCTTTGGGGAGCCCAGGCGATCGGGACGAAGGGAGACTTCTCCGTGCTCACCGCCGCGACCCCCCCCAGCCACCCTTCCCGCACCGGCACCGGGGCGGAGCGCGGGGCCGCGGGCGGGGCGGGGCGGAGAGGGGAGCGGCGGGGACCGGCGCCTGTTGCCCCGAGAGAGTTAACGGTGCGGGGAAACTCGCCTCTCCTCCGCCCGTACCGGGCGCTTGGCAACCGGGGCCCCGCTCATGTAGGGCCGCCGGGGGCTGCCGCTGCCGCCGCCAACCCCCCCCCCCACCTCCCGCCCCCGCCGGTCCCCGCGTCCCCCTCCCCGCCCCGGACAAGGCGTTTAACGTGCCCAGGCGTGAAGTATGGCATGCAAAGATGGTTTCTGCCAAGGAGCCAGCCATCGCCATGTCCTCGGGTCTCTCCATCGCCCTCCTGCACTGCCTGTGCCTGGCGACGTGGTGAGTACCCCCGGCATCGGCGGCGGCGGCGGTGCGGGGGGCCCGGGGCGGCCGGTGCCGGTGCCGGTGCCGTTTCCCCCGCGGGTTCCCGGCGGCTCCGCTCACCCCTTCCCTCTTTGCCTCGTAGTCTCACCGGGCCGCCGGGGCAGAGCAAAAAAGAGGAGAAATTGTGGCCGGAGAATTTCACCAGCATCCTGAACAGCCTCCTGGATGGCTATGACAACCGGCTGCGACCGGGATTTGGGGGTACGGTGGCGGCGGGGGGAAAGGGGGTGGGAGGCAGGGGCGCGCCGGGTATGGGCGGGGGGCGCAGCGCTCGCCGTTCGTACCGACCCGTTACCGACCCACCGTGTGTGTGTGTGTGTGTGTGTGTGTCCCTCCCCGCTCCGGGGTCCGAGCCCTCCGGGAAAGTAAGGGCCGGCAGCCAGGCAGCTCCTGGCACCGAAAAGCTCCGGGGGAAGCTGAGCGACCCCCACCGTGGGGGCCCCGCTGGGGCGGTCCCGTGGCTCAGCCCCCGCTTCGCCGCTCTGCCCACACCCGGGGCTCGGCTGCTGCTGTTGCGCTGGGGAAAATTTTTTTTAAAAAAAAAAAGAAGAAAAAAAAGCCCTAAAGCCGGGGTGCGTCGGCTTGATGAGGATGGAGGGACCTGCCTGACGTCCAGATTCTTCTGGTTCTTGGCAGTTTTTGACCCCAAGGTACCACAGATGGGGTCCTCATAGAAACGAGTGCGCTTTTACCAGCCGGAGAGGTCGGGTCTTTGATGGGTTCTGTTCCACTAGTTAGGGAAAAGCAGAGGTCAGGTGCCTGAGCTCACCGGTTCTTTGCCACAGTTGCTCGGATTTCCAGGTGTGATTTAGAAGTAGTAGACTTAATTGCTGTGTAGGAATTAGAAGTGGAGAAGTCTTGAATTTGCCTTCACCTGTGCTCTGCTTGCAGGGGTTCTGTGCCCTTTTCGTGCCCCAGGCTGTTAAGATGCAGTTTTGTGCTGCTGAAGAAGCAGCCAGACTTGCTGTTCTTTATTGGTTTTGATGTTACTGTGTAGGGACTTGGAACCAAAAATCATTAGGATCCAGACAAAATAAAAGTTTATTTTTTAATCTGGAATGAAGATGTTACAAATACAGATTTGAAAGTAAAACAACGGATTTAAGAAGAAATGCTACAGTCCTTTTCATGATGCACAAGGCTATACCAAGTGTTTTATAGGCTGCTTCCTCTACAGGATTGAATGAGATCTTTGTGTAGGTTTATGTTGCGAAATACTTTCTTCCTCCTCTAAAAGTACCTTCTTCATACACGTGATCCATCTACACTGGCATGTATGCCAGCACGTTCCCCACATGCCACATACAGTGGTCACATGCACGGTCGTGATTGTTAAAGGACAGCACCCGACATCATGTGTCACCCCTTTATTATTTTAAGTGTAGGGGATAAATGGGGCCTTCTTGAAGTTAGCTTACACATTGAGCGAGATGGAAGCTAAAATTATTAGCACCCAGAGGAATCGTTGGGAACTGATAGCCTTTTGCGATTTAGTCTCTGCAGAGAGGTTACAGACACTTCTGCATGCGTACAAGAGATGTTCTATGTTTGGCATCATTTTAGGTTGAATGCCAACTAATTAGTCATCTAGCAAAGATGCTTTATGAGCATTATCAGACTTCCAAAATTAAACATCTACTAAATATGTAATATGACATACAGTTTATGTTGATTTTTATTTTAATACAGTTGTCTTTGCAGGATATTTTGCAAGAGTAGATCTTTTTCCCTAATAAGTGTTGCAGACTTTCAGCAAAATGCTACCAAGGAGAAAAAGTTCATTGTATCTCCTTGAACTTCCATAACATCAATATTGAAGTAAACGATAGAGAAAGGAAAAGAAACCTCTCACATTTCAGTCTGGGGAAAACATTTCTGGGTGAATATTTCACAGAATGGATATTATATTGCTTCTGGCTTCTTCCTTCCTTCAAACATCTAAACCACTCATCTTTGAGTTTTGAACTTTTAAGTAACACATGGAAGAAAAAAAGAAAAAGCTTTATTTTTATAAATGATTCCTGCCTCCCTAGCTCCTTACAGCAAAAGTTGTCTTCACCTTATTTTCAAAAAAACATCCAAACCAAAAACAACCAAAAGAAGAAATGTCTGCAATTTGACAGATTTGACTTTTTGACATAGCTCAGAGTAATAACTATGAATTAGTTATTAAAATGTACACTATCCAAATCAAATTTTCCCTGTATTTGGGGTTTTTTTTTTTGGCGGATAAATCTCTGTGACAAATGGGACTTTGACTTCAAAGTGGGTCACTCACTAGTTTGGGAATGTTTAGAGATGGAAAGTACAGTGTGTTTTCATAGCATTAAAGCTACGTCACTTTCTGATGTACAGCAGAATATTTATTTTTGTTTTATTCTTGAAGCTGATTCACCATCTAGTTTTCACGTGGCTCAAAATGAAACGAAAGTTTAATTTTAAGAACAAAAGGCCGCATGGAGTTCTGACTGATGCTGATTTTAAACTTCAAATCAATGAAAACATTTCTAATTTTGGTGCAAATGGTTTTTAAAATCAGGCTTGGGGAGGTAGCCAAATTCTGAATTTTGCTGGCATCTTCTAGAGTTGCCACAAATAACAATTCATGAAGATTTTTTGCATGCAGAGTGAAGTAGAAAACGTTAGATTTTGGAGATTTCCTGAAACTGTATCTAAATTCTCCATGCTGTCATTAATTAGCACAATTTTTGATAGTTGCGGAGAAGTTAAATTGCCTGAGCATGCTTGCAAATGTGGAAATGGTCTCTCAGGAGGGATTTAAACCTCAGTGGAGTACACAGAAACTTGTCTTTGTACTTCTTATGCAGGAGCATGGCATATGTTGAGGTTTAATTGAAGAATGAAGCTCCCCATGTCATTAGATTAACACCTTGCATTCCAAACTCACTTTATTAAATGGATTTTAAAAACCTAAAATGTTTCTAAAGAATCACATACTAAGCACTGTGAGGTTTGGTAGTGTAATAAACAAAACCAGGAAGGTTTATTAAAAAGACTGTTAAAGACCATTTGGTTAAAAGTTCCCGTTAAGTTTGGGGGAGAAGGAGTCTCAAGAAGCAAGAGAGAAGTGAATGATGGAATGGTTCTGTTTGGAAGGGACCTTAAAGATTGTTGGGCTCCAGCCCCCAGTTGGAGGCAATTGAAATAAAGAGACTTCACCTTGAAATTTAATGAAACAAAGCAGAATGGGCAGTTTCATGTAGGAAAGAAAGAAAAATACCTAAGTGCTGTCAGGAAGACTTTAAATGCATCAGAGTTTTGAGTTTCAGTAGAGGGAAGGTATATAGGGACTAATGAATAAAGTAATGCTGTATGATGTTTGAAAAGAGTGTGGTGGAAATGAAGTCAATTCCATTCCCTACACTGTATGCTCCATTATACCATTATCCTGAATTTCAGAATGCAGTTTGTAATGCATGTGGGTTTCCTGGTCAAAACCACTCTATAAGAACAGGGTGTTTACAGGAGGCACTTGCAATGTGATTAATTAAAAGCATTATCTGCTGGAAAACTTCAAGAGTGTTACCACAGTGCTATTTTGAGTCTGCTGTAAAACTTTGAAGCGAAAGCATTTCTGGTTATACCCTGACTCCAGTTTTCACCTGCTTTTAAAAATTTTGTGTATGACACAAAGGAAAACTACAGAAAGTTGCAAAAGCTGTATTTTCTCTGAAAATCCCCTTGTTGCCTTTCTACTGGTGATTGGTTTCAAAGTGACAGTAGAAGTCCACAGACTTTTCAAAAGGAGCTTTATTTACTTGAAGTAAAAGACCTGGGTTTGATTTGCTATTTTAAACACTTGCATGGTTTCAGACTTCATCTGAACAACTCTCCAGATAAGTAGGGGCTTGTGAGGTCTGATTCCAACTTGTATCTTTAATGACACAGTAACTCATCACACTTAAGGCTGCACTTAGGGAAGTCATAAGGCAGGGAGGGACTGAAGCTGGTGAGGGCAGCATCACTTGTGTGCTGCCACGTATCTGCTAATTTTAATGAAGTGTGCCTTTTGGAGAACATCTCATCTCTGGCGTCTTGCTTTTAATGGCCAGTTGTGCAGTCAGACCAAAGAAAGAAGGTGGTCTGTGACTCTCCTCCTGCCCGAGGCTCTTAGGTTGACTGCAAATCCTGCTGGTGTTAGCTCTGAACTAACTGACAGCATCACCCACAGGATGCTACTGGTTTGTTGTGGTGTGGTTGCCCATTGGTTGGTGAAAGCTGGAGCTCCCTCCCCTCTTAGGTTCTCTTTATTTGTGTGAGGTAGAGCCTGGCATGAGCTGCACGTCTCGCTATCAGCCAGGGAAATGGTGATAGCTCTGTGGCTTTCCGATTGGAAGTTGCCATGTACACTGGCTCATGAGTAGAAGGAACAGGACCGTGTTCGTTCATTTTCCTTTTTTTTTTTTCTTCCTCTCTTCATATTCTTTCTCATTCTTTCTCATACCTGTCAAAGTGCAGCTGAGTACTTGGTGGAACTGAATATGTTGGCCGTTGTCTCTCCAAAGAAGGAGCCTTAGGAGAGGGCTTGTCTGCCCTTTCTAGGGTGTGAGATATTCAGTTGCTGAACAGAATTTCTGAAGAGTTTCATTTCCTGTCAGTGCAAGAGGAGCAACATTAGTCAGAAAATAAGCACAGAATAAATTTGAAGAGCAAAGTCCATTCTGTTTATAGAGAAAAGAAAAATATCTACGTGCTTATCTGTTCTTACGAGGAACTCATGCATACCTTCATGGTTCCATTGCTCAGCATAATAGATACTGTAATTTATTTTTATTCTTAGATTGCAAATGCACTTGAAGTGAACATTGTAAAGTGAAGCTGATGGGTTTTTTTTCAGGCAGTTGTCCAGTCTTCCTCAGCTGGTGAGAGTAGATGACTCAGGCTTAACAGGATATGGTGTTAGATACCTGTAGTTGACTGACTTGAATTTGGCCGGGTTAGTAATGCTTGAAGTCATTACCATCTGTCTGTTGTTCAGTGACCTGTATAAAATTAGCTGATATTCTTAGTCTGGTTCTTAGTAGACAGGTGTCCACATCATGAAATCTGGCACCAATATCAAGCATGTTGGCTGTCTCAGCAGAGATTATCTGCTGATAAACAGGCAAAGAAATAGTATTCTCCTCATTTTGGAGGTATGTTTTTCCCTTTTCAGGGTTCAGACATGCTGATGGATGAACATATGTAGAAACAAAGGTTATTGTGTATTGCTGCCTTTATTGTATTTGTCTTTTGGTAGAGAATGTAGCCCATGTGTTTGAATACCACATTAATTTTTTAAAAATGCCCTACCTAGCTATTTTGGCTTCCTAATAGAAATCTTACATATAGCAGGTGTCCTCAGTTGTTCTTTCTGATAGAATGAAACAAGAGAACATGCTTCATATCATGGCTTTTTTTCTTTTTTCCTTTTTTTTTTTTCTTTTCTTCACTGAAGAGACATAAACTCTATTCAGACAGCAAGAATTTGGAAAGAGAAATTACGAAATCTTTCACATTTAGTTATATTTAAAAAAAAAATCTGTAGCAACTCCAGGTTTTTTTTAGATGTAGCTGTAGGAACTGATGTAATATAATTTCATGTAGTTTATGTATCCTGGGACTGATCTCATAATAGCAGCAATAACTGCACTTAGCATTTAAATTGTACTTTGTGTGTTGAAACCTTTGTACAGGCTTGTTTGCTAATGTTCCCGATTGGCTGCGTGGCTCTTGATGGCAAAATTTGCAATATACAGAAAGCCTGTGCAGGATTTGACTGTTTACATACAGTGGAGATCTCTGCAGTGACAGTTGCCTATGGAGACGCGGGGATAATGGAGCCCAAAAGTCTTTCCCTGGGAGCTGTGCTGCAGTTCAACCCATATGTTGGCATAAAATGCATGGGAGAGCTGTCTTATGTTCCTCTTCTCAGGGTTAGGGCCTGGCATCGCTTCTTCAGCCCACGTGTAGCATCGCTATCTAACACTGAACTATTCTGGCTTTTTGCAGGGGTTGCTTTTAATCCTGCCTGAGCTTCTTTAAAGTATATTATCTTGCAAGCAGTGATTCAGACTTAACTGTTCCCACTGCAGTGTGTAGGACTCTCCTCCTATTTCATTGACATAAAAATACACACCAGTATGTTATAAATAGTTCCTCAGTATTCCTGAAGATTTATGGTGGATAGATGCTTTCTGAACATCCATTGAGGGATAAGCCCAAATGGTCATATGTAAAGTTAATTGGCCTTCTTACAACTCGCTGCATTTTATTGCCAGTAATAGTGTGTTAAGGATTCTAATAGGATCTTCTGCTTGCAGAGCCTGAGTTGATTAAGTGGTGCAACATGTTCATTTTGGAGGGCTGCTTAAATCACCAGTAAAAGTAGGTTAGGTGAGTACAGATCACCTCCTCGTTGTCAGGAATTCCCACGATTAATAATAGTTTCAAAAAAAAGAAGCAGCGTGACTCACTATTTGTACCCCCGCTATTGTTACCCACTGGAGTTATGTTTTCTTCTAGAACAAGAAAAAGGGATAGGTTTTGGTGTCGCTATAGATACTCCTGGCCTGGCATTAAGTATTGGGATGTGCTTAGAAAAATCCAAGACTTGGCCGTAGCAGTTGTGAACTGGGGATGTTGGTGGAAGCCGTGGAGCAGACAGGGCTGCAACTGGAGAAAAAGCATTAGGGAGACAATCAGCTTCACTGTCCCTTGCTGCTGCCTTCACTCCTACCAACCATTTCAACGTCTGACTGAGCTTTTGGATGCAAAGCAAGGGTTTGCACGTCGGTACTAGCTGGATAACTATTACGATGCCTAAGATATTTCTAGATGCTCATTCATCTGCTGCTTTCTAGTGGCATAAAATGTCATTTTTAGCATTTGTTTTGTCACTGCACTTCCATCATGTCGAGCAAGCAACCAAAAGTAAATTTTATTTCAGCCTTATTTGGTGGCTTCATTATTGTCTGAGAGTTTCTGTTTCCTTCTTTCTCATGGGTCCTACTCATAAATACAGGCTTGAGAGCAGAATAGCAGTTACTGAAGAGTGAACTCAAGTATAATTTTAGTCCTGTGCTGCTGCTGCTATAGGATTTCTAATAGCATTAAATCGTAGGCTTGCTGATTTGGAGATTAGCTTCTTGGTTTTCGTTCTCCCCTTCTTTCTGAGAAACTCTGAAAAATGAACTTACCAAAAATCTCAGAACATTTATTGCCCATGAAGCTGTAATAATTTAATAAAATAAAAGAAATCAATGCCTGAGAAGCAGCTCATGCCTGTGGGAAAAATCTGTCCCTTTGCCTAATTTCATATGATTATAAAATTTCAGTGTTCTGAGAACTAAAGAAAAGAAGATATTACCAGAGGAAAGCAGTTAAAGGTTTGGAGTTTTTTGAGGAATATTCCTGTTTAGTTTCTTAGAACTAACAAATAAAGTGGTTCCTGAAAGGGATTCAGGAACTGAGTGCAATATTCAGTTTACTCTAATTACTGAGTAACGGGGACTAATCCTTACATTTTATTATTAAAGCTACATGGGAAAATGACTTCTTAATTTCTACAGAACTTTGATTTCAACATTTCAAGCTCAGGTGAAATAAATGCTGCAGATAAATGTCTTCACTTCCAGTATCTTGACAGCTTTAGTAAGACTTGAAAAGCCTCTTGGGGCTCTTTTGCTTGCCAAAAATAATTATATTCAGGAAATAAAATTGGGCTACGTTGTTAGTAAAATGGTCTAACCACTCATGGATTTCCCTGACCTAATGAACACTTTGTTATTTGTAGAAAGGGACGCAGCTTCCATTTGACATTTTTAGAGAGCAACCCATTACAAAACAAATTGCGTGGTGTGAAAGTGTGTTATCTGGAACTTGGGAGTTGCTTCTTAACAAAGTTTCAAGACAGACATGCGAAACTATCCAACTTTCCAGGGACTGCTGAGCTACTAAATGTTGTAGGGTGAATTTTCTTTAGATTTTATCTCAAAAAAAAATGTCCTTCTGTGAAACTGTTAACTTTCAACAGTCGTTTTTTTGACATTTAGCTGAAAAATTCTTACTTGTTCTTCTCTACATAACTTGCAAACTGTTTAGTGAAATAATCTTACATGGTTTTATTTTACTTTTTGTTCACAGTTTGTTACTTGTTCTAGGTGCAAGAAGTATAGGCTCCCTGTTTTCCAGTTGCTTATTTCTTTTTCTCCTTCTAACATTTGATTCAAAGCAACATCTGTGAACAGTATTTTTTTAATTTATTTTTTCTTTGCAAGAGGGACATGTTCTTCTGCTGCTCACATTCTTAAGTCTTTCCTCCTTTCATTTTTAGAGTGCAAATACTATGATAAAACCTGAATGAACAGACTCAAGCCTCTTAACCTCTTTAGAAATTTGAGTTGTAGGGATTTAGAAACTATGGCTGTGAATTTTCAGATCGTAATATGTTTTTTCGAACAGATACTGTTTGGTAAGACCATCAGTAGATTTTTTTCTTTTTTTTTTTTTAATTTATGATGTGAGTTAATTACCTGAATTAAGCCGTTAGCTAGTGCTTTGATCATCATCGTAACTGGTAATGATTAACAGTTTCCCAGCCTTTTACATTGGGAACAAACCTAAATCCCAGTGAAATTAGTTAGTGTATATGTTCTTTGGTTTTAGGGGAACTGTACAGCGTACTGTAGAGTAAATGCCCATCTGAAACTTCAGGGTGTTTTGTCCTGTACTAAAGGAAATGATATGTTAAAATGAAACTGCGTTCTCTGACGAGTGCTGTGCGGTACCCAGCTGTAAGACCTCTGCTCTGTGCACTGTTTTGAACAGTGTCACAAGTATCACTAGTTCCTTCAAGAAGGTGTTTGTAGTAGCATCTGGACCTAGATTCAGACTCTCAAAAATGCTTAGATATCCAACTTTTATTTTGATTGTTAGTATTAAAGCACGTAAGTGCATCTCAGGATATAGATGCAGTTCTTGATACTTGCAGTACTAAATCGCCTAGTGCATGGCATGCTTATATCTATAGTCCAGTTATTATCAGCAGGACTAAATGTTAGTAATAAATGCCTTTGGGAACGTGGATTTCCTGAATTCGGTGCTTGTTGTTAATTAGCATGGTGTTTTTAGTGAGCCTTTTAATTTTTTGGCATCTGTTTTCTTATCCTTTGAGTCAACATTGGTTTTTCTGAATGGGGATTTGCATGGAAATGCTGCTTTTGATTTACTTATGTGGTAAAGGTGATTGAGCAGTGCTTGTTATTAGAGACTTATCTGAAATGACCTGTATTTGCATTTTGCTCTTGCTCATTCACAGAACCCTCAAAGTGATAACTGTTCACACGCCAGGATCATTTATGGGAATTGTTGACCTGCAAAATTCAATTTTTCTTGCTCACTTCCTTTTCATACATTAGGTCCTGTTACAGAAGTCAAAACAGATATATATGTCACCAGTTTTGGACCTGTTTCTGATGTAGAAATGGTATGTATTTCTGGGATTAAAAATGCCATTTCCTGGTTCTTAGAAACTGTGAACTGCAGTAAGGAGTGGATGCTTCATCTGTACTGTTCTGTCAATCATGCAAAGTAGACAAGATTAGTAACAGCTTAATTTACAGGTTATAATTAGATACATCAGGCCTGATTGTGGTCACACTTTCACTGCTTTTGGGCTGGCTTAAGGAATTAGCTTCATGGGATTTAAAACAGACTGTCATGGTACAGAGGCAAAATCAGGCCTTCTGGGGAGCATCTAAGTCAGCCTACTGTGGGGAAAACGTGTAATATCTTTGAAATTGCCTTTTCTTTCTGAAACCTGTGTGATTCTCAGGTGAATAATAATGACATAATTTCACAAATACTTGTTGACATTTTCATTTCAGATGAATGTCCTTTACTGATCTCTGTGCCCCTTTTAGCATCACTTTCAGCAAATGTTTGACTGATAAGTTTTCCTAAGTGTCTGCAGAAATTGAATGTCAAAGTGACGTGCATGAAGTAGTCACAGAAGAGAAACATTACATTTGCACATACTGTTATTTGTACCTGAATGGCATCTGCATTCATGTGAGGTCAAATCCAGCATAACTCTCATCAACTTCTATAATCTAGTGGTATACCCTTAAATCATACAATAGTTTCTCTTTTTATGAAATATCCAAGAAATCACATGCAAGTAACACAGCCGTATGTGCTGAACTGAACTTCTTTAAGGGAAAGGCAGTTTCAGGGCAGTAACTTTCTTCCAATACAGTGCTTTCATGCACTCTGTGGTGAACCTAATGTGGTTCTATCATGTGGAAAAGTATATGATAGCAAGGTATTTTTCAAAGGGTTAGATTTGTGACGGCAGTCTCATCTTGAAATGCATCTTACCCCTTCAATGGTTGTCATGTACAGTGGGATGCTGTTCAGTGTGACAAGGGGTACAAGAATCTGGTCCCAAGGAAATCTATTAATATGTGTCCCAAGGAAATCTATTAATATGTGCCCCAAGTCTAAAATGAAGGCTGCACGGCGTCCCCCAGGTTCCACTGAAGCATTTGAAGTGGTACCATGTGGGAAATTATTATTCACATTGGAGAAGGCAGGAGCAAGAACAGGGACTGAAGGTAGGTAAGGAACTGGCAAAAGGAGAGTTTAAAGGAGATGTTTCCTCTTTCATCATTAGGGATTCATTAGGAGGCTATTCAGGGATCCGGGAGTTGGTTTTGGAACGATTTTTAGTTAATGTATGTTTTAGTGACCCAGTGTAATCTGAATGTGGCTGCACTCATAAAACTTGCTGAAACAGCAAAATGTGATATAGTCTTAGTACAGAGGATGATGAGAATGCTGTTTTAGAGCTGGGTTACTTTGGTACCCAGTGTAACGAAAAGGGTAGAAATCTTATATTACAAAATCTATCACGTAGAAGCTAATAACAGAAACTACTAGTTATGAGCTATGAAATCACCAGCAAGAAATGACACTAGAATGGAGACTTTTCTTGGATCAAACCACAGTGGAGGATGCAGCCGTGCAAAAATTCCAGGATACACTGCGCTAGTAGATACACCTCCTCGTCCATGTGAATAGGTACAGCCCTACAAGTAGTTTCAATGATATAAAAGTTTAAGATAAAGTAAGAAAACATGATTTGGGTTAACAGCAAAACCACAGCTGTAAATTATAAAGGATGTAAAACTTTGTGTTACCTTTTTCAATGCCACATGATGCTTTTTCTGTGAAATGTTCTAGCTTCCAGAGATGAGAAATACATTTCTTCATCCATTCATTCTCATATGATTTCTTATGATGTGCCTGTGTCTGCAGTTCTGCCATTGTTATTTGCATGTTTTTTTCTGGAGAATCTGAATGGCTTTTCTGAAGAATTTAATGAGGTAGTTACACAGTTAAAAACAAATGCATGTATATGCATATTTATCCCTGTTTTGTGGGCTTGGCAAAGGAAATATTTAGCTTTCCTCACTTAAAAAAAAAAAAAAGCTTACTTTCCATCAGTTGAAATTAAATTTTCTTTCCTGACTTTAAAGTGGAAGTAATCATTTGTCCTGGTATTTTAATTTAGCCAGCAGCAGAAAATCCATGGATATATTTTCTTTAGAAATCTGTTGACACTTATTGTCAGAGATCATTTTGTTTCCAATTGACTAAAAATTCAATTGCCTGCTTCCTGCAACCTAATTAGATTAATTATTCCTTAACGATTAAATATGTGTAGCGATTTATTGATATGACTAATGTGAGAAATTAAGCCATTAAGGAGTACACAACACACTTTAATTGGTGAAAAAATATTTGTGTAGTGGACTTAGCATATGCTTTAGTACTGATTTCTTTGCTTCTGAGGTATTTCTGTTTTTTACAGGAGATGCTTATACATGCAAATGTGATCTTTGTTTCTCTGCAATTCAATACAGGAGTATACAATGGATGTCTTCTTCCGTCAGACATGGGTAGACAAAAGATTAAAATATGATGGCCCTATTGAAATTTTAAGACTTAACAACTTGATGGTTTCAAAGGTGTGGACTCCTGACACTTTCTTCAGGAATGGGAAAAAGTCTGTTGCACATAATATGACAGCCCCAAATAAACTCTTCAGAATAATGAGAAATGGCACCATCCTGTACACAATGAGGTATCTAACTTATTTGTTCAGCTTCTTACAATTACTGTATGCAAAAAGTTATACTGCCTAGACAAAATCGCAACCAGAGACTATTTAATTTGTTCCATTATAGGCTTACAATAAGTGCAGAGTGTCCCATGAGATTAGTGGATTTTCCCATGGATGGTCATGCTTGTCCTCTCAAATTTGGGAGTTGTAAGTTGCAATTATGAAATTTCTTGTAACTACAGAATTTAAATAGTAGAAGTAGATTTTGAACAATTATTGAACTTTCTGAGTATTAGTCTTGATATGCAATCCTTATGCAGACAAAACTCCTGTTAAATTCTTTGGGAATTTTATTTAGGGCCTGAAAAATTAAACCCAGGCTGAAAATTGAAAAGCAGGGAGCGATTTAGCTGTTATGTTAAACCCCGCTATTCTGGCTACACAGTTGCTTGAAATACATAGTTTTTCTTAGTTCTCAGGGAGGAATTGGATAGTCAGAGAAGTGAGAGATTCTCTGGAGAAGACAAAGAGGGTGGTGTCCATCTCGCCTTCCAACAGCCAGGTAAAAGGCCCCGAGGGAAGTAGGTTCTCTGGCTTTCTCTACAGTCAGTAGGGGCACATTGACATTCTGTTAGATGTGCAGGTCATGAGCAAAGATTTGATCTTTTGTAATATTTGTCTATCTCCTATCTCCTGGCCTATACTGGGAGTCTGCATGGGAAGTTTAGTCTAGATAAATAATTTTTAGACTGGTGAGAGGAATCTTAGTGCTGGCAACTTTCCTTTTCAGCTTTGAAAAAACATGCAGATTTTTGGATAATCTCCAAACTTTGGCTAGAAGGAACATTTTGGGACATACTGCATAACGACCAAGGGAGGTAGTCATGATTCCCTCGTTTGAATCCACAGCAGAGACCTCTGAGACCACCTGGGGATGGTTGGTGCATTCTGCTAACTATCTGGTCACTTCTCTAAACCCCCTCGGTTGCTGACTTCTCTGCTTTACATCTGATTAGATGTAGTCAGTGGCTGGACATCAATCTGTTTTTCTTGACTCCAGAGTGCCAAGGTTAGAAATGGCTAGAAGCTACTCATAGTCTTTCCTTAGCATAAATTTAGCTTATACGGCTGGGTAGTCAACCAAAAGGGGGATAGTAAAGACACTGCTCTGATAAGGGTTTTCATCCCTGTTATGGTGAGACTGGAGACCATGTGCTGCCAGGATTGGGTCTGGTATCAGATGTACCATAGGAGAGCTTCAGTAGTGGGGGCTTCTCCACAGACATATTTCTTCAGGCAGAATCACCAACCAGCAGAAATTGCACTTCACACTGATCTGATATCTTTCTCAGTGAAACTTGAATGATGTAGCCATTTCAAATGCAAGACTGATTTAATGTAATTTTAACAGGAGTTTGGGCTGTGTAGGGATTGAATGCTAGCCCTGCGTCATGTCTTTTGTATTAAATGTAGAGTGTTTCTTTGGTTGTGCTTATTTTTGGGCTCTTGTAAATCTTTTACCGACCTCTTGTTTCTGGCAAATATTTTAAACATAAGTTTAAAATATTATCGTTTTCAGTATATTATCATTTTTAGTATAATCATTATTTTCTGTAAAGAAATATGAGCCCAGTCTCCAAAGTGTATCTTAGTTATACATGTCCTTTTTTTATATATTAGTATATTTTAATGATAAAACTTTAGATAGAAAACGCTAAAATAACTTAAAGATAAACTTTACATACCCAATAAGGGCCGATCCAGAAAGAATTCATGTTTAGACTTCGTGTGCAAATGAGAAGTGAATTTGTGTGTGACACCTGACATATGACCTTAGCTGCTATTTGTTCTCCTCCGGGGGTGGCTTTTGGGGTAACTTAACGCAAAGGGTATCTCCTAAAAAGCTGTTAGTGCGAGTCTTGCTGTTTGATTTCAGTAGGTTTGGAGTGTGCTCTTGTAGGGTATGAGAAGAAGTTTCCTATTTATGCAAACTGATGCTGTGTTGTAGATGCTTATCCAAAGAGTGAAATGATTTATACCTGGACAAAAGGACCTGAGAAGTCAGTGGAAGTTCCTGAGGAGTCTTCCAGTTTAGTTCAGTATGACCTGCTTGGGCATACGGTATCCACTGAAACCATTAAATCAATTACAGGTAGGAAACTCATCAGTAAAAAATCAACATGAGGTAAAACTAACACTATAACATTTCCCAAGGCTTTTTTCCTTTCTTTCCTGTAAGGTGTTCTACTGAATGTCATAGGGTATATATTAAGGGCTGAGAGCATACATCTGAATTAGGTTTCTCTCCTTCAGATTTACATTTGCAGATTCATTACAGTAGATTGCGACAGTCTTTCAGAAAGCTAGAATGAGATCATTACTCCGAGGGACAAAATGAGCATTTAATCACTGCTTAAAATGCAGTTTGAAGAGTCAAGAGGATGCCTGGGTGAGGAAGTAATTTCTCAGCACTGTATCCACATTATGTGCAAAAGACTTCCTTTGTTTGGTGGTGCAAACAGCTCGGGATAGAAGTACAGCATACAGAATGGGTTATTAAAGCCATAAAAACCCTCTAGTCAGATAAGGATAGGCACAAATGCATTAGTCACAATAGATACTTCTGCTGATTTGTGCTGTAAGAAATAAGGCAAATGGCAACTACAGGCATCCGAAATGAGTGAAGTATCACTGATGAGCAGCATGGTGATAAACAAGCATATTCCCAAATTATTTTTAAAATTTGGAATCGTTTTCTAAGCATCAGCAAGTTTGGGTGTTGCGAGATGGTCAAAATGAAACAGATAAAGCAGATAAATTTGACATATTGCTCTGTGAATGTTTTTCTCAAAGATAAAACAGCATTTTGCAAAACACTAGAAATTTACTTCTCAGTGTATTGATTATTATGAGTTAACAGCTGAATTCCCTTACTGTCCCCCAAATGCTCATTCTGTAGTGCTTTATTTAGACAGTTTATTCATTTTATGGTGAAACGGTGATTTTTTTAATGTTTGTTTAATATGAATGATAATATTTTAGATAAACATAGTATTTTTAATTCTTGCCAATGATTTTTGCATTTGTTTCACTATCATAGCTATGCTGATGTATAACCCTCATAAAAAGCTGAGATGCTTCCGTGTAATTTAATGTGCATCATTGTTCTTATTGTTTTATTTGGCAGGTAGGTACCACAATGTTCTGGATACTATGGTAGGTAGATAGCTTGTGTTATGGGCATCTCTTCTTCAACAGATACCAAAAGAATTCTTTAAATTGTAGTTACGCTGTAAAAAGTGATCCAGTATTAGCTGTACATTTATAGTATATTTGATAGCAGCTTCTGAATGGCACTGTAAGGATGAACTTCTACTAGAATTTTTTGCTTAAAACTTTGTTTTATTCTTGTCTCTAAGGAACGTGTCTTTGTACGCATGTTAAGTGGTATGACAGCATCATCTTAAAACGATCCTAGCTGGCAATCTGAAACAGTTTTTCTGCAACACACAAATTTTATGCACAGTCAGAAATTTATTTTTTTTTTTTTAGGTGAATATATTGTTATGACAGTTTACTTCCACCTCAGACGAAAAATGGGTTATTTTATGATTCAGACCTATATCCCATGCATTATGACCGTGATCCTTTCTCAAGTTTCATTTTGGATAAATAAGGAGTCCGTTCCAGCTAGAACTGTGTTTGGTAATTATTTCTTCTTTATTGTTTCTCATACTTTCTCTTTTAATGACTTTCACTAGAATAGGACTTTAGTGGACGGGGTGTACCGCCTCTGTGCTAGAGCAGAAACGAGGAAATAATGTAGATTTGGAGGATTTTTTGCTATTGATGTATGAAGAATGTATTATATGAATCCTTTGAATCTGAAGAGAAACTTGGAATATTTAACCAGAAGGGTGACATGATTGCCTATGGCACATGGATGTACATGGCCCATGGATGGGCATTTTACCTGCGTGGGGAAGCAAATTGGGAAGACCTGGCCCTAAGTAATCCAGTCAAGTCCTCAGTCTACAACCAGAGTGGTTTTATCCTCCAGTGGATGGTAGTGTAATTACTTGAATTCACAGCTTCTAACATCCTTTGAAAATAATTTGATGGGGAGTGTGTGAGATGTACAGATGTCTTCTTACAAGGTATCTGTGTTATCCGTGGAAGCTTGGTATGAGTAAGGCTTAGATCCTGCTACCATGATTTCATGTTTAGGACTCTTCTCTCCTTTCTGATGTTGTCATTATGAAAATGAATTCAAAAAGCAAAATAATCGCAAGATATTAAAATTGCCCTCATCAAAATGCCACTTGAATGAGATGCTACAGTGAACTCTGAAAATAAAAACCAAAAAAGCTTCTATGAAAGATAAAGCATAAGAAATTAAATGGAAATATGTTTCCTAACAAAGAAGTAGGATAAAAACATTTTTAAAAGCTGTCTTTATGGAGCAACATCTTGACTTTATAATGCACTGTAATCTAAAGCAGGACTAATCAGGAAGAGAATGTTCTACAAAAAGCCTTTCTATAGATAGAGAGATGCTGGCAAGAGCGATAGGAATTAATGTTTCTACGTGACGGCCCATTCAAACACATAACTATAGTCTGTATCCTGTTTAGTACCACAAATTAGGCACAGTTAGTGATTAGTTACAGGAAAAACAACCTGTACGCCTAGTAAGAGCCCCACTAGCTCTCAACTCAAGCATTACATTAGGCTTTATACATTATTTATACACTTATATATATAAAATATACTAATTTGCCTAATACATATATATGCAGTGTATATATATACATATATATATATTTACTGCACATGTCTTTGCAGGGATGTTGAATAATGGTACTTTTTTAAGGGAGTATTGCCACGAACTGGAAAGGTAGAATTGGTGTTTACAGAAAAAATGTGATAATTAAATACGTACAAATTATAGAGAAGCACATGTAATATGTGCCATTATATCCATATATGAAACTGAAAACTACTACTAATAATTATAGTTTGGACGTCCACTAAGTTACAGATAAATCTCTAAAATGCCTTTGAAAGCAAGTTGCTTCAAGTATGGCTAAAAGTATCTCAGTATTTTTGTGACAAATTCCAAAGAGACCCTGTTTTCTAAAGGTTTTTTAAGAAAAGACAGAAATGTTGCAGGCCATAGATAGGAATGAAGCCAGAATTCCTGCTATGTTACCAGCTTTCTAGAGGAACTGTCAGAAGAGGCCAACCAAGAGATCTTTCCATTGGATACTGTGTGATTAGGGAAAACTTGGCAAAGGTAACAGAGGAAGAACACAGGAGGAACTAAGGTACATCAGGTTGTGATTTCTGTAGTCAGAGCTTCAGACATCTGAATCTGGTGATTGTGGGAGGCTGGCGTTTCTTAGAGGAAAGACCGCAGTAATTTTCAAACAGTTTTTTACAATTAATTTTTATATTAAAATACTCTTCATATATTTTTATATGATTATGTGCATTTCTAATTAGAAGCTTGCAAGTATTTAGCTCTGGGTCATTACAATTCATGTGTGTATATAATATTTTTTACCAGAACTTAGTTCACTACCCTGTAAATCACTAGGGCACATATCCAAGGGCAGTTACAGTGGCAACTGCAAGCCTCCCAAAAGAATGATTTCATAGGGCAAAACCCAATTAAGACTGTGGCGGTGAACTATAATATTTTCAAGGCCTCCCTTCTCCCCCTTGTATCTGGGGAATGGTTGGTCATTCACGTCACTTCGCCCTATTCTTGCATCTGTGCAATGATATATGCATATATATATAAATGTCTTTTTAAAGACAATTCAGGCAAACTATTTGCTTGAAGTAGACAAAGGTAAAATCAGGAAGTATAGGACAAAGCAGGGTTAGGTTTAGGTTTCTTCCTGGAAAAAAAAATAAATTTTTAATTTTGTTTTCAGATTTAAACATTTTCACTGGTGTGTTTTTCAACGCCTTCCCACTAGAGACGGTTTTGTGAGCTTGTCTGTGTTTTTATCTTGCTGGGTTTGCTCTGAGATATTCTTTGTACTTTTATGAACTGATTTTTTTTGTTGTTTTTTTTTTTTCTTCTTTAGTAGGAGAGACTGGTTTCATTGTATCCTGTTCTCTCTATGGCAGTGTCTAGGTGAAACTTTTTCATATTAGATCACCCAGATAGGACAGCAGTGTTTAGGGGACAGGACATGTGAGGATCCTATTGGAAAAACTGCTCTTAATTATTTAGAATTCTTCTCAGCAGATGCGTCTCAACTTGAATTAAAACAGTGTTCTTTACATGACAGTAAAAACATCTCCATTTGTATTCAGTCTTCCTTGAGGTTATCATAGTAGGACTTAAGCAGTATTCACTATATACTTGGTATTTTAGATTTGTATAATATGGGATATTTTGAATGAAAAAAAGAAAATAATGCCACACCTTGGTTTTATACAGCATGTATTTGCATTTGAAGTATTGCTATGAAGTGGTCATATTTTCAGCTCATTGTTCACGCTTGCACACTTTTAATTAAAAAGTTGTTCTTTCCAAAAATGAAATTCTAATTAAATTTCATTGGTTGAGTAGTAGCGGGAGGGTTTAAAAGATAAGTTTATGGTTTACTAATTAACAGAGGTGTTAACATAATATTCTAGTTTTCCTTAGCACCAAAATAATCTGCCATGACTTCATGGCACCTGGATTACGAGTGGGATAAGAGGAAAACGGGCAGAGTAATAGGTGGGATTCTGAACCCATTACAGGAAAAAATCATGTTTTTGTTCCAGTCTGAGGAGCGCTCCCCTATTTAACAACTGAAGTTATCTTCAAATGTTTAGAAAATAACTTGTAAGACATTTTACTGAGCTTGGCATGCAAAAAATATGAAATGAAGGCTTCCACGTGTTCTTAATGTGAACTGTAGATGATCAGCTGAAGTCATTGCTTCCATGCCTCCTTTAAAAACTGGTTAACTGTTTTGCGTGCATAGCTGCTCATAGATAGGTAGTGGTTGCCATGCCTAAAAACTAATGCACTGTTCACAAGCAGGAATAGGAGAAGGACTCCTAAGTGGTTTAAAATTTTTGGAAGCTGCTTGCCTATTCCCAATTTGTTTTACTCAGATTCAGCAGTGCTTTTCCTCTATTTCTTTGAAGGAATAACCACGGTGTTGACAATGACGACGCTGAGCATCAGTGCAAGACATTCACTGCCAAAAGTATCCTATGCTACTGCCATGGACTGGTTCATAGCGGTCTGCTTTGCCTTTGTGTTCTCTGCTCTCATTGAGTTTGCTGCTGTCAACTATTTTACTAATATTCAAATGGAAAAAGCCAAAAGGAAGACAGTAAAATCCCTCCTTGAATTTCCAGTTGCTCCAGTACAAAGAGAAAGAAGTACAGAAGAGACACTTACGGTACGTTTTCAGCTTATACAAATATTTTCCATCTTTTTGTAGTGTTTCTCAGAAGAAACAGGCCTTTAACTTCCTCCCAAGTTCCCTCTGATCTAACAATGCAGCATAAGTCAGCATAATGGAAGACTGTATTCAATATGATAAAGTCCTGTAAAACATTATTTAACTTTTATTTGCAGTATTGGATTAACTTGGGGCAGAGGAGAAGGTTGTGTCCATCCATACCTGCAATCTTTTCTATATTTAGTTGTGTTTTGGTGAAGGTCAGTCAGGATGGGTATCTCTAGGAAACCCTCTTTCCCTTTGCATGTTGATACTGATTGTACAGACTAAGATATTATGGATTATATGGACAGCATGATATCTTATGTGGCTAATGTCTTTAATGAATTAAAATATGCGGTTGTGCCTTGGAGCATTTCCCTACACACCACAGTTCTCCTTTCATTGCATGTATTGCCCATCTAGAGTTTTATTTCTTCATCAGGTACAATTTCAGGATTTTTTTAAGAATGCTGGATGAAACCTTTGCGTCTACCATAGATTTCATTTTTATGTAACTTGCGTATCTTTGCACAGGAGCTCAGCTCGATTCCTGAGCAGGTTTTGGGGCTCTATTTAACAAAACGCTTTCCATCTTTCATAGTGCTTTAGGTTAAGTGTGACTTGTGTGGTAGCTATCTTAGTGCGTGGACCAGTTAATGAAGGCTCGATCTCATTTCCAGTTGAGCTCCCTGGTGATTCTTCTTTCCTCCCTATTCCCATTTCCATATGCCTACTCTCTGCTGCATTTCCCCTCCTGCTCGTGAGACACGTGGCTAATAAGGTTGTGACAGCACTTGCACCGGCCATGCAGTAGGCTAGTAACTCCCAGCCACGGGTGACTCTTGGCAACACCACTCAAGAGCTAAGGTGCTGACAGCAGCACTGTAATTTAATCTTCCTGTCAGCCTGACTTTGTAATTTCCCGTGACTGAGCCATGATTTAGGAACTGCTGTTTTAGACTAACTCTTGGTAATTTTGTCTTCTGTCTCCTTCCCTACTCATCTGCTCTTTTTTGCCTTCCCACCCCTTCCATTTGCTTTTGCTGCTTAGCTGCTGTCCACCCACTTCCATTTTTCTTCCTCTTCTTTCCTCTCCTACCGTAGATCATTACTGTTTTCGATCTCCTGGTTGTGTTGTTCTGTTAGCTCCCATTTCTGCTTAAAAGGATAAATGTGCTCCTGAAGAATTTGTAACTCCTCACTCCGTTGGCTGCTAGTAAGAGATGGGAGCAAGAAAAAGTTTGTTTATAGTAGAATGTAGTTCACTTTGTACATAAAGTACGTTAGTTTATTCTAAGGTTCTTGATTGTACAGCATGCAGTTTAGTAGAGATCTTTGGCACTGCTGAGGAGTGTTGATCAATACTGATTTGCGTGATAGGTTTTACTTGGGTCCGTGGGAAAATAAATTACGTAACAGTTTCATCCTAGGTTTATTTATAAGATTTATTTATTTGATTAAAACAAAAGGAAAAGTAGTAGTTTTCTTAGAAAAGATGGAGGCTTACCAAAACTGTTTTGATTCATGGTCAGAATTGCTGTAAGTCTGTCTTGTACAATGCTCAGCCATTTACACGTTTTGGAGAAACTTCTTCTTTCTCTCTCTTTTTTTCTGGTTTTTTGTTTGTTTGTTTTTTTTTTTTTTTTCCCAGCAGCAACAATAGAATATGTACAGCTTCACCCAGTTTGAAAGCCAGGTAAAATGAGATATGAACAGTTTTATTCCACTGCTTAATTGATACCTCTATGATAAATGTGGTAGTGTGCTTACAGGTTTGGGGATCTTGAAAGCACTTAAGGGAGCAATCTACTTTTTTGAAGGGTTACATGTTACTGTTAGGAGTATGTAAGTGAGTGATAATGTTGATTGTACCTTGAACTGTTTGGGTTTTTTTATGGCTTTTTCTCCAATTATGCCCATCCTAAGACTTGAATCTTTGCTCTTCCAGGACAGGTGTACAGGGTGAGCCCACAAGTGCTGTTACAAAGGCTTAGCTCTCGTGCAGTCCTTTCCATGACTAGAGGTTGACTACTGTTCTGGTCTCCTGCTGCTCAGAACAGAAGCTAATATGGCTGTTCTAATTCGTTAGAAGCTAATATGACTGTTAGACTCTGCTCTCCAACCTGACATGTAATATAGTCCTCTCTTCAAAATTGTTAGGTTTTGCTTATAAACAACTAATCTAGAATTTTCTTATGCCTTATTGTGAATCTGATTTTTTTTTTTTTCTGCACATACACTGTCTAATCAGTGCTAATTTACCAGAGATAACAGAATCTCAGCTTCCCTGTGAGTTTGTGGTGCACAAAGAATGCAGGACAATAGCCTGACTGTAGCATGTAATCTGTAAGTATTGTTTCTTAACATAAAGGCTACACGTTCTATTTCCGTAGCTGAATGATAGGCTTTGATTTCTTAACCCAGTTAGTCCTTAAAAAAAGTCTTTACTATGTTGCTACTATTGTACTAGAAATTCTGTTGTTAGCCATACAGTTGCCAGAGCTCAAGGAAAAGTTTTATTTTTAAACTTGAAACTTTTTTCAAACAGATTTTGCCTAATCTGGTAAATTTCCTAGTCTCCCAAAAAGAAAAAATTTCCCTTAGTCCAGGGAGGAAGTGTGTGTAACTTGGGAGAGAAGATGTTAAGCCCTATAGTTCTTTCTGGTGTGTATCTCACCATTTGCAACCTGGGATGTGTTAATTCATATTATATATTCCTTCACCACAACCAGTTCCTCTTGACTGTGGCAAACGTAGACTATATGCTTTTCTAAGTTGTTCTCTTGTGCAATTATTTTTATTTTTTTTGAGCCACGTGGTGGGTGTGACTGATCAATGTATTGTTTACAGCAAGCATTACATGAATTTTGGAGGCTAGCCAAGTAATCTGAACTGTGTTAATTCCAACAACAACAACAAAAATAATCCTTGTTTCAGGCTAATTTTCCTGGTCTGGGAATGGTAGGGGTGAGTGGACAGCCATTGTAGTGCTTGCAGATGCAGCGTGTGCTCCTCTGTCACTTGATTTGGTTTTAACCATGGTGTTATTCAAGTTCTTGTTAACCTCCTCCCCCTTCCTGCCCCATTTCAACTCTTTCTTCTTGTTGCCTGTAACTTTCTGATAGAAACTTAACATTTTTCTATCATGTTAACATAAGGAGGAGTTCAGTTCTGCAGTAGACATCCCATGAGCAGGACCCAGGCTTGTTCGAGCTCTGCCTTGAGTTCTCAAGGGCCTTGGACAATCTCACGCATCTCTTCTCTCAGCCATAGGGAGATAGTACTGGAGTCTGTCTAAGGCAAGACAGATGACTTGTACTGTGGTCTCCTGTGATACCATGGTCTTGAAAGCAAGTTAAAATGCTCTCAGGTTGGAATGAATGAACCTCTCTCTACATGTTCTGAACTCTTTACTTTCTTTAGTAATGTTGTTGCAAGTCAGTGTGTGATGGAAATGAATGATTTATAGTTTGTTATTGGACTCCTGAGTCTATTTTTGTGCTTCTGCACTATTTCCTTTTCACTGTATTCCTATGAAGTTTATTTTTAAAGACCTACCCAATTTGGGAGATGAAGAATGCTATTGAAAAATAGTCTTCAAAAAATAGGCTTCTTAACACTGTTAGCATGAGCTTCAACCTCAGCTGTTTGTTAAAAGAGTGTGAAACTTGAAAAAAACAGGTCAGGCTCAAACCTTTTGAATGGAATAATTTCTTCAAACTCCGTCACAAGTAGATTGTGACTCTCGAACTTTCTTCCTTTTTTCTGAAGCCAGTTAAATGTCACATTGTTTGAATCCCCATAGCATCTAATGGAGGACCTCAAGGGTCAAACTATTCAGTGCCATGTAGATGTCCACTTTGGGAGGATTCATGCTGGGGTGATATGTAACTGACGTCTACCTGACAAGTTTACGAGAAATATTGTCATGTGATACGTGCTTTCATGTGATTAAGATGTGTTTTCTGTGATGGAGAGTACTTGGCTTTTAGTCATATGATGGACACTGCTCAAGTTACATGATGGTGTGGGGGGAGAGCAGGAATCCTTTGGCAGTATTGGCTTAAACGTCTGGAGCAATTAATCTCTGTACCCAACTCTGTGCCCTGTCTCATGATTCCAGAGCAAGGATTGGGCTGGATGAATTGTTCTGATGGGCTGGGTGCAGTCCAGAGGCTATAGGCTGGACACTTCTATTTTTGTTTTGGTTTGGTTTTTTGTGTATGCATCTTTTTTTTCGAGGCCTAGACTGTAAGTGAAAGTGGAAATTTTAATCTTTGAGCCAAAACTTCTTTTTGAATATGTAGACATATTGTGTAATGAATAGGTGCATAAAATATACCATTTCTAGAGTGGTACTGGAAGGTACTGGGAAATTCACTTGCCACTTAATTTCTTTGCTTATCCTCTGGATTAGTAGAATAGCTTCCCCTCTCACTGTAAATAGAGAATTGGAGTTAAACCCATTTTTCACATATGTGGAAGGAGTTATATGAAGAGCAGACGAATCTTAGTGGCAGTACTTGCATCCCAAGGTGATGGTCTGTCTACTGACCTCCTTATGTGGCTGCATAGGCTACCTCCTCCATGGGACTTGAATAGTCCTGCAGCTGGAACAGCATTTCAGTTATTAAATATAATAATAATTTTTTGCTGCTTCACTACTTCTACACTGCCTAGGGTGTTATGGTTCAGGTTTTTTTAAGGCAGTGGCATCTAAAACTCAGGTCCTGATGAAAGACTTCAGGCTCAAGAAATGCATGGAGTTCATGCAAATAGAAGGACAGGACCATGCAAAAGGAGGCTGCTATGCCACATGAATAATTTCTTTGACATGTAAACAATTTTCTGCTGCTCTAATTTCAGTAGTCAACTCTTCTGATGTTGATGATTTACAGTTATAATATGCTGGCATCATGTTTAAGTAGGATGGGAGTGGCTGCAGATCATAAGCAACTGGCATATTTCATACTGAATGCTATTTGAAAGACAGGAGAGAACCCCAGTCACCTGGGGTTAGGTGGCTGTGATTTCATGGGGACTTTGCATGTTTAAATACCTGAAGATAGAATAGATACAAAATGGCTCTTACAATATTTTATTAGCTGTGATGCTCAGGTACAATATTTTGTGGGTTCATCCCTCTTCTCTCCCCCCCCCTTTTTTTTTTGATTGCTTTTTTTGGTTTTGTTTGGTTTTTGTTGTTGTTCTTTGGGGTTTTTTTGTATTTTACTTTGTTTGATTAGATAGTCCTACACGGCAACTGGCACTACTCACAATTTATAAAGCTAAATATATTCTCAAACAATATGACTGGGGCATGAATGTGGGTGCACAATTTAAAATTATTTTTTTAATATTTCACAGAGTATGTCTTCCTAAATAGCGCAGATTAAAGCACTATATTAAATAATTTGGTCTCTTCCCAAGAACCTGATATTACTTTACCTTTAACATGGTTGAGTTGTGATATAAATTTACACTGGAAGTAGAAATATTTGTCTGCTGCAAAGTCATAAGAGTAATTAGTGGAAGTACGCGCTGCAGTATTAGGTTTGGGGCTAGATTCTGACCCAGCTTAACCATGATATAAACTCCATTGCATTCCAGAATTCAATTCTAGTGAAGGTAAAAAATGGCTGGTTGTTGATAAAGTGAACAAAAGTATTGGAATTCGAAGTTGGGGAATGAGATTTCTATGTATTGATAATGGAAGTTTTGATAGTGGAAATGGTTTTTTGTTTGGGTTTGGGTTTTTTTTGTGTGTGTGTTTGTTTGTTGTGTTGGTTTTGATTTGCTGGTGGTTTGTTTGTTGGTTTGGTTTTTTTTAAAGTATGCACAAACAAAGCAGGAATTCAATTTCAACATGTGATTTATAACTAAGCAAAAAATCCTGCTGGAGTGCTATCTCCTCCAACCCTTACTAGGAGATGTGGTAATTGCTCACTCTTCAATTTTCTGTTACAATTATAATGACCTAACACACTAGTAGGCAAGGGCATATGAGGGATATGCTGCTGTTATTTATCTGATGCTCAAGTACCTGACAGTGTTTACTGTATTTACTGGAAGACTAAATCTAAATGGTATTAGGATAAGGCTTGTATTTTGGAAACCAAAGCATAGCTCAGTAATGTCAATCTTTCAAGTGGCTAATCTAGAAAATTCTAAATCCCATTGTTTTTAATTCTAAAGATATGCTTAAATGCCTTTCTCTGTCATTGTACTGATCTACTGGGAAAAAAACACATCATACTCCAAAAAACCATATTCCTTGTGGTTTCATCATTCCAATAAACAATACATGTTCCTGTTTAATAATAGAAGTTATTATCATCACTTGCAGGCATTGATAGACTTTACATTGATCTAATTGCAATTTTCTTAATTTTTTTTCTTTTTTTTTTTTGTAGAGGCAAATGTTAAGTACTTAAAATATGTGGTAGTATTTCAGAAACATCAAGTCAAAACAAACCTTACCTGACGGGCGTAAGATATTCAGATTGTTTGGCATCTCTTATAATGCAAATTGTCAGGGAGTTTACAGTTTTCTCTGTCATGACTAGTATGAAATGATGCCTTTGAACACTTCATATTTTCTGCCTAAACCTTTTCCTGTATTTATATTTAAATTTCAGTTTTATTTCCCCTCCATGAAGAGTGTTTGAAACTGGTGAGCCCAATGACACCAAATTGCAATTAAGTTTCACAGCTGTGTGTGAGATTTCTAGCGGACTTCATTTTTACACTGGGGAAATTGGAGTCAGAAGAGATAAACGTTGAGAGGCTTGGGAAAATCTACGAGGCAATGAGTGTTCAAGGCATTTTCAGCGAACTACTGAAGCAAATTTAACTAAAGCTTTAAGGTCACCGAAAATTGAGAGATACAGGAAATAATGAGGGGCTTTGGTCCCTAATCAGCTGTTGTTCTTCTTTTCAGAGATGTTACACAGACCACCTCCACACTTGGTTAGCACATTACCTATCCTAATAGATTTATTTCCCTGCCCCTTATGTTTTCATTTCTTTCATTTTTGTCATGATATAAATAAAATCTTTAAGAGTTGTGCACACCAGTGCTTAGGAACCATATACATTCATACTTACATACACATACATATGTATATTTGTGCATGTATATGGTTCTTAAGCACCCCATACAGGTGCATGGGTTTATTTGGCATGAATTTGGCATCCACTTTTTAAAAAAACTTTCTTCTAATTTATATCTCCAATAACCTTGAATTCACTTTTCTTCCATGTTGTGCACTTCTAGGCCTGTCTAACTGTGGGACATAAGGTGGAGTGCTCTTCTTGCCTCTCCTCCCCTCCCATCACGTGATGCAGATTGCAGAATGAGCAGCATGGATGGTGGACTGGCTCTTATAGCTTATCTCCGCTCACTTTTTCCTCTCCAACTAATCTGCATTGCTCTTCACACTGCTAAAGCTATGGACTAGAATTAATTGTATTTTGTGGCAGGTGGAGCTTTTACTTGGTCATATTCCAGGGCTCTGTAAGGCAAAACAAAATCTCTAGTACTATTCCAGCAAAATTTTGATTGACTGGCTCTACAACATAATAGTAAACCATGGTAGATTTCCTCCAAGTTGTGCATTTGCTAACAGCACAGAAATATGGTGACTCAGTGGGATTTGGGACAAGCAGCATTATTTACACTGATGACAACATGCTACTTCCCTGGTAAATGTCAAATGGTGTGAATTTGGCAGGCTATATAATGTCCTCCCAGAAGAACAGGCTGTTTTCTTAGGAAGGAATGGTAAGGATAAAAAACACTATGGTAGAGTTGAATGGGAAAATATTACTAAATTACCACACAAACAATTTTAATGTTGCAGCTAAACAGTTAGTATTGCCAGACTTTTGGTTGCTTTAAGCCTTCCAATTTTTACACAAGTTTTTGTTTGAATTAATTGACATCTACCAATTTGGGAAACCTATGCTTTCATATAGTGCATCACTGACCTTCCTATGTATTAATTTACCTGTGTCACTGGAGGTTTAGTAGTGCTGTCATGGAAGGCTCTAATCTTAGTCTTGCAAAACTTAAGAGCAAAGCATAAAAATGTTTATTTACTGTTCACTTTTCATTTCATTATAGTCCCACCTGTTTGTTATATGCTCGATTATTCTAATAAACAATTAAAATTCCTCTGTGCAGCTTTAAAACTGCTTTGATTGTAGGTGGTTGGATTTTTTGGGGTTGGTTGGTTTTTGTGGTTTGCTTTTTTTTTTAAACTTAGATTAAGTATCCAAAATGGTGATTGATTAAGCACCTAAAAAGCTTAATTACTAAATTTCCCTGGCTAGTTATGTACATAACTGACTGACTGCTTCTGAAGGGTTTGCCGTGCATCTTAGGTGGAAAAATACCTACTCCCTTTCATCTGAACGGGCAGCATGCCTCTTAGATACAGCCTCCCAAAACCCCATGTGGGAGTCTGAGCAGGCTGGAGTCCTGCCCCTTCTCTCTTGGAGAACTGTATTAGTAACCAGGCTGTTAGGCAGTCTGCAGGATGTGAAGTTCCTATTGAAGCTGCTCTTGTTCTATTAAATAATTTATATGGGGCCAGGGAGAAGGAGAGGAATTGATTTTGGATCCAGCTCATCTTTGCATGCACTGCAACGGGGGGGGGGGGGTGTGTGAGATTGAAGTGTGCCGAATGTGCCATCTATAACAGGGAATGAGGACCACTTGTCTTAGGATATTCAGTGGTCTGGTGGGGAAGTGCTTGAGATGTGGGAAGCCTGTGTTGATATCCCTGCAACAGTCAGGGTGGATTTGAGAAGAGGTCTCCTATCACCAAACCTAGGTTCCCATCCTGGTCTCTGTGTTACTGCAGAGGAGGACAGAGTCTTTTTCTGTGGGTCTTTTTAGTGTAACTTTGCTATTTAGCTTCAGGAAAGACTCGGAGCACTGGGTAGAGTTGGATGGCTGCTTCTACAAAGGCATATTATTTAGGCTCTGATTCTACCATGTCTCTCCAGCTTTGACAACTGCTTGCTGGATGTCGACACGTTAGCTCTCTCTTCCTAGGACTGGTACTAGCTGGTGGTGTTGGGACTTGTAAATTCTGCTGGGAATTTATCCGTGAGAAAATCAGAAGCTACTGCTTTAAATATTGTACTGTCTCTGTCCCAGAGAGAGATACTACTTTAATGAAACCCTGTGTGAAAGATCTGCTAAGAATCTAGAAAATGCATTGGCCTGCAGCAATGAACTCACCATTTCAGTAAACAAATGTTGCAAAAGCAGCCCTAGGACCTTGCGCAATGTTGCTGTGAAGGTCTGTCTTAGGATGAGGCTAATGGAGGTCATCTGAAGCGTCAATATATCCAGCCCCAGGACTGCTGAACTGTTTTCAAGGAGTATTGAAGCAGGTTAGAAGAATAGCTCTGAGTAATATGGCAAATGCGTGACCCTGGTTTTAATGTGTAGAACTCTGGTTCCTTTTAGCTCACGCAGTAGGAACTGCTTACTTTGGATTTGAATCCCAACAGAATGTATCCGTTATACAAACTATGAAGCAATTTAAAACTTCAGAGACTGAATTGAAGCTGCTCTGTATAGAGCACTAACAGGCTGCAGGAAGATGCTTTTGAGTTGTATGAAGGAGCTGACTCCATACAGTGCTGTACCAAACAAGAATTTTTTGCAGCTTGCAGTGTTCTTGGTACGTAACGTTCTTAAACACAGTCCTAAGGATAAAGTTGCCTGATGCCATGATAATCACTTCTATCACTGCTGTGTTCTTCCCAGGATTTGGCATGTGACTTCTAAATAATGTTCTTATTTAGAAGTTGACCATGTCATAGGGAATACACACTGTGGTTGTTACCAGCACTCTTTGTTCTGTAACAAGATGACTAAGTTTGTCAGTTCAGTATTTTGTATATTGCTGTGCTGATGATCCCCTTCCCATGAATCTCAGCTCAGCTGCTTCACGCTACTTCAGTTCATGCTAAATTTACAATCTTGACTTCATTGAAGTGCAAAATTGGCTTGCTTGTCAAAAACTGGTAATACATACAAAACAATCTCGTACTTTAATTTTTTGGCTTAAGTCAAGGCTTACGTAGACTCAGGGAAAGTTTCAGAATTTCCACATTATGTGAGCAGCTGTTTATAGTGTGCAAACCTTGTTAAATATTGAAGAGCTTAGATTGACTCATATTTGTGCATCATTTTAGTGTGGTAGTAAACAGCAGTATCCTTCAAAGTTGAGCTTATGCAGGAAAGTAAGTGATGTGCAAACTGATTTTTTTTTTTGCATTAGGTTTGTTGTTGGGTTGATTGGTTTTTTTTTTGTTTTATACATTCTGTCATAGAAGCAGACGACCAAATTTGCTCCACAAATCTGCCAGAGTATTTAACAATAAATTGTATAGATTTGTCCTGAAGTGTGCTAACAGCATCGTTCATTGTATTATTCACAGTCAATTGCATGTGAATCCACTTGTCAAGGGAAGGATACAGCATTAATTACCACATTTCACATGCGCCTGCAAGGAGGTTAGTTTAGTTATCCTGTCTTCCTGCCCAAGTAAAATGGACTTTCTCCTCTGGGACTAGCAAAAGGGCATCTTATATCGGGACTCTTTACATAGGAAGAGTTTGTACTGAATGTTTCTCTCCCCACTTTGGTTCTTTTAAAGATAAAACCCTTGCAAAATAACATGTGATGGTTAAAATTATAGCAAGGTATCTGAGCTTTTTGGTTCAGTAAATATTTCAAAAACTTTTTGCATACTGCATGCTGTTTTATTGATCATGATAAAATAGTTTCCACCTTGTCTCTCAAAGCTACAGGGAACACAGCTATCCTCTATGGAATAGAGGGTTTAGCTTATTCCAGATCTGGTACCTTCTTAATGGGTTTAGTGCCGAATTTTAGTGTCGGTCTATTATCACCTCACATAAATTAGAATCATAGAATCATTTAGGTTGGAAAAGACCCTTAAGATCTAGTGTAACCTAACACTAAGTTCACCAGTTAGAATATGTGCCTGTTGTTGTTAGTATTCAGGGTGTGTAGAACAGCCAAACACGAGAACTAAAACAGGTCTTAGCTGAAGTGCTAGGAATTACCCAGTCACTTTTGTGACGTGCTTTTGCACTGGTATCTCAGAAGGCTACATCTTTGGCAAAGATCTGAGCTGTAAATCACATGACTGCATCTCTTGGTTGTAAACTGCAGTGAGGTTTTTGCTTGTTTCTGGGTTTGATTGACAGGGCTTTAAACTAGATGTGTGTGCGGGGTGGTGGTGTGTGATACCAGGCTTATCTGTGATAAGCTTTGGGGTACCACACCAGGATTAGAGGGTGTTAGTAAGGGCCTTCAGCCTGGCTCCCTGAGCCAAGCTGGAGACCCTTCACTACAGTCAAAGTCTTATGGTGATGAGCCAGCAGTTCCCTGGGTAGATAAGTACACAGAGCTCTCTGCTTCTCCAGGAAAGTTCACCAATGCATAGGGTGGAGCTCTCCAAATCTGCTGTACTGAGCCTTGCCTTTTTTTTTTTTTTTTTTTTTTTAATTTTGTATGGACTAATGAAATATTCATTTGGACAGAAATAAGGAGTGATTATCAATCTCTTTGGAAAAAGAACAGTTGGCATTTCCCTATGTTTGGTCAATTCCTTGTCTTTGTAAGCGTAGTTGTCTATCAACCTCTGGCCTGTTGTACCTTTTACTGTCCCTCAAATCAAAGTCTTGGTGATACATGTTTGAAGTCCCATTAAGGCTGAAACTTAGCTTTCACCGTTGCTGGACTTGTCTGATAATAATCAAATAGGAGAGTGGTACTGTAGATTCTTGACACTAACATATCTCAGCCAACCACAGAGCTTTATCCAATGACGATGACCTACAATTATAACAAAGTATATTCTTAGGTTATTGTCAGAGCTCTTGAGGACTTTGTCCATTGTCCAAGCGTGAACAGGAATTGTGCTCTCGGATTGCCCAGGACTTTGAAACTGTCATCCACAGTGTTTCTGCCAATTGAGATTCAGATGTTTAATTCTTCTGACAGGATCAACAGCAAGAAGGTTTCCTCTTGAAGGGGAGGATACAACAAAACAAAGTACTTACAACTTCTACTTTGGTGGTGGTTGTGAAGTGTGGAGTTGGTTGGACCAAGCCAGAACGATAGGCTGTTTCAAAGGAAGGGTGAGGTGACATTTACATAAGCAGCAAGTTGTGTGTTTATAGAAAGGTAGTCTTTATTAAATGTATGAAAGCTGGCATTGCATGCTGGAATATACTGCTTTTTATGATAGTTTCCATGGTCCCATTTTGCATTCCTGAGCTAGTCCATTTTAAATGTCTCCCAAAAAATATCACTGAAACATCGCGGCAAAATCAGATCCTTTCTCAATCTAGAGTGAGAATGTAAAAAAAGTGGACTCAGCATTTCCTGTGGAGCCCCATCTGGAGTAGCACAGCATCTTCTGCTGGCTCAGGATAATTGAGTGGTTTCCTGACTTGACCTCAGAAAGGAGGTTTTACTTGGATAATGCTTTCATTTCTTGGGTTGCATTCAATTTGATTTTCATTTGATTTTCGTATTTTCTTTCTTGTTTTCATGCCTCCAGACCAAGAGCTATCAATAGGCAGCAAGTTTGTGGTTTTTTGCTGTTATTTTTAAAAAGGTGAGGTAAAATAATTTTGGGAGACAGCAAGTGCTTTACATATTTATATATATGGTTTGTTTTTTTTTTTTGTCAGATTATCCTTTCACTAGGGATATGCACCATAGCTGAAATGTCTGTGGAATGTTTTGCTTAGTACAAACCAAATGTTGCGTTTTGCTGTGTTTTGCAGTGTAGTGGTTACCCTATCTTCTACCAATGTCAACAGAATTTTGTTTTTTAAGGCTTGACCATGGAATGGCCTTTAAAGATATTTTTATTAGTGACCTTGGCACTAATCTTCAGGTGATGTAGAGTTGTGAGACAGCATCAGTAAAGGGGAGGAATAGACTAATGTAGGAAGAAATTCGTTATCTTTGTAACATTGAATAGAGGAATATAAGGAATCATATAACCAGATGATCCCTATATGATGACATATAACCAATAATAAAAAATTTTGCAAGAAACTTTTCAACTGGAGAAACCAAAAAGGAGGTGCACCTGAGCGCTTTGAAGGAGGCGAATGAGCTATCACCATGATAAAGTCTTGAGTAAGACAAGTGCAAGAAAAGGATATTTGAGGGGCGGTGGTGGGCGATGTGCTGGCAAGACCACCCTGCAATGAGTGTGCATTCTGTTCAGCTTTGACAGCACATGGAGCTGGATGCTCAACACTCAGTGACACAGCTGTCCTGTTAAAAAAGGGAGCTGTCCTGTTAAAAAAGCAGGCTGCCCACCTCTTGTTTCTCTGGGACACGCTGATTCTGCAAACCTGCTGGGGGACAGGAGTTGGAGCGTGTTCCCCTTTGGGCTTCTGAGGCGGATAAGGAATCGGAGCTAAACAGTGACCCAGGAGATTTTTGTATCTCCAATATTTAAGTTGCTCCCAGCACTGTTAGAGTGAGTATTGATGGTTAACAGCCTGCTCCAGCGGTGGCCAAAGCCCCTGCCTTTCCCTGTGTAATGTACCATCTCCATGGAATGTGTTTGTTTCAGTAGGTTTCAAGGACAAGGTTCAACTCAAGAATGCAAATACTGTTACAATGACATTATGCAAGAACAACCAGTTTCCAGTGATACGTTGTCTGTAGAGCATTTTAGAAATACCATTCCTAATTTCCCTGCTCTAAGCACTTGGAAAGTGGTTTCCAGAGAACTAATAAAAAATGTACCTGTATTCTGGGGGCTTATTATTATTTTCATAGAATCATAGAATTGTCTAGGTTGGAAGGGACCTTTAAGATCGTCTAGTCCAATCATCAACCTAACACTGACAAAAACAGTCACTAAACCATATTGCTAAACACCACGTCTACCTGTCATTTAAATACCTCCAGGGATGGTGACACAACCCATTCCCTGGGCAGCCTGTTTCAATACTTGATAACCCTTTCAGTGTAAAATTATTTCCTAATATGTAATATTATTTTTTTCCTGATATTTAATCTAAACCTGGTGCAACTTGAGAACTTTATTCTAGAGTAATTGCTGTAATGGGACATGAGTAGTGGATTAAATAGCAGTCAGTCTTACTTGTTCACTTGGATAACAGCCAAAGGGGGGAGAAAAGGAGGTATTTTGCAAATGTATCAAAGGAAACAAGTTCCCCCAAAAGAAATGGAGATGACTGGAATGTGAGAAGGAACCTGGCTGTTAACTGTCTGGTTTACCAGTGTCTGTTGTTGATGATGTGCAGAAGCAAAGGACAGTGAGGTGGCCATTGAAAACAGGTGACAGTAGAAGCGAGCAGGAGACTTAAATGGAGCCTCTGTCAATTGCACTTAATTCTCTGTTCTGCTTCGGGACAATTCTGTTATGGTTGCACTTGGAGTGGTGGAAGCTGTGGTACTTCTGTTCTCCAGCAGCACCACCTCTAAGCTACTGGTCTAATGTAGGGAGAGAGCAGGAGGAAAGGGAGACATGTCCTAGTTCCACTGCAGATCTACTTTGCAGCCCCTGTCCCAGCCTGTGGGCTTTTGCTCCCCAGGTGCAGGTTGAGAGCTTTACGATGGGGGAATCTTACTTGAGCAAAGCCAGGTTGTGCAAGGATCTGCACATAGAAGGTAAAACTCACCTCCTTGCAATGACTCGTAGTTCCAGCTTCTCCATAGCACAGAGGTGTCATTTTGGACAGTGAACATCGATGACTTGCATCTGCTTAGCTTTGCAAGCCTTGAGGTGACATGGAGTACTCCATCAGGTATTACTAAGTCTCTAGTAAATGCACTTTTGTCCTGATTGCATTTTATAGTTTCAATTTAGCAGTCTTAAAAGCTGCTTTACTATTCCTGGGTCATTCCAAATTGCACACCTGTCTGTACTTCTCCACTCCCCAAAGAGTGACTCAGGCTTCTCTTTCAAACAGTAAAATTAGTATTTCTTCCGGGAAATACCAGTTTCCTCTGGTGTTTATTCCAGCCCTTTGCATCTTTGGATTGCAGATGCAGAAGAATAAATAAAAAGGATTGACACGCTTCTGTCCAGGACGAAACACTGTAAAACCTAAGAGGGATTCTTTGATATATCAACCATGAGCTGGCAAATACATCAACCATGAGCTGGCATATATATTGACAGCTTCAGATAAATTCAGGCCGGCAGTATTGCCAGTGGCTGATTTGTACTACAATTAACAGGCTTTGGGACCAACATTCTGGCCATGATGGGAGTACTGGAGATGTCAAGCAATTTGATTTATTTTTTAATTTTGTTTTTTTCATATTTTTTGTCAGCTCCCCTTTCTCTGTTTCCTTGAGCAAAACAGCTAAGCACAACTGATGCAGCAGACAAATATGGTTCTCACTACTCAAGGTACTAGTACCTTGAATAACACCTGAGATGTTCTCTGTTACTCCTCCGGCACTTAGCTGGAGAGAATTGCTGTTGGATGAAGGAGGGAAGAGAGATCACTGCCCACTTTCTCTTCCTTTTCCTTGTGCTGTCATCTTTGGCAGGGTTCTCTGATAGGGTTGAAGGGAAGGGGAGCCAAAAGCATAGTGGGTGTTATGTGGGGCAACACTTGGGAAAGGTATCATCAGAGAGTGCAAAACGTGATTTTTGATATATAATAAGTGATTGTTTGCTCCTGCTGGTATTTAGATCTGTATTGCTGCCTTTGAGTATATGTACCCTTAACTGCAATTATATCTTTGTCTTCTGGAAAGCAGTGAGCCTTTGCGCAAAATATATTCATATATTATATCTAAAACGTAATACGTTTTGTATGGTATTTTAGCTGTAGGGCTGAAAGTTCAAAAGCCTGTTCTTCAGGTACCCTACCAGGATCTCCAGGTTCAGGAGATGTTAGGCATCCTCTTAAATGCAGACAGGAAAGGCACAGCCCGAGTCCCACTCCTGTAAGTCAGTAAAATATTAAACTCTTCTGGATTTCTCATCTGTACTCCTTATCTGTATTTCAGTTTCTCAGCCAGCCTAATAAGTACTGTTTGGCTTAAGTATATCTTTCAGAAAGACATCCAGACTTGCCTGAAGATATCAAGTGACAGAGAATTCACCACTTTTCTCAGTTAATTAATGGAAAGGAGTAGTTGATGAAAGACTGATTTATTCACTGGTTCAGTTGCAGCTGGAGAATTAGGCTCTGGTTGATGTGAAAAAGCACTGCCTTTATTTCTGAAAGAGCAGCAATATGGTAACTTGGTTTGGTAAATACCTGCATTTTACTAGCATCTGCTTTAGAAGACAGACTAGAGTTCCTGATACATGGTAGTTACTTTCCTGGAGATATAAAGCAGAAGTAAAACATCATGGCTGGTCAGTTGAGTCTATAACATTTTTATATCATCAGAGAAATAAGTGAACATCAGAAAATTTTGTTTGGAGCATGGGCCTGGAAAAAAATCCCTGACTCTAACCCAAGAATCCTTAGCCTCATGGTATTAAGTTTACACAGGTACCACATTATGGGGAGTGTGATGCATCAGATGTGTTCACCCTGGTATTTCAGCCACAGGTAAAAGAAACTCTTGTTTATCACTTTATATGCTATTGAATCTATTCTCACACAAGCATGTGGTATCTTTGTGCTTCAGGATCAAGCTACTGGTTATATTTGTGAGTATTATTCGGATTGTGCTTGGTTATATAGTCTCCATTACTTCTGTTTAAGTGTTTATTTTAACAATGACTAGGTTGTTTTGGTTTTTTTTTTAACTTTGCAGAGTACAGATGCCAATTCAAACGTGAGGAAAAGAACGAATGCCACCGTACAGTCTGAAGCTGATGGTGGGAGCCGAATTGACACAAGGCACAGCTCCATCCAGCCTCCCTCTGTAGCTCAGGGGTCTTCTGACATTTCACCCCACTCTCTTTCTGCATCAAGTCCCAACCCTTTCACACGCATCAATGCATCAGAGACATTATCTTCTGCAAGAGGCACCCCTCCAGCTCCTCCTTCTACCCCCATTTTAACTGGATTTGTATCCCAGCATGCCACAGCTGGATCCCCTTCCATTCAGCGCTTGCTCGGATCTAGACTGGAGCAGATTCAGACCACCACACCTAATACATTAGGAGCATCTGCAAAGCCATCTGCTGTCACACCACCTGCTCCCCCCGCCTCCCACTCTGGCACGAGTAAGATAGACAAATATGCACGCATTTTATTTCCTGTTACCTTCGGAGCTTTTAACATGGTCTACTGGGTGGTGTATCTATCCAAGGATACCATGGAAAAATCGGAAAGTCTAATGTAGTTTTGCTGCTATGTAGTAGTTCCTAAATTATACTCACATTTGATGCAGAGTTTCTTCTTTTGAAACTATTTAAAAAGGTCAATAATTCTTATTTATAAAAGCTGTGTGCTACTTTCCCATTGCAAAGGCTGGAGTTTTTGGGGATAATTAGTTAACTCCTAGCGGAGTCGTGGGTAACAGACTTGTCTTCCTCCCTTCAGCTAGCAGTGAACCATCACTCTCTTCAGACAGACTTCTCTGGCTACTCAGAACTTGCCTTTGGGAGGAACACGGACCCCAAACAGATCAAAGGCAGAGGTGCACAGCTGTGCAGAGGGACACATCTTGACTGCTAGGAATACGCATGTTGGTTATTACAAATCCCTGAGGCACCCAGCACTGCTGTCTGGACACAGCATTGCATTCTCTGAGTGCAAGGCCCATGTCCTGAATATTTTGACAGTGCTTGCTAGAAAAGGACTTTCCCTGCTAGATTAAAATTGGCAGAATGGGGGGAAAAAAAAATGAACTGTGGAAAAAGAAAAGAGTGTCCAGCCTGGGAGAGTGCAACTCCAGAAAAGTTATGCAAAGGAGTTGTAGAGCTCCATATATTTTTACTAAGCATTATTTTGTGTCGCAACCTGGGAAATTCTCACTCCAAAAAAAAGAATGAGTGAACCTTGTAAAATCTGAAATCTGATGTAATTCTCAAAATTGGAGTTTTTTGTTTGGTAAGGTGATCTTAATTGTGTGGTTCTTCTTTGACCTTGCTGACCAGCTTGAGTGGATTTATTCCTAATTACATCCGTTGCGGTAGAGGAAGACCAGTCCCACAATGTTCAACTTTTTAATCGTTTTAATCGAATTCTTTGCTCTTTCCTTTGGATGCTTTGGGTTTGTGTTTTTTTGTTGTTTTTTTGTTTTTTCCCCTCCCCCCACTTATTTTTCAGTCACACTCCTCTGATTTCCTTTGAACACACATTCCCCTCCACCCCCTCCTTTTATATAATGTTTGAGTCAGGTTAAATTTTCAACACAGTTTTAAAGGTGGCTTCAAAGTTAAGCAAAACAAATTTTCCTGTGCTTTGATGAGCGTGGCTATGGCACATCTTTGACTGAATGAGAAACACCCTTTTGTAAAGGAAAGCCATGACATAAATAAGAAAAGAAAGTTTCTAGGTGGAGCCTGGGGGGAACACAGTGTTTATTTATGGTCTGTTTGTTTCTCTTAGACTATGGCATAGGTATGTGCTTTTCTTAGGAGTTCAATTTGCAATATGCAAGCAGGCAACTTTGTTAAAGAATTGAACAGTTTAAACCTGATAGAAATCTTGATCAAAAATGTTCTTTTCACCAGAATAGGTGGAAGATATGCTGGCATCTAAAAATGTTTGTACAGATCCATCTGGCTAGGTAAATGGTTGGCAGGTGACAAGTAAAATCAAAATGACAAGTAAAAATCAAAAAACAGATCACAAATTCTCAGCTGTGACCTGGTTGTCCCTTTAAAGGGTCTGAAAGTAGTTGAATCTCTTTTCAGTTGAATAATCTTTTGCTTCAGTTTTTTAGAACAGCAGATTGGTAGCCCACAGCCAAAGTTCTATGGTGGGGGACAGATCAGGTTAGTGGCCTGTGCCCAAGTAACAATCAAGTGACTGATGGAGACCACAAGCAGCTGGGGTAACTGAGGACATGTATGAGACTGCCCTAGACTATGTTGGGACAGGAATCACGGTAAAAAAGACCCCAGAATGGTGAAATTATGACTGTATCTCTGTGCCTCTTGGTCTCTCCAAGCCTTCTAGCCAGTTCACGGCTGAGAATCTGACCTTTAACTTAGGGGACGTGCGAGACTGCAAGAGATGTGCACTATGTTGTGTAGCCAGGATCCCAGGCTGCTATTTCATGCATTGGACTGTCGATGATAGAATCCACAGGATGTGGGAATGTCTTAAATGACTTTATTATGATGTAGTGTTGTAAACAGTTCCCTTAGTCTTTTTTTACTTAAGTGATGCTCTCACAAGACCAGGTATGGTCCTTTCTTTTTTGCCTTTTACATCTAGGAGAAGCCTGATATTACAACACTCCTTAGAAAGCCCTTACATGTGCCATAGCACAGAACTGGAAATGGAGGCCCCACGCAAGATGTCTAACTGCAGTAGTTTGCATCTTTGGATGTATCTTTAGTTGCTGTAGCTCTTTCTTCCCTAATTTAGTCACATTCTTGCAGATTGTCAAAATAGAAGATAGTCTACAAGAGATTGTTTATTTATTTTGTTAAGCCAGAAGAGACAAAGCTAATCCTCTGGCAATTATTGATCATAATTGCACAAATGATAAAATATTTTTGTTATGAAGAACAATGGCCTTCTGTGTGTTGAGAACCTAGTGTTTGTGCCAGAAGTTACTGAAATGATTCTTTGCTTTCCTCTATGATGAAAACCAAGGATGTTTTCTCTCAGGCAGAGTTTGAAACGATTCACTAGAAACAGCTGTCTCTTCCTTCCACCCATCCACGTATTCTGATTGTATAATCAGCTTTTTCTGTGCACTGTTCAGTAGGATCAACACTGGTTCAGGCTATTTGACCAAGACTGATCTAAATGTGCTACTTGGATTCATCTGTAGTTTGTATTTCATTTTAAAGACTTACAAGAAGTAAAAAAGGATTGGAAAAATTAATAGATTCCAAATATTTATTTCTATACTTCCATTTTGGAAGAAATTTTTAATGATACCACAGAGAAAGAAAAAAAAAAAAAAATCTATTTTTAATCTGCCAGTGTATTCTTAAGTACCTTCCAACACTTGCATGCCTACGTTCAAAATGAGATATAAAAAAAAATCTCATTAGGAGTCTGGGACTAATTTATTGTACTGTGCTACATTTTTGTGTTACAGCAATGAAGAAATTACCATAACTTGCTTTTCAAAGTACCTATGGACAATGAAAATAGGAATTTATTGTTAACAGTGGTTCTTCATTGTATTTAATCTCCTTGTAGAGTGATCAGAAACGGTAAAGAGCCTGCAGTATACTCAGTAATACTGGCAGGTTCTGAATACTGTAATTCAGAAGCACAAACAAAAGCAGGAATATGCTAAATATAGTGGCCCAAATGTTCAATACTGATAACTAAAATCCTAAGGGAGAATGTTGCAGGTGTCATTTCAGTTACCAAATGGCTTATTAGGGACAGCTTTGAGCAAGATGAACTCTACAGGGGCTGTTTTTATTGTTTTTCTGTTGGCTTTGTTGAACAATTTTACTGGTTTTTTTTTGACAGTACCATAGTGATTTAAAACGAACCAAACACTTCAGATAGTCATCTCTATGAACAGGAGACTGGATAGAAAGCCAAAAAACCTTATCAGGAAACAGAGACAGATCTCCACTGACTGCTGTTTCCTCGGAGACATTGTTACCAACAGCAAAACTCCCACAGATTGCAGTGATGCAGCCCCAAACAGTAACACACTCACTTGAGAAAAGCAGTTAAAAACTCGGTTCAGAAAGGTTGTCTTCATGGGAACTGGAGTGTATTTTATAGTCAGCTGTGAGCAAGGTCAAATTTCTATCAGCCCACTATTAACAGGTTTCACTGCAATTGCAAAAATAATGAAGCCAAGGAAGAAGGCAAACCTAGACCCCAGCTCCTCATGGTGATCTGAGCTCTTAGAGCTCACCAGCAGAACTAGAGTCTGCTTTTCCTCCTGTAAAATGGACTTGTCTCCGTCAAATGGCTATCACTGGAGCGTTTCTTTTCCCACGTTTTTTAAGGGTAAAAGGCAGATTTTGTAAACTGTTTAGTCATCCACTCTCCATTACCATGCAGTCAGGCAAGTAGAACACATGACAATTGAATGAAGGTGGTAAATAATTTAATAAGGAATGTGACCAGAGCTTTCTAGTTAACAGGAACTAAAAGACATTGATTACAGAGTGTCCAAGTATAGCCTTTGGCATCTTACCATTTTCATCGTTCAGGATGGACCTTGCAAAAAATCGGGGAAACCAAATAACCGTATTTAATAGGTTTTAACCAGTATTTCTACAGAAGAGTGAAGGAACTCAGCTTTTCAATATGCACAGAGTTCTGTCTCCTTCCACTTTCGTGCCTGCCTCCTGTATGTCACTTGGATGCGTTGTACCTTATGCTGTAGCACGGCGTCTGTGTGCCATGTGAGAACATCACAGCATACTGTGGCTATTGATCCAGTTTACCCAAGGCCTAACATTCTCATCTCCCTTGTGCTATTGGAAGTGGAGGGAAGGCCAGAATGGAAGAAATGATGGCACAGATTGTGTAAGAGACACATATTGTCCACCTGAGTCATTTTCCCCTAGGGGAATTCTTAGGAGAATCTTTCTCAGTGAGAGAGGCTGGAGCACAGTTGCTGCCTTAGCACACTCTTCCCCAAAATCCCCAAAGCTTCCAAGAGATCTGGCATGGTAAATCTTTGAATTTGCACACTGGGCTCCAGAACTTCTGCTTGACCCAAAAGATTTTGGAGGAAAGAAATTTCGGTGAGTTTTTCCTTGCCAGTAAGGCTTGACTGCACTCAAACAGGCGAGTGTTGTGTGGCTGACATGGGTGTGAATTGCAATACAGACAGCTGGCGAAAAATTGCCCTTGGTTTTATTTAATCCTAACGTTGAATAATGGATTAGGAAAATGGCACCTGCGGTGTTGAGAAGCCTAGGTGGAGTGGAGTGTTTACGGATGATACGGATAAAACCAACAACACTCAAAGCTATAGAAGCGTTGCAGAACTGCAGAACCATGTGGCAGTCAGTTTGCTGCAGGTCAGTGGGAAGTGGGGAGCACGAGAGGTGCTTCTCTTCATAGTCTGACAAGCATAAAGCAATACGGCATTACGTTGGAAGAGCAGAACTCTATAAATAAAATTTCTTACTCAGTGAAAAATCCAAAGGGTAATAAATACCTTACGGAGGTCAGTATTAACCCCATCCTGTAAACCCCCCAAAACGTAGGAAAAAATCCAGGAAAAAAGAAACTGGTTAAGTGACAATAACATCTTTTCTCCCCAATTATATTTTTTTTCCCAAGACCTTAAATTTCATTTACTGTGTGACTCCAAGGTAAGTTACTTATATTTATATTGTTGTGAAGACCTGCGCAGTATCCATTGAAATCAATATGTGTTTTTCATTGACTTCAGTGTCCTTTAAACAGGACGTTTACTGGAATTAAAAAATGCACCATTTTGGAAGAGTCTGATATGCATTAATTTGTACAGTCTTCATTTGTAGGTCTCTCCTCAGAGTCAAGGTGTGGCTTTTTTTTTGAGAATATGAGGCTAGTGAGCAGTTTCAACATGTTCTGAGTAAATCAGACTCTGCAAATAAGTTTTTTACCACATCCCAAGCGAGTGAGGGTAGTGTGAAGTACAGAGCACTCTGAAAACATCTCTCTTTGCTAATGTTACGTACTGTGTTCTTAACTGGAGAAAATGAAAAATGCAATTACTGTAAAATTGGTAGAATTTGTGAAACGTACTTTGTTTTCCCATGAATTAGAAAATGTAGTAGGTATTTATTTCAGAATTGACTAGCATTGCCTTCTAGTCTGTAACTTAGTGCATCTATAGCTATCTCTTAGACTTTCTTGTGCTTTTTACATTATTCCAATAGAAAGGACTTCAAAGCAAGCCAGTTACTATCCACTGAAGTTCATTGCCTTTTTTTGGTCATAATTCTATTTTCACTTTCTTGTGCAAGAGAAACTGAAAGCGTGTTGGCTCCTTTAAAATAAAAATAACAGCAGCAAAAATAAAAAGCCTTGGAGATTCCCTTTTTAGAAAACCATCCAAACTCCCATCAATTATTGAATGCTCTTTTAAAATAATAGCATAGTTTTAGCATTTAAAATTACTAATGTGATCACAGCCTGGATTATATATTTATATCTATCTCCGTTTAGATATATATATATATATAAACTACATTCAAATAACATTAATTCCCTGAATTGTAAGGGAGGCAGACTCAAGACATACTCTTAAGCAGTCTTCTTTTCAAAGAGTACCTTTCTGGATGGAAAGTACAGTGTGAGGTGGGTATTTTTTTTAGTTATCTTCATATCTATTTTCAAGAAAAAAAATAGTGAGAAAAAATGCTATATACTAAATTAACCTTCAGCTAGGACAGAGATCTGGGTTATTTCCTGCTGGTGGTCCTGCTGTTGTTGATCTTCAACTTTTGCTGTGTGATTTTGTGAATGTTGCATCCATGTTGCTGTTAACTGACATGGCACTCTATGGATGATCTGATGGCATAAAGAAGCATTTAAAGAAATAATCATTCTTTGTGAAAATGTATTTATCCTTGGAAAAAACTTAACTGGAGGTTGGTAGAAGATGCAGGTGACAGTATGAAGCACTTGGCTGGACTTCTGAGCTCGATGCGTTACAAAACTCAGTCAAGTAGTGCTTTGTCTTGCTTCATCGTCTTGTGCCAGTGGCTCATCTTCATGGTAAGTATAGATGCTCAGGGTTGGAGGACTCAGAAGTTCAGAACATGTACAAGAATTTCTTCAAAATGCTTTCAAAGTATCAGGTAGTTAACCTTATTGCTAGCAGTAACCTTAGAGTCTGCTTTACATTTGCAAGCTTGAAAATCTCCTGTTCTGTTAGACTGTACTGGGTCGTCAAATGAATAATAACCTATTTTACATGAATAGATGATTCTGTATGGACATGCATTTCATTTTTTATTAATTTGTAGCAACATTCTCTGGCACCAGACCAGTGGTAGAGATTTGAGGCTTTTGAGATAACATGATATATTGTTTTGATTCATAGATGTGTGGCTTTGCAGATCAATACCACCATGCTGGAAATGAATCCACTTGTGCAAAATCCTGGCCTTGAATATTTAACCCTTGTTTGAAAGGCTCATGAAGTGTATTAGGCAGGACAGGACACAGGACCTGTTTGCTCTAAAAGGCTTCTGGATTGGAGCTGGTTTATGTCCTGCCAGCCTCTTAATCACGTACCAGACAGACCACAAACAGAATCCATGGGGGTTTTTTTTGTTTGTTTTGTTTTGTTTTTGTTTTTTAAGACCGTGATTACTTTACCATAAAACTGTATTACTGCTGAATGTAGTGCTCCCACCTTCTTCCTTGCTCTCCTGCTTTGCCTGGCCGTGGTGAGCTGGCTGAAATAGTCTAGCTAAAAAGCAATTTGTCTTTCTGTCTTTTGGCTGGTTGGTGGCCAGTAGTTCTCTGGTCTGGCTCCTGGTCTTAGTGCTGGTACAAAGGAGGTGGTGAGGAGGCTGGGACTGATCTTTTGAGCTGGGTTAAAGCTGGTGTGAAACCACAGCCTGAGGATCTTCATGCTGCCTCCATTGGCATTAAAATAGAGGCACTCACAGGCTTTTTTGAACCTCAGGTGCCCTCTGTAGTCATTTTTCCTCCACAGAGGTGATTTTGGGAATTACATCAATGTCAAATAATGGAGAAAAAAATATAAACAGGTCAGAATTTATGAAAGAACCCAAATCAATAAAGCTACTTTAAGAGAGAGGAAAGGAGAAAAAGGGAAGATGCGAGTAAGGATGAAATATTTAGTTTCTTGCTACCAAGCAGTTATTTTAAGATGTGTCCTATTAGAGGTACTAGAATAGCATCTGGCAGGAAACAGCCTAGAAATAATTATTTCTTCATTATAAGTATAATGAGAAAGTAATAAAGAAAATAAGTTGCTAATGTCCTCTTAGAAAAATTTGTGTACCATTGAAGTTGTTTTTATTAAAAAAGGGTATTTCTGTCATCAGGAAGAACTAGGAGACAGCATGGTAAGGGAAAAGGACTGAGTTTTATTAAGTAATACTGTTTCCCTCTGTTTTAGAGCATTTCTCAACCAAAATTGTAAACAGCAACAGTTTTGTTTTTATTTTTCTGGGACTTCATATACTTATTTTTCAGTAATGAAGCACTTCAGGACTTTTAGCATTTAACTTGCTTTACATTTAAGAGACTGAATATAGAGATTGCTGCCTCTGATTTAATTCAGTTATAGAAAGAGAGGAGAAGCAAAAAAAAAAAAAAACCCACAAGAAAAAAGTTCTTTTGGAAGTATCATGCCTTCCTACTAAATCTGAAATACCTGAATTCATGGGAGCTTTCTAGTGCTGAGCATTTCTGATAATCCAGTCAGTATTATGGCTTGCGGGCTGGGGCTGCGTTTAAAGTAGAAGTGGCTGAAAATGTATGTCGCCAGCCTTGGCACTTGCATGGGGTGGACCCCATGAGAGGCAAAGATGCTTTTGTAGCCCACCGTTTGGCTGCACGAGAGCCGCTGTGTTGATCATGTGGGAGAAAGTAGGATTCTGTGGTTGGAAGTGGAGGGGTGGGAGGAGAGCGAGACTGTGCAGCTCTTATACAGGACTAAGCCACTTGTGGAAATGCCCCCTGAACTCCTTTCCGAGTAGGCAGCTTAGGCACCAGCTGAGCATGATGTGGAATTCAACACCGACCGCGAATCCTGCCTGAGGATCAGCACCCTGAATCTGTCCTAAGGTTTCTGATGCAGTACCTGTAAGACCGGGAAGATGTGAGCTCGCAGCTGCTGCCAGCTGGGATGCCTCCATGTTGCTGTGCGTCCAAGCTCTACCGGGGGGCTTCGGGGCCCTCGGAGCACTGGGGGTGGGATGGAAAATGGTTTATTGGATTGCAAAATAGGGCAGAGTGAAGCTGAAGAAAACTCCTCCTTCAGCTCAGCACTGCTGCTACTCATGGTGACAGCACTGAACAGCCCAAAGGAGGATCAAGGAGGGTTGCAGTCTTGTCTTCCTGCGCGTCTGCTAAATGTGCTGATGCGGAGAGAGGTGGGAGCGACAAGTGTGTGTACAGTAATGAAAACGGAAGCTTCGTGCTGCTGTCTGGTGGGCATCCACAGTCTCTGCGGTGATTTCAGTTCCCCTGCAGTCGTAAAAAGTGTCCAGCCTTGCAGACTCTGCTCCTGAAGCACTTCCCAACAGTTTGTGGGCTTTCCCAGGAGCGGAATTGCATCCCTGGTTTTTGTGAGTAGAGTTATTATGCCCCTACCACTTCTGCCATAGCACATTGTGAAAGGTGTTTCTCTCTGATGCATATTTCTGTTTTGTTGTGTATTTATGAAGAAAAAAAATCAAGCTGATTTTTTTTTTCTAGTTTTTTTTTTTTTTTTAAAGAAGTTTCCTCACTTGCACACATGGAAATCGCAGCCCCTGTTACAAACTTTGGGAAGGTAGCAAACAGTCCTAAGCTAACTTCAGGAGAATCTCTAGAATAATGTAAAAGACAGCTCTTGTTTTCAAATAAAATCTCTCAGTTGGAGAGTATTTAGTCACAACTTTTTAAATGAGCTGTAGTTTATCAGAATATTTTCTCTATACTGAAAATGTGAGTTTTATTTGTATCTATTTCACTTAGGAAGGTGAGACACAATGAATGTACGTGTTATTTTTTTCTGTTAAGCTAGTTAATATCTGTCATGATGGGAAAGATGCGTAGCCATTTCATAAATACATGGATTGCGTTTTTTGTCTTTGGAGAATGTAAAGATCATATGTACAGAGAAGGTGGGAGAATTTTGTAGAGCAATTTAAAAAGGCATTTCCTATCTGGAGCCCATATGCTTAAATACAGTGAATTCAGGTAAGAGAAAATATGAGAGTAAAAGAAAAGACCACCTCTGATGTGCGTGCTGTCAATTGCTCTTACTTAGTATGTGAGTTAACAGCTTCCCTGTAGGCTTCCAGGTTTTCCCACTGCCAATGCCCCAGGGGAAGCGCAGAAGGCGATGCTCTTTCCAACAAGGCTTAGGAATGTTTAGCTTCAGTTCATCGGTCCAGTCAGGAGGGCACTCAGTCAGTGCTGGCCTTGCTGAGTGTGGTCTCGTAGGTCTAAACTTAGTCCTGGTGGAGCAATCAGTGGGAGAAGGTATCTCAGTTCTGGGGAGGAAGAGCCAAGGCTGGAGACCATTAGGCATTTTGCTGAGGTAAGATGTGAGAGTAGAATTAGGCTGAAGAGCTGCTCATTAGCTATTTAAACCCCCCGAAGTGTACGATTTAAAACCCTCCCTAGTGTGTCCTGGTACTTTTGCACCGTTTTGACTCATTCTGGACCTGTCCCTGGCATTGCTCCCGTGCCTTACGGCTGAGCTGGGGGGGTGGCAGCTGCTGGGACGGTGCGGGATCTCACGCCTTCCCCTCGGCTGTGGGATCTCTCTGCTGAGCATCACCAGGATGGATGGCAGACCCCGGACAGGGAGAGGGTGCATGCCCAGATTAAACCCAAGAGTGAAGCATCAAGGTGCTGCGTGGATAGGGTGGGAGTACTGAGACAGCGGTCTTTAAAGATCACTCTGTGTGTTTCGAGATCCAGTGTTAGTGCAGGGGCATAAATCACTTTGGATGCTCGAAATACAAGTCAGTTGTCGAGCAGACAAGCAGTTTTCTGGCTTGTAGATTTTCTGGATGAGCTCTAGCACTGCCAGCCCCCTCGTGCTCTCTGCTGCACGTGTGTATTGCACTGTGGCAAGGTCTGTGGCAAGGACCATTCAACTTCAAAGTATGAGAAGAGCGTTGCATCGCCGGCAAATATCCAGAGCAGTGACATTGTGTTAAAAGCCTGGCTGCAGACATAGTATTTGCTTGCTGGTAATAAGTAAGTAAGCCATCTAATAGTTTTGAGTTTCTGCGTTTCTCCTCACCTTTGCCTACTGTCCTTGTGCCAAACCTGCCAGTTCTGATATTCCAAATTGCTGAGGCGCTTCTGTGAGCCGTTAGAATTGGTCCATCTGACAAATGATGTGGAACATCCTTTCTCTCGCTCCCTCAGCTCACACTGGTCAGAGAGGCACACTGGGAGATACTAACTTCAGTGCTAATTCGAAGTGTAATAGCTGTACCACCCGAGGAGCCAAAAGAAAAGGGGAATTTCTATGTGACATGCAGCAGCTGCTATAGCTCTGTGCCATCTTTAAGCTGAAAAATGTAAAAAGGAAGAAGATGGTACTCATTGGTATTTTAATTAACTGTAAGCTTTTCTTTTCCTGTGAAGCCCTGTCCATTACAACCAAAGAATTTGAGTTTAAGTTTAGACATTGTAAGGAGGAATCCCAGTAAAAATTATGAAGCTTTTTGAAGTATTTTTATCTCTGTTTTCTATAAAAGCCGTGGCATGCAGAATAATACACACTAAAGCAGCATAGTAGAAATGCTTCTTTAACACTCTTTTAGGAAAGTCCTAAATCCCCTAACTTCTCTGTCAGTAACTTACTCCTTTGGCAATATGTGACTGTCCTAGATGCATGTTGCAAGAGTTTCTGTGCCATGCCAAATTCTGATGTTTATCCCTTTGTATTGACTCATACATGGGGAAAAACTGAAAGGAAATCAAAGCAAGGGAAGCCTCGGAGTTGAATTCTTTTACACTATTATTCGTGCACACTTTTGTTGCATGGAACAATGTGGCTGGGAAGATTGGAAGAATCAGAGGTTAACTAAATTATTTGAATGCATATATTCAATGCTGGTCACCTGACTATACTAACAAACTTAAAAGGTGGTTTGATAGCTGTCAATTTGTTTTGCTATTGTGCAGCTTAACTGTTACCTTCCTGTATTATGAACATCTATGTATTTGGAAAATAAATCCATCTTGCAAGAAAGATTGTGCAAAAAATTGTTCCTATTATACTCCAGTGTATATTGCTGATGTCAAATAAAATACAATTGTGAGAGTTCTTAAACAGTTGTCTTTCTAATTGTGGCCTGAAGCAGGAAAAGGAAGGAATGTAGTAAACTTCTTTGATATGGATCCTCCTGCAGCTATTGCTGGAACATTGATGTTAGCTAAATTATTCAGTCAACCCGATGCTTTATATATGAACAGATAAAGGGATGGGTTTCAACAGCAATATGATGAACGATAATCTGTTGCATAATTTATTAAGGTGGCACACCAGTCTCCTGATGTATTGTTGTCAAGATGTCTCTCACTATGTTAACAAGCTAAAAGCTAAATAAATTACCTTGCCTCTCTCACAACAGCAGAAAAAATTAACACACATACTGATAGTACTGACAGTGCCCACTTTATTACCTCTCTTTTTTCTTTTTTTTTTTTTTTTAAATTCCCATGAGGTAATGTAATAGTGCCTACTCCTTGCCTTACCTGCCAACAAGCCAGCTGTCAGCTGCACTACTTCATTACGTGACCTAAAATGATTTTCTAATATTCTGTCCTTGGGCGCAGTAAAAAAAAAATAAATAAATAAATTCCATGGATTAATAGGCATAAACTTGCAAAAACTGTGTTTCAGTAAGGATGAAAAATACCTAGCAATAAATATGTGTAGAGAGAGAGATGTATGGAGAAATCATTTCAGTATGCGCGGTGGCCTGTGCAAGGCAGGGAGTGGGGCATCCTCCGTTGTGCTGAAGCGTGGCCAGGACCATCACATCTTTTTGCAGGCAGAGACGGGAGCTGTCAGAATGCCTTCCAGCGCTGCGAGTGCTGTAATTGCTGCTTGCTTCAGGCACGGATGTCAACGCCAAGAAATCTGCTGTGTTTGACAACCACAGCTAGTTCATGGATTAGGGAGACTCGACATCCCTTCCTCCTGGTTTCTGTGAGGGTGCTTTTTGAGCTCGATGCACAAATTGGTGCCTCTGCCACTTAATGACGTGTGGCATGATGCTACCCCACATCCCACGTTTTATTAACGGCACTCATATTGATTAGGCCTCGGAGGCCCATTTGGCATCCAAGAAAAGTTGCCATTGACTTCAGCAGGTGCTGGGATCGGGTGTCAGAACTCTGTCTGCTGGTGGCATAAGAGGGATTCAGTCTGCAAGCTGAAAGCGATTAGGGAGTTCACTCTGGGCTGGTGTAAAGTACCTGCTAAATTCATTATTCCTAACTCTTGGAGTGCAAGGCTTGAGTGTGATTAGTGTTTCTTGAGAGCGCTAGTAGTTCCTGGTAGTCAGGAGCAAAAAAAACCTACCTGCTGTAGGTTTTTCTTCAGTCAGAGCTGAAGGAGAGAATTGAGCCTGGGTTTGCTATGTGAGTGGTCTCACTGTGGATTGAGCTGGGAATGGGTGCTCTCAATTCCAATTAAAATGTTCATCTGCTATAAGTAGCGCTTAGTACTTCTCATAAGAGAAAAAGCACGACCAAGGAGGACTCGGTTGGAGAAGGCAGGTTCTGGCTCTTTGTCTGCCCCTCTCCTCTGCCCTTTTCCTCCTTCCTTTCTGCAGGGCTCAGTCTCACAGATGTGTTCTGGGATGCTCTGTTGGAACGGCCTTGGAGAAGCCATGGGTAAGTACGGCGTTATTTGAATAAAAAGTCCTGACTTCAAAAGTTAAGTATCACTGTTCATCTACTGAGTGAGCTCTGACCTGGAATGTATTAAAGGTAAAACCAGCTCAGCCTCTTAGATTGTCTGAGATGGTAAGAGTAAAATTGTCTGAGAAACCAAACCAGATGACAGCTGCAGGTCTAAGTGAAGGAACACCCAGGAACAGGCTGGGTGTAACCCATGTGGCTTTTCGTAGCTTATGCCAGCAAGTGTCATGTCGGGATGCCAGGCAGGCACCCCAGCTGTATTGACTTCACCCTGGGAGAGAGCACAGCTGAGTGAGGCTGGAGGAGAAATTCAAGAGATGGGGTCAAGGGTAGTCCCAGTGTGAGGGTGGGAAGGAACTGGTCACAACCTGAGGCTTTTAGGTGAGGGAAGATAAAGGCAGGAGTTGACACGATTAAGACAACAAGATTTAGAGAAATTATTTGATACATCAAAGACTTATTTTTCAACTTTGTTGGAAAGTGGTGCTGAAGGGTAGTATTTAAGAGGAGTAGAAGACTTGTCAATTGCTGAGCTGGCTTTAGTGCCTTTGGACGGGAGTTACACTACTGCCCAGAGGGGTGGTGTGAAAGGAATCTCGTTGGAGAATGAAGCTGTTGGGACAAGATGCCAAAGGCATTCTACGATGAGGAATATGTCCAAGCATACTCACTGGTATTTATTGCAGTTTTGGCTGTTTCCAATGTGACTTTTTCTGCTTGTTCTGTGGAGGTTTTTACTTTCTGAACTGAGAAAATTTCATTTCAAACTACAGAAAATTCATTAAAAACGTACTGAAGTATTCTCTTTTTCAGATGACAAGAAGCTGAATAAAGAGCTACTCTGAAGTGCCGTGCACAGCATTATCAGAGCACACCAAAACAACACGAACAACTCCGGGCTCCCTGGTGTTGTATCTACTTACGGGTTTTTTTAAACTGATTACAGGCAGAGGTACTTCTTATGTCCTTTTCTTTGTTAGGCTGGCAGAGCACTTGCCTATAAAAGACCTTCAAAGACTTCTGCCCATTTTAAAATTTTATTTAGGTGCAAGTTCCCAGGTGACATGAAATAACTGTAACCATGACATGAAGTAACCATAACCAGTGGACCCCTGCCTCCTGAGGTCCCTTGAAGTGTACTGGAAGGTTTTTTGCTTCAGTATTTTTTCTATGATCTGGGGTGGAAAAAGGTGTGTGATTCAGTTGCCATTTCAGGAGATTCTTTTGGACACATCTTTCACAGTGTTTCTGGATCCCCTGATTGAGGACCCTACACAGGGAGCCTCAGCACCAGGTCACGTTGTATGTGGTGTGCATATAGGCAGACATTAGAGCGCCTACATATGATATGTTGCTGGATTTAGCCCTGAATACTGCTAAAGTAGCAGCTGCTACTGCAAAAGGGCATAAGCTGCTCTATGGGAAGTGTACTCAACTGAAGAGGCCCAGGTGTTACGTGGGTTGTGTGGACACTGATCCAGCTGTAGGAGGACCGGTTTTCCCCAGGGACGCAACCGTCCTGTGAGCTCTATCCCTGCTTTGTGGTTAGGTACCATAGTGGTTCTCATACCTGCCTCAAAGGGAGACCTTGTAAGGGAGGAGGTAGCCAGTTGGAAAATCAGCCTGATTATTTACATGGGTCTGGGCTTGTTTGAACAATTTTTCCTACTGAATTATAGCAGCCTCTTTTTTACCATGCAATTGACTTTGATTCCTTTATTTATTCTCTTTAGTAATGTTCTTTGCTTTTATGAAAACCAATTACATCTGTTAGTTTAGGCTGGAAGTTGGGCTTTTGTTTTTACTATATTTCTTGCTCCTCTAAACAGCATTGCATGTTTGTTATGTGATGTATTGCGGGCTATAAAGCACAGCAGTGCCTTGGAGACAGTGTGTGTAGGCTCTGCTTCGTATGTTGAGAGCGGAAGGTTCAGAAGGTACAATGACCTGGCGCTGCAGAAGCAGGCCCTTGCCAGATTCCCTGGCTGTCACATGGGAGGAGGTGTTTGAGGTCCACTTTGGTGGTTTTCATGTGGATCCCAGCCTCTTTAAGCAGCTCTATTGTCTGAGAGTCACTGCAGGTGGTACTACCCTAAGCCCCCTTTTCAGTATATTTTAACTTTGGCTTGCAAGATTGCAATAAATATCATCTTTGGAGAGAACATGTGATAGATTGTATCCCTGAATTTGAGAAAATATTATAACTGTTTGTGAATGTAGCTATATAGCTAAGGAAATTGTGTATGTCCTCCACTTCTCTAACACGAAATCTCTTTTTCTGTGACTTTAAGAGCCTGGGATCCTATCAGCACCTTGGGCTTTGGTAATTTTCACATCCACCTAGATTACCTAAAATGTCAATACTGATGCTTCTGATTCTACTTAGTTGTTATCAAACTTGTGGCCACTTGTAGATGATTGTGTCTGTCAGACTTTTTTCAATCAGTCCTTGTATTATGTATGTTTCCTTTTGCCCTTATTTTCATGGGTTGTTTTCAATTAGCTGCATTCTAAAATATAAGCAATTGAACTTCTCTGGGATATGAATAAAATCACATGAGAATAAATGACCATCACCTTGCTGTTGCAAGTGGTGATGGGAAGAGAAAGTTGGTTGGCAGGTTCTGAGATCTGTGCAAAATACATGTGTCTGCATGTTGAGAAAGGTCTGGAAAGAGCCGGTCTCTAGTGGATTTCTCAGTTCTGTCCAAGGCATCTTTGGGCTGCAAAAGCAGTGGGTATAAATGCTGCCAGTAAGGAGGAAAACTGCTGTCATCAGAAGGAAAAATACAGAAACTGTGCTGTTAACATGACACTTGCATGGTTATCTGGAAAAAAAAATAAAAAAGCATTTTAGTTTTTAGCCTGGAGGTAACAAATGATAGGGACATCCCACTGTAAACCTGAGTGAAGCCAAAAGGAAGGGTTGAGGAAAGATTAAGATATGCCTTTTTCTTGGTGTTTCCCAAGAAACCAAGAACCTCTCCTGTGAAGCTCTCGATTGCAAACCCTGGGCTAAGGGTGGGACATTGCAGCTTTTTAGTTGCTGGTCCCTCTCAGTGAAATCCAACCTCCATAGTAGAGTTTGAACCAAAACCCAAGCTTATCCCATTGCAAAGACCTCTCTTCTGCATTTTTTTTTTTGTCAGAGCGGGGAGGAGGAGAGAAGGGCAAGTGACAGGAAAGTAAAGGTGGGCAGCGGGTGGGAGGGAGAGGCAATTCTGTTCTCAGACAGTCTTGGTGCAATTTGAATAAAGTAAAAAAATGTTTGTTTTCCAAGGTATTTTAGGTCTTGGGGTCACTGTTTTATATGTTGTTGGGGTTTGGAGGTTTTTTTTTGTTTGTTTGTTTGTTTAACAAGTATGTTGTGAAATCCGAGTCTTGCCAAAATGTTTAAATTTGGTTATGTAAAGACTTGTACTGAACTCCAACTGAAAGCCTCAGTTAGGTATCCAGCCTCCGTCCCAGTGCAGGCTGTGGCCTGGTTTTTCAGTCAGATGGGGAGAAATGACCCATGTCAGTGATAGGTTACAGGTGCTCAAAGGGAGAGCTGAGGGGATGAACCTGAGCGTTCATTCTCTTCTCGTTTCATGCAGCTTGATTTAGTTACCCTGCTCACATGAAAGTCAAATTCATTGAGTAAATTACAGAGTGTGAGCTTCTCTTACTTCCATTATCATAGGAGCAGGGTGTGCTAAATTGAGCAAATCAACCAAATCATTACTTAATCGTGTGTTTAATTCATTGTCATGGCTTTTCCCCATGAGTATTGGTTATGTCCTTGCAAATGCATTCCTGTTGCATTTCTCTCTAACCATTATTTCCTTTTTTCCACTCTTCAGTTAATAATATTTAATGAATGTCTGTAAATTTCAGTGAGCTCACAAGTAGTTAATTCAGATTACAAATAGCTTTGTGTTGTGTTATTAACGTATTTGTTTAAATAATTTTCTAGGGAAACTTGCATAGTATAAAGCATTTTGCAAGAGTCATGAAGAAATGGGAGAAGTACAGAAGATATTTTCTGCTGTATTTGGGCTGGAGTTACTGAAGAATGAGGTACAGACCCCTACAATGGCCAAAGTACAGTAATCCAAGGCCACCAGATTTAATCTCAAATCCTGGGGTTTGGTTTTTTTTTTTTCAGTTAAGCTTTATCCCATATACTGTGTGTATTTCTCTCCTTCTCTGATTTTCAGTCCCTGCTTTCCTTTGTCCAACGTTCTTCTCTGATTTCTCTTCATAACTAATTCCCTCAACTAACCTAATAATTGATTTCAATAGGACTTGAGGACAAGCTCAAGTGCTCTCCTGAAGAAGGATGCTCTAGTTAATCAGGACTGAAATTGTCTGTGAAGTAAATAACACTTATGAAGAATTTTCTGAGTTACAAATAAATGCAAGAACAATTTGTTCATGTTCGTTTTGTCACAAATTACTTTATTCATAAATTTTCCAGGCAGTTAAATAAATCTCTCTCAGATACCTGGTGTGGAAGAGAAATAACCCCACTTACATAGTCGTTCAAAATAATTTATGAGCTTTTGTTGGCAACCCCAGGGCAGCAGTTACACGCTGCAGTCCAGCTTCTAGACAGCGAGACAAAGACATAGTTTTATTACTTTCTTGCTTCTTTTTCTTCCTGACTATGTCTGTGCTAGAAGTTGAACACCTAAGACTGGTCTCTGGTATGGTTTTGGCTTGCACCAGCTAACCAAATGGTTTCTGGGCACAATCTGGGGGTTCCTGATGGGAGTTTTCTCAATACCTAGTTGCTCTCAGCAGCAGGCAAAAGTCCTGGGCAGGTTTAACCTAGTAGCGTGGGTACACCAGACTGCAATGGGGTAGAGGAGTCCTTGTGTTCCTTAGGGCAAAGGGATGTAATTTTGCCTGGTCATTAAGCAGAAGCTGCAAAGGAGCTTCTTTGAGTTAAACTGTGAACGTATGGAGGGACGCTGCAAACTGTGTGTTGAAAAGTAGACTTTTTAAAAAGCAGTTGTACAGGAACATCCCACCACCGGGTGGTGATAATACTAGCTGAAGGTCAAACTCAAACTGCCAGTAGTGGCATTGCATGTCATTAATACCTGTATTTCAAAATGAAATTACATGTATTACTGCAATTTGGTCCTTTGCAAATGGTTTTAATTGTCTAGGAAATAACCCTAACGCATTCCCTCAATATGAGTTAAAGCCATTTAATGTTTCAGATATCACGTATAAATGATCTTGCTGGTGCCATCACGTGTGAACTTCACAGCTTATGATCACATCCAGGCAGTAGCATACAGATAAATCACCTGAGACATACTGCAACTTATTCCACCCAGACAAAGGTACAGTGATAGCTCCATGAATCATCATCCACGTGGCCGAAGTGCACATATTCTGGATAAACTGTACAGTCTTTGTAGTCTTTCAGGTCTGACAGTAGATGGGCAATCCTTCTGGCCCTTGCATGCAGGTGGCTGATTTCACTGGCTTCTCGGAGATTGAGTTCATATCATTGTCATTAAACATAAGGGAAGCACTGGAGTTTGTTGGAGCTGAAATGTTTTATAGAGCTTTCTTTGACCAAGAAAGATGTCATAAAAAAAAATTATCACAGATTTTTATTTTCTTCAGCGTTAAAAAGTTGAGCTTGAAAAAGAGAGACAATGATTGAAAAAGAAGTCTCAAACCCACCAAAGTTTACAAGTCCACTAGCCCAAGATTTTAAAATTTTCTATGAAAAATGCAGAAATTTTGTCCAGTTCTGATAGAAAAAGACACATTAATAAAATAACTACCAAGTAAATAATTTCAAGTCAGGGGTTGCATCAGCTTGCAGACTTGCAGGTGACAGAGATGTGGTAGAGAAAGGTAGAATTGCAAATGTAAGGAAAGGAAGATGACTGAATCGATGACAAATCTTGTTTTACTCTTGCCGGGTCTGTGACCCTGTTCTGCAGAGACAATAAGGCTATATACTCTGTTTGCCTTGAAGTGCAAAGAGAGGATGGGAGAGTTCAGGTAAATAAGAATGATTCCTGGCCCAGGTGAAGAGCTCGAGGGTGGCAAAGAGTATTTTTGTTCTCTCTGGCAGGCAGCTATGGATCTCTCTTGCAGTTTTTGGTTAAGTCAAGGAATGGGATTGTTTAAGCCAGTATGACCTATACGTTCTTTTTCGCCTGTAATGGACTAATTTTTTTTATATAATTTAAATAGTTGAATGTCTGTCCCTGGTATTGAGTGTTCTGGTCCTGACGAGCACTGAAGCAAAGATTAGTCATGTAAGCAGTGACTTTACAGAAGTATAAATCTCATGTTTGGCTGAGTCAAAAGCTCAGATAAATGTGGGACTAAACCTGTATAAATAATACATATCTGTAGATCAATCACCAGAATTTTGACCTGGATGAAACTATTCAATATAATGATATTGATATTTCTAGCTACTCAATAATTAGAGACTAAGTCCAGAGAAGTATCAGGCATTAACCTCCATGCTGTTTTAGGGGAAATTTGGTGTTTTGTTGATCTGGCCTCATGGTTAGTTCTAAGATACAGGGTACTGCTGGTATTAATACCTGTTATTAATAATAAAAGAGAATCTAATTTAGAAGACGGTAAAAATTGGTAAATGTGGAATGGCATTGAGGCTAAATAATTGCATTCTTGGATGAGGCTGGAGAAAATAATTATTCAGCTTTAATAGCAAAGAAATTATCAATTGAGAGCTAGAGTGTTTTGGTAAGTCAAATCGCAATTTTTTATATATGAGACAAAATTTAGAGCTATAGGACTAAAAAAAAATAATGAAATGTCAAGAAGCATGATACAATATGAAAAAGCATGACCAAAAATTTACCTCAGAGGGAGCAAATCTTTCCTAGTTTGAACTGAATAGCAAGCATATCTGTGACATACCATTGCAGCACACTGAAAAATATGTTAGTTGCCATCTGGAAAGTTGCAGTGATTGCACTTTTTAAAAATTTCCTTCTAACAAGAAGCAATTTTGCAATCTCAGCTGTGGCAGAAATTATCAAGATGAAACGCTTCTTTACCTTTACTTAAATGATACATTATGCAAATTGAAAACAGCAATTTAGGGAAACAATTACATAAAGGGAACAGCTTTTCTGATCCTCGAACAGGAAATGTTAAGGGATAAAAAAAGCAAACCCTAAATGCTGTTGGCTTCAAGCTATTACAGGAAAAAAGCTTGATACCTTTCTTCATTTCAGACTTCCTGGCTCAGCAATTGTCAATAAATACAGCCCTTGTATAACTTCCCTGATGGAGGGCCTTTAAAAAGCTGAGAGCAATTAAGCAAAGTTGTACACCTGCTGAAAACTCAAAAGGTGAAGATAGTACTATTGAAAAGGTACAGGGGTAGTAAACGAGTTGCTACTTCCAGGACAGAACTGAAAGCAGACTCTTACCCTGACCTAAATCTCTGCACCCCCTTCACATTTATCAGCTTTTATGGTTTTCATGGCTCTTTGTGGGTCCTGTCAAACAGTCCAGTGCTTGTTGATCTCTGTCCATCAGTGAGCGCTTTTCGCTAACAATTTATTTATGTCTGGCTTTAAAACTGAGAAGATGGTCAGGGTATCTATGGCTAGGGTGGAAAAGGGATGTTCAGGTGATGCCAATACCGTGTCCCACTTCACTAATCCATCTCTGTCATGTATTTGAGCGATTTTAATCATGTGTTTACATCATGTTGACTTCATATGCTCTTGTGATCACATGTATGTAGAAGATTATGTTTTGGTCTACGTTTTGACTGGCAACTCAAACTCGCAAGTTGACATTCACACAGCGAGGGAGACCTTTGATGTTTGGAAAAACCTGCTAGCTGCTATTGTATTCCAGCACAGGGCTGCCTAGGGACTTTTTGGAGTCTTTGTCATTGGCTTTTCTTCTTACAAAAACCTGTCTCAGAAATGTTTTAATGCTGTTGGTCCTGCTGTGGTGTGAGTCTGGGTAAAGCTGATCTCTTAAGGTTCATTCTGGAGGAAAAATAAGGTGAATTTCCTTTATTCAGGAAAAAAGTATATATGTTTAAAATATTATTTTGGTTCATGTTTTTGTGAATATAGCTCTTTATATTTCTTAATAAGTATCATATAGTCTTTGAAATACGTTTAACTGCTGCACAAACAGCATATGTTTTTCGTTAGGGTGTGTTGATTATTTTAGACTGTTATAGTGTTTGTAGTTTCTTTATTTAGGGTTAGGTGCTAAATCTTAACTGTTGCTGAAAGTAGGGTTTGCTAGATAGGTAGTAGTTTGCATGTAATCATCCATTCTTCTGGCTTCCTTCTGTTTCTCAATATTATAATTCACTGTGTCTCTGGTTGGACATAAATTTGTGTAGAGAGGTGGAGTGATAAGCACCAAAAACATGATAAAGGATCCGGTAATAGAAAACATCCCTAGATCAAATTGATGTATATCAGTTCTCTTTAAACTTTCTGAGAACAAAAGTAGGTCTATAATTAAGGTGTTCAATTTGGAGACTAAACTATGAGATACAATGAGTGAAGAAAACTGAGCTGACAGCAAATTGAACTAAGAAGCTCAGAAACTGATGTGAAGATGATGCCTGGGATTTCCTTAAGATAAGAAAGGAAAGATTGGGAAACCTGGGATTCAAAATATTGTAGAAAAAAGATCTCCACATTTTATTAAGTGAATAAAGCTCTTGAAAGGATTTTGGGAAGTATTTGGAGTGCCTTCAAGCAGTTGATGAGGGGCTGTAGATTTAAGTAAAATGCCTTAGAGGTCAGAAAATGAGGAGGTAAAGAGAATACAAGCAGTCAACCCAAGTTAGACATTGAAAGGGAATTAATACAAATAAAGGGCTTTTTGCTTAATAAATAAGGATGAAATAATGACACATTACATACTGTATTAAAACAGTATGAAGAGAGAGAAATAATAAAGGGAAATAATAGAGCAATAGTAACAAAGAGTTGTACTGAAATTATATACAAATGTAGGAGTAATGTCATGAGAACAAAATATTTACCTGTTAGCAAGGATTGAAATAGCAATCTGTTAATTAGAAGAACTTTAAGTTCTGAGAGTCAAAACTTGTGGGTGATGATAGTTAAGGATGCTGTGACGTCTTTGTGAAACAAGAAGCAAGCAAAGTAGCTTCGTGAAAGGCTCTGCAAAATTGGAGGAGGGGGGGACATAAACCATAGGTAAAAAATAAAGGAGACATTTGCAAGAATATTAAAAGCACTATTAAAACCAGCATAGAAAAGATAAGAGTAATAATGAATTGGTTTGGCTGAAACTAATCAGGCATTAAAAGGATTTACTAACTGGACAAGGGTAAGAAGGAAAGGAAATGAGAAAAGTAGGTCCATTAATTTTTAGGACGCTAATGGGTCAGAAAAAATTGCTGAGAACTCAGTATCTCTTTAAAAAAGAAAATAAGGATGTTGAGCTCCATAAAATAGCTTTTCTAATTTCTGTGTCTCCAAGAGAACTTTTTTTTAAAAAATCAACAAATGAAATAATGATATTTTGCTTTTTAAAAGTAGCTTAGAGGCTGTAGCCAATTAAATGTCAGAGACATGCCTATTTAGAATTGAACGGAGAGGTATTGTTGCTTGTGTGTTCACTGCCTCTGATTGGGAAAGCTGGGTAATTGCACTAGGATCATGGTGTACGTGAGCTAAAAGCTCTGCTGGGACACGAGCTGCATGTTGAAAAGGTGATGGGTTGCTGGAAAGCTTCCTTCTGGCCCGTGCATTTCACAGAAAGTAGCGTTCACAGTGTATCTGATCCAGAGTGAATTATGGGCATTGCAAAACTTGTTTGAAACAGGCTCTTTTCAAGACTTTGGTGAAGGAATGGCTAACTTTGGCATCCCTCTTGGGTGGAGGCTAGATGCTGAACTACACAGGCTGAAGCAGACGTGCAGAATAGTAGAAGGCACTACATTCCGAGTGGTGTCAAAGGAGCTTCTCCAGGCTTTGTGGGTTACTTAATTTCAGGGAAAAACCAGGTTGGCTAAATCGTGCTGTGGGTCCTGCCTAGTTCTTCTTTAGTACATCCAAGCCTTAGCTCAGTTCAGTGATTTCCAACACATCAAGAGCCGTTAACCTGAGTTTGTAGTGTTCACTTAAAAACAATCCAACAACTTTTTTCATTGCAAGCTCTTTCAGGTGACTTCATTTCATCACCAGGGCATCTCTGGTGAGAGATCTGATAGACCCTGGGGCCAGGAGTAAAATAATTACTTTAACACCGATGCGTGCCATGTGGCTGTAACTCCAGGGACCCTGCCTCGGTCATGTTTGAGTAAGGTGCACGTGAAAAGGTGGATTTTAGCCCAAAGACCTTACAAGCTTTTCACTACTTTGCGGCAACAAAGGGCATGGACTCCGCAGGGGGGTGATGCAAGGACCTTTGATGTTTTGTTTTTGGAGCATATATAGTTTCTATCTTTTGATCATGTGCCATGCTCTCTACACAGGTAGGTTGTGGGTGAATGTCCACGCGCCGTTGTGAGCAATACAATGGGCTACGTATCAGCGTTCACGCATCTAGGCTAACCCACCATTACTAACTGCTATCTGCTTTGCTACCTTGCTATCTCTTTTCCACACTGCTATACTACACACACACACGTATTACCATGTAAAGACATTGGTTTACTGTTCCCATGGCTTCCTTCCCACCAATGGAAGAACATCTGCCGAACTCCCACAGAGCAGCGCGTTTCCAGTTTCCTCATTCCCCACACTACTTATATGTTTACATGTTGTTTAGTTTTTCTTCTTTCTTCTGTAAGCTATTCCTCATCCTTAATTTTTTCCCTACCGTGCAGCAGTTTCCCCCTCTGCAGTGCCAAGTCTCTCCTCTTTCAGTGCGTGTCTCTAGTTCTCTCGTCAGTCTGTTCTCTCCATCTTCCCTTTCCCCATGCCATGTCCCCCCCCTCCCCCACCCCCCCATAGTCTAGTCAGATGTAAGCTGATCATAGAAACCTTTATGTTCCTTTGTTCGAAGCACCTCGGCACAGTTCTTCACTTCTTCTTTCTGCCTGACAATTGCGTTCATGGCTTTGTCATCCCAGGCAGTGGGAGTACAAGAACGAGCAACGTCCTGGCATCCTTTCTGAAGGCGCTCGCTGGATAGCTTTTGCTGAGCGCTGTTCTGTCACGATGTTCAAAGCAAACATCTACTGCAATGCAGCTGTTTGAGCTCTGCCTGCACTTGGTACTATTTTTGTTTGCAGTTCAATACATTTTCTTAAACCTCTTTTTGTAAACTCGGATACATGCTGTAAGCTGATAGCTGATTCAGGGAGAAGCTTAATCCCTAGGAGCTGCCTGCCTTGGCAAACGTGTGTATGCTTTTCCATGTGTCAACAGGCAGTTGTTCAAGTAGTGTTTGTTTCCTCCATTTGTATTAGCCTGGCCCAACACTTGAATAATCTTTTCATTTGCCTTCGCTTAAGGAGACTGAATGAATGTCCAGAATGGTGAATTTGTCAGCTGTGGATCCCTGCAGTTCCCAGGTCGGATGATTTAGTTCAACCTTTTATGCTCTATTAGGATTATGTCAGAATAATAATATTTCCAGGGCCAGGATGATGCAATTGATATTACTCATGTGAGCAGCCCCATATTCATTTAACCCATGTGCTGACACCCCAAAGACAGTCTTTTGCCTATCTTCATCTCCTATTCCCCTGCCACAGTGCATTCCTACAAGAGCTTACTTCCACATCCTCAGGAGAAAAGTTACTTCTCTGCTGTTTTTTTCCCAATCAAGATAATTTCAAATTAAAGCATCTTGCTATATGCACACCCAGGGCCTCATCTATAATCATACTTCAAATCCGCAGTTTATTCTGTAACTAACTTGTAGCTGTATAGCTCTTGCAGTGTACAAGTAGTTCAGTTCTTTATGTAAAATGGTCTGCTGTCTGCTGTGAATGGTTTAAAATATTTTTCTTTGGCAATATTTATTGTTTTATTGTTGTAATGATGAGAGAAGTGAAGATGCTTTTCATGTTGTAGCCAAGTTATAAATGCTGGAAGATAAGAGTTCTCCACCTCTTTCAAAGAACGAGACCTGTTACAATGGGTCTTTTCACATCATATCTGGATTCTTTTCCTGAAGCCAAGTAGCTGTTAGAGAGCTTAAAATACTTTGATAGTGTGATTAGGAATACATGCTTCAGTCTGGCACAGAAAGATTACACATTTGATAGCTGGACTTCCATTCAGGTATCTAATAGAGGTGGGTGCTATCATCTGAATCTTTAACAGAATCAGCACCAACATAAATATTACAGTTTAATCAAGTATTGTAATACTAGCACACCTTTTTTTTTTGACTGTTGGGGGTTTTTAGGAGGCTGTGGTTCTCCCCTCCCTCCCTCCTACAGTAACATCTCATCTGCAGCTGATGAAAAATTGTGGGAGCTAAGACTTCACCTCAAGATGCAGTGCCAAAGGCCCTGGCCATGCTTCATCCTTTCCCTCCACACTAGGTCATGTTTTCTTTTACTTATTACAGCTGTTTCCTCCACCCTTTGGGGTCAGCCATGCCCAGGGCAATCTGCTGCCTTCTGTGTTTTGCTGGGAAGATTTTGGGAAGGTGCAGAGCAGGAGAGGGGAAAATGTGAGCAGCTCACAGATTGTGGTGGTCCTTTGATGTACAACAGAGGCAGAACATCCTGCTGGCCAGCATCAAGAAGCGCAGGTGAAGGGAAGCAGCTCACAGGTTTGAAAGGCTTCCCCTGCAAGGAGAGTTAGAGCTTGGAGAGGGAAGAGAGGTTTAGGGTTTTCATTTTAAGGTGGTTTTTTTTTTTTTTTTATTGAGAGGGAAAGGGGTGAATAAGAATAAAGAAGAATGTTTGTCTTGAAGGCATGCCTTGTACTAGAGTGCCCTGTGCTCCCACTTAAAGAAGGGCAAATGGTTTTCTTGTGTTGACTTGAACTTAGTGGAGTTGATCTGGTCCCTTGCTTTTGGTGATAAAAGAGACAGCTGGGGATTTTTTAATTAAAGTATCTGTGGTCCTCACTGACCTGACTGGAAGAAGGCATTGACAACACATCCATACTGCCATCCCCTTTCTTCCCTGGCTGTTCCTTCAGGCCACTCAGGTGGCATTGTCCCACCAGTGGGAAGAAATGTGGGGGAAGGAAAGTGGAGGTAGGACCCAAGCCTGATCTCATGGAGATTGTCTCTGCCTGAGAACTTTGAAGTAACACTACTGTGGCAGTAGCATGGCATTTCTCTGGTGAACATGGCTATTTGGATACCTTTGACTGTGTTTGCGAAGTTCTCGTGTCTTAAAGAGCACAAACATCTAGTTTGTCTCTTTGTTTTTCCCTTAGTATTCACAGTTTGCTCTGGGCACTTGCGGCATTTAGGAAGAATATCAGTCTGATTTGTTGCCTGCAAGAGAGTCTAATTAAAACGAGAGAGCAGGATGGGAGCTGATGACACACAGTGCAGCTGAGCTGCTCCCAAAGCTGAACGTGGCAGCTGCAGTTTTCGTCATTTGCAAAGCCTCAGCCAACACGTTGGCCCACAGAGTTAAAATAAATGTCTAATTACGCTGTTTAATTATTTCGGTTCCAAATTCATGCTTGCAAAGTATCGCAAAAGATAGGAGAGAAACACAGAGAGCGCTGTGATCGTGGCAGTGGCCTGACAATAAATCAGAGCTCACGATGATTTTTCTGAGCCCGGTTCCTCCCTTCCCCCTGCCCGGTGGTCAGGCTGCAGAGGAAGGGGTGTGTGTGTGTGTGTGTGTGTGTGTGTGAGCTTGAACCAGTCTCCAGTCCTCTCCCCTCCCTTGTCACCCGGCACTGACTCACAGCACCGTTTTTCAGTGATGCTAATTAGCTGCTGAGCAGTGAGATACTGCAAACGCTAAGAGAAAAGACAGGAAGAGACTTCAAAGCTGTTTACCATTTTCTTTTTTATTTTTAAAAATCATATTGTGAACGTGATAAAAGACATATCTAATCGCTGCTTCCCTGATCCAGCAATTTGTTGTGTGCAGGGAGATGTTGCTCCAGGTTATTCTGGGGTGAGGAGGTTATGGCTTTCTTCTTTGCTTTCCGTAGAGTGGTTATTCCCAAGAAGAGGGAGAAAACGTGCATTGCTGTGTAAGTCTGGTGGCTAAACATGGACAGGGTGGCAGTGGTGTGCCAGGTAGAGGAAAATCACTGCAGCAAAAGAGGCTGAGTTCCCTGCATCAGAGCAGCCTCTTGGGAGGTGAAATGTGTTAGGTCTAAGCCCAGTTTGGGACATGGAAGGCAAGTGAAGATCTTTTCCCAGGTTAAACAAATGCCCTTGATTAAAATGATGAGGACAATTAGGTGTTTAAGACTCCCTAGTTTAGCCCATACCCTCAAAATTATTTGCCAGTAAAGAGTTTAATACGATCTAGATTAATGAGTCCAATCTGTTTGTACAAAGGTTGTATATCAATTAAGCTGTTTGTGAATCAACTGTTCATCTAAATTATCTTTACCAAGAGTGCTGGAAATGAGGTGGCTTTCCACACAGGAATGGTTCCCACTGATTGTGAGTATTTTCTTAAGGTGTGGCCCACTACAGCTGTAATGTGTTATTCTTAATTTGCCATTCTTCAAATAGCTCAATTGCAGATGAATGTTGAATTGCATTGTCAAAAAGTAGGGAAAAAAGTCTTTAAGAAGGACTTAATCAGGAGACATTTTCATCTAAGTCTACTTGTCTCTTTTTTTCCTGATCCTCAATGTCTTCCTGTCCCCAGTCAGGGAAATTCTGCACCACATGAATGAAGATTATTAAAATAGTCAGTGCCTCGCTGTTCAGGGAATACTTGGAACACAGTTTGCAGTCATCAAACTCATGATTAATGCACAAAGAAATTGTGACTGCAGGTGATGAACTTCATAAGCTCTCTTGAGAATATTGTTTTGTTCTCGCTCAAACTGGATCTCGTGGTTCTCGCATCTATACTGAAATGTCCTCTGTTCCAAGGTAGAAGTAATAGGAGGGGAAAATAAAACCTGGAGCACCAAGAAGCCAGGCCTATTCAGAATCCAAAGTTCTGGCCTTTTTTAATGATGCACATTTTGCTCTGCGAAGGGATTTACTGTAATCACAGTCATTAATTATTGCAAAGAGAAACTGGCGGTAGAGGAAAAAGAATTGTCCCTGGAGTTTTGTGTCAGTTTGCTGCTGATCTCTCTTCAGCTAATGTCATATTGGTACTACAAACGATGACTGCATACCATAAAAGTCAACTGGAAAGCCAATTGATTTCTTAATACTTCTTTTGGAGCATGTGGTCAGCTGAACTCTCATTTTTCCAGTCAAGGCTTTCTGATTTTAATTCTCTGTTTCTTCCCCAAACAGTTGCTTTTTGTGATTGCTCTTACCTTTCTCTCAATAATACACTTAAAATCTCTCAAATCTCTGGAGCTGTTGATGTAACATTTTAAGATGTCACAAAGCTCTGCCACTTGGTAATTCATTCATGGGCCAGGCAAACAAGGGCTACGTGCAGCCTTGGGACATGCAGTGGTTGTTATCAGGGTCCACATTGGAGTTTTTGCTTTTCTTGTTGCTCGCTACTCTATCTGTCTTCATTACATATTGCTGCTTTTTGTCATAGGGCGGGATGAGAGGTTTCTCTATCAACGTTTCTAAACAAAATTAAAAAAAAATGTGTCATGATCTAGTTATTCTAGAGAGTCCTAAAATGTGGAAATAATCAGGAGACAAAACTGTGGGGAAAAAAAAATAACCATTCCCTGACAACAGAGACAAAGTGTTGCAATAGTAAGGAATACTGAAAGTTTAAATTAATCCCTTGGCAATAAAAAAAAAAAAATCCTTCATATAGTGAGCTCCTCTATTTGACTTCTTCCTGAATACCAAGAGTAGCATCACTCAGAGGCTAAAACGTATTTTCTCTACCCAAATATTTCAAGAACATTTGGATTGTTAAATCAAAGCATTTTTTCCAACTATTTAAATTTAGAACATTACAAAAATATGTTCTAGAAAGCCTACATAGAAGAAAACGTAGGGGTTTTTTGTTGTTGTTCTAGTCTGATCCTGTGGCTTTAATATAACGTTTACATAGAAATCTTGGTGCCCATCTGAGAGTGGTAAGAAATTAAATGAGTGATTTTTATTTCTTTTAATCTGGAGATAGAATAAATTAGAATTTGATAAAGTGCACAAATTAGAGCAAAATGAAATTACAATTTTTTAGTTGCCCTTGGGATTCTAAAGTCCTCGTCCTTGTTTGTTTCATTTTTTTGCACGTGCGCATGTGTGAGTGGGTTTTATTCTCATAGATATTTCAGGATTTATTCAGGTCTATTTGTTTAAACTGTGCAATCCATACATTTATAAATGATCACTAGCTTTTATCCAGACAATCATCAGCCACAGCTCCTTTTTATCTTGGACATTATTTTCCAAAGTAAATCTAAAGTAGTATTTTATTTCTATATCTTTTTCTATTTATTTTCAACAAGAGGAGCTAAGATGATTGGTAGATCTTGTGGTGAGGGCAGAGTCAGATATAGAAAGATAGTAAAATATACCATGGGTGTTGACCCTCATCCCTCTGCTCTGTGAACGCATGTTGCTTATCAGGTGCAGTAAGTATGAGGCCATTAGACCTGAGATTTCTTTCTGCCACAGGGCGCAGAAAGGTAGCCACTCTCCCCAGTGACAACCATCTGCTTTCACCACAAATGCTTGTGCAAGGGAGGACTACAGTTAAGCTCACACAGTGCATATGTTGAAAAACTACTTCATCAAAACCCACGTCAGCACTGAGTTTGTAAGTGGAATGTTATCCTGGATTTTCAAACACCTTGTTAAGCCGTGGATGTATTCTTCTTGTTGCAATCCTAGAGCAGTGCAACCTTGGCAGCATGACAATGGAGCGTCCTGCAAGCACCAAAACCGCACCAGGTGAGATTTTCAAGGCAAGTACGGAATTAAGGTAGCAAAAGGGACCACTTTCTGCGTCGCAATCCATGCTTGAAAATGGTGTGGATCATTTTTTCCTTTTGGAAGAGGCTGCAGTAAAGTGGGAATGGAGAAATAAAAGAAAAACCAGGATGCAGTATATTCGGGCTTCTTTTATGCCATCCTGTTAGTGCTTGTTGCCCTTAATACAGCTTTTCTGCTGTGAAAATAAAATTGAAAAACCCTCTCCCACTTCTCAGTGGAAAACTTTAAAGACTGAAATGGAGACTGCTGAGCTTTTGCAAGATCTTGTTATCCAGAACATTTCTGAATGCCATTCAGTTGCTGGGCATCTTTCAACTTTAAGTGTGAGTTTACACAGGTAAATCAAGTGCTCTGCAAATGAAATGCTCAACTAAAATCCAGGCAGGAGGCTGCCATTGGTGGATACATTATTTTTCCTTGAAATCAGTTGCCCTCACCGCAGAGAAATTGCCACAAATCATCTTGGTGCTTTATTTATCCACAGAAGTGATTGGGTCAATCTCAACTTTACCTTTCAATTCAAACTCATATGGGGATGGCTTCAAATATTCCTGGCTTAGGGTTCTAAAGTGAAGTAAAAATGTCTGGAAGCCCTGGAAGCTGCAAGATGTGCAGTCTGTCACTGTGAAGGCTGGGTAAGTTCATGGTAGGGATGCCGGTACCTGCTTCAGTCTAGATACAGTAAGGACTTTCTTGCCTAGAAATTAGGCTTTGCAGCACCTACCTTGACCACAAAAACCAGGAAGAAATCTTTAAGACATCAACCTACTTGGCTAACAAGGTTGCTGGGTATAACAGCAAATTTTAGAAATGTCACTATCTTGATTTTGTAAGTACGTGGCTGATTGAAATTCTAGTTAATATTTTCAATTTTTTTTTTTTTCAGAATTAGATGCCCTTGGATATTTTTGCTTAGAAACATTTTTCATTCTTCAGTACTCATTAAAGCCACGACCAAGGTGTAAAGTATAGCTTTGAACAGTCTATTTAATAAGTTTTAAGTTCAGAGCCTTAAATTATGGATGAAGTGTCAGAAATTATACATAAACCCTCTGCCAAATGCCTGCTTTTATGAACTCCTCCTAGTTTATGTTTCCTCAAGATTATTTGTTATTTAAAACATAGCTTGTCTTGTTTTATTTAGATGCTTGAATTGTATGTTACAGAAGCAATAACACACTCCAGGTAATTCATTTCCAGTTGAGCTTCACTCTGCTTGAGTGCTTAAAAAGCCATTTGGCTTTCTGTTTTGTACCTTTTAATGCCCCCCGCAGTCTGCAATAACTGTTCAAGAAATTCACTGCTTGTCATGGCCTATTGCTTTAATTTAAAAAGCTAAATTTGGAGACTCCACATGCTCTGCTTTCAGTTTTTTTCTGATGTAAAGCTGTCCTACCATGGGAAATTGGCAATGGAATTCACCACCCCTGAAAGAAACCCAGCATTAATATAGTGGGAGCAGAGAGGAAAAATACTTTGGCTGTGTCATACTTGGTGAAATGTTGTGTAGATATAAATTAGAAGCCTGCCAAGGCTTCTAAAAAAACCCAGCTGTCTTAAAGTAATCTCTGAGACCCTGAGGTGGGATGTGAGGCTGTAGCACCAAGCAGAGATAATCACGAGAGTCAGGAGGCCCTGTGGGAACACCAGCAAAGCAGTGTGCCTGTGGTGATGTGGTTACTGCCTGCATTTCTTCCCGTCTGGATTGTGCTGCATGGTGCTCCTGGCTCTTGACGATAGCTTTTGGGGAGACATGTCCAACGACTGTGCTGTAGACAGAGTGATACAAGAGCATCTGAAGTCTCACCATAGCCTTTTGCCTTCAGGGCAGCCCCCAAATCCCTTTTTGTTTGACTAAATGAGCTTAATATGGTGCCTAAAGTTCCGAGGAGAATGACAGTCAACAAAGTGAGCATGGTAGGTCGCATTTCTCCTGTCGAAGCCTTTACCTTATCTGGCATCAGAAAGGGATATACCTAAGTCAAGAGCTGGTCTGTACTACAGAGGAAAGCTGGTTGGTAAAGAAGAATATAAAAACCAAGGATGGACACAGTTGATATCTAAAGGGTGGTAAGCAAGTCAGTACGAGCTTCCTCCAGAACCCCATCCCTGTGAACTGGCTCTAGTTAGCACAGGTCAGTGAGGTGCTGAATCTAGACGATCACACCTGTGGCTCCGTATGGTTTATCACTGCTTAGTCTTGGCAGATCAGCTTCCCATCCATTTGTTGGGCAATTTCCCTCACACCATCCTCCCAAGTAGCACACAGGCATGAGTTTATGTAAAAAACCCCAAATGTGGACATTTTTAGGGTGCATCTAATGGAAAGGATGCAGTTCCTTGCATAATGTGATAGAAACCTGTTCCAGGGAAAAGAGGTTGGTTTGCATGTAAGGGTTTGGATACACAGGTGGATGAGAGATGTCTAAGTTAAATACTTTCAGCAGATCTGTCCCATCCCAGGGGAACGTCCTCCAGTGCCACAAATCGATGGGTAAGATCTCACCTCTGTTGGAGCTGTGCCATTGTGCAGGCACAAGTTAAAGGTTTATGGATGCCAGAGAAGAAAAAAGGGTATAGTTTGGCTTTTGGTATATCTACTTAGTGTTTTGTGACTAGAAGCAAGCTGGCTTTCTCCAGGCTTCAAGCTAGCTGAACACGAGCGAGCTCTAAACCAAAGCTGTGTAGCTCCAGATAGCACATTGCTAACCCTGTGCTCGTTAGTGATGTGAAAGGCAGGATTTATTAGGTTGGGGCCACTGCCACTCTCATGCAACTAAACAATCTCCAGCCCACCAACAGAGCAGGCAGGCACACTGCCTGAAGAATAAAGGCACCCAGCTTTGAGGTGTCTGGAGAAGGCCTTGGGTTCCAGTCAGAAACCTCCAACTTATTTCTGGGTTTTTAGCTGTTCTCCTTCATCTGTGTCACACAAATCCTACCTAGTTTGGATTGATCACAGCATGATCAAAGCCACGCTGTGACAGTAAGCAATTTGAGCTTCCCTTTTTGCTATTCATGGTGAGACCACTACTGAGCTTTTTGAGTATTGATCGTCTTGTAACTTAGTTAATTATCTGCAGGTCACATCACGTTCTGTACATTCACTGCAAATTGATTTTTGCGCATTGTGTAACCCTAACTTTTTAAAATAAAGCTATTTCAGAATTATATTCAAAGGCCTTGTCTCTTCACTCAGAGGCAGCTCATACACTATGTCGCCTTTTTTCTCTCGTGATCAGTTCAGCACATAAAGCTGTCACATATTTAGTAGAAGTTTTCATTGGCAGAGGTTTTTTTTCTTTTTAGAATTACACATTTTTTGTAAAACAGTGCAAATCTCAATATGTAAAAGATTAATATGTGCTTTCTTTTCAGCTGGTCTGAGTATTAACATTCCATAAATAGCCCAATTTTCCCTCTGACTTGATAAGTAGTCAAATACTTCCACTAAGGACATTTTTACTTTATCATCCAGAATGTGAACAAATTTAAATTTAACTGGCAATTATTGGTGGTGAATGGAAGTTAAATATATGAGTGTTTTTCTAATTTAGTTTGGTTAATCTCATCTTCAGTGGTACTAAGTAATTGCTTGAGCAGCCATCAGGACAAAAGACTCATGACAGACTCATAGGCCTATATATTACTGCGATGTACTAATTTATGCTGCGTCAGCATCATTCACAAAGAACCCAGAAGAGATTCCAGCCTCTGATCTCAGGAATTTTAAGATACTTTTTATTTGCATTAAGGAACTCTAAGAACTATATTCATGCAAATTCAGCCTCACTGTGGAATTTCTGTATGTTCAGCAGCTGAAATGTCACCATGTGACATCTTAAAAATCATATATAATTCCAGAAATACACGTTCCCTGTGAGGTTATATCTTGTTTACATTATATAGACTGAAGGCTTAGGATGTATGCAACCATTGAAACCATCTTTGGACCTTCAGTTCATTTGCTGATGCTTCTTTGTTATTCTAATGGTTGCTTAACGTAGCAAGCTCCGGGATTCAGGGGATCTGTTTCTGCAGTTCCAAGAAAGGTACTTATAGAGTCAAACCTTAAAGTTCAAAATATGACAATAGATAAAAGTGGAGTCCCTACCAGGTATTCTAGGCGTGCCACAGGTAATTATATATAAAAGCAAGATTTATAAATATTTGTACCAGTGGAACCCATCCTAGGGAGGGACTAAGGCTGTATGTGGAAGAAAAAAGGTATAGAGTGGTTTTCTTTAAACTTATCTGAATTCAACAAAAGCAGACAAAGTCAGTAAATCCTTTAAACTCATTAATTAAATTTAAAAGACAGTTTAGAGAGCTGATAGACCTTTGCGTAAAAGGTACACTGATTTGAAGTAGAACTTTAATTGATATTTAACCCTGATGAAAGTAAAAGGATATTTTAGAGAAAGGAAGGAAAAAGTAAGCTTTGAAGATGCTGTAAAAATTCTCTGCTATAATAAATAAAGTCATTTAGAAAAACACTGCATATGTATGAAGCCAACTACATATTCACAAGCTGAGGCTGAGCTAAGAACGTTGTGTGAGGGTGCTGAGTCAATAAAGGAATGACAGCAGCTAATTTCAAGTCCAGCCAAGCATGACAGAGCTTCATGTTTTGTTTTTTTTTGTCGCTTTTTCCTCTTTTCAGAGCTATTGAAAGGGTAGAGTTATGAAGCTGTCTTTATTATATTAGCAACTCCTTACTACCCCTGCCTCAGTTTTATAATATTGTGCATAGCCTCTTGCTATATTCAAGACTGCCAAAAATAAAGGACACGACAAGAGGACAAGGGGATCGAGTGTACCCTCAGTAAATTTTCAGAAGACACCAAGTTGGGTGGGAATGTTGATCTACCTGAAGGTAGAAATGCTCTACACAGGGATCTGGAAAGGCTGGATGGATGGCCCAAGGCCAATGGGATGAGGTTCAATGAGGTCAAGTGACAGGTCCTGCACTTGGGTCACAACAATCCCATGGAGCCCCACAGGCCTGGGGAAGAGTGGCTGGAAAGTGAACGTCCCCCTGTATTTTCTACTGGTGAGGCAGCACCATGAATACTGTGTTTGATTTTGGGCCTCTCACCACAAGAAAGACATTGAGGTGCTGGAGCAGGTCCGGAGAAAGGCAATGAAGCTGGTGAGGGGTCTGGAGAACAAGTCTTATGAGGAGCAGCTGAGGGAGCTGTGGTTGTTCAGCCTGGAGAAAGGGAGGCTGAGGGGAGACGCTATTGCTCTCTACAACTACCTGAAAGGAGGGTGTAGCCAGGTGGGGGTCAGTCTCTTCTCCTGAGTAACAGGTGTTAGGACAAGAGGAAATGGCCTCAAGTTGCACCAGGGGAGGTTTAGATTGGGTATTAGGAAAAGTTCCTTCACTGAAAGGGTTGTCAAGCTGCAGAGGGAGATGATTGAGTCACTGTCCCTGGAGGTACGTGTAGATATGGCATTTAGGGATATTGTTTAGTGGTGGACTTGGTAGTTTCAGGTTTACAATTGAAATTGATGATCTTAAGGGTCTTTTATTATTCTATGCTTCTATGTTTCAGATACTGTGGCTCGTACTTCTCTTTCTTAATGGATGTATCATCCTGGTGAAAGTCAGTTTATTAAAATGGTCTCAGTTTTTAGTTTCCCTCTCTGTTTTAAATCCCTGGAGAGTAAATAATAAATTGAGTTTCTGTGCCGAGACCCCCTTGTGCTGCGCTGGCTTCAACACAGTGCACCCATCTTGGTGGTTGCTGGCTGGGCTTGCTTTTCTCCAAGCCCCTGATACCTGACTTGTCACTGTTTGCAAGGCAAGTGAAGATACCCACATAGGGTATGCTCTAACCAAATTGACTTTCACTCTCCTTTATTGTTACTAGTGTTTTATTACTTACATATGTTAGCTGGCTTGTTATTTCAATTTGAATACAAGTGTTTCATTTCAAGAAGTTACTCCCTGTTGACTTGCTGAGATAATTGTCTCCTCTTTTTTTAATATCGCTAAGATTATAGATTTTCAAATAGAATAGGTTTATCAGTGCCATGTGATTTCCTGATAAAGTGTCCTACCATGAGGCAGGATGCTCCTTCCTTCTGGCCACTGGGTAGGGGAATAAGGTGAGAAGAATCACCTGGTGACTCTATGGGGATGGCCATAACTAGACCAAAGAATATTCCTGTTGATTTCTGCTGTATAGAACGTTTTAAGGTAGTATTCCTTCCCATTTTCCTCCACAAGATGTTTGCTGATAAAGTGTATGAGGAGACAATTCTCCACTGCTTTGTGCATTACTAATGTTCAGGATGAGAATTTGCAGATGTGGAAGGCATCTGATTTTTCAAAAGTTACTGGTCTTATTATGAGATAACTGTGATGCTACCAGCCTTTGTTAACTGCCCCACTGTGGAAGCCACCATCCCTGTGGGTGGGAGAAGCACAGAGGATGAGGTCAACCAGCTCAGACCCTCAACCTGCTGGCAGAGGAGTGGGAATGCTGGTGTTTGAAATGGATGACCTTGGCTGAGGTGATTAGCTGTGTTAACAGTCATCAGGGCAGGAAAGAAATAAAAGGGTCTACATGAGCCTGTGATTTGTGTTAGTCTGCCAGCCTTGCAGTGGAGGTGTTGGAGAAGTGAGCAGTTTCTGCTGTCCCCAGCAAATGCTGTGCCCCTGCCATGACATGCAGTTGCCTGTTTGCTTGTAGCCCCTGTGATTAAATAGCATCCTTTGATTTTGTAGCATCTAATGTTTATCATGAAAACAAGAGGTACAAGACAATTGAGAATTAAGTTAAATTATCTGCAAACCCAATGACCCACTTTCAATTTTAAATAGAGCAGAAGTGTTTAATATATACCATTTGTTCATTTGCCTCACAGAAGGATGTGTTGGGAAGATATGGTTATGATGTGCATAATATTTTAACAAGGAAAAGCTAATATGATATGACAAATTGTATGTAGATGAAATAAATGATCTTCTGGAGATTATTTCAATTGTTGCCTTTTGTCTTTCATATGCAAATAGACAACTGCTGGTCTTATAAACTGTTTTACAGCTCAGAGGGGAACTTATTAGCTGCCTTGTTAGTTGCATTCAGCAAAGTGTCATTTTCCCGGTGTGGGAAATTTGTATAAGCAGGGTCTAGCAAAGATAAGTCTGTTATCAGAGTTTAGGCTTCATATTCTTACATAATTGAAATTCAGAGAAACAGGTATAATAGCGGGTACAATTCAGATCTTGCTGTAGAAACAAATGTATTTCTAATCCATTAGGTAGAGAAAGCCTAACCCTAGGATAGGATGATGCCACCTACTTTATCAACATGTTCACTATCTGTGTCAGTTTGTACAGAACATAATTACTATTGTTTTAAGTAATTGCAGCTATCAGTGAGGGCCTTTGAACAAAGGAGAGCACATTCAAAGACAATAACCTTTTCAGGAATTAATGGTGCTATAATTTTCTTAAAATTTCTTCTCCTTTTGTGCTTATGCAACTGTCTATCACTCTTTGGCTAATACGCATGTATCACACACTGGTCTGAAAAACTCTTTTCTCCTATTTTCTTGATTTTCTAAAAAATAAAAGATCTTAGCTAACAAGGGAAAAGGATCTTTTAAGAGAATATTTCTATGAAGGGCAAAGTGTCTTTTTAATTGTCTTCTCTTTCACAGTATTTATTTCTCATCAGCTACTTACATCCCTTTTACTGTTAAGTAGAGCTTTTACAAATGAAAATAAAATGGGAAAAATACAAAAAGGCCTAGCAGTAGCGTCTCCTCAACTCAGTTTCTATCAGCATTTATCATATCCTTTGCTGTATGTATCTTAATTCTCAGTCTAAGGAGGACCACTCAGCACTTAGACTCAGCCCTCCAAATTGAACTGACTAGCCTTAAGTTTACCCTCAACAGTGTTAACATATGTATATATTTGTCATTCATGATGCTGAAAAGGTTTGGGGTTTTGTTTTGTGTGTTTTTTGTTGTTTAGTTTTTTTTTCTTTTAACAAAGAATAGGGAGGTTAAAGGTAAAACCAGAGAAGATGTTTCATCTCATTCTTGTCCTGAAACTCTGTTCTGTGATACTGTTCCCAAAGGATGTAAAAATCCCTATAGACTGCAGTGAATTTCTGCAATGACAGTTCAGTCATATTTGTGTCAGGTTTTATGGTGGCATTTCTTGTGTCCGAGAACTAGCACGCTAAATATAAATTTATTCCTCTGATAAAAAAAGAATTTGTTGAGACAAGTCATAAACCTTTGCTAAACTTATAACAATACTTTCCCTGTATCAAATATAAAATAATAAGACTATTTTATTTTTTTGCTTTTTAGAATTTCAAGAAAATGTTGCTCATTGTTGAAACCAATGAAACCCAGTTTTTGTGTCTTATATCTGGATTCTTTGATGTAGAATAATTGAAATCACAACACTATCTTTACCTTGGCATTTGCACATATTTTCTTCTCTTTCACCTGTATTTATTTCTGAAACCTAGTATCTTCATGAAACCAATAAAATACTAAGGTATAATTAAGAATATAAAGGTACTTAAGATATGTTTAAGATGTTAAAGACAAGAATGTCTTAACATCTTTATGATATTTATGACAGTATGTTCAACCCCATCAAATCTGTCTGATAAACAAACACGTAGATATTCACACACAGACTTGAATCCTCGGTGAATTTAAACCTCATTTCCCTGAGGCAAAGACCAAGTATGGGTAATTTCAGCTTGTCAGCTAAATTGAGTAAAATCTATGATGAAGCTTAATATAGCCCTTTTACTTCAACGTTTAGCCTGACTATAAGTTCATCTGAAAAGGTTGAAAGCTTTAGCTTACAGAAGTAATAGAAGTGCATGGTGTTTAGGGGCATTAAATTGCGTTGGTCTTTATTGGTTACTTTTTATCTTGGGTTTACACTCAGTAAAATATGCTGTCAAATCTGACTAATGCTCTGACATTTGTCATTTGTAGTGCAGAAGGATAGAAACTGAAAAGATAAGATACTGCATTTACCTACTGATATTAAATGGTCAGAAACTGATGATTATAATACAGTTACATTCTTCAGGTGACTCTACTCATGAGTATTTGATAACAGACTCCTCCACCTCTTGAGGGAGTGCCCTACTCATTAGAGAGGTAAAATGTATTGTGAAACTTGATAGCCTGAAATTTCCCTTGTTGGTCTTCGTGTAACAGAGCCCTTGCTCAGGGTCCTGAGGTAGAATCACACAATCATAGAATTGCCTGGGTTGGAAGGGACCTTTCAGTTCACCGTGTCCAATCGTCAACCTAACACTGAAAAAAACCATCACTGAACCATCACTGAACCATATCTCTAAACACTATGTCTACCTGTCTTTTAAATACCTCCATGGATGGTGACCCAACCACTTCCCTGGGCAGCCTGTTCCAATGCTTAACAATCCTTTCAGTGTAAAAATTTTTCCTAATATCCAATCTAAACCTCCCCTGGTGAAGCTTGAGGCCATTTCCTCTTGTCCTATCACCTGTTACGTGGGAGAAGAGACTGATACCCAACTCTCTACAACCCCCTTTCAGGTAGTTGTAGACAGAGATAAGATCTCCCCTCAGCCCCCTTTTCTCTAGTTGTCCCTACCAGCCCAGCAGGTGAGATTTTGACAGGATGAGACTTTGGTTTCAGAAACCCAGCTGTTCCTTAAATAGGGCATTTGGCACCTATGTTCATGCCCCTGAATCTTGTCCTTTTTACCTAAAGAAAAGAGCTAGATAGATCTGTGAAAGGAGGTGCCAAAGGCAGCTGGCAGATATTTCGAGAAGTGCAGCGTCGTAACTGTTGGATGTGAGCCCTTCAATCCCTTCCTGGATTTGGGTCACAATTCATCTGCTACTGTAAGGCATAATTTCAGAGGGGGGAGATGCTACCATGTGTGCATAAAGAGCCTGTGGGTGTCTTTAATCTTAGGAACTACTAAATTTTGGGGCCTTGTAGCAAGCTGTTCATTAAACAGTTGCAAATTTCAGGTCGTTTCCCCGCCCCCCCCCCCAATCTCTGATATTTAATTCAATAACAGGTAGCAATAGAAATGTAAGGTATGTACCTGCTTGGCAGCCTTTTAGGGTTTCTGGTAGCTGTAGTGAGGTGGGAAGTGTTATCCATTGCCATGGCATGGCAGGTTTCTGCCCGTTATTAAATCCAGCACTTCTGTGAAAATGCTATTTCTTTTCCCTAAGGGCTTGGGATTAGCTAGTCAAAGGAGGGTTAAAATTGCTATATTTCTGCCTTCCCTTGGGGAAGACATACTGTCTGGTGTGGGTGAAGAGGCGAATGTGCAAAATACTGATGTCTTGGACAGAGAACAAAGTGATTAGTTCCTCATTAAAGGGACAGAGAGAGATACTGTAACTATAGTAACCACTGCATACATGAACCTCTACCCACCTCAGTGTAGCCCACTTGGTTATGACAAAGATTTCAAGCTATTGTTACTTTATTGTTACTTGTTCATACAGCTCTTCCTCTGACAGAAGAGTAATATCATATATACTTGTCAAACAGGCATATATACATAGATTTAGGTATTTGTATATTCACACACATACACAGAGAAACTGAATTTCCTTATGATTAGCTAGACAGATGGGTAAATCCACCCATATAAATACCCATCAGTGGTATTTTTAATATTTTTTTCTTGATGACTAATGGAAAAGAAATGCCATAATGACTCAGGAACCATGTTAACATTTAATACTTGTATCTGTGCATGTATTTCCATTCTCTGAAGCATTATATGTTTCATTTCAGCTGCTTCTTTCTAATAGAATACCATTAACGTTTAAAATTTGAGTAAATGGAGTATGTCACAGAAATCCTGTCGCCTGTATCCAGAGCCAGTTTCCGGTCTCTCTCAGGTCAGCAATGCCATTAACCTGTTCCACTGCACTCACTCCACACCCGGCTAAACGCATTAATGCACGATACTGCTCACCTACTTGGGATGAAATGACTAACATTTAACCTACTGATATGATCAGGCATAAATCTGAAAGACAAATCACTGGCAAATGTTCTCCCTTCTGACAAGGTCATATTGAGTCTTAACGATATTCATCGTCCTCAACCTGGCCAAAATCTCCTGGCCTGCACTGAAATCAAAGGGCAAATGTGAGTTAAGCCTAATAGCTCTAGCGGCTATTTTCAAGTCCTGTATTTTATGGCCTTTTAGCTAGAAATCCTGAGACCTCCTTGTCAACAGAACTGAACACCTTTGGTTCAAAACACTGTTATTGCCAAATAGCAAGTCCTCGCATTCATTGGTGTTAATGAAACCACTTTTAGCTGCAGTATTTCCATCGGCACTAAGGAGGTCAAATTTCAGTCAAAGTCCACCCAGAGAGATTCTTTTGCTCATGTCATTGAGGTGGTATTAGAGGACCTGAAATGTCAGAGAGGGTCAATTATGTTTCTACACAATCTCTTTTACAACATAGCAGTGAAAGCCCACCTGCCTAGTCTTACAAATCATGTCCATGCTTCCACTCATTAAAATGTGTGGGGTTTATGGGTCATGGGAGCTACTTTGATAGCTTTTTTTGATTTTTAGACTGGTTCAGGTTAAAGTGTATGTTGGGGTGGTTTTTTTTCTGTTCAAACAAGCTCCTGCACTTTTTCTGCCTGCCTTTAACTTTCAGAGTGAAAATATATCCTTGCCCTTCAGTGAAATATCTCCATTAGTTTGAGTGCCATGACAAAATTTCAGTGAAAGATGAGTTTCACTGAAATTTCTTCTGATTGCTGTAAGGCGTAGGATTCTTCTTTCCTAAAGGAAAATGAGGCTCTTCAGGATCAAGACCTTCCTGACATGGTTCCTGGGCATGGGCTGGTGCTTGCAGGTCTAGGGCCATGCAGGAGATTATCCTAAGCCTCACAGCAGATACTGGCCACACCGACTCCTGGGACTTCCAGTGTGCTTTTCTTGCATGTCTCCCAATCTGAGAGCACGTGGAGGCTCAATTTCTGAGGTATCCAGAAAGAACAGCATATACAGTTATTTGCACACCATAATAGATAACAGATTCGGTTAACACAGAGGAGAACTTGCATGCGTGAAACCTGCCTCAGGTTCCTCATTGGGGCTTCATATGGGGCTCTCTTGGTCTCCTCTTGAGGCCTTTCAGGCTCTTCCTCTCATGTCCGCAACTTCTTCACCAGACATGCTTCTTGCTCAGGTGAGCAAGAACTCTGAACACGGAGGTTCTGAGAGATGACAGGTGAGTACCCTCATAATGTCCATCTTTGAAAACTGCTTAACAAAACCTGTGAAAAAATGTATGGGGCCTGCAATGACTTCTCACCAGGGTATATCAGAAATAACCAAAGAAGCCCTCAAAAGACATATTGCTTTAGGCTCTCACCGCCAGCAACACAGAAAACAGGAATTTGTGACGCGCAGTTCTAATTTGCTGCTCAGAATACTGTTGGTTTGTAACCTATCAAAATTATAAAAACACCTTGTGTTTCTATTATATCTGCAGCACAGGATGTCAACATAAGCCTCTAGGGAGAGCTTTGTTTCTCTGTCACTTATTTATACAGATATAGTGGTATTTTCAAGTGTCACAGGAAGTACTAACAGATACACTTGTTTCCTCTTTTGCCTTTGAAATGGAACAATACTTTCTGCTGTGTTTCAGAACACACAATAGAGATCCCTTATTCTCTGCAATGCTTTTCATGGAGAACTTCACTATATTTTCTTTTTCATACTACATGAATTTACTGATTCACTTCTTCCCTTTTTAGACCAGTCAATGGAAAAATGAACACCTTGTACTCCAGCTGAGATCATGCATAGTGCCATGCCTTAGTGTTGAAGAGTGAATTTCCTTTTCTGTACAATATTCTGGCAGAGCTTTAAGTTTTGCATATCCCACCTGACACCAAAAACTGTTGTTATATTTGTGCAACTTCAGTCTCTTGAAACTAGGAATGGCAGCAGTGTTCATTGTGATTATGTGCATGTGCAAAATGAATGCTTGGAGCAACGTTATTATGGAATGAGCTGGTCAAGTCTGGCACTTTTATAGTTACCTCTCTACGGCTGAATCATACCACCTCTTTTTCCATTAAAAAAGAAAGTTTGCTGAATTTCAAACCTAGTTTTGTTGCCTATATCACACAACTTAATTAAAGATTGTAGTATAACTTGCTATTTACATCATCAAGTAATGTTCAGAAATAAAGTCCTTTGTTTCCAAGTCTCATTTTGTGTGAACTGCTTTTTTATTGTTTTCTTTTCTTTTCCTTTCCTTTTCTTTTTTTTTTTTTTCCTAGCCATGGTCCCTAGTGACATGCGTGTCCTGTGAACTCTTTGTTCATTGCCAGACAAAGAGCATAGTGTGTGCATGTTGGGACAGATAGGAGCTGTGAGCTTTGCCCTTGGGCTTGGTAAAGTCATATTCTCAAGCTGAAAACTCTCAATATAAATTTAACTCCAAGATTTACACAGTGACAAACTGAAGTGATATGATTCACACTGCTATGTATGTGCACAGGTGTTTGCACCTTGAGACCTCTAAACACCTGGCCTGAGTAGTGTTCAGAAAATGGATGGATGGATGGATGGATGGATGGATGGATGGATGGATGGATGG
>JAOQGH010000032.1:65857225-65882994 GCA_025769975.1 Gallinago jamesoni | reverse complement strand
AAACACCTGGCCTGAGTAGTGTTCAGAAAATGGATGGATGGATGGATGGATGGATGGATGGATGGATGGATGGATGGCACCTGAACACTGGAGGGAAGTTGGAGTTTTGACATTGCTGTTCCACAAACCAAGTGCAAATGCCAGAGATTCTGCTTTTGGCCTCTCCTAAGGAAAAGTTTGGAAAGGCATTAAAAATTTTATAATTGAAGAGTATTTTAAATCATCTACATAGTGTCACTATACTTCTGAGAGATGCACATCTCTGAATAATCTAAAATATGGACCATTGACTGCCTGTTTTGTAGAGGGTTAATAATGTGCAGCGACAGTTTCATCTTTTGGACAGTGTATTGTATTTGATTCAGGTTAATAACGACTAAAATAATTAGTCTTGGTACTCTAGGTGAAACAACTGGTTGTCTCAATGGCCAAAGGACATGTGGCACAATAAACAGGAAACTAACATTTTTTACAGCAGTATCTTAAATCCTTTATCTGGGCTTCCCTAGCTTAAATGCCTCATACTGTATACAGCCTTATACTCAGGCTGTATAAATAAGAAGACTTGTCCTTGGTTTCCCTGGAGCCAAGCACAATTCAGACTCTAGTCCTTTATTTCTTCTCACCTCCAACCTCTTATTTCAATACTCTTTCAACAAGCAATCAATCAAGCCTTACTCTTAAATAACTATCATATTTGGATGAGAACAAGAACATAATGGAGTCTAGGGTTTAAAATACTGTTCAGGAGTCTCATTTTTTATACTGCTGATACATAACTTGTGAGATGCTGAGGTGAATCTTAGCAGTAACTGCTTTCCAGAGTTATAACATTCCTCTAGGCCTGTTTTCAAGCACACTTAATGCTAGATTGGGACTTTTGCTGACTATTTCTCAAATCAGGACATCTTTTCTTTGATTTACTTTCCTTAAGCCTCACTGTGGTCAGAGAACTTGAACAGCTACGGAATGCTCCAGTTTTGGGCAGAATCCTGGAAGCTATTTTGAGCCTCGGCTGTTATTTGTGGTCCCCTTTCCCCCGCCGGGGTGCTGCTCTGTTTGCCATCGCTGCAGCTCAGCTGCATTCCCTAACTGCAAGTGACCCCGCCTTGACCTCCTCCGCTTCTTTGCCAAGGTCACCCCTTCACAACCCCGAAGCCCAAACTCCGAGCTGTGCATTTCGACAATGCTTTTAGTGTCAACTCTTTCCTCTCCCTTCTCAAAAGGTGGTGTAACTTTTCTGCCCGCTGAACATTTTCCATGGGACTTGACAGAAGGGTGGAGATCTCGAAGATATGAAATGCCTTCTAGTTTCGCAAGCGGCTGGTGAGAAGGGAGAGACTTAGTGCTCTCTCCGACAGAAAGTCTGTAGCTCCTGAGCTCTGGATTTTGATCTTCTGTTTGGCTGATCACACAGTACAATGTGGCAGGGTTCAGAAATCACATAAGCACAGGCTGCTTCTTTTTCTATATACGCAAAACCAGATTTCATGAATTTTCCTGCGCAGGAATGATTTGTTCTCCATTTGCAGCTGTCATTATTAGACATCATTATTTCAAACCAAAACCAAAGCCTATGCTTAAACTAGTAACTTTTTGCCCAGGTGTAACTCAGAATGAATTTTCTGATACCTTTTTTCCTGAAGTCGTGGAAACATTCAGCTCAGATTGGCATAACGGTGAACAAGTATTAGCAGCAATGAAGGCAGAGTCAGGGAAAGCCCTGGGAAACATGGATTTCACAGCACGAAATCAGAATATGCTAGGGGAATAAAAAGCATTCACATCTGAAAATGTGAATATATGGGTGATAATGGTATAAAATAAAAGTTAAATGGAAATTTTGTTGATCAAGTATAGACATGTGCCTATTCTGGGGGAGAAAAGAAAATAAAGAAGTTTCATATATGGCACTGTAAAGGTGGAAGAGATTTATTAAAGAGCAGTTTTAAAGAAAGCTGCTCTTGGATTTCAGCAGTGTAACTACTGAGGCTACAACAACGATGGAATACTTCAAAATATAAGGGAAGATTCACAAATGCACAGTTCCTAACTGGGCAGCAGTAAATCCTGTACTACCCAAAGTAGAAGCATATGGACTATTTACCTGCATATATTTTTTAATTATTTTTTTATAAATATGAAAAATTTAATATGTATTTATATATGCATATAATACACATTTTTGGCTAAGCCACTAAAGTGCACAGGTGAAACAGGTACACAAGCTAAGGAAAAAAAGAAAGGTGAGTTTAAACCAAAGGTGGGAGGAATGCCAAAAGGGGAAGCAGGATCTGCCATTTCATTCTTTGCCCCAGCCCGTTTGGACCCCGCTGTGCAGGGTCCCCATTTGGGGGGCTCCACGCTGGGACTGTACTCAAAAAACCCAGCTGAACATGTGTGTACTGTGAAGGTTAACTGTCCATATTCATCACAGGGTGTGACCAGGAATTAAATGTGTAAATAGAAACATAATGTTCTTAAGCAGCAAGGGAAGGAACCATCACCCCCCAAGCGTATGAAGATCTTATCATCTTGATTCTACTTTAATGCTTTTTTTTTTGTCTGGAATCTTACTTGGCCTCAGGCATGTTTCTGTGATACTTTTTGTATTAAAAGATTTGCCTCATTTCACACATTAAAAAATTGGAAAATAATTTTAGGCCACATGTCCTTCTCTAGCTTTACTTACAGTTTATTTTTAGAGTGGTTTTGGTCTAATGTGATCTAAAGCATACACTGTTTTGCTGCATGATATAGAATATTTCATTAGTTCTATAACTATCTAAGGAGACTTAAAGCAAGAAGAAAAGACTTTCAAAGGTCTTCTCTTTTCCTTTACAGAATGAAAATGAAAAAAGTTTTGTAGAAAGCACCCAAATGATCAGGTATATAGAAAGCATATCTTATGGAGGTTCAGATATGCTAAAATATGAGGAAACACAGGAATTAATAAAATAAAGCTGAGGAATTAATAAAATATGAAGTCCCAGGGTAAACTATAAAAAGAATAAGTGAGAAACTGGAAGATAACAAGAGAAAAATGTTAAAGTATGAAAGGCTGTATTCCTATAACTCCAGGGTTAACTTTATTAACACTAAAACTTTCAAGCTGTAAGAGATGTACTAATGGAAAATAATGATGATGTGAAGAAGAAAACTTAAAAGCTTTTTTATTTTTAAGCAAATCTAAGAATATTAAGATTTTAGAAATCATAATATTCTTACTGAATGAACTGTGTAACAGTTCAACATGAATTATGTAGCTTTTCTGATAGTGATGGATTCATAAAGACGTGTATTAACATTGTGGATCATGCATTAACATTAGCATTTATGTATTATGTTTAAGATGTTTATAAACTAGGTAATAAAGACATTTGAGCACCAAGTAGTCCAGGATTTTAGCAAAGTCAGGCCTTGCTTTCCAAGATACCTCCAAATATCTGTTTTTCAGCTGGTGTTCCTGGTAGTATCTGTGATACAAAATCAGCGTAAGCTTTAAGGTAAGTAACAAGATGAACTCTGTTAACTACAATGAGTAGTAAAATAAGTGTAGTTTACAAAAATAATATAAATGTGCATGCAAATTAAATAATTTTGCAGGTTAAATAATTAAATAAACAGAATAAAACCAGGCTGTTTAAGGATTTATATTGAGGAGATCAGTGAACTTCTTTCAGATAAACATTAAACTCATGTACTTTTATATAAATACCTTCTTTTAAGTATCTGTTGCATTTAATGTGGAAATGTATGCCTTAAAGAAAACCAGGAGCCCCCCGGACACCTGAGAGAGCTATATTCTCCTGCATTTGTGTATACGACGACGATGCAGGATGAGAGGTATGAAGTGAATGCACAATAAGGTATTTTTTTCTCCAGATGCAATCCCTTGTTTAAAACTGGCTCAGGAACCTCATTTTTAATGGTCAGTAACATCGGCACACCAATCCTATTTTCTTCCCCCTGACCTGTACTAAAAGGGTTATAATTTGACTTTATATAATTCCACCATAGTATCAGGTTAAACTTGTTACATTCTTAGCATTACCCATTTAAAGTCAGAAGGTAATAATACTTCCTAATCACAACTTCATAATCACAGCCATAACTTTTAGACTTTGAAAGTAAGCGTGATCAGGAATGCAGTGGTGAAGCACAGTACTGTTTCTCTTGCCATATGTAGATGCAAAATTTAGCTCTGACTGATGCGTGCGACTAGACTGTAGCTGTTGCACCCACACCTGGTCGAAAGAGAACTCCTTGCAGCACATCTGTGCTTCCATAACCCTTCAGCAGTCGCCACACCCTGGGCTTGTGTGTGCTCCATCCACATTCACCAGCCTAGCAAACAGCTTATTTTGTGTTCCATACTGATTTAAAGCGTGGCACATACAGTGAGCCACGGCAGGAGTGAAGATTATTTCCAGTAGTGGAGAAATTAATATATTAGTGGTTCTAAGTTTTACCGTTATTTGTTTGTAGAAGGCAAAAGCCCTACCTCAACCCTAAATAACTGAAAATAGAAGAAACAGTGGTTGAATGGTGTTTGCAGTTCTTGTTTTGACATGATCTGTACCGCGGTGCCTTCCACAAGCAACAATGTTTAGATTGCTGTGCAAAGATAAACTAGAAAGCATCTCTAATTATCTCTTTTGCTCATAGATATTGCCTAGTACTGCAACAATCAGAGAGACAGAAAGATTTGTTAATTAACAGCTTAATGAGCCAGTCTCTCAGAAAGTTAATTAGGTCACTCTTCTGGGTTACAGCCATTATTTTTAAAACAAACAAACAAAACCCATTGACAAATCTCTTTCTTGGGGTTTCTTTGGGTAGATGTTAGATGGGGATGTCAGGAGCGGTGCTGTGCACTGCTGCTAACGACAGCACCAGATCAAGGAGGACACGAACAATTACAAACTTATCAGAGGCAAGAAATCAACTGACCCAATGCTTGCAACTGTAATTAAACTGAGCCCTGTGGCTAACAAGAAAAATGTGATAAATGAAGGAAGAAATTGTTCATTGTATGTTGTGTCCTCTTCTTTTTGACATTAATATTTGTAGAAGAAAACAGTTATGAAAATCTTCTGCCATGTTCACAGTTGGAAAGCGTTACAACCATTAGCATAATGAACAGGGCTGGGACTTGGGATGGGCAAGTCGACTAGGGAAAAAAAGAAAAAAGGGCAGTTGGCAATTATCCTCAGCTGTCTCTGATCAAAATAAAATTACCTTTCACCACTAATCTGTTAATGGCTTCCACCTTTACCTGCTGCCCTGCAGCTTCAGACTCTCCCTTCTGCTGCAGCCTGACTGGCAAGTGATTATGCAGGTTAGTACTGTGTGTTGTTTTGAATCTTTACTTAATATGTTTTAGGTTTAAAACAGATTTACTAGGTGAGTGCGTAGGGAGAAGTGGTGTTCACCTTTTAATGTAGCAGGCTGTTAGATAACTGCAGACTACCTCAGTTGGGACTTTTGCTTAGGTTTGTCTGTTTGAAGTCTTATGAAAGCTGGTCAAAGCATTACAGTCCTAGTAATTCTTAGTTTAATTGTTAGGCAGTGTACTTGATTTATTGCATGGCTACATGATGAAATCCCAGTAATGTGTCGAATAATAAGGTTCAGAACATTAGGCTTGTTGGTGCTACCAGCTGTGAGCTGTTGAGAGGAGTGAACGTGTTTGTTCAAGCTGTGTGAGAGCAAAGATGCCTCAACGGTCACCTCTGACTAAAAAAACACTGGGATGATTTTTAGGCTTGCAATTTCAGTGGTTTGTTTTGTGTCCTTCATCCTTAACTAGCAACAGTAACTGCTTAATACCAGTCCCTGTCCTACCCTGCTTTCTGAGCACCGAGACCAGTGCCTGGGCTTGTGGACTCCCGTGGGCATGGCTTTCCTCTCCCCTTCTGAGTGCTGCTGTCTGGCTGCTTGGGTCTGGAGTTCAGAAAGCTTGCTCCCATGTGTCTCCAGGCTTGTCTTGGCATTTTTGGCTTGGTGTGCTGAGCTAGCCCTCTTAGCTCCGAACTGCTTTAAAGTGGACTGTATTCCTGCACGAGGTAGCTCCAAAATCTCTGCAAGTCTCTCTTGTGTACGCATGTGTGTTGAGTATGCTGAAAACCTGCAAGCAATATAATTTTGTCTTATTAGGACTGAGACTTATGGGTTCCTATTACTAGGCACTGAAAATCTGTGGTCTTGATGTTACAGTTTTCCGACCAAAAAAAAAAATAAATATTTTCATCTGCTTTGTTCTTTGCTGAAAACATTTGAAACACACCTTATCTGAAAATATTCTAATGTATAACTAAGAGAATCAGTTGTGACAAGAAAGCTCTTCGATATGAGTGATTAATGACTAGAAGCACTGATTTTTTTTAATTATTTATTTTGTAAGTACTAGGATTTACTTGTAAAAGTGGTAAGAGTAACAAAACATTTATCATAAAACCTTGTGGTGTTATTAATAAGGGAGATTTTCTTAATGGCTTTTGAGATAAATATGTCCTTTTTATCCGTTTCTTTTATACATGTGATGTAATGAATGATAAATGCAACAGACTCTTTATGTTTAGCTCAGATTGCTTGTATCATCATATTACCATAGATTTCTAGTGATGGATGATGCTTATAGAATAATGTTTTCCCTAACCACAATTTCTCCAGCACAATTCTCTGCACTGATCATGAGAAAGGGCATTAGAAAAAAAAAAAATCATTAAAATTATTTAAGAAGGCAGTCACTGCTACTGTCAACTGGCCTGGCAAGACATCTTTATCATAGTTAGTTAGAAAGACATAGAAAGTTAAAGCTGGTATTTCTTGCCAGACATCCCTGCTCCTCTGCAAATTTTCAGGAGAGATTCTTGAGAGGCTGTAGTGACAATATCCTGCAGCCACAGGATAAGTCCTGTTGCTCTTTAATACACTTTAGAGGTTTGCTAAGGTCAATGGTATGTGCTGTTGCCAATTTAGTTCACCCCTTCTACCCTGGCCAACAATTTCTTATTTTTTCCTTTCCCTCCTTAGAGCATCTGTGGTATCCTAGAAAAAAAAGCATCTGCTGAGTAAAAACTATTTGAAGATGTGAAAAAAAAAACATCTGCCTAGCAATGAGAAATAAGAGGCCACCATTTTTTAGTGTAGCTGAATAGTCATTTGACCATAGCTAATGCATACTTGTGTTGGGAAGAGATTTCAGTCAGTAGAAAAACACATGACCAAAGGCAGTAGTTTTAATCTGAAGCTGAGCAAAATTTAAATTTGAAATGAAGTCAATGGGCCCATTTTTGGTCTCATGGTTATAGTTCAAAGAGCCACAATAGGCTCCATAGGAATTACTAGGTGCTATACAGTGGGCTATTTATGGCACTATATATGTCACTACAGAGGCTTATGACATCCTGAGTGTGAAATTCTATTGAAATTAAGAAATAACACCGTAAGTTCCTCAATTGAATGCTTAATGTTATTTTATACTGTGCTTGTGCTGTACCATGGATAAACAAACATTGAAGTTATGCTATATTTTGCTGTATAACAATTGCTAAACTCTTAAAAGTAGAGCAGTCTGTAAAATAAAACCACTTCTGTCATAATTGTGCTTTGTTTTCCTTAAACATTTTGACAGTGTAATTTATCTGCTAAGTGTCAACGTCCAGGAGAAAAAAAATCTGTTGGCTAATCTTTTTAGTTCTGGGGTTTAATGTGATGTTAATAATCATGCCTACAACTTGCATAGATTTAGCAAAGGCATGAATCATAGCGCAATTATATCTTGGTGAATTGAAGAATTTGTAAGTGAGCCAAAGTACTTAGCAGTTCCTGCTGTAAAAGTAGCATGAGAATATGGTATAGTGTTTCCAGATGCAGTTCTATTACAAGCTGCATCAAGAGAAGTCAAGGGGAAACTTTCATATTTTTGTGCAAAAGCAAAGAAGCTGATAATGCGAGGGTGGTCTTAGTAGCCCCAAAGTAGTTTACATTGAGGCAAGAACAATAGAAGTGCAATTATTAAATACATAAATCCAGGATGTACTTATCTAAAACTACTCTGTAGTGATGCACACTCATATTTTTTTGAAGCATAATAAAAATTTTAAAAAACTGGTATTTGAAGGGTGCTTTATCCAGATTGCACAGTAATTAATGGTTGCTCCATCTCACTACTGCCTGGCTCTTTGTTGCTGAAGGAAGACTTACTGCTTTCAAGGATTGGTAGTGTTCTGGGACCTTGTGCAGGCTCCTGTCCTGCTGGTGGGAATGGGGAAAGACCTGGCAGAAGAGGGGTGGGGAGATGTTGCACTACGCTTTGTTTTTCCCACAGGAAGGTTACTTAAAACAGCTTTATCTGGATGTTTGCTTCAAACTTTCTATGTGAGGTAGGATGCTTAAAGGTTCCCTGAATATGTTTAATCAAAATCCATTTTCCTCTGATTCTTTGAAGTCATGTTTTTAGATTAGAATTGAAATCTTAAGCTGTAATTGCTTTGTCATATGCTAAAAAGTTGAAATGCTGTTTCTACTGCTCCAACTTCATCTTATCTGAAAATTGTAGGAAGTAAGGTTGAAGAGCCCGGGGAGGCTGTCTGGTCTGGTGCAACTGAAATAATTTGGCCAATGCTTTACATCTAACTGATGGGTTCCACTCTGGCTTCCCAGGTTAAAGAGGGGAAGGGATTTTGCCCTGTGGCTCTGGCCTTGCAAGTGAAGCAGGGAAACTCTCATCAGTTCCTTTGCCCCAGGCAGGGCCAATTAAGTATAAATACTTCCTGACAGATGTTTGCATGATGTGCTCTCAAAAACTGCTACTGCTGGGGATTTCTCCACTTCTAATAGGAATTCTATGACAATGCTTAATGCTGGAAATGTTTCTCTCGATATCTAGCCCAAATCTCCATACATGCAATTTAAGTTTATTTTTCCTTGGCCTTCCTGGAAGGGACACAGAAAACAGATTAGTCTCTTCTCCTTACAAGGAGCTTTTGTATATTAGAAGATCATTTAGTCTCCCGCTAGCTTCTTCCTCTCCAAACTAAGTAGCTGCAATTCATTCAAACCTTCTCTACAGGACATCTTGTAGCCCTCTGATTATTCTTGTCTTCTTCTGGGTTCTCTCCAGCTGATCCATGGGTTTCTTGAAACTGGTACTCTGTGGGATGCAGGGTTACTGATGCAGGAGCAATGCTGAGCAGAACTGGTTGGATGCATTGCATACAATGCCGCCCCCCCCCCCTTTTTTTTAATATATATATTTTTTTAATTTAAATGTATACATTAGGGCACAAAGATAGCTTGTCAAGATTGACATGGTTGGGTACTATGAAGTTGATTGTCTTGGCAGCTGATCCCTTCTAAGCACAAATACAAATTAATTTGTTTGTATCCTTGATACAGACCCTTCCCTGATCATTTCACAAACTTGTTTGATTACCTTTAATTCTCAAGTATTAATTTTAAAAAACCCTCCAACGTCAATAGAATCAAGCTAAAAAATGTCAATCTTTTATACCTGTTCAGTTATAATAATACAGATTCTGCCTTCCCATAGGGTTACAGATTGGGTAGTCTAAAGGACTGATACCTGCATACCATGCTTATGTGCAGTGAAGGCAAAAACCCATACCACCATTAACTGCCTTTATCATAGAAACATGGAATCATTTAAGTTGGAAAAGACCCTTAAGATTGAGTCCAAATGTAAACCTAACCCTGCCAAGTCCCGTATAATTGCTCTTGTACAACTGTACTATGTTATGTTCTGGTAGTAGAGAAGTTTTAATACAAATGGCATATTATAAATATTCTCCTAGATGGTAAATGTTGAAGTGTACAGGTACAGAGACACCAGATAGGGTCAAAACATTTAAAATAGTTCTTCTTCAGCAGATTTGAATAATCTGGACCAAACTGCTATCCTTTTTCATGCAAGTCTTCATTTGTATGTTTGCAAAGTATCTTCTTGTAACTGAGGCAGATGTGACCTTTTTCTTCCTCTTGGCTCTGGACTATTATTTTACTTTGAAAGTTTGATAAAACTTTCAGTAGAGTCATATCTTACCTGTCATTTTCTCTTTATGAATGTTCTTTCATGACTTCCTTGAGTTTCCTGCTCTGTTTACTTCTGTCTCTATAATTCATTACAGTCTTTCTGACATTCTTTCAAACTTCAGGAAGCATCAGCACATTTTCATTCTTTTGTTCAGTGACAGTTTGTCTGCAGCTGAAATCAGATGATGTCTCGTCATTGCTGGCAATATTTCCATTACATTAATCTCTGTTGTCGCTATCTCTTCTCAGGTAGGCCACTGATAAGAGCAGCGTGATAAACTGCCACCACTAGGCATTAGCTAATGATGTTAATGTTGACAATATTCATTGCATGATGAGTCAGAGAAATCTAGAGGTTTTTCTAAGACTGTAAGTCATATCCCATATGTGTTGTAGTTTGTTTAATTGTACATAACAATAAACAAAATAAATCTTTAATAATGTTAGGGTTGGCTTTGGGTTCTTTCTTTTTCTGTATAAGCTAAGATGGCATCAGTATTTTTTCTGTCCTTTGTTGCCGAAGAGCTTTCTGGGAGCTTCTGTGTGTATTTAAGTTAGCAGAAAAATTCACCCTCTTCTCACCTGTGTACTACCTGCAAAATAAGCAAATAAAACATTATGGGAGCAGAATGGCTGCAGCAGTACCTTGGGGCTGTCTAAGGACAAATAAATTCAATTATGGTTTAGTACCTCAGACCACTTTGTACAAGGCTTTTTAATTTTCACTGCCCAATCTGTCATTCAACGTGGCCTCTGCACTGCTTACCCACGTCTTACCAGCGTGGGTGATTCCTATGTGCTACTGAAGGTAATTGTAAAGGTGGAGTCTTCCAAAGTCTTCTCTTTCTGCTGTTGCCTTGAGTACTGTTGCTGCAGATGTGGTTGAGCAGCAGTGTACCAGCCATACCCTGAAGCCTCAGGTCACTCCACCCTCAGAAGTGCCCTCACGAGAACTTTCTTGAGCCCAAATAAAAGCCTCAAGTCCTGCCTTTCATATTAGTTTTCTTTTCTGTGGATTTCCCCTTCTCCCCCCACAACCCCGAGTCATCCAGTGCTTATTTCATTTGTGGTAAACATTAAAAGGTGAGGGGATGGGAAGCAGGCAGAAGTACCTTGCTGGCTCTTTATTCCTGAAAGAATACCTCCGAGAGGTGTGACTTGCCAGTGTTGAATGTTTTCCTAGCTCTCAGTTGTTATGATGCATTCAATGCCTCTATTCAATCTTCCAGGTGAAACACGTGGAAAAAAAAAAAGGAATGGGATGACCTATATAATTTACAGAAAATGATACCTAAATTGGACACCAGAGTGAATAGACCTTGGTTTGTAGGCAGGGTATCACTTTTTTTCTGCAAATTTAATGCCTTGTTTGATAACACAACTCTCAAAGAAAAGTTGTAATTATAATAAAATAAAATAGGCATGAATGACATAAAACAGAAATGTAATAGCAATATGTAAAGCTGAAACACTTGACACTGTTTTTGTTCTTTAAATTCTCCCCAAAGATGTCATAACCCATCAGACTGTGGCCATTTGTCTGATTTGAAAATCTTTCCTTTCAACAAAAAGTGAAATGTTTCCATGGAGATCAGCCAGAGATAGCCAAATGACGAACTTCTTGGCTGTACTTTCAGTTTGGTTTCTATGGTTTCCAGACAAGGAGGGGGGAAAAGTGAAGTTGCTGAGGTTCTCTCTCTTTCTTTCTTTCTTTTTCTGCGTGCAAAAGGTTACTGTAAACCAAGTGATGGAGTTAAAATCAGTGCAGGCCCACAACAAGTGAAGGTAATGACTGTCATCTTGGTCCTTGAAAACCCTTGTATAGATTGTATTGTGCAGTTATACATCTGCCCTCATTCTGTGGGAAAGAAATAATGACAAAAGGATAAGACTTTTTTAGCATTATGAGTAACATTCTGTGTAGGGAAAATATGTTTATAATGACTAGACTTACCTTTACTGTGCACTACACAATGAGAAAAAGGTAACAGGATTGACAGTGAACAGTTATTTTTAAAGCATACAAAAGCTTAAAATGAAACACTGCATCTTGGAAAGACCTGAAGGTCTTCAGAAAAAGCAATGCTGCAGCTCTTGCTAATACTACTAAACGGGATGGAAAATTTTGGGTATTACAGTAGTGACCAGGGCAGCTCATGGATTTCTTTACAGGGTCAATAAAACTCCATAATGCAAAATAAAACTGTCATCTTGACATGTAAATTCTCATTTTTCCTCTCGCCCATCACCTTAAAGTTGGTTTTTTTTTTGAAAAGTGCCACATGGTTGTTTGGAACTGGTAAATACACCCTTTTTTGTGCTACTTCACTTAATGTTGCATGGATAATATTCCTTCTTCATGGATTCCTCTCCCTCTTGCTCTACGGCCTCATTGTTCCTCAAAAACAGGGGGGTAATTTAAAAAAATTTTTTCCCCAAATACATCAGAGAGAAACTTATTTCCACTTCTCAAGTTTTTTCAGGGTTAATTCCATTCTCCCCTATCATTTCTATCATGTTTTTGAGAAGGCAACTTCTGTCTCCTGCCACTGATTGCATCCTTCTTTGGATGGCTTCCTTGCAGAGACAAATTTATGATATTGTAGAAAGTCATAACTCAGAACAAAGTAAACAAGATGTGGTATTGCTATGTGAAACTAGCTGATGTGTTGATCAAGTGAAGCTTGAAGACCTGTGAAACCTCCTATGTCTGCCCTGTATGTATGACTCTGCAAAGTTAATTACTCATGCTGTCTCCAGGCAAGAAACTGATGAAAAAGGAAGCTATGTAGATCACACAACTTGCTGTGATGCCTGAAACCTTTCTTTAAAAAAAAAAAAATCTAGTTTAACAATCCAAGCTACCCACTTTCCATTGAAATGCATCGTTAAAGAATTGAGGAAGTTAGCAATAGTCAAACTTCTTCTTGGTTCTAAATTAACAAAAAAATAAAGCCTTGATGTCAAACATAGTACACAAGAAAGTTAATATGTAATGAAAATAAGATGACAGGCTATTAATACATGTAGACATAAAATCTCTTCTTTCTAAAAGTCTTTGTAAAGTATTTAAAATCTCTGCAGAAAACAGATGGTTGGTGCTAGCAGAATAACACTGAATTGGCCAGAAGGTGTCATCAGCCTGACCCACAGGAGCATAGGGAGGGAGGGCTACAATACCTTACATGTGTGTGGGGCAATTGAAGGTGAGAGATACTATTGCCTACAAGCCAATTGATTCCTGGGCACAGTTCTCCTCTCTTCTGCCAGAGAAACAAGATGAAGAGATGGGAATAAGGCCTGCAAGAACTGCACAGGGAAGGGCCACCCCTTCCACTTACAGCAGTCTCTCCTTAAATTGTCCTGTGTATCACTATGGGAGTGCAGACAGCATCAAGAAGATAGAAGAAGCAGTGGGAATCTGGTGTAATGCTGCTCTCAGATACCCTTAGGTGAGATGCGGTTTGCAAAAGCATTACCAGGGGAATCATATTGAAACTGGACTGTGTGGGTATCAGATCTGATTAACAGGAACACTTAAAATATTAATTCATCCTATAATTCAAGATCATTGTATGAATAAAATCTTTTAAGTAATGGAATTTAATATTGACCTTGACTAAGTAATAATGAAAATAGTTCACTGATGACTACTTGTAAATTATGACAAAACATAGTTTTCACCTATGTAATGGTTTTTAATTGTGTGTGGTACACTAGAGAACTTGTTAGTGGCTTGCAGAATGGTGTCTTAACTTGTGTAGAAAAGATAGAAAATATTTTCCTGGAGGGTATAGACTCTGTTTAGTGAATTAGCTTTCTTAAAAGACTTGTGTGTTGTGTTCATCATTGCCATTACTCTGTTTTCCTTTAGTGATATTGCCTGTTAAGAATGACAGCCATTTTCCTTGTCTTTGTTCGCCAAACCAGTGCTAGTTGAGATATGGCCCATGTGCTGGATGTACTTCATAGTGACATTTCTCCCCTTTGCAGCATGTTCCTGTTGTCATTGTCTGGGGGCACCTCGGGACTGTCACCACCCTTGCACCTGTGGAGGGGTCATGGAGCCAAAAGGCTCCAGTGTGACTCAGAAGCTGTTCTCATTCCATAGAATGGTAGAATCATTTAGATAGGAAAAGACCTTTGAGATCACTGAGTCCAACTGCAAACCTAGCACGGTGCTAACTAGTCCACCACTAACCCACGTCCCTCAGCACCACATTACCTGTCTTTTAAAAAACAGTAGGGATGCTGACTCCACCACTTCCCTTGGCAGCCTGTTCCAATGCTTGATAACACTTTTGGTGAATAATTTTTTCCTAATATCCAGTCTAAACCTCCCCTGGTGCAACTTGAGACCATTTCCTCTTGTCCTAACACCTGTTACAAGGGATAAGAGACTGACCTCCACCTGGCTACACCTTCCTTTCAGGGAGTTGTAGAGAGCGAGAAGGTCTCCCCTCAGCCTCCCTTTCTCCAGGCTGAACAACCCTATTTCCCTCAGCTGCTCCTCATAATACTTGTTCTCCAGATCCCTCACCAGCTTCATTGCCCTTCTCTGGACCCACTCCAGCACCTCAATGTCTTTCTTGTGAGGGGCCCAAAACTGGACACAGCCCTTGAGGTGGGGCCTCACCAGTGCCGAGTACAGGGGCACGATCTCTTCTCTAGTTCTGCTGGCCACACTGTTCCAGATACAGGCCAGGATGCTCTTGCCCTTCTCGGCCACCTGGGCACACTGCTTTCCAGTACTCTGCAGCATTTCCTCTGCTGTGACCTGTCACATACCCATGGTGTGAAAAGCCATGGCCCTGTTTAACATGGGCCAGATGTGCACCCTGTGACACCCGTGACCTGCGAGGAGGAAGGCAGCAGCTAGCTGTTCTGCCTGCTCCCCCACGCTACAGTCCCGTGACTGATGCTGCCACACAGCTAGGATGTGACTGTACTTTGGTGGGGTAGTGGATGCGCAAATAATCGTGACAGGAGAGAGAGATGCATCTTCCAGAGTGGCAGAAATAGATCTATGGCCACCCTCTGGCTGGAAGTGTAGGTGTCGCTTCCCTCCTCTGCGCATTTTTTTGATAAGTTGAAATGAAATTGCATACCATAAATTGACTTCAGAAATCCGTATCTCTTCAGCCATACCTTTCTGCAGTGATCTCTGTTGCTTAGAAAAGGAGAATAAATTAACAAGCATGAGGTTTTTTTCACCTCTGCTTGGAGCCCTGGGCTATCTCTCTGCTATCAGAACTTTGCAGGAAAAATGTTGGTTTTCACCCTTCCGGGGAAATCTTTCCCACCCCTAAGCTCATGACTCTGCTTTTCCTCTTTTTAGCTTGGCAGAGTGCTCCTCAACCTGAAGCTTTGATAAACATGCTCTGAGATGTTTTCAAAAATAACTTGTTGAGTTTGATTCTGTCAGTAGTGAAAACAAGGAAAGACTCCTGTGGTAAATCTGAATATTTGGATTTTATGTAAAAGACTGGAAACAAAAGGCTGCAAATAAAACAAACCTGATATCACCTAGCTTAAATTTAATGATGAAGTTGATGTAACTACATTATTTTGGTTAAAATCTCCAAAGGACTTCTGAGGGAGAGAGAAAGCTGGTGCATAAAGCTAGTGGATGAAAAAGGCCATGGTCTTCTGAGGTAAAGGTAGATTTTCCTCAAAGAGTTTGTCTTTCTGAATTTCCAGCAACAGAACTTTCTTAGGGAAGGGGAAAACAAAAGAAAACAAACAAACAAGTAAAAAAATAATTTTTACACCTGCTGGGAGAGAACTCCTAACCTGTTCAGTACACGTACTCCCCAGCCTTCACCACAAAATACTAGATCCCTCCACAAATCTTGCTATCCATCTCCAGCTCAACTTCTCAGACCACTTAACATGGATAGTATGACACTATTGATAAGAAGCCAGAATTTAATGTAGCTTTAACTGCCATTGGCACTTGCAGCCCTTTCTGCTTAGACATGCAGGAGACTGAGAGAACTTTATTTGGTACGGATGGAGATGCTCCTGGGTTCATGGCACTGTCCCTGTTCTTGCTGACATTAGGGCTGATTTTCAGCAGAGATGATGCTGTAGACTTTGCATTTGAACTCATAGTCAATATCTGTGTGTAAGAAATTGCAAATTGCTCCAGAACTTGGCAGACCTTAAGTAGAAATAATAGGTCTGCTGCTGAAGAGAGTACCAAAATATCAGCTTTTTTCAAAATTACTTCTTTAATGTATGTATGATGCAGTAAATGAAAGGTCATGAGGTCAATGTTCTTAATCCTTTTAATATTGAAACAGAACAATGAAATTCAAGATTCTTAGAGGTTTTGTCTGAATGCTTCAAAGAAGGTACAGTTTTCTCTTTTGCTGAATACTATCTGCTCAGGAAATTATGTTGAAACACCCTTTGTGTGGAAAAACATTATTGGCGGTCAGCTTAAATAGCTTTGTGGCTTAAATATTTATATGTACAAGCAGATATGTGTAAATATCATAGCAAAAACTGCGTCCCAAGCAGTCCTAACATAGTGTCTCTTTTTTCATGGCAGTAGCAGGGCTTGGGCATATTCATTCCCATTTTGCACATCCTTCAAAGGTCACCAGTTCACTTGCCCAGTTTTGATGACTTATCCAACCCAGCGAATTTATGATGTGTGGACTAGAAAGAGGTGCTTTTATGTGAACATTTTTCACTCTAAGGGTGCAAGAAATGAAGAAAGGGAGAAATAGAAAGAAAAAAGGAATGGTGCAGCGGGTGTGTGTGAAGAAAGGGTTTTTGGGAGTAAAGAGATGTTCTGAGAACAGAAAGAGTATTATTCTGAGTAGAGGAGCAGGCAAAACAGGGAGTTGGAAGCTTGGTCCCAAAAAAAGAGTCAAATTGAACACAAGAGGGAAGGATACAGTGGTTTTGAGCGACTCCTGAAAGACTCATCTTTGCTAGGAAAAGAGAAGTTACTTTTAATACACATCCAAATTTTCCTTTTGCTTCTAAACATACAAACTGGTCAAACTGCGTAGTGGGCTGTTAGCAAAGTCTCACTGCCTATGAGTTACAACCTCTGCAGCCTTGGTTTTGGTGCAGGTGACATCCTGACCTGGCTTAGCTGTTGCTTTCACTGATTTTTCATGCTTCATTTTAGGATTTTAACCCACACCAGTTAAGGTACAAGTAAACACAAGTGGAAAACATATTTTAATTCCTGTTGTTGACACATTCGCAATGTACTGCAAATGTGTCGGGACACTTTGGGTCATCTCCCTACTCCTGTGGTCATGCAGAATAAACCCGAGCTGTTCCGGAATGAGCCGCGACACATGGCTGTTAACAACCAGTATCTGAACTCGAGTGGAAAGCTCATCCGTGATCCTACCGGGATGTATCTTCTTTCTCCGATGCTCAGAAGAGAAGGAGCTTCTTGCTGCCATCTATTGATAAAGCAGCGGAAGGGACACCCCGAGCCGCCGTGGCTCGCAGCCACTGCACCTGCGCAAATGCCTTGGCCCGTCTCGTTAATACGAGTTTTTAAATCTCTGTTTATAGAGGTAATGAGGTGCTGTTATCCTTACTGACTGAATAGGCAACAAATGACTTGAATTTAATGCAAGATGAGTGAGGCTTCTGCATAACTGAATCTAAGCTGTGGGCTGCTGGGTCTGGGGGTTGGGATGCCCCAGAGATGTGGATAGAAGGGAGAAAGGGCTCTGGGGCTTTTGCCAGAATGAAACACAGAAAATTGCAGAAAGAGCTGACACAGAGACTATAATGCTTGTAAAGCAATGATTGTTAGACAGTTTGAGAGCATGAAAATCCCTTTTGCAGGGCTGTATTAAAGCCAGAGGACAACAAAGACTCCTCTAGAGAAAGTAGAGAGTGCGTGGGAGCAGAGATGGAGCCAGGCATGGGACGATGTGATAGACACCTCTTTGTGACATACATCTCGCCAGGAGTTAGGGTGGGATGTGCAAGGATTGTGCTGGGGTCTGTAGCTTCACTGACCATGGATACTGTGCCAAGGGTCTCCGGAAAGTGGGAGGGGACCAGGGGGCTTTAATATTGGATATTCACATCAATAGATGGGGAAACTGAGTCAGAAGACACAGAATGCCTATGCTGTGGGAGTGTGTGCTTCTCTTCTTGTGCAAACACTTTTGTGATTTACTGGTGTTAAATTCCCTGAATTAATATCATTTTTCTTTTCCATATAGCTTTTTATTATTTTTCTTCTGACACACAATGACTTTCATACACAGGAAGGTACTGCCTGCAGGAGGTTTTTGACATCTTTTCCTTATGTTTCAGTGAGTGTCTAAAAGCTGTTGTCTCCTATGTATAGAAGGAATCAATAGATGTTTGATCCATACTATCTTTGCTTCCAAATAGCCATTAAGGGGTAAAATGCCACAAAACTAAGTTCAAAGATGTTATGTAGACATATGTGTTAATTTCTTGCCATTTACTTAATATTCATGTGTAAACACTAAAATTAGAAAGTTGATAAAGAGTTGCTGAAAGGAAAAAAATAGATTAAAAAAAAAATTAAAACCAACACACTGAGTACTTGAACCAAGTGAGGTTTTTTCTCTTAGAGCTTTTTGATATTTTTTTAAATGTAATTAAAATTAATTAAAGGAACCTCAGCAACTACAGTCCACATCTGGATAAGGAGAACATTATTCCATTTTAATTCTTGCTCAGGTCACTGAGGTAGAGCAATAACAGATATTGTGCAGATTGTCTTCATGTTGTATTTATTATCATTAGAGAATGCATGTAGGAAAAAAGCTCGCTCTCAAAAATAACCCAGGGTTTATTTCTAGTAAGATATAGTTAATAACAGAAGAGTAAGAGTATTAGTGTCTGCTTATTAGGATCATATGGTTCCTCAAAGGCTGCGATCTTCCCTGCAGGGGTCTCATCACTGCTTCGTTGTTCCAGGATAGCTGCTGAAGAGTACTGCTGCCAAAACATAGCTGCTGCTGGTGCTGCTCACAATGACTAGCCTAGTCTGTGTGTCTGTCTGATCTACAGAGCCCCAGGGTCAGAAATGCTGGCTGCCAGGGCAAGTACAGACTTTGAACCGACTGTGTTGCTGTCATCAGCTCAAGTGAGTGTTCTTTGGTGAATTTGGAATGACAGTTTTGATTTGGTTACTAGATGGCCAGCTCTTGTGGTTCCTTCTGTTGTGCCTCCGGTGGTTGTTTTCTGACTGTCCTTACACTTCCATACTTCACCTGCAGAGTCACGCTGCTGGTGTAGGCACAATGTGACCTCCTAATCAGGGAACACCTAGGCTGCATCTCACCTGGTAGAGTGAGCAAGGTGCTGCTGAGGTATCTCTGTTCTCGCTGGTATTCTGAGGCTTGTAGTACAAAATTGCTCTTGATAGTCTGCCTCTCACTGTCCATTCGTCATCTGCCTCACCAATTTTCGTAGCTCCTTGTTCAAGTGACTCAATCCCCAAAGCATTTCACTTGGGTCCATTTGATTCAAATCAGGGAGAGCAAGCAGCTGCTATAGAATAATTAAGAGAGATTAAATTTTTAAGATTACTTTTTCATCAGGCTTTTCACTTAAACTCTACTAAACTCCTTCCTGAAGATGAACTTTTCCTGGAAAGCAGGGAGAGACTGAAAGAGGGGAAAAAAGAATATGTTTTTTAAAATGTACTCTAGGGGATGTCAGTGACAACTTGAAGAGCTGGAAACCACATTGGGGAGTGCAACAGAATGGGAAGGTCATGCTGAGAGAACCGAGACCCAAAGAGAGGTTTTGAAAAATAAATATCATAGGAAGAATGACAAATAGTTTTTTCAGGGTACATCTTCCACTGACAATCTATAAATGAGCTTGAGAAACATTGTCAAGACTATGACGTTTGATGTTAGCACTATATATTCTTGCTAATATCTGCATTCCCTTTGTATTTGGTGTTGATGTGATTACTGAAAGAACACTGTGTTCAGTTCTGAAGTCCATAATTTGCAAAAAAAAAAAAAGTATTGGAGAAGGTTCAGAGAAGAAACAGAGTGAGAGATTGACTAGAAAATAAGCCTTTAATGAGTTCCTGAAGTTCTCAGTTTATTTAACTTATCAAAGAGAAATTTAAGAGCTGAAAAGTCTATTTATAACAGTGAGAACAAACTTTGAGATGCTCAGTATCTGACTTGTGAAAGAAGAAATATTCAAATTTGAAATAAGTAATGATTTTTATTAAAATGTGCCTATGCATTGCAGTGGCTTGTCAGAATGGAGTAGGTTCATCAGCTCTATAATGTCCCTAGTGGTGTTTTTAGACTTTTGTAACTACTTTGTGTGTGTGAATTTTGTGTGTGTTTGGTTTTGTTGTTTGTTTTTTTTTCTTTTTCACTATGAATATTACCTATCGGTTAGTATTTTAAGCTGTTAAACACATCTAAATTAGATAGGTACTTGCTTCAAGATGTCAGTGCTAGGAAACAAAAATCTTTCTCTTTCAGCACACAGGATCAAGAAGCAAGGCAGTGGTGCCTGACTGCTGTGTGCTCTTTACTGGATTTGTAGAAACTTCTGATGGCTTTTGGTGGTCTTAATTTTTTAGACTATGCACTATATTGCCTGACCATAGAAGCATCATAGATTCACAACAATGGGATCTTTGAGAACTGCAGTACTAGAAATTTTACCTATCAACTAACTGGATGTGTTTTAGATCAGAGAAGTGCTATTTGACACTGTGTGTGTTTGTTTTTCACTTGATCTTCATTTGTCATTACAGTTTCTAAGTAGCTCACACATATACACTGATGACTTCACCTTCCATAAATCCATGAGCTATGGAGGGGGTGATCAGTGTTGTGTACCAGACCATTCCAGACGAGAACAACTTCGTGCCTTGTGAATTTTATCTGAAGTCAACGCAGAGAGCAGAGGACGGGTCATAAAAATGCATATTCAGTATTGCTAATGCAGTGACGGTGTAATTGCTTTCACCTCTGGAGTAGGAAAGTTCTTGGAACGTTTTTTGAATGTTAACTCAATTCTTATACCATCTTTCTCTTAGGGCTCTATTTTATCTATCTTTTAAAGGGAAGGGGTTTCTTTTTTTCCTCTCTGCAGTGGCCACAACAAGGAGCAGATAAATATAATTCAGTTTTGCTTGGAACAGAAGTTTGTACAAAACGAGAGGAAAAACATGCAGTTCGAGAAACTCCTGAAACCTAACCAGAAATATTCTACTTCAGTTATTCAGTGCTTTTATTTATTCTTTATCTTTCTCAATTACATGAACTTTCAAAAAAAAAAAAAATTCAAGTGTGAATTTATCCCACATTTACAGATAACTCTCAATCATTGTAACAAAATTCTGGTTTTACTTCCGGTTAACTTTAAAAAAATTATTTATTTGCCAGGCTATTTTAAAAAACATAGATGATTCTTAACCAGTCTTTAACTACAATTAAAACCAACCTGTCCATCAGTTATGACTTATTACACTAGTATATACAACATTTTACCATTTATGTTGTCAAGGTTTCATGCAATTATATGAAGGCTTGCTCTTTAGAGTCAGTGTCTGGAGTTAAACTTGTAAAATAAGTGAGAGCATGCAATGTTACAGCAGCAACAGAAATCTTATTTCTGTTGAAACATGAGTTGTATTGTATTGAATGTATTACAAGTATATTTCTACCGTTAAGCACGGTAAGCCAAATATTTGGTTTTTTTTTTCCTTTTAGTAATCCAAAAAGATGGATATGAAAAAGCCGGATGACATAGGTTTCAGCTCATAAAATAAGCATCACTTCTGTTTCTGCAGTTGCTATCTGTTCATTAACTTTCTTTTATACAGGCAGAGCCCCTCCTAAAGCGTAAGCACGAGTCTACCCCCAACAGGTTATCTCTGTAACTCCCTGCTGCCTTTGCAAGAGTGATGTGTCCTGTATAGTGAGAGGACACTCTTCTTTCATTTGTGTTTGGACCAAATGGCTTTTAGATATGGAACTATTTCTAGAAAGGTTATAATGGAACTCCTACCAAATGTCCCATACTTGGTATGATTCAGAGTACCACTTCCTGTACAGCCTTGTGATTATTTAAAAAAATAAAATAATGTAAAAAAGTACAGGATGCAAAGCAATACAAAGTTTGCAAAACTTCCCTCCAGAATAATTTGTATTCCTTTAGACTGAGTACTTAGAGCTAAGAAGGTAGGTTTCCTCTTACTTCTGTTAGTAGAAAGCAGATTACATATAAGTTTCCTTAATTAGTTTAAGTATTTTATGTCACTAAGAAATTAACCACGTGAGCAGCTGCTCTGCAAGTGCTACAGCCATGAAATTCACTGGAATGTTTCTCACAACAGAATGTAAAGGCAAAATCAGGATCAAAATAATGGGAATTATAGGAGCAAAACAATAATTTTTGATATCAATATTGAAGTCTGCTGATTGCATGCTTCCAGAACATAACACTTTTTATTTCCTATTAGCTCCTTGATTGCTGTTTTTCACCTATATAGAATATGGAAGGCAATAATTATTGTCACTTATGACAAACTAAAGGTAAAATTTTAGCTCAGGAAAACACAATGTCCTTATTTAAGCAGGAAAATCTGATTTATTTACTTTTTTTCCACAAAATCTTTGCTTACTTTGTGTATATGCATGGCTCCTGCAGGAAATCAAAATACATAAGGTAAGAATGTGGTATGTCTCAAAGAGACTATCTGAATTATTTTAATATTATTAACAGCTGGTCACAGTCCATAGGCACTGGCAAAGCTATTCATGGGCACAGTAAAATAACATTCATTACCATAAAAATGGATATACTTCTTGTTTTCTGGTTTCCTTGCTTGTAGCTAGCTTAAAATTGATGTACAGGCTCTGAAGTATTTCCTGAATTATTATGATGTCACAATGAGATAATTTAATAGAACATTAATTGGGACTTATAAATTGACTGACTTGCCCGTTGGATTTCATTGTTCACAAAATTCATGCTTTTTAACTTCCCCCTTAAAAAAAAAAAAAAAAGGAAAAAAAGAAAGTGTGGGGTTTTTTAAAGTTTCTCTAAGTTGCTTTCTGTTCAGCTCTAGAATTTGAATGGCTTTCTGCCTTCTCCAAATGCCAATGCCATGAAAACCGGTATTTTTAAATGCCACGTAAGTACCCTTTCAAAACCAGATGCCTGTTATGGAAAGGCAATGGTAGGAAGATATAGATGTACTGGGCCTCTAAGGGAGTTATAACCACCAGCCCCAGGCACATCTGGCACATGCATTCCTTGTTACCTGATGTAATTTTAGCCAGGCAGCAGTGCAAATCAACGTGCATCCCTTTCACGTGCTGTGGCTTTGTAACACGCTTATGTGACAAAATGAGTTACTTCCTTACATACCTTAAACTAAGATGTTTCTTTACATGGTAATACTTCCTTTCATTTCTGCTTTATCCTAGAAAATACAAGTAAGATGATGTACAAAGACTGAATACAGCAATTCTAGACAGCCAAATAATCCATTATTGAAGTTAATACGTAGGGTTTTTTTCTCTTGTTCCAGCTATTTATGCTGATAGAGTTGCCTTGGTAGAATATCACCCTTTTATGCAAGAATGTCAGATCTGTCTCAGTAATTTCAAAGTTAGTATGTCTGCCAGACAGGAGACATTAAGCACTCCAAAAGTCTGAGAACAAACTAAGAGACATGTTCTTTATATCCTTTCTGATTATAAGGATTAACTGGATGCATCCTTCCCTTTATCTCCTTCAGTCGTACTGCCTTGGTGTGTATTGCATGGATTAGTAAAACAGCAGAATCTCAGAGAACTGTGCTTTGCTGGTAGGTTTTGGGTGAAACACGTACTGTGGTCTTTGCTGTTGGTATCTTTCCTCTCATCCGTATTGAGGTGAAATGCAGCACCCAAGTGGTCTCTGATTGCCTGATGCTGGAAGAGGCCACTCGTTCTTTGCGTCAGGTGATGCTGCTGCTTTGGGAAATATTTTGGTGTTGGTTGTCCCCCCGCCCCTACTTCTGCAAAAAATAGGGAAAACCCATGTTATGAAACTGTGTGTAGCTTCTTTGTGTAGAGCATTTCAAAGCAGTTGAGAGAGCTGTGAGCACATCTGTGGTGAAACACACCACCTTAAGACACTCCTAAACTCTTAAAAGAGAGTTGGGGAATGGGAAGTTACACTGGGTAACAATCCATTTTACTTAGAGATCTAGTTATTTATATTGCATAAATAATGAAAAGCAAATGATAAACGCAATAGAATATATAGAAAATGTTAACCATAGAGATGGTTGATGAGATTGTTTAAAGGAATAATCAAATACCAATGGTTACTTTGGTTAAAAACCACACAAAGTTTCTCTGATACATCTGAGGAATGAGAGCTTCAGTCAGAGCCATAGTTATTATTAAAGGTCCATTATAAATAATAATGCAGAGAGGCAGTACATGCATCACTGTGAAGTTTCAGATTTAATTGTACTCTACCCTGAAAGTCATAAAGAAATGAAGAATTTGTTCATTTTGTTGTTTGCTGTAGAACAGCTGTGATCTGAAGGCCACACTCCAGATGTATCTAATGTTTAAGCTCTGTGAACATGGTATGAAATGAGACTTCTCTTCCTCTCTTTTGTTTAGTCACTTCCATTTTTATTAGTGGGCCACTTTCTTCTTCTAAGTCAGTCTTCTTTATTACCCTCCTTGCCACTGCAAGAGATTTCTGCATCGATAACTAATTGCTATTGGTAAGAAAATTTGCTGCTCAAATACAATCTTTCAAATACTCCTGTTAATATTCTTAGAGAGCAAGGAAAAGTGACTTACAGAAACAAATTCATTTAATTTCTTGACACTTCATAGAAAAAAAAAAAACAACACTGTACTGAACCACCTTTGATTCTAAGGGTTCAGCTTTTAGCTTTACTATAGTGTGGGTGGAGGAAGGCATTCAGAAATACTTATTGCCTGAGAGACAAGAAAATATAGGAAGAGCTGTGATCTAGTGCAAGAGTAGAGAGTATGAATCATGGTCGTTTGTTGTTTCCCCCCCAGTCTAGTATGAAATAAGAGAAACCAGACAGTCTTATTGTTAGAGTCTTTGGATAAACTTCTGAGTGGAAGGCTGCCGGGTAGCTCTGTAAAAATTACTACAGCTTGAAGAATGTGTGGAAACACTCCATGAGTATTTATGTATCTCATTTGACGCAGAACAGAAAGCTACCCCGGAATGGCTTCCTATCAATTACTATTTATTGAGATGGTCCAGTTAAAAAAGGTGCATACAAAAAATGGGCTTGTCATTTTGATATTGCCTTTTCTCATTACTCTCACTGTTCACTGAAGTAGGAGGCGGTGAGGACACTGAGTAGCATCAGGGAGGCTGAGGAGGAGTTAGAGGATTTCGAGCACAGTCTGCAGTAGACCCATAGCCCCCAGCCAAACAACTAAAACCACTGGGGTTGCTCAACCTGGAGAAGCCTGGAGAAGGCTCCAGGGAGGTCTTACAGCAGTTTTCCAGTGCTTTCAGGGGGCTGATAGAAAAGATGGGGAGGGACTGTTTATTAGGGAGTGTAGTGATAGGAGAAGGGGTAACAGTTTTAAACTGAAAGAGGGTAGACTTGGATTAGGTATCAGGAAGAAATTCTTTCCTGTGAGGGTGGTGAGACACTGGAACAGGTTGCCCAGGGAAGCTGTGGATGCCCCATCCCT
>JAOQGH010000032.1:65799331-65855655 GCA_025769975.1 Gallinago jamesoni | reverse complement strand
TGGGGCTTTGAGCAACCTGGTCTGGTGGGAGGTGTCCCTGCCCATGGCAGGGGGTTGGAACTCAATGATCTTTAGGGCCCCCAACCCAAACCATTCTATGATTGCAAGTGTGATAAAGTTATGACTTTATATATTTTTTTTTCCTATTGAAGGTGGTATTTGATATACTAAATTATGCAACTGGTCTTTAGATGGTGTGTTTAAGCGTTTTGTAAAAATGTCTGCCAGCTGCTTACAAGCTACTTTACTTTGCATGCTTGATTCAGACATATTTGAATTTAGGTACAGCTAAGGGTAACTGCTCGACTACATAAACCCTAATTGACTGATGCATGTATTTATATTCCTGGATCACTGATCAAGGGCAGTTAATTACTGAAACCAAAGTCTGGCCTAATTTGAGTCTGAGAGTCTAAACATGGTGTGACAGCAAGCTCTACCCTTTGCTGTTCCTCCATGCGTGGCTGGAACTGCCAGGTTTACAGCCAGTGCACAGGGTCTTGGAGGCCCTCAATAAAGACCCTCTAACCAGAAGAGAAAGAAATTTTTCAGTCATTTTGGAAGCAACCTAACATAAGAAGGAAACTGGGACTTGTCTGAAGCATTTGGGTTTTTTTTGTCTGTGAAATATATAGCATACTTGGTGCTTCAGTGGTTTGGGTAGTAAATACTTTTTTCTTTTTTTTGGTAATAGTAGATAAAGACATCTTTTATGACACCAATACTGCGCTGCCTGTGAGGCTGATGGGAATAATACCATTGTGGCATCATAGTACTTGATAATGTTTAACTTGTGAGTCTGTGTGGCTACAGTTCTGATGCAATGATGTGAGTGGAATGAACTTGGTTTTGGGCAGAGTCCATTCTGCAAAGCGGTCATTTTTGTGAGGAGACCTCACCTTTGGCAAAATGGTTGCTTCTGTGAAACTCTGCTGTACTTGGGGAGCTTTGGTGTACTGAGCTCCTTCAGAATTTTGTCTTTTACCCTTCACTGGCAGATTTAATTTTAAAGAAAATGTCTGTTACAAACGTTTATTTATCTTCTCCACTTTTAAGCACCAAAAAAGGAATCCAGAGGAAAAAAAGGTGCTAAACTAATATTAAGGGTCTGATTAACCTTGGGAAATGCAAGGGTATGACTCAAACAATTCTCATTTTTGTGCTGAAGTATTGTACCTCATTTAGTGTGCAAGATTCCCTTCCCTGATAGACCGTAACAGCTGCAATAGCAAACCTTTAATGAGGTAAGGATTGTTTTAGCCTTGGCTGTAAGTGAGTCTTACTTTATGCTCACCTCCATCAGCTATATCCTTGAGATGCATCCTTTCACATAAAAGAGGTTTAGAGAGTAGAATGAAAAAGAACAAACTATAACATGTACATACTAACATGACTTTAAACTTCAGCCTTAACTGTTCTGCTAGGATTATGGTTGATGAAAAGTTACACTCGAGCACTCTCACTGCAAAAGTGGGTTTTGACTAAACGGAATTTTTGTATGAAAATAGATGCCTTCCCCAGGAGGAGAGGCTGACCTACAAAGGACAGCTAAAGAATAAGGCACACAATTTTCCTGGGTAAGCTACAACAGTGTTTCCAACTTTTGACAAAAATATTTGGATTTTTATATTATCTTCATCCATGTAGATAATCCAACGGCATTTTTTTTATAGCCATCACCTACAAACTGGATTCATGGATTCATTGGAAAATGTAGGAACGAGATAGAAGAACACATATACAGCATCAGAAACTGGGTAGCAATGAATCTCATTAGAAGTGACTGCTGTGCACAATACTTGGTGCATTGCTTAGAGAGGCTGTTGGAGGGCAGATCAGATTTGATAGTGAAAGCCTGGAAATGCTCTGAGTGACAAAGCCACCCATCATGAGGATAAAGTTCTGGGTACGCATATTGGTCTGACTTAACAAATGGTGCCAGACTATGAAACTTGCTCCTGCAGGGTCTGTGATATGTCACAGATTTAATTTTGCTTCAGTACAAATACATGGGGAAATCGGCTCAACTTTTCCTGATAACTCAGGGCTTGTTCATCTTGTCAGATGAGTAAGAAAAGTTAGAACCTCCCTGGTGTTGAATGGGCTTTGAGCAGGCAAGTCAGTTTTGATCCAAAAGCCATTGGGACATTGGAATGGTCTGTGCTTAAGCTCAGAGTCCGTTATTCTTATCTTATCTGCTTTCTCAGCTGGTATTTTTCTGGAAAGTTTTTTTTTTTAGTCTTCTTGAAGACAGCCCTGTCCTTCTGACATTCTTTTGTAGAGAAGCCAGCACAAATTTTCTGGGTGTCTCTGCAAATAACAAGGATTTGTCCCTTAAGAAGAGCTGTAGCAATAACTTTAAAGATATCAAAAGCAGGAGCTGAAATTATGCTTTTGACACTCAAGAAGCATGGAATAGCACTGTTGATACTGTAAAGTTAAGTGACTTTGGCTATTTACTGTAGGCTCACTTTTTCAATAACAAACTTAATAAGCAATATTCAACGATTACTGAATTAAAGAAAATATTTCAAATTTTTCAGAAAAAAAATTTAGTGGGTGGTGTATATATAACTCAAAAGTCACAGACTATGGAGTCATTCTGGTTGTAGATAAGGGGGATTTATGCTGCATGGACATCAGGGAGGTGGGTTAATCTAGCTGATTTCATGGTGTCTCTTTTACTCCATGTTCTCAGGGCTTAGATGCTAACAGCAAGGTAACATTCAATTGGTTGAACATGAAACTGAATAAAAAAATATATATTCCTTTTTGCAATGCATAATTAACCTCTATCATGCATTGCCCCAAGATACCATTGCAGGCAGAGAGTAAACAGGAGTCCAAGAGGTCTTAAACTTTTATACATCTCTTCACAATATTTACAGTTGCATTAGAATTGGGAATTATAGAAGGGATATAAACATTCATGCTTCCACTTGTTTGCAAGATGGGAAGATGAAGTAAGATTGGTTCGTTTCAAATTTTCTTTTTTTAGAAAACATACATCTTTCTATACGAGACAAATGCTCAAGGTCTGTGTGCCAAATTCTGGGCTTCTGAACTAAGTGATGGCTTTTGCCTGACAAAGGCCTGTGGAATTCAGCCCAGTTACTTTTTTTTTTTTTTTTTTTTTGAAGTGCTCTGTGCTGTAAATTAGGATGCAGTAATACAACAATGCAAGTCCTAAATATTCATCTATTTTCATGGGTAGGAAATTATATCTCTCGCCCATCATTAACTAGCAAACAGCCGCTCCCGTTCAGTATTCTAATCACTGCTGAATAGTTTTACACATCTTTAAACAGCCGTTTTAGCGTGTCGGGTTTAAAAGACTGTTGCTGACAGAGCAATTGCACAGCTGGCTGGCTGGCTGTACTTTGAGCACTAATGTAGTTGGTGGAGTAAATCATGCAAAAATACTGACTTTTAAGGTTAGTCTGGTTTGTAATAGAATGAAGAACATGTTCCCGTAAGTTTAGGAAGACAGATTTATATTGCTGTGATAGTAAAACAGTACTAGAGTTCACGGAAGTTCTACAGGCGTTTTCTGTGATGAATGCTTTCAGACAATCTGTTCTGAGTGCAGCTGATTTACACTACTGAAACAAGCAAATTTAGAGGTGTCTTGTATCCATAGCACATCAGAGTACTGCATATGCTGAGGACCAAATTACACCACAGACATCAGTGCGTTGCTTCTTGGGGAGATACGTTGCATTAAGCTTAACACACGCTGCTGAGAGAAGGATTATAGTTGTTGTGAGGAAGCAGTGTGGACAAATTGGATGGGGGAAGAATAGGTTTTTAGCCCAAGGCTTATTGTAAAGGAAAAAAGATAAGAGTCAACTGTTTCTTAATGTACTATTTTGTAATAGAATGTATAATCTGCTTTAGGCTTAAATAACTTTATATTTTCCAAAGTTTGTAATAGTTTTGATTATTTTAATGTCTTCCCAAGCATTTTAGCTAACTAAATTGGTATAATCTTTTTGAATCTCTCAAGGCTATTCCATCAACTTAGTGACTATCCCATAAATCAGTCAAGTAAGGTGTGAAAATATACCCAGATCTTGGAACAGAGTGAAACTCCCACTGTAATTTCAGAAATGTCCTTCATATCTTGGGAACTGTTCATGAGTCTAAACAAAGTCCCTTTGTTATTTTGTTTTGTTTGGTTTTTTTTCAGTTTTATGTCCTATTTGAATTTTTTTTTTTTTTATTGTGGTGTAGATGACCTAAAAGGAATAGAAATGCAAGGAAATCTGTTATGAGGACTATATATGCCTCATCATGCTGAAGACAGCATGCTGCTGAAATCTGGTTAGAAAGCAGAAAAGTGCCCTGGAGAGCTCTAAAAAGGTAATAAAATAAATATTTTTAAAGTGGAGGAAAAGCAAAAGTTTGTCTTGCACTTTTAAGCTTCCATAGGAGTACTTAAGCTGTAGGAAAAAAATGGCTCAGGTTCTGTAGTTATTAGCCCAGAGAGAGCTGTCAGTCAGCGTTGACTCCCTCGAACTACTCACTGCAGACCCAATTACAGAAGTTGCCACTGGTGTTGCCGATACTTTGGGGACACGAAAGGGCTTTGGCTTAAAATTAATTTATAGAGTTTTTCCATTTTTTTTTCAGCAGTGTCCCCTTCCGTTTTGGTGTTGGTTGAGAGGAAAGAGGAAAACACTGAATGTGTATAAGGCTGGGGTCAAAGGCCTCCACAAAATTGTGCTCAGTAAATGCCTCACAGCTTTCCGTCTGGGACATTCTCTCCTTGCTGAACCAATATAAAATTAAATTGCCTTTCACAAATAGAGCAACTGGCTATCGTGAGAGGTGTAGTGAGAGCAGAGTGAGCCAGACAGCAGAGGAGAAAGGGAAGTTTCAGGATGGTCAAGAAAGAGGAAAGGGACTAAAAATAAGGAAAAAACAAAGAGTATCTCCAGGGCTGGGATGTTTAGCTATTCAGCTAAACATTTGGCTTCCTGCTGCTTGATTTCTCTCCAATAAGAGAAAATCTCATGCTCCTGGTGAAGACTGGAGACTCAGCAAGAATCTCTTTTCCTCAGCCTGCTCAGTCACTTGTCCTTCTGCCCGTGGCTCCTGGGCGCAGCAGCCTTGGAAATGCTCCTCTTCCCCGACAGGGTGCCAAACACGTGGCTCTGGATCTTGCTTTTGAAACCTCCTCAAAAAGAAATACAAGCAAGAGATGGGAGACTTGCTTTCTGAACTGGCAGTGCAGAAGGAATGAAGGAGCAGTTATTTATTATTAACTGTTGTAATTATAGAAATTATAACGGTCACCAAAACTCTAGTCTTCTGGCTAGAGCAGAAAATAGGTCTTCTTGGTTTTTCATAAGAAAATTACTATGTGAGATATTGATGGATTTGGTTCATTTGTCCATACCTTCGTGTCTTCACAAAACACTGTACTATGTTCAGCAGTGTTATAAAGCACTGGAATCCTGGGATGAATGTAGCCAGACAAAAATTAAAGGTATTTCTGAATAGATTTCAGAAGTGCCAAGTATTTCCATTTGAAATGGATGGTGTTCAGGGCTTTGAAGTCCTTTGAGAAGATGACCGGAATGAATATCGGATTTGTTAGGGTATGAGACACCTTAGAGAAGTGTGGCAAGAAACCATCCTAAACATAATTAAGGTTTTTCTAAGCTCACATAGCAAACATACCAGAAGAAAGGATGACATTGAACAGTACAGCACCTCTCTGCCTGACTTTGCAGGAGACAGAGTAACCAAAGTCTAGCCAATGCCTGTATTTACATTCAAATATAAATATTTTCCCTTCATATGTCTTAATAACAAATACTTACTAAAAAATATGTGTCTATTTAACAAACCTGGTCCATAATTATTTTCTGGTGATCATCTGTAGGCAAATAAGTCTTTTTGTACACATATGCAAATGAAATAATAAAATTCTCAGCATTGAATAGTACCTGATGCTGGATAGTTTCACTGTTGGAGATATATGGGTATATTAGTACTGATAATTCAGTGCTATTAGCTCTACTTGCATAAAAAGTCATTAGTACCAAGAAGTCATAATTAAAGTACTCAAGCCTGAATTAGTTTTATTAGGAGAGAAGTAGGAAAATGCATCATTACTGTAGATGCTGAGAGGTTAATGCTTGTAGTAGTGCAGCTCTGCACATCTTGCTGGAAAGAGAGGGCAAATTTGTCCCTAGAGATGGAAAGCTTCCTGATAAATCCATTCTTTAAATTTACCAATGACTATGCAAAGTAAATGAAGTGAAATCAGTAAGAATTTTCATAACAAACTAAATGTTTGACACATCACTTGCAAAAAAACGTCCAAGATATTTCAACCCATCTTCCTGCATATAGTAGGATTTAATATATTGTTCCTAAGTATATTTTTCTAGTTTGTTATTTCATACTATTTTCCACCAAAAAAATGAAAATAAAATGGTATTTGAGCTTGAAGTTATAAGGAGTAGTTCTTGTGCATAAAGACATAATGTTAGAAAAACCATTTTTCTTACAGAATTTAATAATTATTCCAGGAATATGATACTATTTTTACAAACACATGCTTAAGATACTTAGTTAATTATATACACTTGAGTTTTATAATATAAACCCAACTAAAATACATATGCATTTTTCTAGCTTGAAATTCCTCAATGTATCTAATTATTCCTCAATGTATCTATATTAAACTAAGGCAAGCCGTGCTTAGTCCTTATTAGTTGACTGTGTCAAACTATTGAAAGAATTGGAAGAATAAGTGGAGGTAATGATCCCTGTAAATGACCTTGAATTGTTAAGCCATAAATAGACCATAAATGCCATTTTCAAAATATGACATGAAGTTTTATTCTCATTATACAGCACGCATGTAACCCCTTGAAGAAGTGGTTCAAGCAGAGATGATATATTCCCAGCGTATATACCAGCCTCACCAGGAGAACAAGATGGCAAATGAATTACAGTTTCTTTAGCTATAACGTCCTAATTAGATATGTGACAAACTCATTTATATGTGGAAAACTTAAAACACTGACTTGTTCCACTTATCACTTGAACTGCTAACACTTCATATCTTCACATTTAATGTTCTCACATAAACTAGCAACATTTTCAGTAATCCCTACTGAACCTTTTTAATTGCTATATGGAAGAAAAATAAAACTGTTACTTCAGAAAGCTTTGATTTGGGTTTGAAACTTGCCACCTAGAAACAATGAAATTTGTTTAATGACCACGTAATTGGACTTTGTTCTGGTAACAAACAGTACTTGGCAGGAAAATCTTGCCATTACCCTAGCTATGTGTGGTACACAAAGGCTTGTCCCTTCTTGGCTGCTTTTTGAAGCCCTCAGAAAAGCCATAAGAGCCTTTTTTCTTTTGGTTTTGTTGCTAGGTCTGTACAACCTCGGGCCAGTAGATATTTCCATGCCCTTTTCTTGGCTTGTCCTAAAATATGAGATGAAATAGAGGCACTGAATTTGCTGTAATGTCTACACAAAGCTCGAGGGACCTCAACAGAAGGCTACAAGGAAGGCTGCATGCGAGTATAACATGGAGAAGAATAGGAGGAAGGGGAATTTCAGTTATTTTCTTTCTGGACAGCAAATATGGGAAAGCAGCCTGCTCATGAGATACTTCAAGTGCAGTCTGAAGCAGTAATCTAATGGAAATAGAGATAAATGCTGGGTTTTGGTGTCTCAGTTTCTCAAAAATCACTGAAGGTCGTGGGAGACGAGGTATTGTAATTTTACGTGCTTGTTTCCTTAACCAGTACCCCACTCTGAAGGTAGCTGCAGCAGCCTGCTCTTACGCAGCGGGCTTTTATTATAACTCCGATTCCATCTTCACAGAGTCTCCCTCCTATATTAATGTGTCGATTCAAGTACTCTACTCTTGTCCTACATCTGATTAAAAAAGAAAAGAAAAAAAAAAACAAAAACATCTGGGCTATATAATTTTAGACTTGGCTCCATTAGTAACAGTGACCTTGGTTGACCTTATTTTTTTTATTTTTTGTTTTAGAAATGTGCATTCCACACAGCTGAGTGAGCTAAAGACCTATTTTCTAAAAGAACACAGAAATGAGAACATAACGTTAGTGAAAGGAAAGTGAGCATAATCTGAAATCAGTGTGCAAAATGCAGTTGCAGAAGAAGGCCGGGAGAACAGAAGGCATGTGTAATCCAGCAGTTGTGCCTCTTGGCATGCTGTATGCCTAAATTTCTCTGCAAGTAGTATGGATATACTATCTGCACTTGCCCACATTTCCTTGCAATATATTGCCCATAGGAAGCGACGTGTAGTTCAGTGTAATGATGAGACCTTATCGGGGAGAATTCAGATATGTAAAGTGATGCGAGCATGTGACAATGAGAAGGTCCCCATGCTTGTGCACAACAAACCCAAAGATCCCTGTGCCTCCAAGCAGAGGGCACTTGAAAGGATGCTCTGTGGCAGGGAGAAAGGGTGAGCCAAACCTGCACAACTGCACTGTTCCTGCGTGGGAAAAGGAGCACTGGGACAAAAAGTCTGCTCTGGCATTTTAGCATTCCTAAACTAGATCCCTGAAATACTGAGCTTCCTATTCCAGGACACTAACAATCATAAAAGGTATTCTGCATTCAAATGCTAATGGTTGCTTTCCTGGTCCTCAGAAAATGAATACTATCCCCAGATGTGAAGGTGGGAGGCACATCTTCAGAAGCTGTGGAAAGATTTTTTTTTGTTTTCCCTAAGTGTCTAATCGGAGTTACAGGGCTTAGAAATAAGAGGCAAACATAAAATCCAAAACTAATGCCAGGTCCCAACTTTCTTAAATGGGCAGCTTCTGTTATTCATTGCTATGGTCTGGGGACTCTTCAAGGCAGCAGGCCACCAAAACGTGCTTCTGTACTGACGTGTGGGAGACCTTCACATGCTGAAAAAGTTCTGCCTTTTTCCTTTTTGAGTAAGTTTAACCTTAGCAAGAAATTAGTTCATTAATAAATGAAGAGGAGTGAATTAATTATGAATTGAAAATGGCAAAGATTGAGATCCCCTGCAAAACTTCTTTGTCATATGTGCACACACAAATTTGAAAGAAAGTAAGGTCATACAGAAATAATTTCAGGGGAGGATGAGGGAGAAAATGAGGAAATACTTGAAGTAGCAGAACCTAGGGGATGCTGCTCTGGACAATTTATGGAATGCAGGTCTGGGGACAACACAACCAAATATATATATATTCTGAGTTATTTTTGAGAAGCCCTCAGGGGAAACTTAAGATGTGCACTGAGCATGAACTGTTAACTTGGATCTGTTAACTGTCTCTTCCTCTGTGCCTCTTGCGTCCTGCTGTAGGATCGTGTACACCAGGCATCGCCTCCACGTGGCACTGGGATCTCAAAGCAAGGGAGTGGAAGTGGGTCTGCACTCAGGAGAAGGAGCAGCAGCCCCTGTCACTTATTTAAAATTGGAAGAAAATACATCTAGCTGTACTGACTTGTGAGCTGGGAGTAGGGAGGAAAGGGGGGGAGAAAATAAAGTTGGTTACGGGACTTTTACATTTAACTTCTTCTTGTAGAAGCATGATAGAATAATAGGGGAAAATGTCTCTCTATACAAATATCTCTCATATACAAACACTTTGAGCATAAAGTATCGTCATTCTTGTAAAAGTTCTTTTTTTCCAGGCGCTTTTTAATTGTTCTTTTATACTGAAAGTACAATAGAAAATCATTAGCTGTACAGACTGTTCCAGATGAAATGTCTTTGGATTTCATTTCAGAGTTTTATCTCATACTATGAAAATATCTGATAAAAATTAATTCACATTTACTTTCATAAAAGTAGTACTGTTTGTTACAGAAAAAGAAAGAGGGGGAGGGGGCTTAAAGACTATCAGGTGAAGTAAAAATAACAACATGTCAAACAAGGTAGTAGAGGTTTAATGAGCTGCCTTAGGGACTAATAATTTAGCAGCTACAGTAACGTATACCTTATGGAAAAGGTAAAGCAGATTCATGAGTTTCAAAAGGGCAAAGTAAATGGTAGAGAAAACATTGTTTTAGAGTCAAAAGACTGGATATACAGGCAAAGAATACAAGAGCTCCAATGTGGAAAGAAATCTGTGTAAATGGGTGAATAATTCTATAGTTACTGCAGACACAGTAAAATACAATTTACCCCTCTCAAGAGTGTCTTTAAAAAGCAATAAAGTCCACAGAGGAATATTGCATGAAAGAAAACCTGTCCAGAAACAGGCCTCTTTGTATATGCGATTTTGGCCTTAGGGAAAGTATTATTTATTATGTTAATTCCCTGGGATTTAGAGGGCTTTTTTCTAGAAGCGGAACACTTTGGGAAAAATATCTCTAGGGGAAACTGTGAATTTTTCCTCCTCCAAACTGTCTTGCCTAAAGATTTCATCATGGAATCTGTCCTTACGCAGTTAGAGATGAATCAGGCTTTACTGGAGAGCAAATTACCGGATATATAATTGGCTTACAGGTGAAGAAGAGCAACAGAAATAGGAGTGACATATGGAAAAGGATAAAATGGCGTTAAAAAATGCATAGCTTGGCTTCAGGAATGACTTTGGCTGTGATGGGCTTTGACGACAGTTTGCAGCTATTGAAAAAGTGTGAAATAAAAAGGGGAAAAAGAAATTGTGTGATACTTAGAGTATTTTTGTTTACACCAAGATTGAATACAGCCATATGTTTTCTGTAGAGGTGGCTGTACATTCCTTTCAGCCTATATCCACTAGATTTTTAACCAGGCAGCTTGCACTCCATGAATAAAGAGAATATATGTATCTAATATTTCACTAGCTCTTTGCCATTCATATCCCTGTTCAGATCCCATCTTTATAGGACAGGGAAGATTGTTATCTTCATTTCACAGATGGAAAGGCTTCCAGGAGCATGTAGGTACCCCAGTGCAGGCTCGTGTGTCACCTGGAGAGCCCAGTAGAAAGCCACGCCAAGGTTCTCTGAACCATGGTCTCCTCAAAGGAGCAGACTTGCCTAAAACTGGTTATAAAAGATTGTTCCAGAAGTGTGTAGCCAGACAGGGAACTGAACCTCCTTGGTTTCTCATGTCCCGTGCCAATGATATTGTGTCATCCTTTCTTCCTCCTCTGTAGTTAGGCGTGTGGTTGTATGTGGGGTTTGATACGACAGGAAATACTGCTGTGGTGTGGAAGGAATCCTACCCTATGAAGAGAAACATCACTCAGTTAAACATTTGTAAAATGGAAAAGGGTAACTGGTTAGTCAGAGGTGGCAAGTAACCCTGTTCCTATAACAATACCTCATTTTCTTCAGTAGGAACACAGATTTTTTAGCACCTGGAAATCAGTCCATTTCACTGTGAAAGCTGCTTTGCAACTATGTGAGGCTGTAGTCAAAATTGAATTAGTTTCAAATAATGTCTGCAGTGTGGCCGAGACCTTCCTGCAGCTTTACCTTCAGGTTTCCTCTATTGCTGCTTTTTCCAGTCAATAATTCTGGTAATTTTGCTGGTATATGCAACTGGCTGCTGTTACCTTTTCAGTGGTGCCAGGTGGTCATCTTTCCTTTGTGGTAGTTTTATTCCAAGCAGTTGGCTTCTGGATGCCTTTTCCCATTAGCTGGCTGTTGCTTTTTTATGATTGAGCTGCTGTTTCTTGTTTACCATTTTCTTTTCACAGCTCTCAGCTTGTTGCTTCAGTTGACATGTCAGTAGACTCCCTGACAACATCAAGTATCTCCTTCTGTTACCTCTGTTCCTCCTGCTGCTTCTGCTTTTTGCTATGCTTGGCATTCTGATTCTTGTTCATCGAGACTATTGTTTGGATTAAAAATCAGCACTTCCTCACCAATTTTATTTCTGAATTTTTATTGTTCTATTACTTTATTTTCCATTGTATTGCTGGCCTCTAGCTCTAGAATTTTATTCAAGGCAGTTGGTCTAGTTTGAATTCTGTATTTATTGTACATACTAAGGCAGCAGATAATTCTGGACAGGCCATGGTGATTAACTTCTGCATGTTTTATTTGTGCAAATCCTTTGGATGATTTTAGAGTTTCTGTTCCTAACCAGCTCTCTGTGAATCATAATGGTGAGTGGTGTTAACAGAGATTTAAATTTGAGATTGGACTTTATCACCTATTTCAGAAATGCAATATAAGAAACATAATTAAGCTTCTTGTTAAGGAACAAAGATCTGTTTTTAATTGAAAGATATAGGTTAATTAGCATAGAATGTGGATCAGAGATACAGAACAGCAAGACTTTTGTTTTTCATAATCTGATCTTCAGAAGTCAATGTGTGCTTTTCTGTTGCCTATGCCAATGAAAGGTTGGATGGGGTGTTTTTCAAAATCAGACTTTAAAGCAGCCTGCTAGCAGTGTTGAACCATTTAGAAAAAAAATTGAACCCAGAGTATTTACCTCGGTGTAGAGCATTAGTTATGCATTAATGGACTTCTTTAAAATTTTATATCTGTATCGCAGGGTTCCATTTTTGTCAGAAAGGGCTCAGATTGAGAATTCTGCCTATCCGCTCTGAGAAACGTATCACAAAATCATGACTACTTCATATTTGCTTATAAATGTTTCTGTTTAAAGAGGCTAAAAATGAACAGGCTTTGATCATGTTTGTGAGAAGAAATAATACACAAACAGCATCATAAGAGTGAATGCACTAGGATATAGTTATTTTTTATTATTATTTATTTATTTGATTTTCATTAGTATTTTTCGTGTACTTCATTCTGTTGCCACTATTTATAGTAATGGTATATCAGCAATGGCTTGTATGAAATTATTACAAAATCTGGGTTTACAAGATGATCTGCAGTAGCAGGTTGACATAGAAGACGGTGCAGTCTCCATTGCACGTTGCTTTCCTGATAACCGTGTACGTGACTAAAAGGTTTAAGAGCTTAAATCATGTGACACACAACACCCATAACCGGTGCAGCTGGTGGGACCTGGATGACAAAGCCATCTTGGAATGGCTGAGCTTCAGTTTTGAACTAGTCACTAAGCCAGAAGGAGTCTTGTGACTTATGCTAGAAGTCAGAGAGCTTTTTATCTTGAGTCTACCAAGCCATGACTTGGGCATTGGATGGTTGTGTTACTCTCACCTTTTTGCGTCTCTTCTCATGGTCTGGACTGCTTGGCTATTCCCATCCTATGAAAAGTTAAAATATCAGCTACTCTTTTGTGCTGTTCCAGAGCTTTACCAGGACACAGGAGCAGTCAGAGCTTTCTGCAGCCGTTTGTGTGGGAGGTGTGCGAGGGGACTTACGCATTACCTGTGCTGAAATAATTACTGTATTTGACTTGGCTAATAATCAAGTGACATCTGCTGCCAAAAACATATTCTGGACAGGGGATAGAGGAGCATTTTACTCATTAAACTCTGTACTCAATAATTCCACAAAGATGAAAATATGAAATACTTTGAAAAGAAGCAATTACTTTTAAAAGGCGTAGGAAGCACTATTTATGAAATAGGTACCGTTTGTTATGATGTTTTGTTCAAAGTTTAAACTTAGAATACCAAAGTCTTTGGGGGATAAAATGTTAAGTAATTCTGCAGTCTTAAGTTTTTTTTAGAAGCTGCAGTTTCCCTGTGTTGCCATGGTAACATACTTTCTGTATAATTGCCAGGCTGCCTTACAGTGATGCAAATAAGTAAAGAAGTTGTCATGTGGTATGACCCAGGCTTGTATTTGAGTAGAGATTTATTGCCCACAGAGCAGCAATAACACCAAAGATCTGTCACCTGCAGGATAAGGAATTACACGTCACTGAAGTGCTGCAGAAAAAATTGGCAGCAAAACTGAAGCGCTGGGCCTAGATGTTTTGCAGAAGGACTAGAAGCCCTCCCCTAAGCCAGCTCCTGCTGATCTTATTTTCACTAGTACTTTACACGAGTGGAGGATCAGAACTTCTACAGCTAACATCAGTCCTAAGCATGTTATTTAGGAATTTCATTTGTCTTGGAGGCACAAGAAGTCTAGAGGAAAGAGATTTCCAAAGAGAGAGTCATCACTTTGACACTCGCCAGCAAAATCTGGCCCCATCTCCAAGAGGAATTAGTGGTGGGACCCAGAGAACCACTCTCAAAAATAGAAAAAAAAAAAAAAAGTAAAAAAAATTGGGGAGGGGAAAAGGGGGAAAAAAAGAAGAGAAACATTAAAGTTTTCTTTAGTTTCTCTTTGACAAAGCCAACGCTTAAATCTTGTATGCTTCTTCAGGATATTTTTGATGTGAGCTGCAAATCCCAGTGATTCCTTCACTTGCAGGAATCCTTCTCTTGGCCATGTTTCTCCCCTCAGTCCTGAGCATACAAGGTGAAGTCCATAGACTTATACCACTAACACTTAAGGCAAGCTAACTTAATTTTTAATATTCAGGACAGTTACCTGTATCAAAATCTGATTCTTCCTTTTTACTTGTCCTAGAAGTCTCATGTTTACAAAAATGTTACTGTCATTGAATAAAATTACTATGTCCATATTAATTCTCTACTAAGCTTGCTTTAAAATTCCAGTTATTTTAGATGTAAGAATTAGAAGAAAAGAAATTGTCTTTGAAAGTTCTGTACGTGCCACCATTCAATCAGGAAAATCACTGCAATTCAGAATGGTTCTCATTATAACATTTTACACGTCCTATTAAAAAGAACATTTTTGCAAGTTGTTTGATGGGGGAATGATTTTGTTGTTGTCTTTATAATGGCACATTGGTCTATTACTCCTACCTAATGCAAGTAATAAAAATAATAGTCTATAATTGGGATGTCCAATAAAATGCTTTTAAATGGCAGCACATAAAATTATTGTGTGAAGGCAATAACCTTGGTAAGGTAGATGAAAGCTTGCTTATATGAGTCAGTTGGGAACAAAAGGAGAGTATTTTGAATATATGGGATACAAAAATTTTAAATTACAAGCTATGTTCACTTTCTCCTCTTTCTGATTATATTCTGTTCTGTTCTTTTGCACATTCTCTGTATTTTGTTTTCCATACTCTGTTGCTCAAATGAGCCACTGGTACTCAAAATCTCAAGGGAAAATATGAGACATTTTCAACTTGTGCCAACTTTTGTTGTCTCATCCTCAAAACAGAAGTAAACAAATAGTCTTCTCTCCTACTATTTCTGAAAATAAAATAATTTGCTGCTTTTTTTTTAATTTGTGAAATCAACATAAATTTCCATTGGTGATAGCACTGAAAATCATGAAGGAGAACTATGGAAAACTTCCAGCCTGACAATTACACCAATACATTTTTAGATATCTTTCCATGGTACTTCAGCATATGAGATGATTGACTCTGTTAGGCAACAGAATGCCACCCCCTCAACCCCCACCCCCAATAATAAGTGTGTGTGCCTATCTCCCATGTCACTCTGGTTCTGGCACTTTTGATGATGTAAACACAGAACCAAAATCCAGAACCTCATGGAGTCCAGAACCTCACGGGTTCTTGCCCTGCTGTTCCTATCAAAGTGCCTTGGGCATATTACAATGACAGCTTATTTCCACACTTGTAGCCCCTTCTGTAAACTAAGCAGGAAACTATTTCTTACCAAGTCGTCTCCCTGGGGTGTCCTAGGGATTAATTGCTGTAAGTGCAGTTCCTGGAACACATAAAGTTCTCTATAAGTATCCATTATTAAATGTTATATCCCCTCAAGTACTTATTCACATTAGTTTTCCTTGCTGAAGTAGCCCCAGTGACATCTGTTTCTATTAATTATTTTTACTATTTGCCACTCTTCTTGAACACAAGCTAAATGGCTTTGGCTGTGGGAAAGCAAATTCACCAAACAGCTGCTTTATTCTGTATTTAAAGTATACATAGCACTTTCTTTTTCCATTACTTTTTATTCACTTACACTTATCTTTGTCATTGAATCTTTTACTCCAGTGGTTTTCTGACTCTTATTTTCCTTATTAGGGGAAGTACTTAAGAATACTGGAAATAAAAAAAAAAAAAAAATGCTCAACCCAACAGCAGAGAAATAAAGTAGAAGTGTCATACATCCTTCAACTTGCAGAGGTCTCACGATTTCTGTAACAGCCTGAGGCACGAGAAAGGAAGAGATAGTGATGAAGATTTCAGAAAGCTATGGCTTGAACTGGCATGCAAAATAGGTATGGTTTTCTAATTACTTTGGCATGGAGTTGAAAAATTGGTCAGAAGGCCTCTTAAAACTCACATTCCTTCTCTGTCATTTTTCTGCTTGTTCCAGTGACTGAAGCTGCCTCCTCTCTCCATGTGCAGCCTTTTATAGGCAGACATAGAAGTTCTTTGTTCTGGAGTCTCTCCATTTCCTGCTTTTTTCTGATTTCCTGTTGGCATCACTAGTGTATTTAGTAAGGTGTTTAAACTTTATTAATAAAGTTGACAAAAGCAAGTTGACCCATCCTCTTCTCTCCACCATTTTTCCGCTAAACAAATGTAATGACTTTTTCCATAAAGTAAATAGAATTCAAACTGCTCATTCACTTTAATCTGCAAGAACAAATAGGTAGAGAGATCTGATGTGATGACCTAAATGAATTCTTCACCAGCAGGGAACTTACTTCATTCTTTCTGCTGATGTGGTTGCATTCCTGTCTTACAAGTTTTCTTTGTTTCCTTTTCCTTAACAATTTATTTTGTAGCCCTAGAAATGTCAGATAACTCCAAATTTTGGAGTCTCTTCCCTCTCCTTATTTAAAATAAATAAATACATAAATAAGTGTCACCATGAAGCTGGTTAATTACTTAGGACATTTATGGCTAGGACAAGATAATGCTGTTTTCTTCTGAGTTCGAAACTTTGCTTAGCAGTATTAGAAACTAATTAAGACTGTATTCATCATTATGCCTAAGCATGTTCCTTAGCTGGGGAACACAAGCAGTTCTACTGACTCCATGTTCTTATTTGCAGGCTTAAATTTTAGTACCTTCCTGAATTAGAACAAATTGCGAAGATGGTAAATGGGGGAAAAAAGTTCATTTGCTCTAAATGAAAAAAATATACAACACACATTCTGATTTCAGAAAATATATGAAGTTCTCTCCCGTTCCTTTGAAAAAACCCCAGCATGTCACACTTGCCAGGTACCAAAGTGATATTAAGGACATATTACTTTCAAATTTAAATTCTACCTTTGATTTATCTTATTTCAAAGCCTTGGAGCTGTAATAAATTGTTGAATGCTATTATCTGGCTTCTGATATGTCCTTGGCAAAGGTATATATAGCAGGGAAATTAAAATCTTGGACTTTTTGTAGGAGAACACTTATCCTGGGCTTCTGTAAATAAGAATCTCGTCTAGGAATTTAAACTAGCCTATAATCATGTATCAACCTGTTTGTATGCCAGATCTGACAAAATGCTGAGCATATGAAGCTTCCCAGAAACTAACTGAAATTACCGGTGTTTGGTACGTTAGGGATCACAACCCACTTTTTTTCCTGTACAAGCTGTGATACATAACTTTGCAGTAAATGCCCAAGGTTCAGTATTACAAAGCAGAAGCAGAACCTCCCCGCCCAAAGAAATCACACAAAATAATCAGATGATTTCGGCATTTCCCCCCACACTCCATCTGCTGCATAACACTGTTTTTCACCTGCACTCCTTCCCTTTTTTCCATTCAAGAGTATCCTGTATTGTGGAAGGGCGTCATCATCTGCCTCCCAGCAGTGAAGAATGCAAAGCAGATGGAAGCCAGCAAGCTAACAAGGCCAGCAAGCTAACAAGGCCAGCAAGCATTGGCCTGGGTGAAAATAGGCATGATATCTCATTTACTACACACTAAGATGGCTGTGCCAAGGAAGTACTAATTATAGATGTGCAAGATTGAAAGATCTTTGTCCTTCATGTCTTTTGGAAGTCCTATGCTTTGCCTTGATCCGACTATACTCCTCCCAGACCGGTAGTCTTAACAACTAGCAAGACCCAGAAATTAATCTTTCAAGTTCATCTGTAGTTCGTCCATGAATGCTTTAAAATTGCCCTCTATGTACAATTTTACTGCTCTCAGATCACCTTGTTTGAGTGTGGACGTGGTTCTCTTGTGGTAGGCTAGATCAAAAGAGCATGCAGTTCACAGTTCTTCAAAAAAATTTTAACCTACAGGTTTAATGGCAACTCTGGGATCTCTGGCTAAATTAGTTTTTCGGTAGGAACCTTCATGGAATCCAATCATGTGTATATATATATTAGCAGACGTGAAAGAAGTTTGATAAAGATTTTAACATCATGAACTTGAATTGCTACGTTATTTTTGAGGTTACAGTTTAAGCCTGTGCCCTTATGCAAATTTATTAAAGATTATTCCATTGATTTTGAAAAGCACTCCAATGGAGTGGTCTGTTCCCTGTACATCTAACAGCATTTGGGACCAGCTAAGGTTGTTCAAGACGTGCCATTTCTAAGAAATTCTGGGAAGGATCACCAAGCTAGATAGGGGTGGTGGAAGAAAGGAAATATAGGATTCTTAATGGTGAGCCATGAAAAATACATGTTTTTACAACAGAAAGTAGTTCAAGATGAGGAGAAAACTTGCGGTGATTTTCCCTTTAAAGTACTTCATACATAAGCCACAGCAAAGATGGGGGCATAGATCATGAATTATCTGGATTCTGCCTAGTGTACTTTTTTTTTAAAAAAAAAAAAGTTTTACAAGTTTTGGTATTAGAAACTTCTTTTTCTGTCAGTCTTTATGACTTACTCATCACAGTAGTTTACTAACTGATGACAACGACTGTATGTCACCCTTCAGGCACTGAGTCACTCTGGAAACGTGAATCTCCTGGCTTCTTCTCAAGAGAACAATATATTAAAAAGGCCAAATAGAGAAGATGGGGTAATGGCTCTTAACACTATATTTCTTAGGATATCAGTAGGAGAGAAATCATGATTGTGAAACTTAGGGTTGGCAACCCAAACACCTTTGTCCTTATGAAGTACACACTCGGTCTCTGAACTGCCCTCAGTTCAGAGTAATGCAGTAATGACTTGCATTTGGAGTCTTAGATACTTCCATCAGATCCAGCCTGATAGCTGTAACAGCCCCAGAGAACTCAATAGTTGGCGTTAACAAGGAAGTGCAGAAAGATTACATGTGATTAGGCTAAAAATTCCTAAAAGCAAGCAAAAAAAATTCAGAGGGCTGATGCTTTTGAATAAATTATAAAGAAAGACTGTGGACTGTGATGGGTAGGCTATGATCCAACTATTTACAAAGTCTACAAAAAGTGGATGTCATGGTATGCCTGGGGCACACAATCCCTTCTGCAAAATGGATGGTTTTGCTCTTAGGTATGCTTTTCTTGTGGTAACAGAAAAAATAAGCCTTTACTATTCACGTTGTTCTTTTTCCTGGCTGTTGTGTAAGAATGGGTTTGCTGCCTGTATCTTGATATACAACTTTCCTTGGTCTTGGACGCCATTCACAAATGTGTTCCTTGGGCCCTATAAATTAAACATAGGATAAACAAGGCCAGCAATGCACACATTCAGATTATGAACGAATTCTGTTTCTGCAAGGTATGGAGTCCTTTCCTCAGGTTGCCAGAAGTATGTGAGTCAGTGGAAATGTAAGATCTTCCTAGGTGAGAGTCTGTCCTGATACCAGGCTCTAATTTATCATTCTCAAGAGAAAGTTCACTGTGGCTAGCAATCAGTTAATGAGAAACAAATTCTCCACATAAAAAGTAAAAAAAATATGACTTGGTAGGTATGTTCCTTTTCGCACAGCAGTTTGTGAATACATAATTAAACACTTATTCGACTGTAGGCTTGATTTATGGCAGACCAACTCAGGGATATATAATCAAGTTCCAGTCTTGCCTGTTTAATTGATCGATGGGAAAGTAACTCACTGTAATTTAATAAAACTGAAAGCATCAAAGGCTTTCAGAGTGTTGTTATTTTTCTTGGGCAACTGATCAGAACATATGCAAGACGGCCCTCGCTATTTGCTACCTTTTATGCTTGGCTGTCTTTTTTTTTACTCATAGGACATCTAAAAGCCTCGCACTTCTCTTTTTCAACATAGATTAACATTTTCAGACCTGAAGTCCTACTTGTAAGTACTCAAGCTTGATTTTGGTTTTGGTTGATTTTTTTTTGTTGTTTCTTGGGGGTTTTTTTGGGATGTGTTTTATATGGCTGCTAATGTCATCTCCCTGCTTTGTCTCTGTGGATCTATTAGTATTACTCCTTCTTGGAATCCTTATATCCACTCATCTCCATACCACCATCCATAGCAATTTTTAATGGAAAAAGAAATCATTACTGTTCTTCATTTCTTAAAATATTTGTAAACCTTAACTTAAATCCTTTGTGCACGCATTTTATTTTATTGTGTATGTAAGTAAGTCTATGGCTACGACTAATGAAGAAGTCATTCAGTCAAAAGTCTCTGAGAAGAAACGGTACATTCTCTGGTGACACAAATCTCATTGTGTTTTTTAAGCGAACATAGGACAATATCATTAGGGCTTTATTGCAAAATGTTGCTGTGTATTGTTCAGTTATAAAGAAGGAATATAAGTATTGCATTTAGAGAGAAATAACCAAAGGACATGCTCTACTTATTCTTGCTCTTAGAGAAATACGTTTGCCACTTGCTACCTTTTCAAAAGGATTGGTGCTGGCGTATTATTTTTATTTTGAATATTTCCTCCTTAGAATGAATTTCATTGTTAAAACACCATGGTAATAGAGGACAGCCCTCATGCTGACAGCTTTCCCAAATGGCATTGGCTGAGTATGCCTCATATATCTTGGTGGTGAGGACACCCTGCAGGACACACTAGCGCTCAATGGAAATTTAGCAGCAGCAGCATCTATGGTGGGAGGTGGTAGAAGTGGGAAGGCACAACTAGGGAATGCAAGAACCCAATTTCCAGCTGAACTGAAAAGACATTTTAGGGAAAGATCCAAACAAGGGTGACAACAAAATCTCCACTGTGATGCTGGGAAGGATTAGCACTATTTGTTTTGGTATTATAGAGATACAGGAATTACAGCTGTGTGTCAAACCATGTACAGAGACTAATTATTGCTAAAGGATAAAAATAACACAACTCTAAGAAAGGTGGATGGAATCCAATCTTACTTTAGAAAGTGTTCTTCTTCTAAGTAGCTAAATTGAATCAGATAATATTGCAGTGACCTTCTGAGGGATTCATCCTATAGATGTGATTTACTCCCAATGTGCCCAGGAAGCACATGTTCTAAAGGGATAAGCAAAAGTTTCAGACCATAGATAAACAAAAGTTACAGACATTGCTACTTATATACTTACAGATCCTTTACTGGAAGGGAGGAGCAGGTCTATGCTGTGATCTTTGATATGAGATTCAAGGTAAGCCTGGATATATATCAGATCCTGTCAAGTAGAACACGCTCCAGCTTCAATTTGACTCGTGTCTGAATCTATTTGTTAGTTGTATTTTCAGGTCTTAAGGAATTAATAGTGCTCCCCCCTACAGGAAAAAAAATAAACGCATCTGTTCCTGCTGGTATCATGATGTATGTAATATTAGACATTGTTAGGTCCAACAAAACTTTGTTGAATAATTATCTTCTTTGCTGGGAGTATGGCTAGAGGTACAGTTGAGCCTGTCAAATAGCTGCCATCTGACCCAAAGGCTTGTCCTGCTATTCTTTCTGCCTTCCAGTTAAGGTCTTTTCTTTTTGGATTCCAGCGCAGACTCATCACAACGAGGTCCCATTCAATGGTGAATTTTTTCAGGGAGCTGAGCCAACAGAGGTTAGGGTAGAGTTGTGCTAGGTTAGTGTTTGTGACTGGTTCACTGCAAGCGAGATAAATGTTAAGGAAATAGCATATGGAAAATGGTGAGAGCACTTGTCTGGAGCTAAGGGTTAGTTTTCCTTAGCTGCAGTATGAAACTGCATGTGCATATAGGAAGGGTTTTTTTTTCTGGTTTTTCTTGTGGGATTTTTTTGTGGTTGGACTCGATGATCTCAAAGGTCCCTTCCAACCATGAATATTCTGTGATTCTGTGAAAACTAACAGACTTTAAGGAAACAGCTGTATCAGTAGAACAGGACATTAGACGTACATAACTTCTCTGCCTCTATTTTTCTGACATCTGTTGTCATTTCTCTTCTGGTGTTTTCTTTCTCTTCTCCCCTGTGACTGGCACTTTTCCCAGTGGTATGACCCAAATATTAGATCAATGTTCTAAGCCAACTGATTTCTGAACAGTTTGGGGAAAAAAAGGGGGTCCTGTTTCATCCACAGCAGAGGTGGCCATGGCAGAAAGGCAGGTTTTTGACTTAAGCCATGGTCCTGTACAGTGGGTGTACCAGAACAGTCCTATTTTGCTAAAAAAGAGGCCCAGAGACTGAGGTCCAATATTGATCTCCTGACTGCCTGCATTACTTAACAGCAAGCTTGCTAACTGGCTCTGTTTTGGACCATCCCATCTCACTTTCTAAGGCTATGTCAAAGTGTCCTTAGTCACATGGACAGGTGCCAGTCTGGCTTCTAGTTAGCAATATAGACAGAGCTACTATAATTTAGAGAAAAATCTTCAGGAAAAATTGCTCTACATATCCTGCAGCAGTAATTTAATCCCAGCCCTTTTAAGCAATAATTACTTTTCATACTCCCACTGATGAGTCAACTACTTAGCTCAGCATGGAGGACTAGGGTGAAGTAGGTTTTGCCCCTGCAGGCACGAGGTTTCATCTGTCCATCCATGAAGAGGCTGGGTTCTTGGGTGAAGACCCAAGTCACCCCCAAGCCCATTTTATGTATCCAAAGAACCAGAATGTTGCTCAGCAATTAGTTAGTACTCCTGATCTTGGCATTCAAATTATATTTACTATCCAGTTTGTGAATCTGGCAGAAGCTTGGGATAAAATCATGGAGTGTGTTTTCATGATGATTTCCCCTCAGTCAAACCAGCTACTGAAAGAAACAGGGATTTTATCTGGGTCATTGCTGAGTAAACCCTCAGGTCACGTTCTGGCACCCCTGCATACTAGGTACTTCTGTGTTGGTCCAGCAATCTCCTGCAGTTAGATAGTAATCACCCCAGGACCCAGGAAAGCTAAAAACATCTGGGTCCTCATGAGCCTTTGGAAGGGCAGCTTTCTGAGAGAAAGGCACTACTAAATAGTGAAAGTGCTAAAATCATTGAAACAGCATTAGAGTCAGTATATTGTCTCTTGTTCCTTTTATGAACCTCCTGGATAGGATTACATGAAGAAGCTGACTTCGGTTTAATTGAGACATAGCAGAAGGCAGTGTTCTTCTGATGTTACTTTAATTACAACAGAAGGGAAAATAGCAATAGCAGAAAGTACTTGAGTAGTAATTTCAGCAGGTGCATCGGCAGTAATAAAAAATCTCATTCTTGCTTAGCATTGTCAAATGGGGGGAAATTGTTCCTTCAGCCCTTTGCTGTGAATCACCAGGATTATCACAAATCAGTCCCTAAGTGCTATTCAAATAGTGTGAATTTGGGAGGCCACCAGTTTTCTGATGTACCCTCTATCTGTTCATTTAAAAATGGCTTTTTCCAGTGGATAATATGGAAATCAACTTCCTACATCCTCCTGGTGCCACCACAGACACGTTATTTGTGGGGAGCAATACCTCCCTGACATAAACAGTGCAGGGTTGTTCAACCACTACACGTCACCATGAAGAGTTTAATGGTAGCCATACCAATTAAAGCTTGAGATGCATCTAGACATCAGAAATGTTTATTAATCATCCCGTTAAAAGGATGTTCATTTAGAATGGATGCTAATTGTAGCTGATTGATAGATATACAATAGGACAGTATTTCTTTAAAAGTCATTTGTTTATCCATTTTCTTTAGGAGAGCTATGTCCCTATGTCAGAGGTGTCTAAACTATATTTGAAGAAATGTTATTCATTAGAGGGCCTTTATTTTTTAAAAGTTTTTAAAAGTATATTTTAAAGTCTTAGCAACTACAGTATCTAGCAAGCTCTCTAAGCACTGGGATTCACTGAAATGAAAGGTTTTATCAGAAGTTTCTTTCTTTTTGAGACAAACCAGTTTCAAGGCAAAAATTAAAAAAAAAAAAAAAGTGGGATAAGGAGAGTGAGCAAGCTATTGATGTATTTCATAGAACAGCTGATATTGCTGAAAAAGACAAACTCTTGCTCATTCATGAATTCCTGGTACCCAAATATTTAACTGACTTAGCTGTAGCTATTGTGAAGTGTCAATCAAAAATATTAAAATGAGATTATTGGAAATGTTCTTTTAAATTTCTTGAATAACCCAGGCTACACTTTTTTTAACATACCATAATGTTAAAATTGGTTTATATGTAACTCAGATTTCTCTAACCTGTATGACTAGTCTCATCTCTGCACAAAAAAGCAGTGATTTATTTGTTCAGTGGTGTCTGTGGGATAGAAGTAAATATTACATACCAGGACTGAAATGTGCAGTCTGTATCATTAAGAGTTCACTGGCAAAGATACCCATGAGATGGAATAGCTGTCATTTCTCTTGAAATCAAAGAGAGACAAGATTGCTGTTGAGATGGCTGAATTTACTAAATGACTTTCCAGTCTACTTAAATACATTAATACTAATATTACCTTTAAATATCGAGAAAGGCCCCAAAGGAACACAATTTACTAACGTAGCTGGCTTCAAATGAAATCTGACATATTAGTGTCCCAGCTTGATGAAATTTAACAGTTGTTTAAACTCTACTTGTCTGTTTAAGCCTTTATTTGGATTGGAATACTTATTAAAAAAAATTCTTATTTCTTTTTCCCTGCCTTAAAATTCTGTATTATAAATGCAGCATAAAAAATTTAGAGGTTAGCAGCAGAACTATATATATAACATCAGAGCAAGAGGAACACAGCAATTGCTTAGTTTGTCTCTTCCCACACTTATTTTAAAAACTGATTATTTAACACACTAGTTCAACCTTATTAGGCATATAAAAGCCTTACATAAAATCATATGCATAGCGTCTTAATATATTGAAATAACAGGAGTCTACATCTGTTTGAAATGACTGGGGAGACATTTACTTTATATTCTAAAATGAGTTTTTATGAAACTCCTACATGGGAATGAGAAGTTGGGTTAACAGCTCTTTTAAGTACTCTAGTGAACTAGTTTTAAAAACTAATGCTTACTTTGCAATCACCTCTGTGTAACAGATATTGCATTTTCATGCAACACTTTCCTGTGTCATGTTGCATAAGTCATTGGATTGTGCACTTTTTCTCCAAAAAATATTTTGTGTGACTTGGGTATTAAGACACCTTCGGTGACAGGGAATGAATTGCATTTCCCTGCAGCACAAGAAACTCAAACACAAATGTCTTTATAGAGTATATTAATTTCAGACAATGCATTGATTAAAAGGATTTGCATCAATGGGACACGGAGTCTGTCACCTAGAGACAGAAGCTTGAAAGTTAAGTTCAAGTAAGCATTTACAGATTTTGATGTTTCTACTTTGCTAGCTACTTTCTGCTCTGCCAAAAATGGAATAGATGCTGAACTTTTATGTACAGTTGGAGCAACTGTACTTGAAAATGCACAAAAACCACCCACCACTCTTCATCCAAATTAGACAGTTCTGAAGCATATGGGGAAAAAGAAACAGCAACTTAACTTTTCTCTTTTTTCTTTCTTTCTTTTTTTTTTTTAAATTTTATTTTATTTAAAGCAATTTCCTCAGGAATGTGGGTGAGAATTACAGACAATAAAAACCTTTTTCTTCCCCAGAACACATAGGTTCTGAAATAAGCTCTACAAAGTTTCTGCAGGCTGACTTCCGAAATTGTCTTGATCGAAATACTCAGTAATCTGCTTGTGATCTCCATCCATGTTTGATCATTCCTTTTGTTTCTGCATAACAGCATGTGGTCCCATAGTTGAGATGGGGTTGGTTCTGTTGTGACAGACAAGTTTCCCTGGTGTCACACAGAAATAGGACAGTGACTGGGGTGCCATCATGGGAGAGGTGGGTCAGACATCTTTGGTAGATAAATATCTGGCTAGAGTGTAAGAACAAAGACTTGGTATTGTCTAAAAGTAGATCCCAGCTTGATTTTTAAATTAGTTGTAAGCTCAGCAGAAGATGTAACTGTGTTACTGTGGCTGTTCTGGACCTTGTTTTTTAGCTCTCCCTTTCTGCATACCCTATGTATCGAGGTATCTAACATGGGGTATAGATTCTGCTTACGTCCTATTTTGGTTGGAGCCTCAACTGCCTGTCTTGGAACAGTGTTTCTAGGACCTGGTGACTGCACACACACCAACAAGAGGAATAAGGAGAGACATGCTGGACCATGTCAGGTCCATTTTCCTCCCAGCTGCTGTATCTGAGATGACAACTGCATGTGCAGAGTAGGAATTTGCTCTCCAGAATACTACTTCTCTGTCCCTAAAGAAAATGCATTGAGTAAAATAGACTTCCTGAGTTTGTCAATATGTTTTCTCTTTCCTGATAGGAATAAAGAGACTCTAGCTGACTGATGGAAGAATTTCTAATAGGTATATCCATTTAAAATGAATCAACATTGGCAAAACTCTAATGATGAGATACACAATTCTGTTCAATATATGTAAGCCAATTCTCATGAATTTAATGTTGTTTTAATGGGAATTATATCCTTCTACCTCCAGGCAGACCTGTAAAATCAAATGGTACAATTAGAGCTGCAGGACACGTTCACTGGTTGGTTGCAATCGAGATAAGGCTTGGACACTATGGTGGTTTTTAATTTGTAAAGTCTATGGATTCCTCCCCTAAGGGTCTGAGAAATGGAACCATGAAAGTATTTTGTTAGTAAGCTTAATTTCACTATATGTCTCCACTGGGAGGTTTTTAAAGGTCTGCAAATTGAAAAAAAGTTGAAACCAAACTGCATTAGGTCATTATATAAAAGGAGGGACATAAGGATGATAAAAAAATCGTATTTCAAATCTTTATTTGGAAATCTGGGCCCTTTGGTGAAAACATAAAAGTGTACAAGTTAGAATGATGAACATTGTGCTTTCATAGGTGCGAGAAGGACTAGTGGTCCAGTCTGCACTGGTTTAATGAAACAGAGAATGTCTAAAGGAGTCAAAGGCTTGCCTGGGGGGTAAGGGAGGGGGAGGAAGGGAGAGGAAGGCTGGCCACTGACAGACTGCTTGTATCAGCCTACTTACAAACAACTTGAATACTTTTGAGATGTAATCGTATTGTAATTGCTGTATATTTAACTCATTTAAGCCAATTCATTTAAGTCCCAGAGAAGTAGCTTTGTCATTTAAAATCTAAACAAAGCCCTTCACCCATTTGGGGGAAAATGCAGTATTTTGGCATGTGTGTGCACTATCTGAAAGCTCGGGCGCTTAACTGAACCTCCAGGCGGGCAGCTCTCATGCTGGGGCTTAGTGTCAAAAGCCAAACCCTTCAACCGGCAGCAGCGCTGCCCCGGAGGTGCCTTTTCTGCATTTACAGCAGCTTCTGCTGGGCAGAGCATGACTCAGCCTTCAGCAGTCCCTCTCCTGGCCGAGTGTGTGAACAACCATTCCTTGAGATCCAGGAGATGCTGCTTTTTTCGTTCTTTTTTTTTTTTTTTTTTTAAAAAAAATCCTGATAATTGTGTGGGGTTTTTTCCTACAGTTAGGCATAGATTCTACCTCCAAGCCTTATGAATGCCCTACTGCATTTATCGCTGCATGTTCTGCCTTAAGCTAAGGGTATTGTTTTTTAGAAAATCTGAGAATAACATTTTGCAAAAACTTTTCTGTCTTTTCGGTGCTTAATTCTGGTTAAGGAACTGGAAGTGAGTACTAGCAAAGCACTTGCAAGCTCTACTGTTAACTGCATCCCATATAAATAACAGCCCATAGTAATTGCAGCCTTTTTTTTTTTTTCCTCTGTATTTTGTCTTACCTATTTATCTTAACTAATCAAGACTGAAAAGAAGGCTCTAGATATAATATAGGGTAATATATCCCCTTGAAAGAAAGGAAGAGAGGGAGATTCCTGACCATTGAGAGGACTTTGTCAATTGATCACAGTGTAAGAAATCTGTTAATTTAAATCCAGCTTTAATGTAGCAAAACAGTATCCAGCCTAGCTAGTAATGAAGCTTTTCAAGGGAGTAAATGCTTTTGTCCCTCTTCCACCTCTGTAAAACTGATTTCTGCTAAAAAGTATGTGTTCTACATATTCCTGTTTCAATGACATACAATTCTATGTCCAGGTATCACTGAACCTCCAGTTTCTACTTTTAGCCTTAGATATCAAAGTTCCTAATTGAATTTGTGAGATAATTTTCTTTCCTTATTATGGTCTTCCATTAACCTTTCTCATTTCTCTGAGATTTATTATCTATTCTTTGTTTGCCAGTGGCTGGAATACATTTGCCATTTGCTCTTGAAAGATCTGGGTACGGTAAGAGGGTTATGGATTCTAATCACATTAATACTTAAATGACTTTGCTAACCTTTTTCATCCATTTTTTACTTTCTTGATCCCTTTTGGGACAGAGATGAACAATGCATACCTGCTTAATCAAAATCAGGCCTAATCAATCACAGTCTTGTTAGAACCATAGAATCATAGAATGGTTTGGGTTGGAAGGGACCTTAAAAATCATCAAGTTCCAACCCCCCTGCCACGGGCAGGGACACCTCAGGTTGCTCAAAAACCCCATCCAGCCTGGCCTTGAACACTTGCTGAGATGGAAGTTAATCAATATCAAGCCTGCTTAATCAAAATCAGGCCTAATCAATCAGTTTTGTTTTATATATATAAATCATGACTCACTGATGGAGAAAGTATAAATTTGAGGGAGTAGCACTTAAAACAAATTGCAGTTATGTTTTAGGACCAGAAATTCTTACTATACAGTAAAATTATAGTAAGAATCTATATTATTAAAATATTGTTTTAAAAATACTTTTGCACTTTCATGAAAACGCTCTCCTATTTTGCAGAAAATCCCTACATTTGATCTTCATCCATGCATACATTTTCATGAAACTTGAGAAACCTCACTTCTGATTTTTGTAAGCACTTATTTTACCCTTCTGAGGCATTCAGAATACATATATTGAGAAAATACTCAACTGTGATGTCACTGAATTCATATTGAACATTAAGGAGAAAATCCCAAACTTATTAAATAAGGGAATAAGCTGTACTCTGTTCCTTACCTCTTTTGGAAGAAGGTAGAGATCGTCTCAACCAGCTAAGAAATCTTTAAAAATAATAAACGTCACTCTATGTTTAAAAACTCTGGAGTAGACAAGCTAAACAGCATAATAAAAATGCTTTCCCAACATATTTTAATATTATATCTTTTCCTTAACCATAACCATCTGATACAGTGAGGTTGCTTGGATAAGCACAGGTTTCATGTGTATGTTTGAGATGGAATCAATATACATTATTTGTCCTACTAAAATACAATTGTCTGCAAAGACAGCTCTGACCCAAAACTGGACACAGTTGGTATTTCCATACCTGTGCAATAGAATTTATAATTGTTGGCAGACTGATATTCATCAAAAGTGTCTGTAGACCCTTATGATGAAGTGTGCTCCTCATTTTTTTATCATTTCTATTATAAAGTTTCTGATATCGTTAATTAGTTGGGTTTTCTACTTCTACCACCAAGCAATAGCAAAATATTCAAGATGTATAGAGGCAAAACACTTTAATCTGCTCCTGCCTAAAGCTTTCGCAGTCAACAGTGTCTTTCAGTAGACCATACTGTTCAAGATGGTGAAAGGGTTTTCCAGTCAATACTTTGAAGTTTAAATAAAGAATGAGAAACATGTCCCAAAATAGCCAAAATCCAGGAAAGGGAGATGTCTGTTCAAACTGCTGCTTTGCTCCCTTTTGCTTACTAACTGTTGTGTTTGTCCCTCTCACAGTCTCCTGCTGCAGCTCTTCCACTTTATTAGAAACCCTCTAACATCTTGAATACATCTATTTAGAACCTGTGTCTTTCAGTGGCAATATCTCTTTTTTACTTTGGTGTTTCCTAGAGACACCTCATCAGAGTTTCCTTTCTCTCTTTGCTCCTTCTTCTTCAGCCTTCACTATAGTAGACACAAGAGCTCAAGTCTCAACTTCTGCAATATGCGTAGCCCTGTCATTTTAGTGGCCCTTTTGGACACATTTGCCAAGTTCCAGTTTGTCTTTCCAAAACAGCAATTAAAAAGCTGATCCTAATTATTCCTGGCAAGGTCACAAAAGCATCTTATACAGAGGTACTAATGCTGTATTTCTCCTGCAAAACCTTCCTGGTGTGTCCATTTGCTTTATGGTGCCACTTCACATCGGTGATTCAGAACCATCTTTCTTTGTTTCTGATTAACGAACATTGAATTTAGCAACACTAGAAAAGGAGCTACGTACAGAGGTGGGACACAGTGTCCACTGAAGACCCTGCCCCAGTGGAGCAGCCACCAGGCACACCAGCTTAAGAGAACTGGGCATTCCTGGACCCCTGCGCGTGTTCCTTCAATGCTCTCACCGCATCCATGGCCCTACAGCAGTAGTAGTGGTCACTATCTCCTGAGTAGACTTTGAGGATCTTAAGGAATCTTGCCCTTCTGTGAATACAATGAGAGCTCGTCCTTAATCTTTCCTATCACTTTGTCCACAGAGATTTATTATTATTCCTCTTGCCTTTGATGTTTTATGCCTTCTGAAAAGAATATAGCAATTCACAAGGTCTTAACTACTCAAGGCCATAAATGCTGCATTTTGAACTGTTGCCCTTGAAGTCTTTGAACTACCTCCAATTCAACATTAATTTTCCTGGGTTACTTGCTTTGAGTTAATTAGTTCTCTGTACTGTCTGTCCACATCTTTGATTTGTTTTAGAGGTTTCCTTACTTGCACAGAAAAAGATTTCTTCTTTCTGCATGTGAGTGAAGTGAAATAATGGTCTTCAGTATTCTGCTAGATTATTAATTCACGAAGTTGAAAATCATATTGTCATCCTCTATGGGGAAACCTATTATTATAGCACCATTAAGTACTGATTAAATATACATTGTCCTTGTATAAATATATTATGCTAATAATCCTTCCATGATCTTATAATACTTAAGGATTATTCCAAAACCAATACATGTAGAAAAATCCCATTTTTTTGAATTGATAATGTATTAATTTTCCTCTACATAGTCCATCAGATAACAGGTATAGGAGTGAGATTGTGGATTACAGGAAAAATTTTGGATTTGCAATATGCTTCATAAAATCTGTATGAGCATCATAAAGTTTTTAAGGAGAGTCATCTTGACATAACCAGTATAGAGTAATCTGCAGACAAACCCAAATTAATAGCGCTACAGCCATGGCTAGCTCAAATTACCTCCCGTCATGTGTTCAACCTGCCCTTTCAGAAGTGCCAATTTTATTGAGCAATTTTTATAACTCATACTGCCAAATTCTGCACTGTTAACAGAATCTGAGCTATGTCAAAGCTTCCCACATTTCTCTCCCAAATAACTGCAGTATAGGGATGCTCTCAAGCATGACTTCATTCAAATATGGCACAAGTATTTGGGTGGAATAATGTGCTAGTTCCTGCCATTCTTCTGTGAAAGATATCCAAAGGACTCACCTTCAAATCAGTCTCTGAAGTGAAAAACCTTGGAAAGAATTATGGGCTCTGTGGAAGTCAAGAGCATTGATTTCAACGTGATTGGGATTTTAACACTACAGCTTGGTTTGCCAGATGACTGGAATGCAGAGATACATAAGAGCTTGAGGAGATGTAGTAACAATGTGGAATTGGATGCATATGATTAAGATTAACATTTTACAAGGTGCATTTATGAGAGAGTTGAAGTACAAGGCGTACTAACGTAATGAAAATTGCAAACAGACAGCATTTGTTTAATAATGTGTTGCAATTGTATCCAGGATTAATTTAACATTTACTCTTTCATTTTCAGCCCAATAAACCATGTTGTGTCATTTGAGGGGAGTTACATGGCTTTACAAGTACTGTTCATGCCTTTTGAGACATATGTTTCAGCACTGTTGGTGTATTAGTGAAGTAAAAAATTTGTCATTGCAAGAATATTTTTTCAGTTTCTTTTAAGTGATGGAAAACCAAAGACTCATTTTCCATTTAAAAATACGTACACAAAATTAGATGAAAAATATTGAATAATATTTAACTTTGAAATATTCCTTTTTCCAAAATATCTATGATGTAATAGAGGAGAAACTTGAAGGCTGTGATTTCTTTCTTAAGATGGAACAGGATGGTAGAAAATGCAGGAAGCTCCAAAGAAAAATACCCTGAGGAAGGAAAGCAGTTGGGTAAGAGACACATATTTAAAGAAAAAGTTTGTTATGGTCACTTTGGGTACCTCAGTCCATTGAATTGTTTTGAGGGAGGTATGTGTTTGTTTCTGTTGGGTTTGGGTTTTTTTTTCTTTTTACAGAATAAGAATGAATTTGAGGAAACACTGTTTTTATACCTGAATGAAAGATAGACCAGCTGCTGTGCAGAAAAAATGAATTTAATATCCCACGTTTCCTGAATGTGCTCATGAAGATTAAGTGACATAAAACCAGGGAAGCATGCTGTTCTCTGCAACACAAACTACTCCAGACCCCAGTGAAAATGTATGAAAGCTACAAGTGTGCCAAATTGGGCTGCAGGTACATCTCTAAACGAGTCATATAAGCAGTGCACAAAGACTACTTTGTACATTTTCTTCAATTTTTTGTACATAGGCTGTTGGTGTTTTTTGGTAGCCTGATCTCTTAGTTGAATACTTACTATAATGCAGTCTTTAGGCTCAGAGCAATAGAAAGGTCTTTATGCAAACACAGCCCCCTGCTAGTCCTTTAAAATTTCAAAAATTAAATAAGATTCTATTCAGCTACATTATTTTTTTTCTTGAAGAGGAGCTGTGATTGGGAATCATAACAGCCTTCTACACTTCTCTGTGGAAGTAATCCTGCTGGGAAAATACATAATTCAAAAACCCGACAAATAGTCAAGGATATGATGATACAAGGCTCCTGTTAAACCATTGCCTGTAATAAATGGGAGGTGAAAGAGAGGAGTGGGAATTTTGTGAAGAGTGTGGAACTGAAAGTTGAAAATACCTGACTTAGCAAATTAGATTAAAATAGACTTTCTTTTACCCTGGCTGTGCTCATGCCTGTTTTTTTGATACAGCAGCAATTTGGGGTTAGCCAAAAGCTTCCTTTGTAACATGTGGTAGCCCATTCCCCAGGCAAGTGGGAGGAGGAGTTGCCACTGTGCCCCCCCAGCATCCCTCAGAGCTTCCCAGGAAAAAAAGGGACTTGTAATGCACCATATCAAGCCTCTGAAGCTAGACAGTGCAGTGAGAAAATTGCATGGAGGGCCACCAGTGAATAGGAGAGAGCCTGTCACCAAGTTCCCAAAATGTGTCATGCAACATTGTCCACCCATACCAGGGACTGGCTAAGCCAAGGTGAGGACTTGTCCAGGTTCTTAGTTAGACAGTAGGGACCATCAGCAAGAGCTCAGAGCACAAAGCCAGATACCACAGAGTCAATTAGAAAGGACATAACAAGTTCTCTCTTTTCAAATAATCTTGGTGATGTTTCATAGAATTATAGAATCATAGAATGGTTTGAATTGGAATGGACCTTGAAGAACATTTGGTTCCAACCCTTCTGCCATGGGCAGTGACATCTCCCATTAGACCAGGTTGCTCAAAGCCCCATCCAACCTAATCTTGAACACTTCCAGGGATGGACCACCCACAACTTCCCTGGGCAACCTGGGCCAGTGCCTCACCACCCTCATGGTAAAGAATTTCTTCCTAATATCTAATCTAAGTCTACCCTCTTTCAATTTAAAACCATTACGCCTTGTCCCATCACTATCCAGGCTGAACAAACCCAACTCTCTCAGCCTGTCCTCATAGGAGAGGTGCTCCTCCAGCCCTCTGATCATCATTGTGCTTCTCTGGACTCACTCCAACAGGTCCATATCCTTTTTATGTTGGGGGTTCCAGAACTGGATGCAGTACTCCAGGGAGGGTCTCAACAGAGCAGAGTAGAGGGATAGAATCACCTCCTTTGACCTGCTGGCCACACTTCTTTTGATGTAGCCCAGGATGTAGTTGCCTTTCAGGGCTGTAAGCACAAATTGCTGGGGCATCTTGAGCTCCCTGAGCTTCTCATCAACCAACACCCCCAAGTCCTTCTCCTCAGGGCTGCTCTCATCCCATTCTCCACCCAGCCTCTTGCCCCAGACACTCCTTTTTGTGTGGCAGATTTGAGTAGCACCACACTTACCAGAGCTTTTGGGTAATACAGTGCTTACGTTGTAGACAGCAGGAAAATATTTTGCTAGCAGCCACTTTGTTGCTCTCTGGTGTCAAGCAGTTGCTACCCAGATGCTCACAAGTACAATACTGTGTTGGCTCAAACTATTTGCCATGTGGAACTATTTGTACATTATCACTATGTTAGTGAGAGATGAGGGCAGCTCTGTTTTTCCTTTAAAATCCCTTTGCACTTACAGACAGTTTTAACTCAATGTGGTGGAAGTGAATATTAAAATGCATGCTAGTTTTGTCCCCCTTTAGAGCATGGACATCTACCGCGGTCTCACATGTGAGAGAGAAGGCTTGCTTTGGATTCCCTTAGTGAGTCACCTCTATTTCACTGGTGATTCATTGCTTGAGAGGTGAGGAAGGCAAATCAGGCCTGTTTACACCAGCTGTCATCCATTTATCTGCTTATTTATTTATTTCAGCCCAGGGCATTCCAAAAGCAGTGGCTCGGGGCTGGAGTGATATCTGTACTGAAGTCTGATGCTTTTTCTTGGGCCCTGGAAATGAGTAGAGATGAAATAGAGGACCGTCATTCACGTAAAGATCTCTTGCACTAAAGAATGGAAGGGTGGGGGAAGGATTCATACTGCCAGTTTAGGTGCGTGCTAGGAGAGTTTTGGATTCGTGCATCCTTGGGTACTTCAGCCTCCTCCAGCAGGGCTGGCTGAGAGTCCATCCAACCTGCTCCTCGGGAGCTTGGGTGGTTCTCATCTACTTGGCTGGAAACCTTCCTCATCTCTCTGTTGGTGCAGCAAGGGGCAATTTAGGAAAGAGCAATACGTGGAGCAAGTACTGAAATTTAGCCATTTGTTTATGCAAATGTCTTTACCATGATTTAATTTTCCTCCTGCATAATATGTTATCTGCATCGTGCAAAAAAGCTAAATTCTTCATTTAAATATTTAAAAATACTATAATGGCAATTACTTAACCCAGATATGTTTATAAATACCTCAATGTTTTTGCACAAATGTGAGCAAACTGTCACAGGCTACAGCTACATCCATAAGCAATTATGTGGCTTATGGTTTTTTCTAACAAACATGGGACACAGCACAACACTCTTCCTCCTAACTCCTACCATCCAGACTCCATAGACAAAGAAGCTGCATTTGTGTTGACTCTGTAGGGAGCAATGTGCTTTTTCTGTTGTTCTTGTTGAATCCAGGCAAGACATTTCGTGTTAGAACTGTCTTTGGATTATTTGTTGTTAGTGATAGAAGAACACCTTTGCATGTGTTTTAGCTAACATTAGTCACAGACAGGAAGAAACTCTTTGAAGTCCCGGGAGGCAGAATCATTTTTAAAATGCAGATTTTTTTGCCACCCAAGATAAGGTAATCTTGGATCAGCAACAAAAGCTTTCCTGACTAAGAGTGTTTATTGGACAGACTGCTAAATGAATTCTGGCCATTCTTTTAAGCAGCACTGAATTTAGGGCAAGACCTAAATTTTTTTATGAGGACTTCAGAAATGCATCCTTTTTTTTTTTTTATTCAAAATTTAAATACCCTCTTAGTAAGAATTAAAAAAACCCCACACAACAATGTGGTTTTTTTTCTGCTCAAAATCTGTCACTGCCAGAACTGCCAATTCCAGCAGTTTTCAGGCAATCTGAAGGTCTGTATCATGCTTTTTGTTCTAGCGTGACTTGTGCTTTTTCACAAAAGACAGCATCGTTTAAACCAGTTTGTCTGGAAAACTCATCCCTCAGTAATCCCTTCATTTGTCATGCTACATTCCATTTAACTTTCTGCTTGTTTTTACTAATACTTCTTGCTACTGACTCTCTAAATGCAGAATCCAACTAATCAAGTATTTTAGACATAGAAGTATCACTGCTCGCTTGCATCATCTGTCTACAGACTGCATTATGGTGGGGGAAAAAGACACTCAGGAGCACATCCTCTGGGAAATCATCTGAGGCCTTGAAGCTTAGGCAAGCCCTTTGGTCATTGATAAATTTGTGTGTGTTGAACATCATTTAGGATGGCCAATTTTAGCCAGTGAAGAGGGGAGATGAGGCCTTTGCAAAAGCAAAAACAGCTATTGAAGAATGATTCCTGGTGTTTCCAGACTGCTAAATCACCACATGGTGATTTCGTGGGCAACACAAGGTGGCAGAAGTCTAGCATCTCTCCTATTCTTTGTATTTCTGGAAAAATGGTTGATCTTAACTGGCCCTATGTCTGTAAAATTGTCTCTGAATATCAACCTTATTGTAGCAATAGAAGAACATTTGTCTTTAAACTTCAAAATATATTCCAAAAAAATGAACCTCAGAGTAGGCCCATGTAGTCATGGGAATATTTAGGAATGCTGAATATTTCTACCCCTCTAATAAACAAGCTTTTCTTGCCCCAAGCTGGACACCTGGAACGTGAAACATCACAAATCTGTTTTGCGTTACATGAAAAACATCTTCAAAGTCCAATGAACACTTGAGTGAATATCTGAAAGACAAAACAGACTGTGTTTGTGCAAGTAACAAAAATGTAATAACATTTATGAAATTTTTTAACATATATTTGCATTTTCTGCATTCTGTCTTGCCTACCCACAGCAAAGGTCTTGTTTTGCTGTAAACTTATGTTCAGCTTGCTGTGATATGTGAGCTTGCCATAGATGTGAAAAGAGGAATTTGTAGCTGAAGAAAGTTATGGCTCTTTATAAAAGCAGATCTCCCCTTCCACTCACTCACATCAAGAGTTATGAGCCAGTTCTGTGTATCTAAGCTTTCCCATCCCAGCTGGTGCGTGTGTTGCGTTGCCCTCTGCTGCTTGCCTTATGCTTGTCCCATCAAGGAACACCTGCTCTAAAAAGATGATGCAAGTGTCTCTGCTCCTGGTAGATAGCAAAGACTCTCCACTCTTCTGTAAATCTCCATGTATTTGGAGAAGACTGAAAAGTCCTCATGTGGGTTTTAAGGTTCAAATTTGGGGGAAGGACAATCCTGGGAATCTCATCAATAGGTAAGATGGGAAAGCTTGTTTCAGCTTCCCGTTTTGCTGAACTTCCCAGGGCACTTTGGGAAGTGACTTAAAGCTGATCACACACAGCTGAAACAAAGCTAGCACTGGTGATTTACTTCTGCTCTTCAATCTGCATGATAGTTAGAGCTTTTAAACACGCACAATAACTCTTTCCAGTCCTGGAGTGTCACAGTTAGATGGAATATCCCAAAGATTAAAAGTTGCTCAAGTACTTAAAACAGCAGCTACCACATAAGGCCGTGAGATTTTTCTTGCTTCCTTGTTTATTATACTGTCATCTATAGTTGAATGGTGCATTTCAAAATAATTTCACCTCTCTGATGGATTTGGGGTGCAATCTTACAGAAAGTCATAGTCTACAGGGGTTTTGAAGACCTGATTCCTCTTTTCTTACAGAAATCTTATTTCTATCCTCAGTTAAATGGGATGCAACGTGGAGCTGCTCCTGAAAGGATCGAGCTTTTTCTTTCTTTTTGTTCAGATTAGCATTCATGTAGCTGCCGGATGAACCAGCCTAGGGACTGACTTGGTCAAAAACCAATTCTCCCCTCAACTTTTTATTTTTTTATTATAAATAAATGAAAAAAAAATGTTTAAAATTAAGGAGACATACCTTGTTTATGTATCTTGAACACTTGCATTTATACATGAATGGTTAACTGTTTAATTCCTATAAATATAAATTTTAGAAGGATAAGTAAAATAGTCGTTCCAATAATTAATACTATATTATTTGAGAGATATGTTAGACACCTTTTTAAAGATAAAGGCATTTATAAAATGCATACTTTACAGTTTTAAAAAGTCCCCTGCTATATCACATATAAACATTTCTGAAATATCACTTCAATTTTCACATATGTGTATCTCTTTACTGAACCCAAATGATTATTGTTTTTATTCTTACAGCTGAGAGTGTTGCTGGCCTAGATATAAGGGTGAGGATTATTCTCAAGCAGCACAAAGTATATGATGATTACCTCAATCTGCCAAATTTTTTGCCTGGAACTGGTATACTGCAGCACGTACCCCAGATCAGCTCATTGTGTTAAGTTCTGTTTGGCATTGCTTGATTATGCCCATGACAGAAAATGTTTACTGCCACTTCCCTGATGGCTACAAAATGGAGGTATCAGTTTTGAGTAATTCATTTTGCCTGAAGGATGGAGTAAGTTTTGTCTTCTAAATGACTCTTTTAAACAAAATAGTAAAGCAAACATTCGATTTAGTATTTTGCAGTATGGAAAATGACTTGCCTGTGCTTAACCTCTCCTGTGATTCTGTTACTTCTAAAGTGGAAGAAGTGCTTATGAAATGTCACATACCTGTTCTGCTATTCAATTTGTCCTCACAGATGAGGTCTTTCCAATCTCACAAAGGTACTGTGAAAAACCATTTATCAGCATGTGCAGGGCTTTGAGATTATTGGAAATAATAGTATTGTAAATCCTTTTTTTAAAAGATATTTTAAAATATGAAAATAGAGATTGAATTATAGTTTTATATTTCAGCAGGAAAGGAGTCTTTTAAGTAAAAGAATTTGTTTATACTCTGAAAGTAGACCTACTGCCTTCCAGTGGACTGTTTCAAGTCCTATTCAAACCAATGGCACGACTCCCTATTTTCTAAAGCACTTGCCTCAGGGCTCAAGAGAGTCTCACAAATGCAGGTGGTGTGTTGGATGCTGCACATGACTCAGAGCTAACTGAACTTCAGTAATGAATGCCAGCATTCAATACCACTCTGCAGGTAATACTGCAGAAGAGAAGAGAGGTCCCCCTTGATCACATACCTGAGGGGGCTCAAGCGCACCATTTCCAACCAACAAGAGCTAACGCATCTAGTGTTTGTGAGCCATGCATGCATATAAGCCAAAAACCCAATAAAACCCCACTTTTCTCCTTAAACCCCTTTCAGTTCATCAGCAGCGTGGGTTATAAGGGTGTGGGAATATCACAAAGAACCTTCTCTCTGGCAGTAATTATATTGCCTCTGATCTCACTCAGAGCCACAGTAATCTGTCCCTGTACTCAGCCTCCCTGTGATTTGGGATGCCGAGGGCTGTCCAACTTGTCTGAGAATGGGAGTGAGGAGTTATTTTCAAGTTTCTGATACTTTTAAGGTGTGTGTTTATCTGAAGTGTGACTTCAATGCATGAAGCTATGGTAAATCTCAAAGAACATTACAAGCAATAATTGTGATTAGAGCCTAAAACCAAGCACGTTTTTCTGGGGAAAGGCTTTGAGCAAAAGCTCATTATAAATACATACTTACCCCATGTGGCTTTTGAAGAATGACAATATGCTATCACAGCAACAAGGAGCCACTGTGACTGATTTCCTTAACAACTGTGTTTTTCTATTTTTTGATGCAACTCACATACAAAGATTAGATTCTGGTTTCATTATTATGGTTACTTGAAGTGTCTATTGGGAAGGAATGATGCAAATACTTGTGAAAAAAAAAAAAAACGACTCTGCTTCTATTATGTAAGGTATTTCACATAACAATAAATCACCAAGGCCCTTCACTTTTAATTTTTTTTCTGCATATTGATATTTGTGAAGTCACCCTTTCTTAGAACAAGTAGTTAAAAGTAGGGTTTTTTTACTGTAAGGGTTGATTCTGCCAGGTGTTAATTCCTAATACATGGGGACTTACAAGCAAGTCCAAAGAAGACTTTAGATTGACCACAGATGCTTAACTGATCAGACAATGAAGAACTGTGAGCAGAGCACATTTTCACATCTGGAAAGAGAAAGATGAGGGTCTTGTACCTTAGACATGGCCAGGGTTAGATGCTGCTGAAGGAGTATTTGTCAGATTTTGTTTTTTGCACTCATGTCCTTATCGTTGTCATTTCCCACACTTTGAGCTGTCATTTTACTGGTTATTTAAAAACAAGTTTGTTCCTTCTCTCTTCCCAGTCTTACTGCAAGTTATGAAATATCTCAAAGTTGGAAGTAACAGCTCGTCTTAACAGCCCAAGTGCTTTTCTTCCTTCTTTTGTCTCTCGTGCTCTCCTGTGGAGTCACTAAGCCACTAGAGGAGAAGGAAAACAAGGGGACCTCCAGTTGCAAGCAGCAACAATTTGGAAGCGGGAAACAAAGGAAACACAGCAGAAAGGGAAGTAGGAAAAAAAATCCCCCCATTGCTGTAGTTGATTCTGTAGTTAACCGGATATTTTTTTCCTTTTTTATTTTCCCTACTTTTTTTTTTCACCATATCTGTGCACGCAACTTCACGTGTTCATTCTGGAACCACTAATGATTCAGAAGCAAACTTCAGTGAAACAACTTCAACAGCTTCACAATAAGCAGGTAGGCCAGTGATGTTAAGAGGATAATTGAGAGCTCTGGTTTTGGCAATTAACAGATTGAAAGGAAAGGAGATGGATAGAGCTAGGTTTAAAAAAAGAACAACAACAGAAAAGCTGTGATGTTATGGCTGGTGTTATTTAATTATTTCGAAGTTAACAATGCAAAATGAGGGTACACTAACTATAAGCCCTTAATTGTCAAGCCTGTCCTGATCTAATTGTTCTGGAAAACCTAAAATCAATGGGAATGAATCTGAACAGTTACTCCCAAGGAAGAACTGGGTATAAAAAAGGAGGGCAATGTGCTTCAGAAGACAATACAACAGAAACTAATGCAATCCGACCAAAAAAAGCAAGGTTTGTTTTCTTGGCTGCTTGCATCCTGAGCTCACTTTAAATGACAGGCTTTCCTTCTCTCTGCATTTCAATTAGACTGTGCCAATGGGCAAGTGGGGAAAGGAATATTAATGAGGCAGCGGCGGCGGAGGGTGGGAGCCGGCTGCTGGCAGCTCTTCACTCCCCAAAAGGGCGCAGAGGGCTTGTTTGGGCTGTGCCCTATCAGCCCCCTACTTAACAAGAGTGATTAAAAGGCTGAGAAGGGCCACGGAAAATGAGGTTCATCGTTCTTTGCCCCCGTTACCGCGCCCGCGGAACTCCCTCCCCCCCCCCGCCATCCCCAAAAAGGAGCAGGGTGACTTGCATCCTCCCCGCCGGCCCGGGGAGGGTGGGAAGGCGCTGGGAACGACGTCCTGAACACCCACCCCTGCGGAGCAGGAGCAGCACCGCGCCCGGCGGAGCCTCCGCCTCCGCGTACCGCCGCGCGCGCGTGCTCCCCGGCTCGCTCCCCGCCGCCGCCCCGCGCTCCCCGCCGCCGGCGCCCTCCATCCCTTCATCCCTTCGTCCCTCCATCCCTTCCCTCCTCCTTCCCGCCCCCCCCCTTCCCCGCTCCCAGGTAGGGGTCCCCGGGGCTCCGCTGCGGTCGGCAACTTGTCGCCCTGCGGGGAGGAGGGGGGCTTCCTCCTCCTCCTCTTCCTCCTCCCCCCCCGCCCCGTTCACCCCGCTCCCCACGCTGTCGCCGGTGTCGTGCCGAGCCGCCGTCAAACGTGTTGGGCGCTCGGCGGCGGCGGCTGGGGGGCGGCTCGCCCGCGGTCCCCCGCACCGAGCCCCCGCGAATGGCATGAGTGTCCCCCCCTCCGCCCGCTCCCCCCCCGCCCCGGCTGCGGTGTGCCGTAGTGAGGCGAGGCATGGTTAAACCCCGGTCTTTCTATGTATAGGGTTTTTTGAGTTATTTATTTTTTTTAATTTAAATTATTTAAATTTTTTTTTTTTGTTCCTTATGGTCTTGGGGCTTTCGGCTTACGGCAAAGGAAAGCATCTGATGCGTCTGCTCACATGCCACTTTTGATCATACGTTGCCTCTTTGCACAGAGCAGGATCGTTGGGAAAGATGGAGATACCCTAAGTTGCTAGGAGTGAAAAGTGCTGCAGAAAGCCGGTGGTTTCCTTCCTCCACTGAAGTGACATATTTTTCCTCGGGTTAAGTTGAAAGCACTGCTTGGCCGAGACTGACCGTAGCTGAGAGCGGGTTTGTGTTTTTCTTGCACGGTTAGGTTTTTGCGAAGAGCAGCGATGAAGAGGAAGCTGGCACTCTCCGAGATGCAGTTGGTTCTTCTCGTTTTATTGGTGTGGCTACCAACAAGGTGAGAGGACGTTTAATTTTGTTGTTCAGTGCAAACATGTCTGTTACGATCTGCTAAGGATGATAAGCTTGCGTGAGACGTTATAAGAGTATAGTATGTAGTAATGTAATGAAAAAATCTTTCTTAGCTGTCTGAATGCAGTATTACATAGTTTCCAGTCAAATGTAGTAGAAGGTGGTCTAGGGACCCTGTAAACCTAATCTCTTGCCCTTAAACATTTTGTGGTTTGATGCTTTATTTCAGCATTAAAAAAAAAAAATTCCTTTAAATGTCTTAATGGCTCTTAAAGATTTATTGGAGTTACTGTACAACTGTGATTCTGTAGCATGTACAGCAGTTAAGATGGGGAAACAGATTATTGTGAAGCTAAATAGTAAATCACAGTCTCTAAAATAATGCTCGCATATTTTTTAATACGGGCATGCCTTTTTTTTTTTGGTCAACATAACAATTCAAAATGATGCTTAAGCTTTAAACCTCTAGGTGGAGATAGCAGACAACTTCACAATCACATATAATAATAGCCTCGTTTATTAATCAACTTTTCTTACGTTGTTTAAAGTTCTCCATTTCTAAAGTGACAACACAAGAGAAAGTAATTTTTATCACATAATAGTTTTGTGTTGCTCACAGTCCCTAAACATGCAGTTAATTGCAGTTTGTAACTTTGGTTTACTTGCTTTGGTTCTGACTGCAGTCGGTCTTGCCCTAATGTGGTAAGGATCATAAGCGAAAAAAATGCAAGTTTCCCATGATTTTAAAAGCCTGCATTTATTTTTGACTATTTCCTAGTGAACATGATATTTCCTGAAACTATGTTTCCTATCCCATTTTATGCCTGACAATGGTGCAATATTAGTTGAGTCACAGTGGGCCAGATCCTGCAAACCCTACTCAAGTGAGTAATCTCACTGACGTCAAAGAGACTACATGCGTAATTAAGGAGTTTTTGCCTGAGTAAAGTTTGCAGGATTTGACCCTAATTTGATATAATTGTATGATCTATTTTTTTAGTGGTATCTTGAGTTCAAAAAAACTGTTGTATCTCAAAAAGAAGCTTAAAAAATGGCAGAGATTGATAGTACACAAATATATTCTAATGAGAGATGAGCCATCCAGTAATTAAAATTAAGAAGAAACTCACACATCAGTAAAATCACGCATGACATTTTGGTATGTTCTTTATAAGTTATCTGATTTTGGTAGATTCTATGGTTTGTGTGATGGAAAGCACAGACTGCAATGATTTACATTTAAATACTTCCTCCATGCTGTTGAATTGGGTACCTACATAAAGCCCCGTCTTTAATAATTTTATAGCTTGCTTTGGAGAAAACGTCACCCAAACCTACTTTTGACTTGGAGGAGGAAGAAAACATGCTTGTTTTTATGGCATTCAGAAAGCCTCGATCAGTAGTTCATTTAGAGATGATAAATAAACATTTCAGGTTAAAGATTTACATGGCTGAAAAAGGTTTAAATGATAACGCCTGTAGCGTATGATGCTTCACTTCCTTGGTACTAATACTCCGGTATTAAGTAGGTGAGACTGACAAACCTCTGCATTTCCCATGCTTGGTGCTTAAAATTGTGGGCACAGTAACATTCGCGTGTGCCAGGCTTTCTGTGTGGGAGCGTTTCCCCAGCACACAGCCCCCTTGGTCGGGGTGTCCAGGTCTGGGAGGACTGTTCCTCACCAGAGCCAGCTGGGCAGCAGATTCGTGCTCCAGCCTGTGCTGTTTTCCACAGAGATATGACCCACAAAGGCTGTAACATCTCATTATTTATTGGGGAAGTTTGAAACGATCGATAATCTGTAGATTCTTTTTGACATTTCCTTTATGATTATTATTTTTTTCTATCCAACTTTTATAAGGGTTGCCTGCATCTAGTGGAACAGCAGGCAGTTCTTTTTATAACAAAATAGCATTTTAGAAACATGAAGGCTGTCCACAGCTAGTCTGCAGCTTGCTAGTCAGCATCGATGTTCCCACCCACCAAACACTGACATCAGAGGACTCCCTGAGCATGATCGCTGGAGTTTTCCCTCATGTTTGTTCTTCTGGTCATGTTCGTTACATGACCATTGGGTGGAAGCATATCCACAGGATTTATCCAGAGATCTAGTGTACTTGGGTGAGGACCGATAGGATAGGGCTGGAAGGAGACAGTTTTGTGTGTGGGAACTGGGGTTATCAGTCTGGGAGTGACATGCCACCGAGGCCCAGGAAGCTCTTTTAAGCTTTTGCACCTGCAGCTCTACCAAATGTGTTAGTGGAGCCTGAAGGAGCACTTGGCCAGAAGCAGAAGCTACCAGAAAATGAATTCCTAGAAATTTTAAATAGTGTGTCATCGTGTAATTCTTATGTTTCTGAACGTGTTGTATATAAATTGTCTATTCATATACTCTTAACTACGCCTTTCCTGGTAGAGGGCAGCAAGTTAAATATTCAAGGCCAGCCTGCAACAACTGCATGTTGAGTGTACATTAAAGCATATCTAGCACTTTCTAAAATGTAAAATGTCCATTTAGATCAGTGCTGGCTGACTCCCTGGAAGACGAAGCTAAGAATAACATCACCATCTTTACAAGAATTCTAGACAGACTTCTGGATGGTTATGATAATCGTCTCAGACCTGGATTAGGAGGTAATAAAAACAATTAAAGATTGATTTTAAAAAATCAGTTTTAATGCTCAGATTTTATGCAGTAATATTCTTCCTTCAGGGTTTGTTGGTTGTTTTTTTTTTTCTTCTAACAACTGGTATGCATCTTGATAAATTATTTATAACTCTATATTCACCCAGCTGAATCATTTGAAGTTTGAGGAAGATAACATCTATGAATGGAAAGGAGGCACTTTCACACATTTATCTTAAGTAAAAAGAAAAAAAAATCTGGTGATTTAACATAGTAAACCAGAATGAGAACAAAAATAACATCTAAAGCTGTTATTCCAGTCAGGGAATTTTGGTTGAGCAAGGAATGCAGGCTTGATTGCCTGCAATGCGATGAGTCTATGTTTTCAGAAATCTGCACAAGTGTTTTGTGTGGTGTGTGTAAAATCTACATTTTAGATTCATTCCTTGTCCCAGAAAATGCAATGGGAATGTTGTATTTTTGACTTCCTTGGAATTAGGGTTTCCCTGGCAATTAGCATTTTGTTTCTGAATACCTTGCATGTATTTGGGCAATAAAACAAAAAAAAAAAAAGAGGGGAATATTGGAGGACAGAGGTCACTGGACTCTTATGCCATGACTGTCAGTTATTTTTCAAAATGTCAGTTCACATTTTCATTTCAAAGCTGTATGCCAGCTCATGTAAGTATGTAATCAAGAAATTGAAATAATTTGTTTGGTGTTTGAAGTATCCCTGTGCAAAAAGATCTCTGTGGTATGGGGAGGGGCAGAATATCATGGTTTTGATAAAATTTTATCTACTATTATTGTTTATCTGCTATTTATATCTAACATAACTATTTACATATCTAATATGACACTATTATTATTATTTGTATCAGTTTTGGTAATTGTAATTTTCAACCTGGAGACTGTTTCAGCTTGCTAAAACTAATTCTAGTGCAAAATCCCAGGAAGCCATTCCTGTTTCTGTTGATTTCAGTAAGACCAGGCCGAAAGCTAGAGACCTGCCCTGACTTCCATGGAAATTCATCTAAAAACAACTCTGTTTGATCAAATTAGGAATTAGTTAAAGCTCACAGGTTTTAGCCAACCCTCTTCCAGTCTGACCTGTGGCTCTGCTGTTGTTCTGGTTCTGGAGAATCTTGGCTTCCATCTGACACAGCATAAAGCGGGAGCTGGCGCTGGTTGGAAGCAGCTTTCTCATTATACGTTAATCTTAACTTAGGTTATCTTTTCATTTCCGTTTCTGGCCTCTGTACAAGTGGAGACTTTATATTTAAAGGCTTTTTAATTCAAATGATCCATAAAGTGAGACACAGAGCACTATTGATGTGAGATTTTATATAGTGATGTTTTACATGGAGATTCAATTTTTTTGCAAAATGCCCAAATTTAAGAATTTAAACATAGTATAAACATACAGTGCCTAGCAGGTGACTTACAGAAACATTTTGTATCACAAAGCTGGTGTTTAATTATCAGGGATTATAAAATCATAGGTTTTATTAGAATATTAATTAAAAATCCTTTTCTTGTTTACAAAAAGGAATGTACTAGTTAATGAGAGCAGTCTGCAGTTCCTTTTCATATCATGTATCCTTTTCAATATTAAAATTTCTATTGCTGAAAATATGAATTTCAAAAATTATTTTTCAAATAGATTTTTATTTTAGATTTTTTATTAAATCTATTTCAAAATAAATCCCTCTTTTTCTTTGCCAAGCTTCCTAGGTAATTAAAGTATACTCTGGGAACATAAAAATTAAAAAATTAACATCTGTTTGATATTGGCATACATGGCAATCAACCCATGCAGAACATGTGTGAAATGAAACTGTGTCATGCATATTAAACCGTGATGATTCATGATACATTAATCTTAATCTGCAAGAATACTTCAGCTGTGGATGGATGGATGGATTCTTACAGTTTATGAGAGAGCTTGTAAAGCTAGTTGTGATAATCCGTGGTAGGAAAAATACCAAAGAATGCTTTTGTACATAATGCTTAGTAATTATGGAGTTTCATATTTCAGGAATGCATTCCTTTTATTTTATTAACCTGTACTCTGAAAAGAAGAATTGAAATCATTCACTTTTTTTTTGTTTTTAAACACTATTTGCCTCGTGAGTCCTGATAGTTTCTAAAAGTGTTTTTGCATAGACTACTGCATTTTGACCATGCCACATGTCATTAATTTAATATATTCAGTCTCAGTTCTCTTCCACTTGCATTTACATGAATCTGAAATAATTTTGAAACCAGTAGAGCATTTACTTTGGATAATGGCAGCTTGCATTATCCTGCTGCACTTCTCTGATGGAGATCCCAATCTGGCCTAACATGTGCTACAACACAAACAGAGCAGGGTCTGAGATGGATTCTTTTAAAGTCCTCTGAAAGCAAGCCTTCTTCACCAGCCCACTTTCACCTGTTGTGAAAGACATTTTTCAGACATGTCTTACAGCAAGAAATTCAGCTCATTGTAAAGAATTATTCATCTCAAAAATATTTTTAATAATGAAAAGTGTTGGTTTAACACTAGCCTTTTAGCTGGCTATTCTCCAACAACAGGTACAGGCTCCTTCCAAGACTGTACATAAATTCAACTAAGGAATTGCCAGTTTGCAAATTCGTTCTTGAATTCAGGGATAGACTTACAATTAACTTTGTGGGGAGACTTGGTGCGAATACTTACTGTATGTAACTTGGTGCTTTACTGATCTATTGATACACTTCAGAACTGAGTACTTGTTTCTATTGACTGTTGAGGCAGCTTTAACTTTTACTGGTGATGCAGGTCTGATGTATAAACAGGTTTTGGCTGTTGGCTATTGACTGTCCTAGCTGCTGGGATCCTTGAAGGATGTATGAACACAGTAATGATGAAATAACCTGCAAAATGGGTGTGGGCAGAGAACAGAAGACACTGCGCTGTCCCCTGCAGCCAGAGACATCTCATATGACTGAGATAATACCCTGACCTAGTCAGTTGATATGGATAGGCATGAGGATATTCAAGGGGAGGGAAATTTTTCTCTGTACTCATTTTATACTAAGTACAGGATTGCAGCTGGAACACTCTTGACTGCACTTTCTGTTCTGACATGAGCCATTTTACCCAAACACTCCATGCCGTTTCTGTTTAGACATCAAAATAAATGGCAAGTTTGGTTTCAAAATAAATTCCCTATGTCATTAGCACTAATTTGTATGAAATGCAGACATGCAAATGACAAGTCATAAAGAGTTTTATTATTTATGTCTCTCTTCAAGATCATGTAGGTATTTTCTTCTATTTATTTGCTGTAATGTTTGCAAGACACTTCAGATAGAACTTTTCCATAAATCCTTTGATTTTTTTTTATTAGCATATAGAAAAAGAAATCCACAAAACCATGGATGCTAAAGCTAAGCAAGGGACCAAAAGAGAATTTAGATCTTCAAATAATGAGTCAAGAGAATACTGAAGCTGAGATACAGCTGTATTCAAATTGGGAAGTGGTTGAATTATCTGTCTGCTCTATCTGCTTGCCTCTGCTCCATGGGCAGACATGATTAAAGGAAAAAGGGGCATAGGTTAAGGCAACCCCTCTTTTAGTATGTTGTTCTTGTGTAGTAGATCTAGCAGCAAAAACATTCATATTTTTTAAAATAGTAGCTTCTTTTTAAAGATGAAAAAGAGGAAGGAAGGGAGAAGGAATGGACACGATGTTGGATACTTCAGTAGTCGTACTATCTCCATGAGCTATTCAGCCTGTTCTGCTTTCCCACATTTGAAATTGCTCATTTCCAGCAGCTACAGAACTTGTGTCTGTTCTGCTCTCCCGAATTTATCAAATATAATTGAATACAAGACTTAGAAAATTTAAATCTTGAAAAAAAACACCGAGGAAAGTTACAAGGACAGAAGATTGGACTTCATAGCCTGAAGACCAGATTTTCAACTGCCTTATTGACATTGAAAAGAGCTATGTAAATTTATACAATTTGAGCATCTTTCCATAAACTGTGGTCAGTCTCACCAGCTTCAGAATGGCATTCTCCTTGTAACCAAAGAGGTGAAAGTTGGTTATTAAAAAAATGAAGAAGATCAGACAGTAAGTAGGTGAAAACTAAATACCACTGTGGTTCCATTTTGAAAGATCCATCTCTGATTCAAGGTTACTTTAAGATGTTGTGTTTACTTTAAACAGGAATCTCCCTTGCGTTTCACTTAATAGATGCGCCCAAACTTTTTTTTTCACGTTTCGTAAATAAACTCAGCAGGAAAACTGAAGAGACTGGAGAGGATTATCGCTGTTTATTGCTACCAGAGAGATGGTGGGTGAGCAGTGAGCACTTGGGGGTGTGATCATTTGCCTTTGAAACACTGGGTATATTATTGCTCAGAATCAGTGTAGTAGTGTAGAGTATCAGACTCTGTGATGATGTGTTCACCGATATCAGCTAAAAGGGAAAAAACATTTTTTCACAGAAAACAATTTCCCCCCCCCTCCAGATTAGGAGATGTATATATGTATACATATACATATATACGGACATATATATATGTATATGTGTGTGCCAATGTGTTTATCAGAGACTTGTATGTCTTCAGTTGCCAGGAAACAAGGCCATGATCATATGCTGATAAGCCAGAATATGTTAAACTTAGGGCAGCATATTTATCTATGTCTGTGATTCAGAGTTTTTAATCAGCTTTAGAAGAATTTGTAGCACCAGCTGAGTGTTCAAAACTTAGCAGTGTTTGTCAGCCTCACCATGCTTGAAACACATTCAGAGTATCCTAAAAGAAGTCGTTCAACCATTTTTTTCTCCAAAACACTACAGGAAAGTTTTCACCACTCTTTTTAAAGGATAAAAAGTGCAGTTCCCCTGCTCAGTCGTGGTTGCTTCCTTGGCCCTTCTTTGCTCCAGCTTCGTCTTTTGGAAATGGTAATGTCTCCCTGCCAGTGCTGGTGCAGAGAAGTTCAGAGCAGCTCTTGCATTTTCTGAAAGCCTGCTATCTATGGAGTTATGCTGGGATACAAAGGAGCAAACTATTATATGCTCTTTCTTGGGCATAGCTGGAAGGGTCACATGGAATCTGGCCATAATAGTGCTTTCAGAGGAGTCAGCGAGAACCTCAGATTAATTTATGGTAGAGCTGTGGATAATATATATTGGCAAAAAGCTTCCCTTGTAAAAAATGGAAAAGCAATAGAGAGGAGGATATGAAAATCTCATTTAATTAGTTATCCAGGGCATGCAGATGGTGCTAAAATCCAAGAACAGAACTAACTCAGTAGCTATAAGCATTCTAGGGAATGAATCATTAGGAAAGTGGAAGGATGAAAAAACCCTCAGAAATTATTGTGATACTGAAGAACAAACCAGTAAAAATGATGTAGGAGAGGCTAGTGGCTGAGGAGCTAAACAAGGCTTATTTATTTATTGGTTGATTGATTGAAAGCCTGTGGATAAGTCAATAGTGAGGATATAAAGAAAAAGAAATCAATGTTACAGCTGTACAGAGTATTGCAATCAGGGAAAGTGTTGCATTCTGCCAAGCTGCAAAATGCTATGCTTCACAACAGTTAACAAAAATCTGAGTACTTTACTGTAAAGTTTATATGCCTATAAAGGAGCTTGTCTGGGAGGATCTCCCAGTTCACTGAACATGTATATTCAGTTCATTTGTGGGTGTTTTTTTTTTTCCTGGCAAAGCATCAGCATTTGCTTCTAATGCTAGAAATACTGCTGATGACACCAAGGCTGAATTAAGGCTTTGCTTACTTTTATCTCATCTTCAAGGAGGACGTGAAAGCAGATACTGCAGATTTCTGTGGAGTTTATTGGAGTTCACTGTAAATCAGACTGATGGGCTGGTTTAATTTTTCAGCCAGATTTGATGGGCTAAGATAAACATTGCCCTTTTCCAGCGTTAGATTTATTCTGTGTTATTTAGAAACTGGTTGAAAAGTAGTGGCCTTGCTGATATCCAAGATATTCTGCTGTTGACTGCTTCCCACTGAGGCCTTTATCATGTTACATAAATTTTGCAATGAGTTTGCTATCTGAAACATAGAGCTGCTTCTCACTCAGGCTGACTGTTTTTAATAGCCAACTACCAAAGGACTGCAATATTATAGTTCCAAAATTTTTATTACCCTTGTGAAATGGTACAATTTGTGTAATGCCACCTGAATTGGAAATAGAATTATTATTTAGATAATCTAACTCCGAAATGTTTTCAGAAATATTTAAGCACATTAGAAATTCACCCAGGGTATCTTTAGGGGATTTTAATGGATTTCATGGATTTTTAGTAGTGGATTTTAACCAAGCAAAAAAGTGCATTTAAAATGTAGAAATCAATGTATATGTTGCTTACAATGAAAAAAAAGTTAGTCATTCTGTAGCAACAAAGACACATTTTCTAATACAAATTTAATAGTATTCTGGGTTACGCTAAAAGGTGTGCTTATAAACAGTATCAGGGAAATCCTTTAGTGTTTACTGCTGTGATGTAACCATAGTTTACTCAGTTTTGCAAATTCTTTGTATGAGACACAGAAAATTACATTTAAAATCTTTCCTTTAATAAGGTATACCAAAATAGAGTGCTAAGTAAAGAATGTAAGAAGGAAGCTTTAGAGATCTCTGATTCAATTGTGTAATCAACTAAAGGTATTAAGTTTTATTGAAGAACTATTAAACCAGCAGTTAATAAAAGCACTGATGCTCTTAGAATTCTTTGGTTTAGATATATAGGACACAGACAGTACTTGGAATACACCATCCTTCACAGAGCTAGAAAAATGGACCTTGGGAGTATGTTTGATTTAAGAAAAAATAGTGGTTAGATCATACTGTGATATGAGTAGGCATCATTGTTCTAGTGATATTGATTTCTGCTCATGTGACAGTAACCAATATTTAAGCAAGTAGCCACGCCTGACTTTCAAGACAATTCATTCACAAGTTTTGACATTTTATTTTTAATGGAAACTCCTTCAGCTTCTTTGTGTAGAAAAGGTTGGGGTTTTTAACCTTAGTTCTTGCAGCCTCTAATGGCAAATATATGTTTAATATCTATTTAAGTATATTTTCTGTATTTTAGCACCCCATAAATAAAAGCTGCCATGAGACATACCTCTTACTATGTATTTATGTTCTGCATAACAGGCTTCTACTCCATTCAAGGCCTGACTGTGGTGAAAGCATTGAACAATACTACCTTTATTTATGAGACATATGATAATAAAAAAAAAAGAAATACTATATTTTTTTCCCCTCCTCAGCTTTACTAGGGAAGCTCATAAGTATTAGGCCAATGATGGTGATTTGCAACACAATTGCAGGGGTAATGGTTGCTCAGAGAAATGGTTGAGCCTTCCTCTTTGTGGAGACATTTAAAATTTGTCATGATCTGGGCAATCTGATCTGTCTTCAGAGCTGGCTCAGCTTTGGACCTTCCAAAGGGTGCTTTTTAAACTCAGTTATTCTAAGATTCTGTGACTTGCAACCGGCCAGACACTGAAATAATAGCTGAAGTTTTCCATCGTAATTGGCAACTGTGAAAAAAAAATAATTTAGAATGTCAATTCTGGAAGATAAAGTTAATCAAGATACTTCTGTAAATGAAAGTTTTCTTACTGCCTAAGGATAGCAGAATGAACAGTGTGGTACAACTCCTTAGCTTATTATTCATAAACAATCCACTGTGATGAATACAAGATTTGGGGTAAATAGGAGAAGTTTGGAAAAATACAAAGGACGTATCTTTTTTTATGCTTTTTTCCCTGTATTTCCTAGCATTTGGAAGTAGCTGGGACTTGACTAATGACTACAAGTGACTAGCCGCATTTTTTTGTACTGTCACCAATACCTGGAGTCCTGAAAAGAGTTAAATGTGGGAAAATACAGTATTTTAAAGGGGAGGGAATTTATTTCATTGGATTATTCCCAGTTTACCTTGTAATCATTAGATGGGCAGCGTACAGGGTACTGGAAAGCTGTACAACACTGCGTATCCTAGAGCTCAACAGCTCCTCAGGAAGCACCCAGGAACCTCCAAACCCTGCCCTTCTGAAGTGTCCTGATGGCCGTCTTCCTATTTTCTTCTTCTGTTTTCATAATTGCCTTTTTCCTTTCTAAATACCTGTTTCATACATTCTTTTAGAAAAAGCCCAACTCTCTTCTTTAACCAAAATTCCATGAATTTGTGTCACTCCATCTAAATGTAGCTTTTCCCAAATCCAGACCAGACACGCTATGTAGATGCAGCTACCCAAAAGAAAAACTTTTTTTTACTTTTTTTTTCTTTCTATTTTTTTTCCTTTTGTTTTTTTGTGTGCTATGAAACCTGGACTTACCTTACCCTTCTCCCAGGTATAGCTACTTACATCCAGCTGCCTGAAAGATTTCATATCTAGTGAAACTGGATTGGGGATGTTGAAATGATGTGAAGGCTGGCACCTGAGTAGTTAGAAAGCAAAGATCCTTCTCTGCCAACGTACTGTATATCCCTCCTTTTGTGCCAGTACAATTTAGTTGGTGGTGTTGAGTGGTCTGTGATAGATCTGTTTCTTCTGGCAGTACTCCTGACTACATGTTCCTGCTTCTGTTTTCCTGGAGTGCCACCATCTTGTGACCATTTTTAACAGTAAACTTTTCAATGCACAATCTAGTGCATCCAATTTCTAGAATTAGTAGTGTGTAGAGAGAGAGGTATTTTATCAACAAGGATCATGCAGAAGGACACTGTAATTGCCTGTACATTAAAACTGCATCTACTTTGTTTTTTTACAGTATTTGGGTCTATATTAATTGTTGGTATTAGTAGTTCTTATTAGTGACTGCTAGTGGTATCTAACAGTAGCTTCTAAAGACTTGAGGAAACAGATACCAAATTGAACATCCCACTGTTTTTCAGTAACCTAGCATTAGGGAGATACAAGCCAAGGCAGAAAACCACCATAAGCAGGGAACAGGGAAAGGAGCAGGACAGAAGAGATGGAGAGTGATGGAGGGAGACAAAATGGTGATGCCAAACATCAGCCACTTTAAAACAACTGGCAGATTAAGGTAGCCGAATGACAGTTTTTTTCAAATACCCTTTGGAAACTTGAAAGTAGAATAACATAAGCAGTTTTTATCATTATGGTATATGCATGTATTTAAATGTCTGACATTAAGGTTTTTCAACAATGAGTCATCTGTCTCAAAAAGCAGCTATAGAGGATATATCGGATAATGTTTTGTGTTGCTGTACAATTCAACAGCCTGCTAAATTAAAGCATCAGCAGAAGATTTTGAATTAATCCTGTCAAAAGTCTAATAAATTTTAATGATAAGAATCAAAGCACTTTAATATGACAAGATTAATCTTTAAACACTTTTTAATGTCTGTTTTTTTCAGGTTAATGCTTGAATTAAATTAATCACCAGCTAAAGGAAGTTTTGTTTACCGCTGTCATCCTAATAATAGTTTGCTTTATAATACAGAGTATGTCAGCATTGTCTGTATATCAGGAAGGTATGATTCTGCTAACCTTTTGGAAGTGGTGTTGCTATTTGGGAGCTATTTGTGTGATTACTTTGTAGCACATGGCTCTAGATTTACATTGCATAATTCCTTGCCATATGTTGAGGGCTGTTTAATAATTAGAGCAGTTAACTCTGTGAAAGCAGTGTAAATCAATTTCCCTCTTACCTGGGATTATTGCGCGCATCAGAGGACATGAAACATTTTAGTAAAGTTGTGTAGCTGCAGTCAGAGATCGAATTTAGTGGCATCTGACCAAATTACATTTATTTTTAATGTCCATACATGCATATTTGGTCCTGCATCTGCATATTTTTTTGTTGAATCAGTAGAGATCATGCATCCTAATCTGCAATTGGTTTGGGGAAAAACATGGATGCCCCATCTTCCATCTGCTTCATCTGTGTTTTTTACAAACTGTAGGTTAAGTATCTTGTAATCTTTTAGTGTAATGACTAATAGAGTTGATTGCAATCCAAATTCAGTGCTATGGATGACTGACCTTTACTATGTTCTGATACATATAGTTCAAGAAGAATCAGTTAAAAACTGATGTGTGCTGTAAAACCTACATGTCCGTTATATATATGTCATGGCTTTTCTCACAATAATGACACTGAAAATGTATCAGAGAACTCAGAGTAGGGGGACTTTTATATCTGAATAAATACATCAGGTACGTGAGGGTGAAGTAACTGGGAGGTATGATTCACCATTGGTAATAGAACAGACTCATGTCTCCAAGCCCAGTACGGTGCTGTTTCACAGGTCACATAATTTCTAACACAGAATTGACTTGAGTGGAGAGGTTTATACAGAAGATGTATTCCACCTGGAAAGATGAATTCTAATTTGAAGCTCCTAAGTTATTTATTTTTTTTCTTGAAGTGTTTATAGCTTGTATTTGCGATCTTTCATGTGAATGTAGTTTCCTGGAGTTATCTATCTGTGCTTATTCCTTCTTCTATTTTAATTTTAAAAATTGCATGCTCTTAAATACCTGAATTCCAGAAAAGCAATATATCTTCTGACTGAAAGGTTGCCCCTTCATTAGTTGTTCTCCTCTTTGTTGGTCTCTATTGCTTGGTGCTGATTTTCTCATCCAAGAGAGGTAATTGTCTCCCAACACATTCCTTGCTTTTTCTTTCTTGTGTCCATTCTCAGTTGTCCTAAGATAATAGGTTCTTCAGACTGCTTGTATCAGTAGACTGGGAGTGATTTGAGCCATCCTTTTCCATTCCCTCAAGTGTGCGAGCCTTTCAGCACAACAACAGAGCAGAAATGGAATGGAGGGAGAAGGAGAGTCTGCAGTTATCTAAGAATTTAGAGGTGGGTTGAAGGGACAATTTCTGTCAATACACCACCCTAACTTTCTAGGTATTTCCTTCTGCCTGAAGTCTAAAGGCTGCTGCAGGTGCCTTTTTATTCTCATTATTTGAAGCAATTTATATTTTTCACAATTTGTAGGCTTGGGGAATGAGGAATGAAGTCCATCTGGATGAGAGGAAGCTAAGGAGCAGTTGTAGTGTGGAGTATATAAATAATGAAAAACAGGAGTTTGAGCCTTAGATTCAATGTAATGTTGATAAAATGCCTCTGCCATCCTGAGGGCATTTGTGGCATTTCACAGACCGTCCTTATCATCGGCAAGTTTGCAGATGACACCAAGCTGTGTGGTGCTGTCGATACACTTGGGGGACAGGATGTCATCCAGAGGGACCTGGACATGCTGGAGAAGTGGGCTCAAGTAAACCACATGAAGTTCAATGGGAGCAAGTGC
>JAOQGH010000032.1:65683635-65799231 GCA_025769975.1 Gallinago jamesoni | reverse complement strand
CCTGGAGACATTCAAGGTGAGGCTCGATGAGGCCCTGGGCAACCTGGTCTAGTTGGGGGTGTCCCTGTGACTGCAGGTGGGTCGGACTAGATGACCTTTGAAGGTCCCTTCTGGCCCAGATGATTCTATGATTCTATGATCAGTGTCCAAACTGTTAATTGAGTATCAAACAGTGGACTTTTTTCTACTAGAACTTTAAATGTGAACTTGGTACAGCATTGCCTTGTGCAGTATCTGAACAAAAGGGAAGATATTTCCTTCAGGAAAACTAACTAAATAAATAAAGATGAGAAGGAAGAAATATAAATGCCTGTTGTTTGAGATAAGGGAATGGTCACATCCTTAAAAATCCCTTTCCATCTGCTGGGTGCTAAAGGCTGTCAGACAATTCTTTATTTTTGTACCAGGCATTTTGTCTTTAGTTGACCATGAAAAAAATGAACAGATGATCTTGTTTGTTACTGCATAATATTTATAAAATAACTGATTCTTTTAAAATAATATTCTGTAGTAGATGCTGTCTGCATTTTCACAAAGCCATAGTATCTGCTTAGAAGAATATGCACTTTAAGAAACTGAATTCTAATTAAACTCATATTAGGCATTGTTTCAAAGAAAAAATATATGCTGTTTTGTATTTTCTACCTGTAAAAAAAAAAAAAAAGACAACCAACAAACCATGCTGTTAATTTAATACTTAAAAGCAGATTCTTGTCACAAATATATAGCCTTTACACATACAGAAGCGTGATGGGTTCTGAAAGTCCCGTGGACAGCCAGAGGGGAGTTCTCTTGTCACAGGCAACCGTAAAAGACAAATCTGAGGCTGCTTAATCCAGGCTCTGGGAGTGTCCTGGGAGTATGTTTTAGAGGAGATTCTGGGAAACGTTGCTGTCTATGAAGTAGCTTGGAGACATTAGGTGACTCAGCTGTGGGACTTTTGAGTGCTACAGCACACTTCTTGTAGGCACATTACACAGCCTTAATCGAAGACCTTTTTTTTATTATTATTAACTCTATAACAGAAGAATAACTGACAACTCAGTAACATGTTAAAATGGGATTTAAAAAAGATTGCCCCGTTACTGTCCATGTTATTATTTTTTGCTCTTTGGGGAGTACTTGTTTGATTTAAGTATTATTACGGTTCTCTTTTGGATCAAGCCACGAACTCTATCAGGACTCCTGTTTAGGAAGAAGCTTATTATCCACGGCCATCCCATGGCTTGTCCTGGCAAACAAAAAAATGTTAAGAATTTAAAAAAAAAGCAGCTTGGCAGCCAGTCTGATTTCTGTTGTGTCTCAAACCCCATACTTCTTTTCCTCTTCTCCTTGCATTTCAGCAACCCTGGGGATCAAGGAGGTGTAAAGGAAAAAGTGTACCTACCTGTTCTTATGCATCCTGAATATTTAGGGTGTTAACATACATGCCGTCTCCAGCTGATTTTAGTAATCCATGCTAGCTTTTTTGAGAATATTAGAGTAGTCTGGATAACATTAATTTCCTGTACTTCATAGTTATTTCACCTGGCTTAAAATAGGAACTGCTGGCTGGTTGATAGAAGGATTAGAATGCTGTCTAGTTTTTTTGACAGTGTGTCACAATCTTCCGAAATGCTATTACAGAATTTCATACAGCATTACCTATTAAAAATATATTCGAGGCTCCTGCTGCAAAAAATGCATTAAGAGTGCCTGCTAATACACAGCTCTATTAAATAAAGGCACTACCTTTTTCTGCCATTGATTCCTGTCATACTTGAATGCAAAGTACAAGGCTAGCAAAAGATAAAAGAACTGTAGTTCCATTTTTAATGACTGTACAATCCAGGACTTTAGTAACCAGGCACTCACTATACACAGACAGTAAAATTAGTCTATCCGAAAGGATCATCATGTTCAATGCTTTCTTGAGTCTGTTGATCTCTAGAGGAGCTCCATCAGCCTTTGGGACTTGGGAAGATGTGAATGTCATACTTTGCTCTGATAGCAGCAAGCCTCGGGAAGGTGCAGACTTCTGGTGACAGTAAGCGTTTGCCACAGAAGTGTGGTTTCTGTCAGCTCCAGGGTGCCAGCTCTTTTTGCCATGGCTGACCACAGAGACAGGCATTCTTGAAAGGCTTCCTCTGAAGTTGGCCAGCACCAGGATGAAGCCTTTTTCCCTGACTTCAGTGGGCTCTGGCATGTTACCCAAATCTCCATTAAATAATTAACACGGGTAATAAGCACTGTGACAGTGTCTGTTTTGGCTTAGGAAAAATAGTGTGTAGCCAAAGGGTGAAATCCTTTATGTGTTCTGTATGTATTGTCGCAGTTCCTTGGTCATGCCAGTGTGAGTTCTGCAGCCATTTCACATGTCTATGATGTGGAAGGACTTTAACCTCTTTTTTCTTCCAGGGGATTATGAGAATTTGGATTTTTTTTTAACAATTGGAATGCAGGAAGGTACTGAAGGAGAACCACCTGTCCTAACTTGTGCTTTTGCTGGCAAGTTGACATGTTTACCAGCATAAGCCAAAGGGGCTCCTGAAATCTAACCTGGAGAAAATCTAGACTGAGTGATCTTGGTTAGAAAAGCACCGGGGCCTGTGTAAGAGGAGATGAACAAGCAAATAAGCTGGCAACTAAAGGCAAGTGAGTCAGAAGCCACAGTGCAATAAAGGCATATCTTAAGAAGCCCAGACTTGGCGACTTCATGACTGTAAAGAGAAACTTGAAGCTGCTACTTTTTAAAAATGATAATGCTGTTATGGGGAGATATGCTCTGGAGTACAGAGCTGGTAGAGGGAGTGTATCAAATGGGATGATTTATACATGCTGTGACTTGGAATACAGCATAGAGGCTAAACTTGAAATTAGCTTAGAAGGGTAGTGCAGGAGAATTTGACAGGATATTCCATGACTCTAAGCACTGAGGTCATAAAATTCAAATATTTAAAAATAAAGAGAGAGAAAGACTTCCGAATATAAGTTTATAAAATAATTTGGGGATTTTTTTTCTGCCTTACCTGCTTGTTATAGTTCCTTTCTACTAGCACAAGCCTCTAAGCAGATTAGGTGTAAGTATGGTTGCGTGGGAGTAATAACTCTCCCATCCGTATTTGTGTGATGACACTGATTCAGGTCAGTTCAAATAATTACTGCTCCACTTTATCAGTGTGCTCCCTCCCATTTCCAGACTTGAGTGCTCTTGTTCTCTTTGTCTTCTTCTGTCTCATTCTTCAGACAGTGTTTGGGCAGTCTGGTTCATTTTAGCTTTATCATGCTCCTCCAGTTGATATAAACAATGCAGTAGTCCCATTTGTTACTCAGCCTGGTTATTATACACAATCTCTTTGCATCCTGATGGAAGCTGTAGTGTCTAAAGGGATAAGGTTTATTGCTGATGTTTTATTTTTCATTTGAATGCCATGTAGTTTTGGTTTGCTGCCAAATGTGTTGTGTGTTAGCTAAGTTCATTTTACTTCAACCTTTTAAGTAACCCCTCTCAGTAAGATCTCATTTCTTCCAGCCAAACTCAACTATGTTTTCACTTTCATGTTTTTATTGAACATTTTGTGCAACTCCAACTAAAAATTACTCACATTTGTCGTTTATTTTAGAGCTGAATGCTATTTAATTCCTTTTCCTTTTTTTCTTGGTGTGTGAGAATGTAATGAAAAGGGAACAAATTGGGATTTGGTGGATTTCACAGTACTCTGGCTTTATGGGGACAGATTTCATATTACCCATGTGTTTAGATTGCCTTTCCCAATGATTTAATTCATTCCTCCTTATTCCTATTGTCAACATTTTTTTTCTCCCTTTGTTAATTGAACTGTAGTCAAGACTACTGTTTATAATTACTCAGTTGTCTCAAATGTTTATGCAACTAAAGAATCTATGTTGTATGAATATCTTTGCAACGAACCTGTAAATTGGAGGAATAGTTTGTTTAAAAGATAGGAAAAAAATTCAGAAAGATATCTAGGTTATGTAATTGCTGTCTTAATCTCTTGGCAGTTGATACCTCTGAGACTGACTTGAGGTGCCAAAATTCTATGAAGTCCAGAGGTAATGACTAAGAGTATCTACATGGCTTTTCTCCATGCAAAGAACCAATTAAGATACACACTTTTGAGTTGCTTCATACTATCTCACGTATTTAAGTACCATCAGGATTCAAGCTAGACACTGCTTGATTGGTTGCCCAATGTGATATGGGCTGCACCAGTCAGTACTGTAGCCTTCTCATCAGGGATGAAGTATGTTCTAGCTTAAACTTCTTATTTGTTCTCTACCTAATTTGTACAAGGTATCTGAATCCATGTTTCCCACTTTCCGACTCTGTTAACTAGACACAAGGCTTTTGATCGTTCTGGGAGAGTGGTTTCTTCCACTGAAGATGTTTTACTTTGTATGTTTTCATATATGTCAGAACATGGACTGAAACCTGTGTTTTGTATTGTTGGACTGTAAAGCTAATCACAGTATTTGGCCAATCAGCCCCATAGAGACTGAAGGCTTAGGTTTGGCAGTGCCTACATCTCCTGGACCCCACAGATAGTGGAATTCATTGCTTTAAACAGTCATGTCTTCTTTGTGGAACATGGGGAAACCATGCATGTTGACACACCTCGGAAACGGTGTGGGCATCGCCTTAATTTTCTGCAAAAGCAGTTCATAAAGTCAATAAACTAAGAGGGGATCTGTCAAGTGAACTTATCAAGAAATGCTGAAGAGAGGCATGCAGCTGAAGCGTTTTCTTACCAACACAGGTGAAACATCCAAGCTTGGGTGGGAAAACATTACCAGTCTCCACTTCATCTGTTCACAGTGGTGTGCCCGCTCTAGAGCTCGTGCTGTCCCTCCTTTCCTGAAAAGAGCTGTCAGAGTAGCTGATAGCCCAGGACAATGGAAAGTCATGTGAGAGGCAGCACCTCATGTCAAGTGTGTGCTTGGATTTAAAGCAGAGACGTGAACTCCAGTTCCTGTGTGTCAGGGTCTGTCTTGACCACAAGGATGAATTTTCTCAGATAGGGCATGCTTCCTCAGTTTTTGGAAGGACTGTTCTGCTTTGTGTAAATAATTAGATATTGAGCTGAGACTTCAAATTGTGTCTGCTACATCCCATGAGTACTGCTAGGCTGTGGAATTGGTCTCTGGCTTGTTTTCTTGCTTTCTCTCTCAAAGTCTTTCTGGCCCAGTAAATTTGTAATTATTTATAGTTTGAGGAACTCGTTGGGACTTGGTTGAGAGCCAGTTCTTTAAGCTGCTTGGCAGTATCAGGGTATTTTTGCCTTAAGGTGGAAAATTAAGCAGCCAGGGAATTTTAGGTACTGACAACGTTAGACAGGAATTTGGGACTAAAGGGGATTCAGACAAATGTAAGTGCAAAATTTAGTCATTATAATCTGGACCACAGAGATATTCAGATTAACTTGTATTGATTTAAGTGGAAACTTGGAGCTTAAATAACTTTGTGGAGCTTGTCTAATATACTTAAAGAGATAACTGGGCACCAAAACCAGTCTTTAGCCTTACTCTTGAGTGACTTTCTCAAATTTGTGGAGGAAACTGTGCCTCAAATGTCACTTGTATCCAAGACTCTTGGACCCTTTGGAAATGTGTTTAATTTTGCTACCTGAAGAAAGAAGGTCTGTAAATTAAAGGTTTCTTGGTAGAGAGAGAGAGAGGAAAAAAAAGTAGTAAAGATAATGCTTGTGTATGTGATCTGCACTCTTTACTTATTTGAGTGACAGTTAAACCACAAAGATGTCATATGCATGAAAATTGTCTTAGTAATGCGTAAATGTAACATTCAGCACAGAGAGAACTTTTAAATTTTCTGCTTGCTAACTGGAAGCAGTCTTATAGTTTGAACCAGTGTGTTTTACATACAGGACAAATCTGAGTAATTAAATGACTGTGGAGATATATGACATTATTTGGGCTGCAGATATGCCTGCATTTCATTCTGTGCACATTTTGTGGGTAACCTACACCTAAAAAAGATGTTAGCTCGGCTAAAAACACATCTGAAAATGTTTTACCAAGTCTTATCTTTGCTACAGAAGAAAAGGATGTTGAGAGTTAAGCTAATAATCTTTTTTCTAGCTTAACGCGTGGTTTGTTAATGGTCAAAGCGTCCCACTCGACACTAAAGATACACAAACTTTTAACTGAAGTTTTGTATTACAGTAATTTCTCTCTCAACTTTATACTTTCCTGCAATTTCAGAATAATAAATACCACTTTTCTGAAATAAAAAAAATCCAGTTACAGATTTGGCTTATACACAGGATCAGGTATTCAGTTCGTCTAAATGACACAAGGTTATTTATTTCAAGAGTACAGTATTGCTTCATGAGTTCTGTGTAGGCCTTTGGTGGATCTCTGATAGTTTTTTCATGGAGCTATCTAATTAGAATATGATATAATATCTGTTAATAGACATTCGTTCTTCAGAGGGAAATCAGTTGGGGTCCGTTAGCCTACTGGCTTTCAATTCCTGTATCTTTCTCCAGAGTATTTTTTCGCCAGAATATATTCTTGTTTCAGTCGACGCGGTGAGAGATCAAGTAAAGTGACTGATTCATGTCTCATTTAAACCAAAGAGAATCAAGAGAGCAACTGTTAACAGTAACACTTACCAGTAAGACCTAGTAATACCTGTAAGCTTACTCTACATATGCTTCATTAAAGGTGGAGATCTGAAAGATAATTTTACTTATGGTTCATATTAAGAAATTGTCTTGCCAATAGAAGAAGGATAGAGCGAGGCTATAGGAAACGAAGCACTGCTGTCAAGGAGGGAAGTAAATTAGTTTCTTCTCACAGTTGGCTTTTTGGAAATTTATTTATGTAGGCACATGTGGCTTTGAAACTGTTGTGATTTAGCAGTGGATAATGAATGAAGATGCTGAGTAGCTGGATAGATAGAACTGTCACATAAAGCACCAAAACGAAACAAAGAAGAACTGGCAGAGCAGTATTTTGAAATATCTGCATTCTTATGGATTTTGTTGCTCTTATGGCTCCACGTCACCTGACCTCCTCTGATCCCCATTCCCTGCCAGCCAGAGACTGTCTTGAGCTGTCAACAGAGACACACTAAGGAGCTTGTCAGATAAGGGCAGCATGTTGAGTTGGAACAGTGTTTGATGGATTAAGACCCTGGCTGTTTCACCTGTGCAATTCCTGACTTGTATTATGAATGACAATTTCAAAGCCTTTGGGCAACATTGCCAAGCATGCCCTTAGAGACCATATTATAATGTCAGAACAATGTCAATTCCAGTTAAATAATTTTTTATAGCAAAATAATTAAAGTAACATCAAGCTTTTGACAGCATTTCCACAAAACCTCACAAATCCTCAGCTAAGGCTCCCACAGCACTGCAACTTGACCTCCTTTTTTATTTTTTTGTTGACATAATTAAAGAACAGTATTTTATTTTCACATTTTTTGCATGCTGTAGCAGCCTTTCAGTTACAGCCTTGCAGTGTTCTCCTGGGTACTATTTAGTCTACATTTAAAATAATGTTTGTAAGAAATTATTTCATGCTATACATTAGAGCTGCGTATGTATATTTTAAAAGCTCTGCCCCAGCAAGAATACTTATTTTAGCTGCCCAAACCCAGAATTTACAGTTTTATTGAATGAAAATCCAAATTAAATAATAAAAACCAGTCCAACCCAATCTGCTAGCCTGTTTTCTTGTGAAGATAGCCCTAACACATTAATGGATAATATAGCCAGCTTCGTGCAAACAAACATTTGGAACCTTGCTGGTGTCCACTCTGAAGACTTCACAATGATCACACTTCTTTCTTCTTTTTCTTTTAAACATATCTAGAATGAGCCATGCATGTTTTGTCGCTACTCTACTCAGAAAGTATTGTAGATTATTCTGGTCAGAGGAGAGAAGGAATGAGCAAAACACAGATTGTTCTCAAATTTGAGGAGTATTCAGAAAAATACAGAATGATAATCCTGCCTCAAAGTTCTCCAGGAAAGAGAGAGCTCTCGGGGTGCCCAGCCCTGCATGTCTAGCTACCCCACATCGCAGACACTAGAACCTTGTGTACCCCTTCAGAGGTGCAGGCAGCTGAGAAGGGACATTTGAAGAAAGCAGAGAAATTTTGAAAACTGCCTGGCAAGCAGCAGTCCAAAGGAGCTCATTCAAAATTGAATTGCCACTGTGGAAATTTCCAATTTTGACAAATTGGTAAATGCTGATGAGGAACCTTTTCCTCCAACTTTTCTGACCATCTCCATTACTTAAACTGTGATCGATTTAGACTTCAGTCATTGCAAATTCTCTGCCAAGCAGCTTACTTCAGCTGAGCCAGCTCTTCTACCGAGGAACAAGTCAGCAGGACTTCAGACCATCAGAAAGGCTCTCCCAGCAGCAGGAGACTTGGCATAATGGAATGGACAAAGGCACTGGTAACAACTCGAAGCTCTAAACTCCTCTTCTAATTTTTGATGAGTCAATGGTGTTGACATTTTCCAGTGTGGATACTTAATGTTGAACAGCTGGAACAAGATTGGTAAACACCTGGTACTTCACGTTACTTACACTTCATTTAATCCTTCTGCCTCAGCTTCCCAAGTACAGAAAAATGAAGATAATAAAATTATTATGTTCAGAGGTTACTATAATTATTGTTTGTAAAATCCTAAATGTAATTAAAGCACACAGTAAACCTTCCAGATAAGGGTAGATAAATAAGGATCTATAAATCTTTTGCAATTTGATATATTTATTGCTTTTTTCTTTCTGATTTTTTTTTCAGTATTGTTGTCATGACAATTCAAGTAAGGAAAGGGAATCAAAAGAAATCAGTGCTTGAGAACCACGTGAAACACGATCTTAATGCTTTTACTACTTCCATAAGATGTGTTTTTCTTCCTCTCTTTATTCTTAACTTAATTGACTCTCTTCTTTTTTTTTTTTTTTTGTCAGTTTACCTTTGGCTTCCATCTTCTGAGAAATTGGCCTAAGCTAAGCCAGATGAGGCTTCTCCTTTAACAATTATGGCCAAGGCAAGTTAGAAATGATGCTATAAGAGCATTACTGAATTTCAGAGCACTTCATATGGTGACGGCGTCTACATATCATATTCTTTGCTCAAGCTTTTTTTCCCCTAAAAGAAGCAATAGAAGTAGAAGCTCTATCCTTATCCTTTCCTGTTCCTTTTTCTTTGTTTAACCTTCAAAGGCAGTGATTCAGAATAAGTTAAGAGCTCACAAGTATAAATGAGTCAGCCACCCTTCTTCCCAACAGAGGGTTCTTCTTTAAAAACTAGACTTTTTCAAAAGCACAGGCCTCCACTTTTGAAAATCAGGCCTTTTCGTTACTTCTTTATATGTCAATTGAAGAAAAAGATTCTATAATTCTAGTGAAAAAACTTGTTCTTAATTTTTCTCAAAAAATAGACTCTCAGTTTGTAGATGAACACGTTGCACTGAACATTTTTCAGCTGAGTACATTCCTTTGGCTCTCCCACAAACGCTGATGGTCCAGAACTGTTTGAATCTCCAGTAGGATTGTTCTGTTCTTGACAGAACGTCTGTTATAAAAAGCCTGTAACTGTGGACCCTGCTGGATGAGTTCTGATTAGAGAGCCGTGCTTTGTCCTTATGAATTTTTTTCAGTAAGTTACTAGTGGGACAAAGTGGTATGTTTTAATACAGACTTTATTTGATGAGCATTCATTCTTTTAAAGTGATAACCGCAATGTCTATTTTTAAAAAGGAGGATTCATTTTTTTCCTTTTGTAGACACTGATTCTGAAACTCTGAGTTCAAATTTGTAATTCAGAGAAATCCTTATTGTAACTGTGTGAAGTAACAAAGAAGAAACAGACACAAGGCCCAGGCTGCTAATGCTAACAGATGGTAACAGGAATAATTCAAGATATATTACATTTCAGCTTCCTTTGTCTTTAAGGATCAGTTTCTTTTTATGTAAGCTATGAACAGAAATTTATAAAAAATGTGGAATTTTGAGAGAAAAGGAGGCAAAACTAAAAATCTGCCAGTCCCTCTTTTGTATACTTTCCTTTTTCTTTTTTTTCCTGTCTTCCTTTGTTCTGTTTCCTCATCCTTCCTTTTCCCTCAGTCTTCTCATCTCTTGTAGCTTTTCAGCTTCTCTTTTCTCTTTCATACCCCTTTTCAAGATGTTTTACCTATTCCCTTCAGTCTCTGCTGTCGTGCGGCTCTCTCCTGAGGAGAAGCAGCCTGGTGGAGTGCCAGCCACCAGGATGAACCCTCACTTCAGGGGAGAACAACTGGTTGCGTCGAAGCTCACTGCTGGCATCATTGCCTGGAGCTGTGCTGGTTTAAGGCAGTTTTGGGGGGAAAAAATAAAAAAAAAAAAAAGAGATAAATATGCACAAATAATTTGTATCCATTCCCAATCCTGAGGCTATCAGGGATGGATTTGCCTCAGGACTTTTTATGTACATTGACGTGCTTATCTAAATTATAACAACCTGAAATGAAGCTCTTGCACCTGAGGGTCTGTGGATAACAAGCCTCTTCTTCTTCCCATCCATCTCCCCCTCCACTCCCCAAATCTTGATCCTTCACCCCAAGGATTTTCTGTGATTTGAAGTGAGTAATGCGCACCAACAAGGGGACTCTACAGACTGCGGTAATGGCATTCAGTGATATGTTGTGGTCAGTTTGTTCTCAGCTCTGTCTTCTCTGTTCATTTCTCATGGGAGGATGGATTCAGAAATGTGTGGAAATAACATGATAAGAATAGGGGACATTTTTTGTAATTAAAATGCAAGGCAAGCCTGAAGATTCCATGTTCTGTAGTTTACGTAAAGCATGAGGTCATTCCCCGATGTCAAATAATACATCAGATGCAAACAAGTGATGGCAATAGGGTGAGGTTACAAGAGGACCATTGTTCCAACCATTTAAGAGCGGGGGGGCGTGTGGGGTGAGCAGGTTAAGAATTGCCAAGTGACTTTGTTGCCTGTGTAGGGTTCCTTCAGATTATACCAGTATATATAAAATTAGCCTTGGTTCTCTGCTGTCAGGATACTTGATTGTCAGTCATATTTTTATAACACCAGTTCAGTGTTTTCCATGGAATTTTAATTAAGATTTTCTGTTGTCATTGTAGCACAGGCCAAATTTCACAGTACAGGCCAAATTTCACAGTTAGTCCCAGCAGCACTGTTTAACCCCCTGAAGAGAAGCTCTCTTGTCACTTTTCCATTTTATCTCAGCCTGTGCCAGGTAACCATTTGGAGAGAAGAATTTTTTTTTATTTTTTTTTTTCTGGAGAGTCTCCCACAGGCAACATGCGGTCACTAGTTATCTGAACTGTACCTGTGGTTTCTGTATGATATTTCAGGCAGCCCTATCCTTTATCCTTGTTGAATAGTAAGAAAAACGCAGACTCAGCACCTCCTGTTGTCCACTGACTTAAAATTGGTTTGTATGGCATTTTGAGTAGAAATCAACCTAGCTTTTGTATGGATGCTGCATATGGGATTACGGAAGTCTCTATCACACAAATAAGGATGTGCAGGGGAACTGTGCTTTTGGACTTTCAGAGTGCCACATAGTAAGAGTCAGTCTTTATTTATTTGCTGAAAAAGCAGAGTTGATCCTGGAAAGAAGATTCTTTTGGGTAGGAAAGGCTTTACAAAGACCTGTATGTTAATAAGCACGTCTAGTGTTTGGCTAGAAAAGGAAAGTCAGGTTTCCTTAAAGACGAGAGTGCAGGAATGTGCCTCCCCCGTGCTCCGTAAATCTTCTGTAAGTACCACATCACCCCGTCTCTGCTCTGGGTGCAGCTGCATCGCTTTGAAAATACACTGCTCCCCATGCTTACAGAACAGTCTTGCCTTTGCCTGGTGGCTGGAAGAGCATCCCTGGTCATGGGTGAGCGCTGCTGATTTCTCCCAATAGAGGGCAGTGATTATACTCTTGGCCTCAATGCAATTCAATGTAAAATCTGCCTATGCCGTGTATTTGTCAAAAGGTAGCTTTTAGGAATATAGAAACCATTAAGAATCCATATTAAATGATGATTAAATATGGGAATCATAATATAGCAGCTGTATTATTTTTTAGGAATGGGAAATTCTGGGGTGAGTCAAATTGGAGCTAGTTGTATTCAAATATTTATTTTCCAGCCAGCAACTGGCTTTAAGGCAGAGAATTCCTCATGTTGACTGTGTTCAATGCAGACGGTAGTTGGCAATTGCTGTAAGAAATTTCCTGCAAGTGTCTGCTATCCCTCTTCGTCAATATTGTTCCATTTTGAGCCTAATTGAAAACTGAAGAGAGAAAACTCAGCAATTATTTTTCCCTGCAGTACAATATTTAATATTCTGATTTCATGGCTGTCTGACTGCAATGATTAGGAAGAACATTTTCTTATGGTATTTACAGTACCACAACAATATATCAGGAGCATCATGTATCAAGGGAAGGAACTATTATGTTAAAATACATTCCACTTAAAAACATACCCTATTAAAAAGTAGAATGCTGTTGCGTGTTACATTTGGTTTAGTCAATAATTGCTTTGTACGCTTTTTCTTGTCTGTGGCTTTGAAAAAGCTATTCAGGATGAAGAAAGCAGCCTTGAACTAGAAAGGCTTTAACAGGACTCATCTGCAGCAACAGAGCTCACACCTCTGCAACAAAGGCCTCTTCTGTTTAGAACTGTACTACCGTGTTAAGTCCAAGACAGCGTGGTTATTTTTGCTGAACGAGAAATGGGAAATATGTTTGTAGTTGCTGATGGCTGTAGAGTCCTTTAACTGAAACAGACAGTTAAAGGACCGTGGGGACAAACTCTTGTCTGATAATCTCTGTGTTAAGTGGGGTAGAGACCCTTGGTATTTACAGCAGAATTCTGGTTAGAAGTGAATAAAGACAGAAACTTGTTCAAATTGTCCCATAATTTTGCATAGAGAGTTTGAAGAAGTACTATAAATGTAACATGTCTGCTTGCTTTTTTTTTTTTATATCAGATAGTATTACTGAAGTCTTCACTAACATCTACGTGACCAGTTTTGGACCTGTTTCAGATACTGATATGGTAAGTTTCTGAATCTTTTGCATATATAGTAAATGGTATAAGATACATACTATTAACTTCCTTTAAACTTGTATTCTACTTTTACTTACCGTGGACAAATTGGGAATCATTTCACTGAAGTCAGGAAGTGCCAAATCCCAGTAACTCTAAAGATGGAAATTAGTTTATAGAGCTGCATGATAAGCACCCTTGTATTAACTGTTTAGTTAATGTTCTGATTGTCCCCACTGACTGTACTTTGGTTCGTATTCTGGAGCAGTCTTGAGATGGGTGAACTGAATTCTCTTGGATGAAACTAGAGGGAAAGGTGGACTGTAAGAGCACACTTAATGTTGGCAAAGGTCTGAGGGACCTGACTGGAGTCAGTCTAAACTAAACTTCTTGGAAGATGGTGCTTAGAAATTGGGTCGTCATCATGATTGCGATGTTCTACGCATGTATCCTTCATAATTTGCACTATTTAGCAACCATTTAAAGGAAGTAAATGACATTAAAAAGAAAGAAACTGTCACAATATTGCTCTGAATTACAATTTTTCATTAAAAGAGTGATGTAAAAAGCTCTAAGGCAAGGTGACTTTGCATGCTTACTGCAAATCATATACAGGTTAGGGAGAATTTGTTGCATCAGGGAGAAAGATCTTCATGGACATAACATCTCTAAAAGGAAAGAAGGGAAGGGCAATGTGAAAGTTACTGTACTGTACTTGCCATTCCTGCATGAAATTATTTCCTGCATTAAATTATTATTTTGAAGTGTTTTGAACGTTCATAATGATATATGAGACATAAAATACTACCTATGTGTATCTCTAAGTATTAAAAATAAAGATTTTTTAAAATCAGGAAATATTTACTTTTTGTATGAAAACTTTCATGTTATGCATCATACAAAACAGGAAATATTTTGATGTTACAAGCTAGGTTGCAACAAAACTAAATATTTCATGATATGGTGTACAATTTAAAAGTAACTTTCTCACTGACTAACAAGTAGTCATAGCTTTGGAGAATATATTCTGGTTTTTTGCGTTTGTTTCTTGTGTGTGATAGTTTCAGTTTTCAAGCTTCGTTTTGATTGGGATGAATACATTACTGAGGCTTTGCATGAAAAGCTATTTCATGGGAAAACTAGACATTTATGTTCTGTTACTGGATATGTTACTGATTCTCTTGAGGATTTTTTTTCTTAATGATGTTAGGTTTCTGAAATTATTCTTATTTTATTATTAATTATAAAAAAAACAAGTGTGCAAAGGTGATATGACCATCTTGACATCGTTAGTCTGGTATCTTATGTCTTCACAGTGTTTACATTTACGATATTTTTATATTTATATTTACGATATTTTTATATTTATATTTATGATATGAAATGGGGAGATGCTATTAATCCAATTTTAAAGATGCAGTACTGAGACAAAAGGAGACTTACCGAAAGCTATGCAAGTTATCTGTGCTTAAATGAGAATTTAACAAAAAACTCTCTGAGCCTAATCCCTAGCTCCTGAAACAGTTCTGACGTCAGTGTGTAAATGGGTGGAGAGCTCTGGGTTTCCATTTGCACAGAGAGATAGGACAGCACAGGAAGGGGTCGGGCCATTTGATGCTCTAACAGCTCTGTGCAGAGGTGTCCATCGGTGCAGGGTGCAGTGCATCACAACGGCAGCTGGTGCTGTAATGGGTAGGTCTGTTTGCAGATAAGTAGGTGGGTAAGTAATAGCAGATTAATACTTACTACTGCAAGTTTCCGGGTTAATTTAGCTCATTCAGTTGGTAATTATAAAATCATTTTGAAACATATGAGCAGTCAATTAGAAAATTTCAACATGTGAGTTTTGAAATAATAGCTTCCAAACTATCATGCATTCTGTAAAACATGAAGGTGACATTAGAGTTTTAATCACGAGTAGTCTTTCATTTAGGTATCACATTACTGAATTGATAATGTAAACTACTGTACAGAGGGTTTACTGATATTTTCTTCTGTAAACGTTGGAAGCTCTGCAATATTCTCATTTTATAAGCTTCCTCCTTAAAAGGCTTCATGGGAAGAATAAGTTTTGCTCTTGCCCATGTCCTCCTACATCTCCAGAGGATCCCAAACTGAATCTCAGATTTTCTCAGTAAGGTTGGGTTCCAATCCCCTGAGGTCCTCTGCTTTCACAGTGTGAGTGGTGAGGCCCTCAGTCACACCAGGTTTTTAGGCTGAACACTGGCTGTTGCCCAAAACTCCCATAGTCATTGCTGCCGGTAGGATTCCTTCTGCTGGGATTTTTCATAGCAACAAGACTCAGGAGATGTATGACTGCACCCCTTTGCATTATCTATTTGCCAGTTTGTGGGGTTTTTTTTCCCCTTGGTTAGCATCTTGTGAAGGATAACAATGCTCAGGAGAAAAGCCTGTTGAAAATAGGAAGGGGACTCACTGCCATGGGAGATAATTAATATGTGTTTATAGCATGGCAGAGAGAGGTGGCACACTCAAAATGATGAGTGGACTGGAGCTAAGGACGCAGTTGTCTCATAGCAGTGTTGATTTACAAAGTAGATAAAATGCCATTTTAACCTTGATTGTTGTTGAATTGGTAGCAATTTGTGAAGTTTCTGTTTTCCTCACTAAGTCTAGTAGTTCCCATTAATGATTATATAGCATCGTGTGCAGTCTGTGACTCAGGATGATTGCTAGAATGTAGGTTTTAATTCATATTCCCCTGTATCTTTCCAGTATCGCAGTTTTGCCAAAAAATAATTAAGTACAGGGGAATTTGATCTCCTACTGATTTTAGACTTGCTGAAGTTGTCATTGCTAAATTTAGGAGGTAAAAGCTGAGGCTGAGATTTTTCTCTAAATGTGTTAAGAGTCAAAAACTTTTGATCCTTGTTGTGGATTAAGATTTTGACTACGTTAAAAAGATGCTACTGTCTGTTTTGCCCAAAATAGTCAGCCACCAAATTTGTTGACACTTGGCCAGAAATCTGTTGGAAACTGTGCTTCAAATGAACTGCTGTGACTAAAATATTGGTGTATCTATATTAGCTGTGTCATAAAAATATATATCATTATGTGTCAACTGCAGTGCTTAATTTCAAAGGAAATGCCAATATACAACAGGAATTTTCAACTTCATTTTGTAAACTAATAAGAATCAAGGAAGGCAAACCAAAGCATGGGATTAAACAGATTTTACTTTCACTCTTCTGTCTTTTTGAGCTGTTATTTCTCTGAAATGTTGAAGTTCAGTGTTATGATGCTATGCCTTATAGGTATCCAACCAGATCAGTGATGTAAATTTATTTTGACATTAGCCTGAGAGAAGAAAAGCTGCATTGCTTAGAAAAACAAACAAACCAAAAATTGAACAGAACAATTGAAAAACAAAGTATATCTGAATTTTCTAAAGAGTTATAAGGATAAATTATGATTAAAGAGGCTAATTAAAACATTTTTAATTAAATTAAAATATTTAATATTTGAAAATTATGAGGTGAAAGATAATTTTGAGGAAAATTATGAGGTGAAGGATTGGGTTATGATTTGTTGGGTAAAAAAACGGAAACCATTTAATTTAAACATTAAACCTGATTATTCATCTGTTTTTTCCAAATTAATTATTTGAAGTCTGGTAGATTGATGTATCTTTATAATTATATGCTGCTAACTCTGATTTTAGCACTGTAAGCAAAGTACTTTTACAGTTTTTTCTCAGACTTACTTTCTTTCCAGGCTCTCCTGACACTCTGGCTTCCAAAATTTCTGAGATGACTATAAGTGCTGATGTCCTTGATAGAAAAAAAGAAAGGAAAAATAATAAAGAAGATGAACATATTTATTCCTCAAGCAATTGTTACTGTATGTAAGACAGAGCATATAGGCACTGAAAGCCTTTATGAGGTCTTCTGTAAAGAAAGCTTTGCCTAGATTTTGCCAAATTTTGCCTCAGAGCAGTCTTCCTAATTGTCACTGGGAACAGTCTTTCCTGCTTTCCTCCAACACACAGTTAATAGGTGGCAGGACCTGAGTCAGATCTACTTGAATATTAAAACTAACAAGCTTACTCAAAGTTTTGTGTTTCAACTTTCAGCTTTAGCTTTTCATTGTGTTTGGGGAATCTTAGTTTTCCCCATTTTGTTTGTACACAACATTTTTTTTCCTAGTTTCTTGTTGATAGCCCTCTATTTTTTCACTCTAGAGTCAAGAAATTTGAATATTTCTCTGTAGAAATGGTCATACCCAGCTAGTTCATCAATGCACACACTTACATCTTGTCAGTTTTCAACTAAACTTTCAATAACTGTTTCTGATTTTTCAAATATAGCCAGAACAGAAATTTTCAATGAAGGCTGAAGGTAAAAACCAGAAATGACCAAAAGGACTGTTACAGCAATTCTCACTACAACTGAGGATGGTTCTTTAGAGAGAGTAGCTGAACTGGGAAGTGTTTCTTTTTTTGTGTCTGTTTTTCAGATTTCCTCATTCCATTTTTTTTTTATTTCAGATTTTTTTTTTCTATGAAACTTAATTGCTAGCAGTTTGAAAGTCTGGTTATTAGCTATGGTTCTTTAAATGGAGAGAAGCTTTACAAGCGTTGTATGATATGTAAGTCGGGACAGAATAAGGGAATGCACCAAGATGATTTTTTTCACAAAGATTAAAAAAAGCACTGCAATTTTAACTCAGGAATAGAAGGAAAACAGAAATGGAAATACACTTGAATTTCTTGGGTGTTGGGGACCATTTAGGTTGTCGTTTTATCATTGATATGTTTCTGAAGAGTCAATAAATTGGTTGCTGTATTCTCTCTAAGGCCCAGCTCGTTGTCTTAAAGGTAAGACAAGTTAAATCCACAGGCTGAAATTTTGAGGATACCTCACAGGATCTCTTGCAGATTTTCTGTCCTTTTATTCTGTTAGGAGGCTTGTTCCCCTGTGCAGCATCCTGCCAAGTGGATCAATATTGGAGATTGATCTGTCAGAGGCCGTGCCCAAGCCCTTCACTGACATTACCTCTCAGTGTACCTCTTGCTTGGATTCCCCTCCCTGGCACCAGGCATCCAGTGCATTTCAGGGTTGCTCTCTTTCGATGTCTGAACGAAAAAGGGTAATGAGATGTGTTTGTATTTTCAGTGCCAGCAGTGTGGATAATATCCTGTAGTCTCTTTTCTGAGTAATCCCGATTTGTGTCTTTCACATTCCTCTCTTATCCCTCCTCAGTGCTTATTTTAGACTCAGAGTTTATTCTGCATCAGGTCTATGGAAAGAAAGAGAGAGAAAATAATTCAGAGAAGGTCCTTTTCATAAATGGATGTGAATAGGAAGACATTCTCTTCCCTAGACATTATCATTCAAACTGCTTAAACACTTTTCCAGATTTTTTTCAAATGCTTCATGTTTAGATTAAATGCTTAGACAAAAATGACTGAAGTTGGCAGAAATAAAAGGCTTGAAATGAGTTCTTCAAATAGAGGAAAATCATGCTACAGTTCCCGAGAAATATACCACATATTCTTTATAGTATTAAAGGTTGGATGTATCTGGCAGACATTACTTATGTATTTAAAAATGAATACATGTTCCTTTGAAATGCACTGATGGGACAGTGTTAAATTTTTAACAGGGCTGTTAAGGCTTTTGATAAAAAATAACCAGCAGTGCAATTTCATACCACAACCCTTCTTCATAAAGGAGTTTATTCAGAATGTTTCCAAGAATTCTGTTCACTGGTGTATAATATCCACACCTTTCAAAGACCTGAAAGGCATTTCTGGCTCTCTGCTGTATCCTTCTATGTTCTGTGGTTTGTACACATCAGAAGGTAAGTTTTGGAAAAGAAAAAATGGACTGAGTTTCTACACCTGTGCAGTGAGATTTGATGTTAGATACACAGCTAGTGAAGTACTTTTATAGAGCCTGAGTAGTCATTGTTTGTGACTGGAGCATTGAGGGGTTTTTGGGGAGAGAAGGATTGCATCCTGAACTTTTTCAGTTCTAATATAGCTAAACAAATCTTTTTTTAATTTTATTTTTTTTTAAAGATAAGTAGAAAGTGAGATGGAGATGGTAGAAACATCATTTGTCCAATATGGTAGACAGGCCTAGGTAAAGCCAAGACATATATTTTGCTTTGAATAATTGCTTTTTTTAAAGTCTTCTTTTTAAAATGAAGAAATGTAAAAATAAATATTAATATGAAGCCCTTACGTTGCTAGGTGAGATTTAGGTCCATGAATCTTAAGTGTTTATCTCATCAATGTATCAACCACAGTATTTCTGATTGTCTTTAGGGAATCAATAAAAAGATATATGTGCCATTTTACCTTCCCCCTTTTTTTTTTTTTTGTGTTTGCATTTTTTAAATTTTTATATTTTACAGTATTTAAAATTTGCTTTCATGGCTATATACGTGTGTCAGTTAATGGCTTTAACAGTGGTCAAGAAATAGCCAAACTTTCTTTAGAGAATTGACTGAGAAAAATCTTTGCAAGTAGGGAATGACGAACTATTCACTAATCAAAATGCTGTGTTCCAGAGGGTGATTAATAAAATATTCAGCCTGCACCATGACAATACTGCTTGCTAATGGACATTCACAATTTTTGAGATCTTTGGAACACTTCCATCTTTACTCCAGATGGAAAGACTGCCAATATCTGCCAGCCGAGAGGATGAGAGTACATTTTTTGTTGTTTGAACTTTCCCATAGAAATCTGGCCTTAGCAAAAAAGAAGACTGCCATGTAATGAGGAGGGATTGCCTATATTCAGATCAATTAAAGTTTCTCCCAGAGATACTAATGTCTTTTTACCATGCATGCTGTTATGCACAACAACTGTGTATTAAAAGAAGAATGAAATTCCTTCACCATTTTATTCTTCTGACCATTGAACTGGCAGAGGCTGAAGTGCTTCTTAACACTGTAGTAAGAATCTCATCATCTGCACCTAAAATTTCATGTAAACTGGTATAATACATATTTGAAAGATTTTGCTTAATTGTAGTGTCTTAGAGTCCAGCTGTGAAAGCACTGTTTCAGACACAAATCAGTAGGAAGCATTTACTTGCCTAGAAATGATCACAGGAGTCCTTTGTAGTCCTGGAAGTATGCTCTTGTGATTTTGTGGAGATAATGCACTAGATACTGGAGGGTGATTTGGTAATGTCCAGAGACAGCACAGTTTTTTTCATCTAGGAGAATATCTGCAGATTGAATGAAACAAGTATCAGATATTAATTTGAGTCTTTTTTTCTAGAGTCCAGATTTGCATTTCAAACAGAATATTAGTCTTGCTTGGAAAGTAAGCCTTACATAGTGTTTACCACGAAGTGGTACACATATCCAATAGGAAATAGTTACAAAGTCTTTATGTAGCATCTTTTGATAAATGCTGGATTTTAATCTCATTGATTATATTCAAAATACTTTAGTAGTTTCCTGTTTTCTTCATTTGTGTTGTATGGTAATCATCATAGGGATAGTCATGATCATAGCTAGAAGAAATTTGGCTTAAGGGGGAACGTGGGATCAGTATATATAGCATGCAAAAGGCATGGATCATATTTTGTTTTTCATAATCACTCTGTAAAAGGACCAGGACAAGTTAATTTCATCTCTGTGCCCTGGCTTCCCTTCATACAAAATTAAAATTCCAGTATTTCCTTTGAAAAATGCACTGAGGTCTACGGCAAGTTAAGTTATTTAAGAATTATGGTGAAATTTTATTGCTATTGTGGTAAATAGAAGGAGAAGGTGTCATTCACACCAAACCTTGGTTTATTTTCTGTTTCTGTCTTCTAAATGGGATGTTCTGCAAATAAGGATTTCCAGCATGGATTGGATGGAGATATTAGAATTACCTGTGGATCAGTCAGAGATTTATCAGTGGGATCTTTCAAGGCTGCAGCTCAGATAGTCTCCTGCTTATTCTGCTTCCTAAGCACTTGCCATACATCAAATGTGTTTTCTGAAATGTTGTTATTTTGATTTAGTGGCAATTCCTGTCTGCTTTTTTTCCTATTTTATATCTCTTGTAATTCTTTTTATATATGTTGGAAGGTGGTGAAGAAACGGGACCTTTGAAATTCTTTATTGATGGAAACATTACAAATCCTTATGATTTATATTCTAATCATTTATGTGCAGGCATATTTGTCAAATGGACCTGCAGAACATATCACTCCTGTTGAATTTCAGTGGTATTATGGAGTTTTACTCCATCATGCTCTTCTTTCCACTTCTTTATCATAGAATCAGCCTTCTCTTCTCCAGGCTAAACAAACCCACTCTCTCAGCTTGCCCTCATAGGAGGAGGTGCTTCAGCCCTCTAGTCATCTTTGTGGCCCTCCTCTGGATGCACCCACTCCAACAGGTCCATGTCCTTGTTATGTAGGAGGCACCAGAACTAGACGCAGTACTGCAGGTGCGGCCTCACCAAAGCAGAGTAGAGGGGCCAAATCACTTCCCTTGACCTGCTGGCCATGTTTCTTTTGGTGCAGCCCAGGATGTGGTTGGCTTCCTTGGCTGCATGCGCACATGGATAGCTTGTGTTTGAGCTTCTCATCCACCAACCCAAGTACTTTTAAGCCTACTCTCAATCCATTCTCTGCCCAGCCTGTATTTCTGCTTGGGATTGCCCCAACCTACATGCAGGACCTTGCACTTGGCCTGGTTGAACTTCATGAGGTTTGCACAGGCCCACCTCTCAAACCTGTTCAGTTCCCTCAAAGGTTTATACCTCAAACATCATCTTACCATTTGTAGCAATGATTTATTGGCAAAGTCCCTGAGACAGAAACCACAAGGAAGATTTAGGACAATTATTTTCCGTGAATTACCTGGTATGTCTAGCTAGATTTCATATATTCCCCCTGCTTCAAGCACACTGCTCCTGATCCTCCATGATTTTATGCATTTTCTGAGTTTCCCAGGTCTACAGATGACCCAATAGAATAGTTGGAATTTGTGAGTGGGGTTTTAAGTCACATGATATTTAACAAATAAACCACATAGAAATCAGCAAATAAAACAGGGCAATTGAATGTGATCTATCAAAGAGAAATAGGCAAATTACTTGTCATGAGGCAGTATCTCAGTCAGTGATGAGGGACAGTAAAAGATCATCTATGATGTCAAAAATATACACGTTTTATAAGTGCTTAATTTTGTATTTCACAGATATATTTACTAGCATATTATTGCAGAGTGTAACAGCTGTCATTAAAGAAACCCAAGCAAATCAGTTTTCAGTGTGCTGTAGTGTTAGTTTATAGTTAATATTTGTTTAACTATAATTTTAATCAGAAAAATGACAAGATTGTATCGTGGTCGTGTAAGACCTCTTGATATAGCTAAAAATCACTCTTGTGGTTTTTGTCCAGTTAGTTCATAAGTATCTTACCACACCATTCCAAAAAGATCTCCCCAAGCATCTGTCACAGTTCTTAAAGACGACTGTTTCCTCTCCTGCCCCTCCCATGCTCCTTCAGGTAATAGAATTCTCTTTTCTTTATTCCACATTCTCGTCTTAGCCTCTGGGCCTGACCTGGGAAAGGTCCTCACAGCTCCTTGGCCCACAGATCGAAGGAGCTGAGAAAGGCCATCGCTTCTTGCTGTCTCCTCAGCAGTCCTTTTACCACAGTGTGATCGACCGAGAAAAAACTTAGGCCTTGTTCAGCACACAAGGAAGCCAGCAGAAAGTGACGGGGGCTGATAAGTTCCTTGAAATCACTCTCATGTTGAAAACACTTGAATGTTTTATATTGGTTGAATTTTATCAGGATTTATCTATTCAAAGATAATTTACTTGCAAATGGTTTGTATAAACTGTAGCGTTTGCAGAATAATTGCAATAGTACAGACTGTTATAACATATGGATATTTTGAAATAATTTGAACTGATCCATTTTGCACCTGTCCAACAAAACTGAAATTGCAGCGAGGTAGCATTTGTCAATAGACAGAATACTGTTTAAATCCAACAACGGTTTTAAGCTCTTTCATTTCCAATTTATATGCTGTGCTGACAGTAGCAAACCACAAAATCCAATTACAGACCTAATTTGAAGTTAGTTGATGAATTTATGTTATCATTGTTTAATCAGTATCTTTTTTTTTTTGTTTGTTTAGAACAGCAACAAACCCCCGCAGATGGGATACCCAGCCCTGGGTGACACAGGCATCTGGTCTAGGTCATCAGCCTGTTTTTGCTCGCATCCCTTTCTTAGCTACTTCCCAAGATTAGGCATCAGACTGAAGTGTTACCCATTAATCATCAGCTATTATTCCCTACCTTTGTACTTTTGTTTAAGTCCATACCGCTACGGGGCCTTACTTCATCCTTTGGCAAAATCTTCCTTTTATTAGCCTGCCTGGATATATTGTACCCTTTATGGGTAGCCCTTTTTTCCTTCCTTCCAGTCTCAGCCATTCGCCGTGCTCTTGAAATGCTGGATTACTCTCTTTTGAGTGCATCTGCTGCGGGAACTATTTAATATCTTTTTGTGTATTTTTTTTTTTTACTTCTCAATATAAAATAGCTGTGTTTATTGAAATTACCATCATCACACATACTATGTATAGCAGGTACAGAAATCTAACTATCGGAAGAGTTTGATACACAAACAACAGCTAGCAGTCGTGAAGGAGACTGGCATACCTATAATAAATTGACTTCCTGTTTATTAGTTGCAGTATTATACAATTTTTGTGATGGTTGTTCTCCCTTGACAATTTTACCAAGGGAATTTTTGCAACCAACCAGAGCTTTTCAGTTTAATCTGCTTTTTGAGGGCCAAATGTTTCATTGTGTCAAAAAAAGCATATCTTTATTCTATTACAGGAATACACAATAGATGTTTTCTTCCGTCAGAGATGGAAGGATGAGAGATTAAAGTTTAAGGGCCCAATGAACATTCTTCGATTGAACAACTTGATGGCCAGCAAAATCTGGACCCCAGATACATTTTTTCACAATGGGAAGAAGTCAGTGGCTCATAACATGACAATGCCAAACAAGCTCCTACGAATCCAAGATGATGGCACTCTCTTGTACACCATGAGGTAAGTCTTTTTATCTGTTCCCTGCTCAAGCTGTTTCTTATGATTTTTCCAGATAACAGTTAAGTAAGTTTTTCCAGGAGGACTCTCCTTTGTTTCATTTCTGTCCCAGCAGAAGGAAAGGTAGGAAAACATTTTTTGTTTCCAGTTCTGTTACAAGTCATGTTAGTTGATTATGAGTTTATTCATTTTTCTACATGTTCCTCAGGTTTTCATATCTCTAGGATGTATATATTACAAGTTTCTGTCCACCTGCATAAAGTGCTTTGAGACCTTCAGATGGGAATCACTGTATAGGAATTGTTAAAAATACTCAAAGTTTGCCAACTCCATCTTAGCACAATTAAAATAGTATATAGCTCTTACCTGGTATAGCACCCACTGTACTGAACATATGAGCCCTTAAGCAAATTTATTATTAAGATCAGTGGCAATAAAAAATAAAGAGGAAGAAGAAAGGGTTAATAAGGCCTCAAATTCTTTCCATCAAGAACTACAGGGAAATTATGTCTTGCTCTGTAATAACTGTTTCTTTATATCCAATTACAATATTTTACTTAGAGTTTTAATTTTTGCATCCTGTGCATGATTAGCAGCTAAGATAAACATTTAGCTGGTAAAATGTATTAAATTTGCTTATAAAGTAATTTATGAAAAATTAAAAATATCATGTATGCATTGGCATAAGAAGCATTTTGATAAGACTGATTTCTTCTTCGATTCCTCTTTTTGCAATAATGTTGCTTTTATGAGTTTTTGGAAAATTTATCCAAATTTTCAGAAACAGCTGACTTAGTTTCTTTCTTTTTCTTTGAGAATATTTAAGTTGTATCTTTTGTGAAGGTAAACTTAAATTACCCGATCTAAACAAGGTATAAAGTGTGAGCTGTAAAGCAAACATGTAATGGGAAAGAAAAGTTGTGAAAAGCTTTTGTCAAATTGTTTTAAATTATTTTCATTGTATTAATCCCTATATTTGATCCTGGGATATTTCTGTGGGGTTTTTTTCACAAAATGAGGAAAAGTGAATGCATTATAACATTCTTAACATACTGTCATGCTTACACATAAATAAAAATAATAATTACAAGTAACATGGAGAATGAGTAGCAGCAATCTTTTGAAAGAACACAAATGAGTTTTTTTACATCTTCAATTCAAACTGTATAAAAAAAATAAATTCAGAAAACTATGGAGCACAGTCCTTTGAAAAATTAACTGTATTTTATGTGCTTTTGTAATGAACCTTTGAGAGCCATATAATCACACATGTACCTCAGAATATTATGAGAAGAAAATGACTGTTCTTAACAACCTGCAGCTATATAATTTATATTTTCATTTAAATGGCCTTTCCTTATAGGTTTGAGGTCAGCTCTTTCAGGTTTTTGATGTGATAAGTCAATGCCTTCCAAAGGAACACATAAAAGGGAAGAGCAAGAGCTGATTTAAATTTTAATTAGTTTAATATAACATTTCAGTTTCATCTCCCAAATCAGCATGAACTCTGTTCATTTCTGTGGAATTGATTTTCTTGTCCTGCTAACAGACTTATAGCTATAGCATAGCGATCTCTTGCCTTTTAGGCTTACAGTCCAAGCTGAATGTCCAATGCACTTGGAGGACTTCCCTATGGATGCTCACTCGTGCCCACTGAAATTTGGCAGCTGTAAGTATATAACAAGAAGTATAGCCTTCAGTTAGTGAGTATCTTAGCATTGCTCCGCATCACTTTCTTTCAATAAGTTGTTATATGAGAGGTCTAAAACACAAGATGGTACTTCTGAAAATTTAAAATCTATAACCTGACACATTGAAATCTCCTTTCTCTATTCAGTCTTGTGTCTTCGAATGTGTTTTAAAGCTGTCTTGACTCCAGTTAACAATAAACACTATACACCTAATTCAGCACTGAGTTGATCCCCTTTTATTCCAGCACACAAGCCCTGCTGATGAATGCAGACCTGGGTCCATGTAGCCTGAGTAGAATGTGGGTGATGTATTTATGAAGAGCCGATTAAAGACTTCAAAGAATGTTTATTTTCATTTATTGAAACATTCATTTTCTCTTTATTGTTAATGATTTTTTTTTATATTCTTAGTCAATGAAGGCAGCAACAGATGGGTTCTTGTGACAAATTTCACTCATTAGCACATCTCCATGTTAGAGATGTGGACTTTGATTTCACTAGTATTATTATTTTAATAGCAGCTTAACTTCATTTGCCTATATTACAGACTTTCTTCTTCATGAATTAGGATAACATTATATGTATTTCCTGGATTTTGTACACTAAAATGTTTTTTTTTTCTTTTTGGCTGTAGCCTACATTCTCTGCTGGGCCCAAGAAATTGAGTGTTTTTTTAAGGAAACTGATTAATACCTTTAAATTTTGGCTAATTTTACATTAATTGCAGCCATCACAGGTTACAAAACAGGTGATACGCTGCCACTAAGGACATGATTAACCAGATCAGAGCACTGTGCACACTGTCTACATAACCCTCACATATCCCCTTTCCTTGGAGTTTGGAGCAAATTAAACAAATCCTGTATTTCTGGTGTTTCTACACTGGAAGGATCACTAGAACTAATAATATTTGTATCATACAGACTTTTTCCCCCCTAAATGTTATCTTTATAGTACATAATACAGCTTAATTAACACCAGAGATGTTAGCTGAAATCAGCTACTGACTAATAATATTTACATATATATGCATAGCAAGGTATGTTTGATTTATAAGGTGTTGTGATGACAAAAGATTCACATGTGGCCTCAAAACAACTGCAAAAACCCTGTAATAATGAAACTGCTGCTCAGGCCAAAAACTATTTTACAATATGACTTCATTTGCATTTTTAAGTTGGAAACCCTTCTGACTAGGTATATTAGTGTGAACAGTTTGGGGGTCTTTTTTTCTTTTTTTTTTTTTTCGTTTTTCTCTCTCATTTGGTTGGTTGGTTGTGTGTGTTTTTTTGTTTTTCTTTTCTAATTTGTTCTTTGTACTCTGTCCATCAGTTCTGGTTTTCTAGTAAACAGGGTAATTCAAACTGTGAGCAATGTGGTTTCAGAAAAACTGTCTTTCATTTCCCCTGCAGTCACTTGTGCTCCAGATGGTTGGCACATCCAGGAGACTCTGATTTCTGTTCATTTTGAATGGCTCTGTGCTCATTTTCTTTCTTTACCTAGAACTTATTTCTAGACTACTGTGCATTTTTCAGCTTTTATTCTGGGACAGAATTTGAATGATGAATAGTGGTGAAATTAAGCAGGAATCCTGAGGCTTTTTTGTTTAGGCGAGGCAAGTCTGCTGCTGGAATATATTCGTCACAGCTTTTCATATGCTGCTAATCTTAACGTTGCTAGAAGGATCACGGGCCTGTACGAATCTCTCAGTTTTATTGTTATATGCAAGAGAAAAGCCAAACTGAGTGTTTTGGAGAAGCTGTAGCTTAATAGATTGCCTTTCTTTATCCTCATCAAAAAATCTCGCCAGCAGTGGAGAGGATGAGGACTAATCAGCAGTTGACAGTACTGCTGATTTGCATTAAAGCAGAGGTCTTCTTGTGGGAAGCTGGAAAGATAGAAGGGGAGCATTAAAAAAATTCTGCATGCTACCCACCTGCTAGATATTGTCAGTTGTGCAATTTATGGCTGGTTGCGTGAAGAATCTTCCATCTGGGCCTCCAGAGATTTCTCAAGTGAAAATGTTTGCAGCCCAACAGAAATGGTGCTTTTCATTTTCACTTCACTGCAGTTATGGTATAAGACTTAAAATATGCTTGTCTCAATCAATCAAAATGAACACACACTTTTTTCCATCAGTGGTTTATCCTTTTCCTCTCATACTCCATTTGGTTAGTAGGGAACTAGACTGGAAAAACTTGCAGGACATACTCAATTATTATTTTTTTCTTACTTACTGAAGAGGCATTAATGCTATCTAAAATACAGTGTTGATTTGCTTTCATTCTAGTATATTTTGACAGACCCTAGGCTAACTGTGTGTTTGGTCATGAATGAACTGAGAGAGAAACCTGCTTATCGTCAGCCTGCCCCACAAAAAGATGGAGAGAAATTTAAGAGGGTGCACAGGGCACGACCCAGAGTCACTACAAGTTTAAGGGCATTGTCATTGGACCTGGCTTCCCATATTTGTGTGTGAATTTCAGCTAATAATAAAATGCCTGGGAAACATTCCTAAAGTGGAGAGTGGGGACAATGGAAAGTCAGAACAATACAGGAATGAATGTTCAAAAATGTTGTGTGTCCTAAACCTTGCAAATTGTTCTTTTCATCTGGCTTACCATGAGTTTTATGTTTTTTGTTACATAAGTTATCTAATCTTTGAGAATTTTTGTAACGGTGTAGAAAAGATGTTATTTGTAACTTAGTAGCAATAAATTGTGGTTAATTTAATTTAAATTAAACACAATAAATTGTCACTAATCACAAATGAGTGCCCTGTTGCAATGCTGTAATAGGCATTTACCCTACAGTAACGCTATTTTAAATGACCAAACATTTTTTTTCCCATATCACTTTAGGTTTTGAGGGTGGGGGTTTTTTTCAAAAACAGATAAGTAGCTTTTCTAATTTTATGAGTTTTGATGGAAGCTGTTTAATTTTAATTTCTGACAAAATATTTTCTCTTATTTCCCACAGATGCATACACAACTTCAGAAGTGACATACATTTGGACTTACAATGCTTCAGATTCAGTGCAGGTGGCACCAGATGGCTCAAGATTGAATCAGTACGATCTTTTAGGCCAAACAATTGGAAAAGAGACCGTTAAATCAAGTACAGGTTAGTAAAAGATATTTTTAAATAAAAGGCATTGCATTTAAGTAAAAGGCATTGCTGGTGGTGTTTGAAGGCTACTGAAAAACGCTGTTGCAAAATGTGAGATATTAGAGAGTTTATTAATGTCCAAGTAACATGTAGCAGTACTTCACTGATTCTTTCAAGTTAATATAACTAGTGATAGCAGAGGTGAACTCCCCAGTGACTGTTTTTTTAAGTCTTAAGTTTTTTTAGTCTTAAATCCTAATATTTGTAACCCATGACTCAGATAATTCATATGATGAATGGCACTTTTTGTCTGCTAAATGGTGAAGTACGTTGGTTTCAACCATTTTTTTCTTTCCATCATGTTATTGGCCTATCCATAAATACTGGATAATTCTACCTGACTTTAGACTGTGTTGCTACATGTCATAGAGACCCATTATTCTAACTGTAGGTTAAGTTGTCAGGGTGCTTCTGGGTGAATGCAGGGAGTTGTTCATGCACAGAGGCATGCAGGACTGAAGTTCTTGTCAGGGCATACAACAGTTCTTATAAGTTCCTGAACCCTAATCTTTCCTGTAGTTCAGTGGGAGTAAGATGTAGTAGTACTAAAAAACTTTCTTGTATTCTCTAGGATGCTTTCTACGGCAACACATTCTGTGCAGTTTAACCCTAGCACATTTGGTTCTCATAAATGCACCAAACTTTCTTTTACTGAAGAAATGGACTTTCTTAAAATCATGACCTTTTGTTTCATTGCTGTTTTGTTTGTTTGTGGCATCTTAGGTGAATATACAGTAATGACGGCTCATTTTCACTTGAAGAGAAAAATTGGTTATTTTGTCATTCAGACTTACCTCCCCTGTATCATGACTGTCATTCTCTCTCAAGTGTCATTCTGGCTGAACAGAGAATCTGTGCCTGCCAGGACGGTCTTTGGTGAGTACATTGAGTAGCACCAGCTTTGTTTGCAACAACTGAAGCTGTTAGGAAGCATTTCTGAAATCTGCTTTTTCATTCAACTTAGCGTGCTTGTAGAATGTGATACTATTTCTAGTCCAAACAGCTTTCAACTTCAGCTTACAGATCTCCTGAGAATCCCAAAGGTTTTTGGAAATTAGCACATACTACAGTACTGTCTCTGTAGCCTTGTCTGTTTTGAGAGGAAAAAGCTTTTGCAGAATGGAAAAAGATGATAATGTTTCTATTTAAAAAGTAAGTTTAGATTATTTTCTGAAATGTCTTACTTACCTTGGTATTATCCAAATATTTTGGTACTTGGTAGATAAGCACATTTCTAAATAAATTTGTAAATTAATCAAATTAAATTTGAATTTGTTTAGTTATTTAAATCTACTAAACTTTGCAAGCTGCAGTTCTTTAAAAGAAAGCCTATTCTATGGATCTGGGCAAATCTTTCCCACTAATTTTGGTTGGAGTATACTATAAGGCAGCGGACAGCTTCAGCAGCCCAAAACAATGGTGTTTTTCTTACATTAAGATTTTGCTCTCTTCTTTGTAAAAGCAAAGCAACAAATGTCTTTCTTATTTGGATAACTTAACATTCTTTTAATTTGTTTGCTTTTAAAGAAAAAAAGAGTGGCATAACAAAAAGAAAGTACTGTCTGTGGAATCAGCCATGAGAAATGCTGCACGAAACTGGATTATTAGTCATTAGCAAACACCGTGCTCTCTTCAAAAAATAGGGCAAACTCAAATGCATATTAAGTATGATACACAGCAAAGCTCTTAATGTCTCTCCTGGTAGAGGAAATGCCACACAAAGCATTGTGAAAATTGCAGGTTTGAATATGAACCTTATTAAAGTCACATGAAATGGGTCAGTTGTTTTAGCGGTACCAGAATTCTGCCATGTTTTCCCAGCAGTTATCAGGCAGATATTTTTTTTCTTCAAAATCTTCTGTGAATTTGTCCATTTCTGCTTATGAAAATGCACTGTCCTTTTTGCCAGCTTTGCAAGGACGCTGTAAAATCCTTCTATATCTCTGTCTTTGCCCTTTTTTGTACCCTTCTCCTATACATTTAGGACACAGTAACTCATTTGTCCACAAAAAGTCTCTCATCTTCTCTTCCTAAAAGGCACTTTCTGTTACTGTGTCACCAGTAACAAGGCACAAGGATAATTTTCCCAGAATATTGTGTTCCTTCCTGCATGGTTCTTTCTTGTTCCTGATTTATTGTTTATTTAAATTGTTGGGGTTTTTTTGGTTTTTGTTTTTTTTTTGAAAGAAATACTGTCTGCATAACAGCCTGCTGCTTTACTCTGCTGGGGCTTTAGGATAATATGGATAATGAACAGTGACCTGTTTCAGGATGTCTTGAGGGATCTGAGTAGGGCGAGTGCAAGAACCACCCACATCATCCAGTGACATAAATTCTAAAATCTGTTTACCTAGCACAGTAGGTATATTGAGGAGATAGCAATTTCTATGCCAGCATCTTATTTCTCCCACACAGACGTGCACCTCACACACCAGTCAGGGCTCCGTCCCCTCCAGGATGGTTTGGACTGGCACCATGAACCCAGGGGAACACGAGGTGCCCAGGCTTTGCCTGATGGAGCAGCCCAGACCCTGCATGCAGCATTTGCACCTCAGGCTTAGTCTTCTGCCTTGGGTCGGGTGTCCCCTGAGGAGCTATTTCATCACATTCTTTTACACTCTAGATGAAATTGTCAGCACAAGCTGCCAATGGCCTCTCTAATCACATTGCCCCAGGCGAATCTCCCATTCTTCCTCCATACCAGTTGTCACTGGGATTGCTGATACCCTCTGGTCTCCTGCCTAAATGTGTTACAAAAGAAATGTGTAGTTAGTCACAATTTCGTAACAAAGTTCATCTGTTGCTTCTTAATGTTTTCTGCCTCATACTGAATTAATCTTGACAGTTAGAGCTGGGCAGGTACAGTCAAGGTCTCATTTGGATGGTACTTGCAGACAGACTACAACCAGCCCATACTACAGCTAAGGTAAAAAGCTGCTAAATAAAACAAGCTGCTTCCAGCAGGGGAATATAAAAATCGCAGGAGATTTTACTTTACATTTTTATTGGTCATGCTTAATTCTTAGTTTTTATATGGAGTAGTCACTTGGTAGGTACCCATTTTTGGGTATATATAATATATATATATATATAAAAAATAAATATATCTATGTTAAAATATGATTAAGTAGAAATAATTACTTTTGATAAAGTGTTTTTCAGAATCGGTGAGAAATTTATTTCAAGTACCTTCTTGAAAGCTACCAACTCCTGGAAAGGACTAACTACTGGAATACTGTTCCTTCCAAAGAAAGTTATTCAAAGTACCACTTAACATTTATTATTTCATGTTTGAAAGAAGTTACTTTTCTTTCCCCTTTCTATTCTCTTCCAGTGTAGTTTCAAGTTCTAGGTTAACATTAAGGGCTTGTATAATGAGGCTTCTTTTATACTTGAGCTCTTTAATCCCTTTCCTTTATGGCATCTATTTAATATTGTTGACCTAAGCTATCCCAAATGAATTATGGCCTAATGTTATATTGTTTCAGCTTTGCTTTAAATTATTGGAAGAAGAAAGTTTTATCATTGTTAATTAAATAAGTCTTGAATGTGTTTTCTCTAGCAGATAAATTTGAAAAGCATTTGATTGCATTTTTAATGAAAGGGAATAGGCCTGGTTCATAAAGCCTTCATTTAGTGCAAGATTACAATCTGTTTCATTTAGTAATGTGTTTATTGTTACGCATTTAGTGTCAACAATATTAACAAAACTAATCTTGTGCAGTTTACCGAATTCTCTCTTCATTTAGAAGCATCACATATTTGAATGGCAGTATCAGATGCAGGTGACAGAAAAAAATCAGAAATTAGTTCTCTTAGTGCTACAGTTATCTATGTGTTTTAACTCACACGGAGTATGAGTAAGAATGTAGGTAGATACATATTCTTTGATACCGAAAGCAGGCAAGAAAAAAAATTAATAGTCATATTGGTTTTAGTACATTGACCAAGATGCAGAATTTTAAATTCACATAACTATGTTCTTTTGTCAGGACACTATGTGATAATTGTGTTCTTATGCTGCATTACTATCCCTGCATTTTGCTTGTTCTTGGTTTATCTTTTCTGAACCTATAATAATTAATGTATATTTTGAAGCAAAAAGCCATTTTGACCTGAAATAGACAGAGCTTTTAGTTATGCAACTACAGAGAGGGGAACCTAAAAAAAGTTCAGATCTGTTCTCTCATTATTTTTACATGGGAACTGAGTAAGGTAGACCCTTCCTTTTGAACAATTCTGTTCAATTCTGTTCTGTATATTCAAAGCACCTTTTTCCATTTTGTTAAAAAAAATCCCAGCTCTCTTTATTTACTTCTTTCACATGCTGCTGATTATCTTTTGTGCCTTTAGAGGTATCCCATCACTCACAATTTTGAAGCTATAATTTATTAATTGGGAATTTCTGCTAACTGTAGACATAACAGTCTAGTGGTAGGCAGTGGGCAAGTATACCTGGAAAATTGTAGCCCTTCGTTAGAGACTGAGCTGGCTGCAAATGAACTAATACGTCTTCTCAGCTCTTTGGTGTGCCAAGACACTAGCTCATGTTCCAATAGTGGCATAATGACATACGAGTTTTACTGGAGCTGGGGTAAACAGACTTCCCGTTCAGCTTTGGGAATTAACTCGGCTGTTGATCAATGGGAAACTCTGTTCCATTGCTCAGTATTAGTAGGGTAAAGCAACACAAGCACCAACTTCACGATACATATATGTAGCTTACCTGACTGACAGAATGCAGTTTTTCTGGACATACATTATGTTATGGTCCTTGGCCTCCTGTGCTGTTTAGAAAGGTTTCTGGCCTTTTTTGTTGTTCTTTTAGTAAGAAGTGTAGACGGAACACTTGAGCTATTTTCTACAATCCTTCTCTCAACGGTTGTTCAAACTTACCTCCCAGTGCCAAAGCAGAATCATCTTATGCTCCTTTTGCATTGTATTCTCAAGTAATAGATATACGTTGCATAAGTAAAAAAGAAGCAGTATGGTGTACAGCCAAATGCTTTGGTTTCATACTTTAAAATGACACTATATGCAGAATTTTTAAGCTTTTCTTTAGACCTCTAAGCATTTACTCTTAGAGCGATAAAATGAAGTAGTAAGCTGTGCCTCTGAAACAGGGACAAGAGTCTTTTCTTTCTGCTATGCTATTTGTATTTATACATCTATTTGTGTTTTGGACCAGGTTGAGTGATCTAATTACCTAAAAACTTTGCAATTATAGTTAAGAAAAAAAGGAGTGAAATAGTAGAGCAATGGAATTAGCTTCCTAATTAGAAGAAAAAAAAATAGTAATTTATCAATCCTTTTATGATATCTTTTTCAGCCATTATGTGTATCTTTGCAAAGCGCTGTGATGAAAAGATAAAATTGTGGGAGGAGTAGCATGACATTATAAGAAATGGAACACATTTTAGGCATTTTGTACAAGTTATTTGCAAAGCTGAGGTACCTCTTTTATCACAGAAACATCCTTTGCTAACTTATTATTTAGGCCTTTTACTTTAATTTTCAAAGGAGATGTCCCCATTCAAACATGAGATGGCTAGGACATGACTTAGCTGACTAAAATCTGTTCAAATTAGAAAAATCAGTTGATACACACGAGGTGACTTCAGGGTCCAAAAGAACTTGTCTCTGCCAAGGAATAGCCTGACTTTTGCACACCAAATGTAGGCATAAACTAGTCACCATGTCGGGTTTTAACATTATGTTTTAGTTAGGCATGTCTAGTTTTCCAGTTTACCTCTTCCGCTGTTGGGTGGCAGTGCCCTACAACATTGAGTAACAGCAATCGTTTGCCTGAAGGTGTCTGTCTAACTTTAAACACATCTTGAATGGTATCCATCTGTCCTGTAATCCAAAATACGACACAGCTTGTATTTTCCACACATATATAAGCTTAGTGCCAGCGAAAAGTATTGAATTTACAGCCCTGGAGATGGATATCCTCCCTCCAGTGAGCAGATGCCATTTCAAAATGGCAACATAAAAAAACTCTTAGGCAATCAAATAGCTCCAGTCTTGGTCTGAATGGATAAACCTGTAGTGATAGAAGATGTTTATCTTTTATAGGCATGCACTGCTGAGAACAAAAGTTGTTATGATGTTGAGGTGTATTTATTGTCAAGTATAAAATGCTTGGTTCTCTTCAGAGAAGGAAAATGTCAATGGTTTATTTTTTTGGATCACTTTCAAAGACAAATTGATGGCTGCTTGTGATCATTTACAAGATGACACCTCTCTGTGTCCTTCTGGCACCTTTTCAGTGCCACATCTGCTGGGTGCTGGGTGATAGAAGATAGTTCTTGACCTGTATATAAAGTGTGGTCATTCTACATCATAGTGAGGTATCATGCAGCTTTAACATAGCCTGTTAAATTATTTAAGCTGTTCAGAGTAGTATAGGATTTAGGGAAGATGGCTTTCCTCTAATATTTTGACTACCTCATTGTAGGGGGACAGCCTATATTCACTGGGTTTAATACCAAATTTAGTTCACTAGTGTTATGAATTAGATAATGCAATGGTTTTGATCTGGTTTCTGTGTGGGTTTAGTGGGGTTTTATGTTAATCTTTGTGAACTAAAAGTGTTTAGATTTACAAGTTGACCATATTCCTAAATGTTAATACTTTTTCAGTCCTTTCAAGTTTAGCAGTGACAAGGAGGTGGGTTATTTCCGTTAGGTCCTTTATTTTACAGAGATTTGGTAATACTAATTTTTGAAGTTAACTGTAATGTGCAAAATCATCTGTCTTTTGACTGAAGAAGAACAGCAAGTATAAAAGTACTAGAGATTCCTAAACTGACAGGTATCTCAGATTAAATTTTCTGTCCAATTTTTTCCCACTCAATTCAAGTAAAATGACTGTGGTAGCTGGAATATAAGTGGATTTTTAGAGTGAAGGAATAAATGAAAGTGCATTGGCAATTACCTGACAATGCGCTGTTTGATTAGCGGTTGGGTCACGAAGTGGTGTGGCCTGCTGAACTTTTTAGAGAAATTGTCAACTGGTAGCAAGATACAAGATATAAATTCCTGATGTTTTAATTGAGACTGGAAAAGGTCAGCAGTTTATTTTAAATTAGATTTCTGAAGAAGCCAATGGGGCTTCCAGAAGATTAGTTTATTCTAAAAGGTAGGACTTAAACAGAAGAGTACCTTAGCAACTGTATATATTTACATGTGGATAAGGTCACCTTATCTCTGAGAAACAATCACTTTACTGATACTTCTGTGTAATTAAAATGATTTATCTGCAGCTCAGGACCGGTTTTAAAATTTGCATGTGATAATTTTAAATGTAAGATAGACTGCCTTTTCCCTGAGGTGCTGAAAATAATTAAGCCATATGTTGTGTAAGATTAGGAGAGAATAAGTTCTTTACAAAATATATTGCCTAGACATTTTCATACAGTATAGTATGATAGCTGCTTCCTTGTCATTGTATAGGCTAGTAGATCCCAACAGTGTCATGACCAAATCTACTTCTTTAATTTATGGAGGCTGAAAAGTAGCAATTAGAGAATTATGTATGTTTGCTAAGGTGTTTGGACACTGTGTGACTCAGCAGGATGTTTCTGTGCCCTGTTTTCCCTGCCACCCAGGCCTTTGGAAGCCCATCAAGGGAGAGCAGTGCTGAGGCTGAGGCCACTTAGCTTTGCTCTGTCATCCTTTGTAGAACCCTCAGAGATGGACATTCTTTGTAGGAGGGATGGAAATTCCAAAGCCTGAAGAGCCCTGAGTAGGTGTAGCTGCTGCCTCTCTTCCCCCTCACCCAGTAGTTAAAAATGCTCCTCGAGGAGCAGAAGGAAAATAATGAGCTAGGTGGGTCCTGAAGAACCCAGGTGGCAGATTGCTCACAGCGGGGGATCTGGCTTAGGGAGAGTGACTCGACTTTCCCTTGGGAATGCTCTTACAACAATTTTAGGAGCGTGTAGTTGTTGAAGCTGTGATGTGCTGTTACTAATATTTCTGCCGTGGCGTCTCCTTTGCCTGTCATAGTGGAGTGTAGGTTTGCTGATTTGTGCTAAGTATATCACTTTGCATTGCTCTTTATTCTGGAGACGTATTTAATGGCGTGCCACAAGGGGAATAGTTTAGTTTGTCTAAGTGTGATTCAGCCTGAGGTGGGAGAATTGATTTGCTTAAGGAATGGAGACTGCATTTGTGGCTGTGGCTTTCTGCTTGCTAAAACTGATTCGGAAAAATGTTCCCCTCCTATCCTCCCATGCATCTTTTTTTCTGATTTTCTGGAGTATAAGTCCTGGCTTCCTACTGGGTTTTCATTATGTAGAAAGTACTGTAAAGGGCTTTTAATAACTACCACAGTGAAAGAACAATCTTCCTGGATCATTAAGTCTTGTTTTCTGATACATAATACCCAGTTTTAATAATCTGACTTTTAAAATCAATATGCTGTTCTAGAAAAAAATCCATGTTACCTGAATGAAAACTTAAACTCTTTGTCTTCAAGTATGTCACTATGTTAGTGAGAAAGCTACTAGAAAAAAAATAAACCATTGTTTCTAATAACAGAGGTAAATTTTTGTGTTACTGTCAGTAAAGATGGGTGCCAGACCTGCAGCCGCTGCAGCAAAGCCAGACACCAAACATGAACATATTAATCATTATTACTGTAATGGTGCAAAATATTATGGTTCCATTAGAGAATTGTTAATTTTGTCTCTTACCTGTCCTGATAGCTAAAATAAAATAAAATAAAATATTATCTATCTTCTATAAGTAAAATTTGCAGCTGATTAAAAGAAGGGAAGCTTAGACAACGAAACTGAAATAAAATACGTGAAAGGAAACTCCAGATGCAGCCTGGCATCTGCCTGGGTTCTGGCAGTTTGTCACCAACTTAGATAAGCAAATTTTCCATTGCATTTCACAAACATACCATAATAATTTTTGGTTTGGTTAACATTCAAAATTCAAGTAAAATTGACGATGTTCTCTTTTTTTGTCCCCTTGCAGGAGTAACAACTGTGCTGACAATGACAACACTGAGCATCAGTGCTCGAAATTCACTCCCCAAAGTAGCATATGCAACAGCTATGGATTGGTTTATTGCTGTTTGTTATGCATTTGTATTCTCTGCATTAATTGAGTTTGCAACTGTAAATTATTTCACAAAACGAGGATGGGCCTGGGATGGAAAAAGTGTAGTGAATGATAAGGTAAGTCCTAAGGAAATATCCCTATTTCCAGCCAATTGCACTGAAACATCTGTAATATATTGCTTTGATAAAATTTGCTATATAAAGAACTAATACATGATGCTTTAAATCAAAAGCATGTAGATGTATTTTCTGTCCTGAAGAAAAAAAAAAAATCTGCCCTGATGTAGCTAATCTCATTTTGTCTCAGTAATACAGATTTAGTTATCAAGCACATGGGCTTTTTATGTTGGTAACTGACTTCTTTCTTGACTTCTCAGATACAACTGTTCATCTGGTTATTCAGAATATTTGGTCCAGGTTATATTGGTAGATCACTTTATTATTATTTAATCCAACTGAGTTGGAAATAAGAAAAAGATTACAGTAAGATATAATGTATATTAATTTCCCTAGTAACTAAGGATCAGAAGAACAAACAAATGCCCATATGTGTAAAAACTATTAATAACAAAATCTAGAATTTTTGAACACTTTCAGTATTCTGAAACTTATCCATAATGATATGAAGACGTAAGTTTTTAAATTAATTTAAATAGCAGTTGCACAGAATTTTGCGTACTTCTTCACCTGTGATGTGCTGATACTCTGAGCTCACAGAAACTTACCTTCATTTTCTGTTATTCATAGCACTGTAAGTGTGGTAACATGAAGAAATTTTTACCTGATAGAATTTATTATTTTGTGAACAAAATGAACTGGTGATATGCCTAAATTTTTGTCAAGCTTTACAGTTTATAATGTTAATAACACAGAACAAATGTTAAAGCTGACTTTTTTTGACTGACTTACTCTATTATATACCCCAGTCCCTGATTCTACCCATGGAAAGGGATTTCTTCTGACAAATACTCTGATTTCTGTGGTTCTCCTTAAAATAGGATAGGATATTATTTCCTTCCTAGATGATAATATTAGACACGAAGCACAGTGTAATTAACTGGTGATTTCTCAGCACTTTGAAAGCATAAAGCACAGTGCATAAAGAAGCAAAATGTTCAGTTAATAGTAAAGGAAAATGAGAGGAAATTAGTACATTGTTTATAATTCCCTGTGGCTTCCAGAAGGGCATGAATAATCCATAGCTTCAGGATCTAGTCCCTCATGCTAGCAGTAGATACTGAATCACTAAAAGTTTATCAGTGTGTCATGAGTGAAGCTTTTCAGACCGGCACATTGCCCTGGCATTGTAATAACGTAGGCAGCCCCTATAAACTCTCTAATTGTCCTTTAGCTGTTCCTTTGAATTAATGTAATGGTGTTGTCGCATGATCTTAGAAGTGGCAGCTGTTTAACAGCTGTATTCCTTCCTTAGGAATTCCATTTTAAGATTTATATATCATTGACACGTCCAGTTCCCTATTTTCTTCAAACTGACTTAATAAAAAGCTAAACTTTTAACATATTCAAAGTTTCTCATACAAAAATATGGTTCATCTTGATTATGTGGGTCTCATTAATGGTATTACAGGTACCTTTTAAAAACACACTGTGTCTGAAGGAAAGGAATTATAGATCAGAATGTTCCTCTTGTAATTGTTGATGTTACATGGAAATTGCCATCTAAGTGCTGTCAAAATGAAATTGTCTCAGGAAAACAGGTACAGGGACAAGCTACATATTTGACCAGCCCTTTTTCACACTTCAGTCAATAAGGAACAATGCTGAATTCCCACCCAAACCCAGATTTTCTTTTTACGTGTTACCATCTCCTGAGACAAGATATTTGGGGCCCAGCATCTAACCATGATGATCTTACCAAGATTTGTAGATGGCCCTGATAAATATCGAATTGGAGCTAATTTAAAACCAAAATTGGAAATTGGTTAGATGCCTCACAGGGGAAGTAAAAAATTGGAACGGGTCTTTATGGGATTTGTCACAAGAATTTCCTCACTTGTGACACTTCCATTAGATTAAAATAAAACCAAACCAATTTAACAGCTGATGATTCCACGTATATAAAAATTTAACCATTTCTTTTTCTGTTTAATTCTGTATTTTGGGGAAGAGATGGACTGAATCTAAAATTTATTCACTTGCTTCTAAATTGTATATGGAGAGCATTTTCTGCTTCCTGAGAAACTGAAATTCTTCCATTCTTTCCTGTAGGTTATTACAAATACCTTACTTTGGGATTGCTGCAAAGCAGTGAATCAATTTACAGCATTACAGTCTTATTGCAGAGCTAGTCTGTGTAGCTATATATATATATGTCTAAAACCTCAAGCCTATAGTCATTAGCTATGCATACCCGTATCTATCTATAGACCTATCTTCTCCTTTGAACTGCCATTGGCTGAACTGTAGAAATTTGAAAGCATACCCAATCCCATAAAAACACAGTATTGCTGAAGTTGGAAGGGACCTCTGGAGATTGTTTAGTTCAACCCCCTTACTCCAAGCAGAGTCAGCTAGGGACAGTTGGTCAGGGTCATATCCAGGTGTTTTTTTAACATCTCCAAGGACGGAGACTACACAACCTCTCTGGACAACCTGTTCCTGTGCTCAGTCACACTCACAGTAAAACAGGGGGTTTTGTATGTTTGAGTGGAATATTCTGTATTTCAGTTTGTGCCCATTGCCTTTTCTCCTTCCACTGGATACCACTGAGAAGAGTCTGGTCTGGTCCTCTACTCTCTCCCACCAGACATTTATAGGTATATACATGTAAACACATATTTCTTTAGAATATTTAGAAAATGTAGATTAGTGAAATTTCTTTATTTGTGTTACATTATGAGATGTTCAAATAATACTGATGTAAAATTTACGTGGGAAAGATGGCCTCATTTTCATTTTGTTACAATGCCAGGTAATTTTTTTTTCTTTCCAGTCTACCCATTCACTCCTTCTAGTTGTCTTAATAGGGAACATTTTAAAGACCTTGCAATTCTGTTGTAAGGAGCCAGATACAAAACAGCTAAAGAAAGTCCAGTGTTTTCTAATTATCCTTACAATCACAGCAATAGACCCTTCCTTGTATAACTTCAGAAGAGTATTTGATGGTGCAAGAATATATGTTTTTAGAGCATTCTTATGTTACCTCTACCTTCTTTTTAGATAGACGGGAAGTATCTTTCTTTACATTTTCGTTTATCAGTATGGTATTCCTGGTATCTATTTTAACATACTCAGTCATTTGTTGATTTTACATTTGAAATGATTTTTTTATTGAGTCTATTCTGGCAAATACACATTAAATATTTAACTTCATGCTGTCTTCCAATAGAAAAAAGAAAAAGCGTCTGTCATTAAGAAAAACAATGCCTATGCAGTGGCTGTTGCCAACTATGCTCCAAATATTACCAAGGACTCAGTGCTACCAACCATCTCCAAGAGTGCTACAACTGCAGAACCCAACAAGGCAAAACCAGAAGCGAAGCCACAGGAAGCAAAGAAGACATTCAACAGTGTTAGTAAAATTGACAGAATGTCTAGAATAGTTTTTCCAGTCTTATTTGGTACTTTCAATTTAGTGTATTGGGCTACATATTTAAACAGGGAGCCTGTCTTACTTGGCTTTGCGCCATCAACCTAAAAGCTGAATTGCACTGAGGACTTAAAGCATCATTCTAATCAGATAGGTTGTTCGCTATGTACAGTACGACTAATAACTGCTAATCTGTGAACCATTATGTACAGAGTGTATATAGATGTCTTATCTGTGTATCTCCAAAGGAGGGACACAGTGTTAATTCATGGGTCTGTAAACAGATAGCACCCATGGCAAATACAGCCAGCTCTTTAAAAGTTACACCCAGGGGAGTTCTGTTAAACTAGCATTCAAATATACAGAATTATATTCTCTCCGTACAATGAAATGAAGATATGATCCTACATAATTATTTAGGAACAGTATTTTTTTAATTTAAAGTTAAAATATTTTTCTATAAAGTAACTAATTCTACTTTAATGAAATAAACTGTCATTTAAAAAAGTGATTTTTTTAAAAAGGTGTAATTGTTTCATACAATAGCAGTACCCATGTATATAACAGAGTACGGAGGTCGTACAGTTCTACTGTTCACAAACATTCTGGATACTAGTTAGGCTGAAGAGGTAGTAAAGACTACTGTATGGCAAAAGCCATGAGTTTCTTACTTCTGTCCTGTTTGAAGTTGCTAATAAACTCTTCTAATTGATTTCAGGGAAAAGCAAGTGTTAATCAAATCTCCAATATCAACCAGCTTCCACTAGTAAAAGTCTTACACTTTTGAGTGTTTTATTTATTTGATGTTGCTAAGCCAGGTTATCTGGTTCAGCAAAGTTGAATTTTTTCTCTTTTTGAGTTTGTTCTTAATTGGATTATTGTCAGGTTCACAAAAGCACTCAGAAATTTTTCAGGGTTAAGTATATTAGTAATATAATACACTCTTTTTCCTTGCATAATGTTATCCTAAAAGTTGCCATTAAAATATTTACTTGTATTTGTCCCAGATAGCATTGTTCTCAAAGGAAACAAGAACCATGAGTTAAGTTCAGGAAATTATCCATATAATAAAATTTACTGCTGCTTTTGTAAATTGCAACTTTACATTTCGCTGACATAACTTTACAACTTTGTATACTAGAAATGGTTTTGCTAAGATTTGAATGTTATTTTTTTAATAAAAGGTCATACATCATCAGTAGGTATCAACTGTATTTCATATGCACAAATATAAAAAAATTGGAGCTGCCATTTGCAATTTTATATGAACATTTAATACTGATCAGGAAAATTGTTTTTCATCTGAGCCTTTGCAAAGATTCTTTATGACCCTAAAGGCCTGGTAAATCATGACATAAATAATAATTGTGTACTGTATTTAGAATTTAGTATACTTGGCCAATCAAAAATATTTTGATTCACACATACATTAGCAGTTATTAGTTGACCTTTAATAAAAGATACACCTTTATGATGATGTCTTCTAGTAGAGACATATGTAGTCGTATAGTGTCATTTATTGCAGTTTTGTACAGTACTTGAGTATAGTGCATAAAATAGGTATGTTCAGAGTTTAACAAAGTTGTACAAATATTTCTAAAATCAAATAAAAGAGTATTTAAGACATGGAAATGTGCTGAAATCAACAAAGAGAAACACTGCTTTCATTTGCTGTTTTATTTTCTTGCTTTTTCTTTGCTTTTAATGTGATTCTGTTTTGTACTTTGTGTGACAGTATAGATGCCAAGGTCACAAATACATATTATGAATAGAATTAATAGTTAAGACAGAGTTGACATCAGTAAAAAGATACCTTGTATGTTAGAAATGAAAGGGAGAAGCATGGACAAGATGTGTATCCCTTGAAGTCCCTCTAATTAAACCATCAGATTAAACCTTTCTCATCAACAGTAGTTAAAAAATGAGCACTTTACTTGCAACATTAAAATAAAAATATCCTTATTTTCATATATATTTATATATAAATGTAGATCTTCCATGTAACATGGAGATGTGTGCAATAGTGTGATTATGAGCATAAGGCTGGAAGGCAAGCAATAAAAAAAAGTTTATTTCACGGTATAATTATACATTTTTAAAATGTTTCATCTGTAAATTATAAATTCTCCCTTTAACGTCACATTGTCCAGGTATGAATAAATATATAAATATGTACATATGTACAAATAATTGTAAATAATTAGAACTGTAGAAAAATCCCTTCACTTTTAACTCTGTTTTTGGCAAAGGGCTCTGACTGTATAGTTTAATGGAGGCCCATGCTAAATTGCTCTAGAACTCAAGTGACTCAATTACGTTTTCTGTAGCTGACGTCTCCTTTGTGTGACCTAGTGGGAGCTCTTACCTTCCTTCCACGTCAGCAAGATCTAGGGACTCTCTGAACCTCAATGGACTGGGGTATGAGAAACAGAGGTTTGTGTTTCACCGTCGGTCACATCCCAGGTACTCCAAACCCTTCGCAATGTTTAATCAATGTTCTGTGTTGCTGCATGCACGACACTGTGTAGTCAGAACTCTCCCCTCTGCAGTCATGAGTGTGCTCGGAGGTTTTTTGGATTACCTGATGAGGAAGGATTTTGCATCCTCCTCCAAGAATGGGTACCCTCTAATGTTTTTAACAGTCCAAGTCTTCTCCAACAAGAGCTCTTCTGTGGAGGATAACATCTGTGTAATTCAGAGCTGCATGCAGAAAGCATATCTTCAGTTTGCACCAGAAGGCTGGTGCTGTCCCATGTTGGTCAGCTCTCCTGCTACAGCTTTTGTGGGGTGCAATTATTCTTTCATCCACTGACCATTTTCTCTATGCTTGTGTTATGCTTAGAGTCAGTCAGACAAAAGAGCAGGCTGAAGATACATTTATCACACTAATACGGAAAAATAGGCATACTATATAAATTCACTCAGTGAAAAATAATACATTCTAAATATCCACATGCAGTTACTGTGGGCATCACCAAGGCTTTTGAGTGTCTACGCTACCACATTTAGCTCACTTATTATTCTGTGTTAAAGCAAACTCCTGGGGGAGGCAGGTGTCTGTTTTATTGTTTACTGAAACGCTTACAGTGAGTAAACTGACTACACACAAGGTGCAAATTGCAAGGCTGGCAATTGGGTAGGTGAATTTGAATGTAAACATTTAAGTGAATGCAGGCATCGTGCAAAGAAAAACAGAACACAAGAGTTAGGCCTTGTTTCCATTAACAGTACAGAATGTGTGTCTGGGATTTTAAAGCTGTTCTTACAAATTTACGTGCCAAATACCTAGAAGTTTCATTTAATTTGAGTAAAACTTGCTGGTCTTAAATACTTAAAGCACAGAGAGAGGGCACGAGTGAGCAAACGCAAGTCGCTTTGCGATCAAAGACTTGCACATGGAATCTACTGGTAAAATTTTTTGTTGACATGCTAATCTAATTTTTTCCACACATTATTCTTGGGGCAGGGTGTCATAGTTTATGTGACCTAAGAAATTCATGCAATAAATACAATGATATAGTACTGTGGTAAACTTGGATTGGAATTGCCATAATTCTGAACATGGTTTATGAAATTGGTTTCCAGTGTAGTACTGGGGCACGTACTTCTGGATGCATGTGGTCAGTAATTTAACAGTAATTTATAAATCAGCATGAAGAATATAGAGATCAGCAGGGTTTGTCAGCCAGGGCTGTCTGCTGGAGACTTCTTAACAGATTGTTTTTAAAAGAGGAGCTTCCAAAGTTCTCAATTATGTTGTAGCCAATGAAATTAACTTCACCTTCCATATCTGGGTTAATTCAATTTGTTACTGCTGTGTTGTTGAGCATCTTTAAAAAAGTTATTATGGTAGGTGTTCTGAGATAGGAGCTTTGGCTTGGGAGACTACTCATACCACCAAACATTATGCTAAATTAAGGAGCTAGTCTGCCTTAGGCAGCAAACAGGAGCCTTACTGAATCACCTTCCCCTCCCAGTGAATATAGATAACATATGTGATGGTGAGACTTTAAAAGTGGGATGACCATAAACTGTCTGTGTGAAAGGAAAACGGAAGCAGCTGGGAGGAGGTGGGGATGTATGGGGGAGGAAAGGGGAAAAAGAAGAATAAAATGGCTTTGTTACTGTGTCAGGGGGTTGTGAGAGGATTGAGGAAGAAGCCATTGAAGGAGGTAATATGTATTTTTGTTTCAGCTTCAGTTCTGAGCCTTCAGTACCATATGTGAGTTGCAGGAAAGTAACTTTTAGAGCACATGAATTGAAATACTGCTTGTTTATTTCTGCTCAACTTGAGGGATGTGAGTTGTGCCTTTGAAACTGAGAGGCTTCTGCTGACTGCTTTGTTTCAAACCTGTGATGTGGTGTGCTTCCTGCCGCATGGGCCATCGGGGTGGAGGGGGGAAGAAGCTTCAGGAATTCAGTAGAGCTTTGTTAATTCCAGGTTTTGTTTCCTTAAGAGGTATGACTTTCACTTAAGCACAGACATTCAGCGTCCATCCTCCGTACCTCTCATTCCTATTCTGAAAGTTTAGTGATGCACAAGTTTTTGCCTTGATCTTTCACAAAAAGGATGAAGTCTATGCTTTTGAATGTTTCCATTCCTAACGAATTTGCATGAAAGATTATTTCAGTATGGATATGAAGCTCTCATTAGTCTATGCCCCATTATGTGTAGACACATAATGCTAAAATTTAGAAAGCAATGCAATGGGTTTTAAAGCAGAGGAACAAAGTATTTTAAAATGAGCCAAAAGAGTTAAATAGCTTCATTTAAAAAAAACTAACAAGCATGATGAATGTACAAGTGTCTAAACACATCTAAATAGAATCTCTGAGTATGGTATAATTTGATGTCGTGCCTAAAGTTTGTGTCTTAAAGACTTTGAAACATTGAAGTAATTAAGTGAATTTATGTGAAAGTCAGCTCGCACTTCAGCCTCCAGTAAAGGGAGGGGTTCTTTAGAAAGCAGTTTTAGGATTCCTTCCACCTCTTCCTAACAACAATGTACCTTCTCCTAGAACACTCTCAGTTTCCCATATAACTTTAAGTATCTCTTTAATATTACATTCTCTTATTTCTCAACCCAAACTCCCTAACAACCAGAATTGTTAATTGTATTCTGAATCCAATTGTTAATTCCAGCCATCTGAGAATCAGTGAGTGATTTGTCACTTCAGACCTTTAGTAGTAGAAGCTAAAGGCTCATAAGTTTGTTTCAACGAAAGGCAAATGTTAATCATGTAAAAAGTTTGTTTTCCTCTGATTTAAACCATTTAATTTTCTAGATTTGTATCTCTCTAGCTGAATCCTTGAAGTCTGTGATTACATCTTACTGGAAGAATCTAAACTTTGAGGGCTTTACCCCTCTGACTGAGATCAGGGCAAAATTTGCACCGAATTTAAAATAAAACTGATTAGGTTCCTCCTGATATTCATCTGTGTCATTGAAAGCAGAAAGGACTTTTTACAGAAGGGAAGTACACCTGAGAGTACACTTGGACTCTCCTTTGACTAGAGGTGCTTAGTTCTTTAACCCATGAAAATAAGCCCTTGAAAGAAGAGCCAACCATTCTGAAATTCAGGACTTGATGTCTGATTCATTCCTGGTATATATTAATGCCTTTTAAGAATACTGTGAAAGTGCTATGAGTTAGGAATAGGTAATAACTCTCACAAAAAGGAATTTGGAGGATGTTTTAAAATATGCAAGATGATGTATACTCTTCCTATAGTGTCAGTGTCTACATAAATATATATGACTATATTTTTATCGTTGGATGATTTAGAAGTTATATTTTGCTTTCAAATTTTAATTCCTTATATAATGTTGTGAATACTTCACTCAATGTCTTTATGCGTTGAAGGTTTTTAATGATTGCACTAAGTGCTTTCATTCATCTGAGATTCAAAGAGGTGAGCTTCAACAGGTACTTTTCCAGTACTTCATCCATCTACCTATGCTGTTGGGGATGGATGGAAATAGAGAATGGAACAAGATATTACTTTGAACTGCTTTTGATATTCTTTATTAGATGTTCATTTTGGCTGGATTTATCAGTTTATAGGCTACAGTAGCTTAGCATTAGCACGGAATGCAATGTAGTACTTTACATCTATTACAATACATATGTACAATATGCACTGTATCTATAAACTGTTAAAAAATCAGTTCCTAAACAGCACCCCTTCACCCTCTCCCCTCCAAATAGTCATATTATTAGGAAAAATCTGAAGGCACTTTAGTTTTAATGGAAGTGATTACACTAAATCTTGTTATACTTGATTAGAAAAAAAAATGTAAAAATAACATGGAGTCTGATTCAGACATTGTTAGCAATTTCTCAGATGGGCTGGAGTCAGAGAGCATTTATGTGCTGGATGACAAATCTACTTTAGTGAGTCACTTAGGTGTGAAAACGTATAGGAGTTTGAAAATCGATGCTTCCAGTATATCAACAAGAAATGAGGAAACAGGAAGAATGAAACCAGTAATTTTAAAGAAAATTAAACACCAATCAAATATGCACACTAAGAAACTGCATGATAAATGTAAGTATACTTAACCTTGAACATCAATGTCATAAAATCTTCTGGGTGACAGTTCACTTATTTAGTAGGTTTCATAGTTATAAATAATTAAAGAGGATGATAATATTCTGTAATTTGTGACCTTGTTTTAACTGGAAAAAGTTGTTACTTTTCTAAAATGTAAAAGAAATAACTGGATTTATGTTTGAATGTGTCACTGCTTGCTGTTGAAGAATATTTATTAACCACATGCAAAATATTGCTTAACATTATCTTTTTGTACTTCTTATTAAAGTTAATTTAAATATAGCACATGTATTTTTGTTTTTAATGTTTTGACAGCACAATTGTTTCATTCCCCCTGTGGCTTTCCTCTCAGGATTTGTGTGTGGGTTTTTTGTTTGTTTGTTTTTATTTGCTTGTTTTTAAGCAACCCATTACAGCCTCTACGAAGGCACTTTTTTATTAAGGATAGAGTTTCCCGAAGAAAACAAACATTATATTGGAAGGAAAATATTTTCTACACTGGTGAGAGTTTAACAGGATTTTCTATTTATATAATGAGAATGTCCTCATGTATTCATATTACACACAGCAATGTTTTGTGTTTTCAGAAGGTTATAAAACATATTTCTGCAGGGTATACATTAACCACCTGTTGATGTGGAACATAAGAAACCTTTTATGTTGGTGGGGTTATTTAATGCTCCTCCAGAATACCTGGGAATGCCAGGACAGTGTGTGAGAAATCTATGTTGCAAATAAATAAAAATAGAGTTGTAATAATTTACATTGGAAAGGATCTCTGGAGATCATCATGTCAAATCCACTGCGCAGAGCACAGCCATATTACACCAAGTTGTATGAGGCCTTGTCCAGTCAAATGTTGAGCATCTCCAAGGATGGAGATGACACAGCTTCCCTGCGTCACTCACTGTCCTCTGTCACCACCTTCATGGCATAAAAACATTTCTTTGTATTTAATTTGAATTTCCCACGTTGCACATTGTACCTGTTGCTACTTGCTCTATCGCTTCAGACTTCTGAGATAAGTGGCCTCATGTCTATAGTCCAAACTATAGCCTTAAGTGGTTTGGCTTTATTGGTGATTTAGATTGAAAATGTTAACATTTGGGCTTAGGCTTCACCACAAGACTGGATTTCCTAGGGCTTTCTGTGCAAGGTTGCTGCTTAGTACTACTTACTACTTGTTTGTACTCCAAATAGTGGATAACAAACTCTACCTGCCTCTCTGAATCAGGACAACATCTTTTGCATGCGTGTGATGACTTCTGTCAATTAACAAGCTGCAGTAGAAGAGCCTTGCCATTGCATATCTTCACATAATCAAATAATCCTCTTGCTTTCCCACAGTAAATTCTCATGTACTGAGGCGATACGAAATACGTATCGAGGAAATATCTCCCTTTTTTTGTGTTAGAGACTGACACAGAAGTACAACACTCTCAGTGAACTCTACTCCTACGACAAGAGTGCTACCAACGCTGTTCCCAGGGAAAAGCCTAGGAACAGCACACACACTGCATATTGAGCAATATATTGGGCAGCGTGTGGGCCTGGCTCTTATTATAGAGCTCTTATAGCTTGCCATTTCTTTGCCAATGGTCCAAAAGAAACAGCCCTCCCCTGAAGTGGTGCCAAGAGTTTGGCTGACCCATGAAACGTGGGATTCACACGGTGACGATGCCGGCAAGAGGCTGGACGTGGCTGTTCAAACACACTGATAGGTACGTGTCTGTGTTATTTGGGCATTGCTCCCTGCTTTTCTCTAGCTTTTCTCAGTAGCTTTTGAGCATGTACCGACAGGATCCAATCTCAGTTGTGTGACCAGTACATTTCTTATGTACCTATTCAGGGTATGTGCTTATTAAGAGATTTACTGATTTATTAGGACACTGCAAATAACACCTCCTGGAGCCACCGGATGGATTTGACTTCTTTTTAATTTCTTCCCCTTCAGAGAGAATGTTCTAATATAAAGCAAGACAGCATCCTAAGATAAAAATAAGGATGAAGTTACTGGTGAAGAAACAGTCTGTTTGCTTGCCTCTTTATATATTTCCTTCTTCATGGATGCAAAAATGTATGCAGACAAAATATGCTTGGAGGTCAAAATATGCTTGTAATGCTCTCTTATTAGCAACTGTCAGAAGATTGCGATTGTTCCATTGGAAAGTGCTTTTCTTCAGTTCGAATATTTTTTCTGAATATTTTACCAGTACCAGGGACCATTTTTATGCTCTTATGGAATGATGAGGGATTTATAGCCATGCAGAAAGTCGTTTATAATGTAGTATATTTTTCCTGGAAATTTTTAACCCCAAAATCAGATTGTAATGAACGAGGATTTCTTTTCAACAGTATGCTTTATGTACAGATATGAAGTAAGCAGGGGACCTGAGTAATATTTGCAGACTTGACAAATCACATGGGAGAAGAGAAGCATTTAACTAGAACCAGCATGGAAAACATTTTGAACCGTCATCCTTTGCATTTGTGGTGGATAGGAGCCACAGTAAATGTGAAAAATGAATATTCATAACATTTTAAATATTGAAAAGCAACTCTGCTTTCAATTTCTTTGCAGATCTTTTGAGACCCTGGTATAAGTTATTAAAGAGGAAGGAATTCAATGTCTCTTCCCCTTCCTAAAGCCTAGGATCATTTTTTGCTAATACTGGACATGAGTGGAAAGTGCCAAAGGACTGAATTTTTTGAAGATTACTGTTTTGTGCAAAACAGTGTATTTAACTGCTGCAACCCTCTCCCTCCCCATCCCCCAAGTCAATTGTTAATATTTTGAGATGATAGGAGAATTTTCATTGCCAGTTCTGACTAAGTTGTGGCTTGGCACATTGCTGCTAAACCTTTCTGATGGAACACATTATCCTTCAAAATCCCCTTCCGTTCTTCCTTTCTATCACAGCCGCCTGATACTGAACTGGTTAGTGTTTGCAGAAATGACAGTAATGGGAGTTTAACAACAGCACTTGGCTGCAAATTAATGTGCTCCTCCCCTCTTCACTTTCAAACCCCAAATCTTTAAGGATAGCAGCAAGACTTTCTTCAGATCCCACTACCAACACAGGCTATATAAAGAAAGTGTGAATACATTAGAAGTCACAATGATAGCCCTTTAACTCTAGAAACAGATTGACTTGAATATAAAGCTATTACAAAATGAAAATAATACCTACTTTTTAAAAAATAAGGAGACTACAGATACATTGAGAACTTAATTTATCAGACTCCCAAAGATATATCTAGCCTTGCAATTCAGCCCGAGGCAGTATATGACTGATCTTACTTTCTGTTGCCCTCCAATTGACCTAGCTAATCTGAAAAGTTCAGAATTTGGTTCTTGGTGGATTACACGTTAAAGCAAGAATAGTCTTGATTTAAGAAAACAAACAAACAAAACAAAGGTAGGAAGGCTTATGTGGGTATGAACAAATAGAAGTATGCATGCAATCTTCAAATTCCAAAGCACTGAAAGGAAGGGTTGTGCACAACAAAGAGAATGTAGTCCATTTCTATATGGGAACAAACACAGATCACAGATCATTATAGTCCAGCCAGGGATTTGCCTTCTCCTGTAGAAAATGAGGAGCCTGATATGAGGGGAGCATTGAGCGTAACCAAAGCCAAAGGAGTCAGCACAGCTTTAGTTAACACATGAACCTTGCTAATTTGCCAAACCTGACCGAATTGTTTAGTACTTGCTTAGCACGGCTGTGAACCCGCATCTTTCAGCTTTGTCTGCTCTGTTGCAGTTTGAATCCTTGGATGAAATCCTGGACTGATTCCTGCAAGTTGTGAAGCTCCTTTTTGCGCCAGGGTTTGTCCCCCACCTTGTTATTAGCATATCTTTTTGTTTGTAATTTAGCCTTTTAAAAAACATCAAACGTGTACGATATTTTTCGTAGGAGGCATTTTTCCTGCCTATCAGCAGCTTCTTTATCAACTGAGTTCTCTTTATATTCGGTGGCATGCTCCTACAGTCTGCTTGGTTAGCCAGCCAGAAAAGCAGAATTGGCTTTCTAGACCCCATGGCCCACATCCTGCTAGAGAGAGGAATAACTGCACCCGTGTTAGCAGATCCACTGTACTCCAGGGACAATTTGCGTACATGACGTTGCATGTCAAAGCACAGCAACAAGGGCTGTATCTTTTCCAGCATTAGCTGTGTGCAGTAGGACAATACTGTGAGGGGTGCTAGGATTTTTGCTAATTTTGCAGATATTTTTTTATACATTAAGTGAATTTAGGAAAAATTAACCTGGATGCCTTGCATTCCCACAACAGTCAGGACAGTAGGCTACCCATCATCATTGCCCTGTTTCTTACCATGTTGGCTGATGTCTTATTTCTCCCTAGAACAACAGCTTCTATTCCTTGCGGTTGCAGAGAAAACCTCTGATTTGTACACTCAACATCAAAAGTTGCAGCACTCCCTGGATCTGCAGACAACCTGAACCAATAGATCATTTCTGACAAGTGTCATTTTAGTGGGTTGTGGACTAATCAGATGATAATCATTTAAGTGGTACTCCAATTAAGATAATTTAAACCATTTGAGCAAGGAAGAGGTTTGTTTCCCCTGCTAGGCTACAAATACATGCTTTGCCTGTAGTGTTTAGGAGGTGGGAAAGTCACAAAAGAGCAAGGAGATTGATGCAGTTCAAAAAAACCTAAGTATTGCAGGTCGTAAGGTAAGGAAGAACTTATTTAAAAGTACCTACAAAAGTTATTAGAAAGTTATAGATCCTTGTCCTCTAATAAGGAGCATTTCCCACAGTGGGACACAGACTAGAATTGCAGCTACACCTTGTTTGGGTGGTAGGAAGGAGAATTCTTTTGTTCACCACAGAAAAGCTGGTGTGTGAGAAGGCTTTCCACATGTTTCATGTTGTCAGCAGTTCCTTCTCTATTGCACAACTAGATCTCTTATGACATTTTTATATCTTGTACTTATTAGTCTAAAGTTGCATGAAATTGTCCTTTTTATGTTAAAACCCTGCAACTGGATCAATGTTTTACCTGCTATTCATTCTCCATTTTCACAATGAAAATTTCTGAAGTATCCATTCGCTCTTGTAGAACATTAATGACAATCAGATGACTTCCATTTATTCTGAGCTTATCACAATGCCATAAAGAGCTACTTGAAATTATTGCCTTTCTCACTACTCACACATTACACTTGCTGCTAACGCCTAAGTATTTATACCTGAAGGGTAGTTGCTTTGTTGCCAAATTATAATAATGGCCAGTGAGTATGATACACATATTAATGTGGTTTTAATTATTTTGGTGTTTTTGAAATAGTGATCATCAATGCTAAAGGAATAATCCTAATTAAATGAGAACTTGATATTGAAATGAGTGATATTTTGTAAATTTTAACAGTGCTTCCCCTACTAACTTTTATTGCAGATCTTGATCTTTTCTGTTCAGAGTTTCTAATTGTTTTTATTAACTGGATTTTTTTTATAAAGGTGGATAAACTATTCCCTTTCCATATATGAGAATTACTTCTGGCATTTACTTTTTTATGGATGCTGGCATTTGATTTGTCATGGTAGTAATTATACCTGAATCCCTTACACCTGCTCAAGTGCCAATTGACTATTACATCCTTGCACCCAATTACATTTTCCACTAACAATTAATTTTTTTTCATTGTTGTATGTAATGCAATTACAGATTGAATGTGGCTGTTCAGAATATTCATAAGTCTCCTTCATCAGAATTTATTTTGATCAATGGTGAAGGAGTCTTTTAGGTTTTGACTCTCTAATTAATACACAATACATATATTATTCACATTGATTAATGGGTTAATTTGCAAGTTCACTTATTGATTACAATTTCTAAAATGTAGACCACATACAAAGTCTGTAACAAAAGGCTTGCTCTGCCCAAAGATTTCTTCGGTGAGGTACTGGGTCACTGCATATCAGAATTACATACCTCTATTAGAAGAAATTACCATTGAGATGGTAAAATCTGCTTTGTATCTCTTCCTTGAGGAAAATAATACCATTTGATTTTGGAATTAAGTACAACATTATACTGCAAACAACCAAGGAGCTGGAGCAGCCCAGGTAAGTAGGCATTTTTGACCTGGTGAGTACTTGACTTTAGGATCTATGTGATATTCTCTTATGTAATTGTCTACATGTTAAATATCATTTCCCCACCACAGGAAAGCAAAGCTTATTGTCTCTCTGTCCTACACCTTGTTGGGTCCTGGTGATCTCTGACAGTTTATTTGGTTTGTTACATAGTTAAGCGAGCCACTGATCACTGGCTGAGGAAGATAAGCACCTTGCTAATCACCCTCTCATGGTGCAGGTATACAGCAGGAAGGAAAGGTGATGGTTGCCTCTCTGCTATCAGATCTTCCCATTCACCTGAAAGGTAAGGGTGTAGAGAGGTGGGGGGTCGGTCTCTTCTCCCAGGTCACAGATGATAGGACAAGGGGTAATGGCTTAAAGTTGTGCTAGGGGAGGTTCTGGTTAGATATTAGGAAATATTTCTTTACTGAAAGGGTTATCAGGCATTGGAATGGGCTGCCCAGGGAGGTGGTTGAGGCACCATCCCTGGAGGTATTCAAGAGACAAGTTGACATGGTGCTCGGGGATATGGATTAGTGTTGGGTTGGTGTTGTTTTGGGTGTGGTGTGTGGTTTGTGTTCATTTTGGGGTTTTTTTGTTTGTTTGTTTGAGGGTTTTTTTGGCGGTTTTTTTTTTGGTTTTTTTGTTTTTTTTCATTGGTTGGACTAGATGATCTTAAAAGGTCCCTTCCAACCTGGGTGATTCTGTGATTCTGTGATAAGCTTAATTTCACTCCCAAAGGAAGCAGGACAGCAAGCAGTGAGGGTGAGGCTGTTGCTCTGTCCTCCCATTGTAGAGGTTCAGTGTGGTCTTGTTGCAGGAAAGACAATAGCCTTTTTCATAGGTATTGTACCGAGAATTGTCTTCAATCTACCTAATCAAAGAATGATGCTAACAGTTAAGCCTGAAGGCTTTATCTAGCCTTCAGGGACCATTATTGGTCACATTTTGCTGGTTTGTATAAGAGCTTTTAAAATATAATGCAATGTTGAGGTTGTAAAAGAACCTGGAAGTCTGTTTAGCATCCCACTCAAAAGATATCTCACTGAATTCCCTACCAAAAAAAAAAAAAAAAAAAAATTAAAAAAGAAAGGAAAATGGTTTAAATGAAAGACCAAAAAACTAAGGAAATCAAATCTGTTATACAGTACAGTACCACAGGGAATCAAAGAAAAGGAAAATGTGCAAAGCGGCAATTACTTTAATTGGGAATAATTCGAAGGGGGGAATCATCCAAGAAGAATACTTCGGAACATGAGTCACACTATTTTCACAGCAAGTTAGAAAAAAAAAATTGCTTAGAAATTTGATATTTTATATGTATGTTAAAGCATTTGGAAAGGGTTTTTTTTTTTTAAAAAAAAACAAATCTTAGAAAATGTTCTTAATTCTAGTCTGGACTGCCTCCTAGTCTGACCTACCTTCAAAGAACTGATGCTTTTCATTTTCTTTTGCACTTCAGAAAATCTGACTGCATAAAGGAATATGATTTATTGATATGCTTGTTTTAAAAAGTAATTCAGTAAAAAGCACCACAGACATTTTTCTTACCAAGCCAGAAATATGACCATTTCAGTAAAGTGTTAAATTAGAATCATTGAATGGTTTGAATTGGAAAGGACCTTAAAGATCACCTAGTTCCAACCCCCTGCCATGGGCAGGGACACCTCCCACTAGACCAGGTTACTCAAAGCCCCATCCAGCCTGGTTTTGAGGACTTCCAGGGATGGGGCATCCACAGCTTCCCTGGGCAACCTGTTCCAGTGTCTCAACACCCTCACAGTAAAGAATTTCTTCCTAATATCTAATCTAAATCTACCTTCTTTCACTTTAAAACCATTATCCCTCATCCTATCACTACAATCCCTGATAAAGAGACCCTTCCCATCTTTCCTGTAGCCCCCCTTTAGGCACTGGAAGGATGCTATGAGGTCTCCCTGGAGCCGCGTTCTCTCCAGGCTGAACAACCCCAGGTCTCTCAGCCTGTCCTCACAGGATTAGGTACTCCAGCCATCTGACCATCTTTGTGGCCTTCTTCTGGATGCACTGTAACAGATCCATGTCCTTCTTTGTTGGGAGCCCCAGAACTGGATGCAGTACTCCAGGTGGGATCTCATGAGAGCAGAGCAGAGCAAGGGGACAGAATCGCATCCTTTGATCTGCTGGCCATGCTTCTTTTGATACAGCCCAGGATGTAGTTGTCTTTCTGGATTGTGAAAGCATATTGACAAGTCATGTTGAGTTTCTCATCAAACCATGCCCCCGAGTCCCTCTCCTCAGGTCTGCTCTTAATCCATTCTCTGCCCAGCCTGTATTTGTGCTTGGGGTTGCCTTGACCCATGTGCAAGACCTTGGACTTGGCCTTCTTGAATTTTATGAGATTTGTATGGGCCCAACTTTCGAGCCTGTTAAGGTTCCTCTGGATGGCATCCTTTCCCTCCATGTCAGCAGCAGCAACAAAGCTTGGTGTCATCAGCAAACTTGCTGATGCCAACAAAGATGTTAAGCAACACCTATAACCACCATAAGTAAGAAAAATCTTCTACGAGTGGTATCACTGATGCTTTAAGGATTATTTTTAAAGTAGTTGTCACTGATATTTAGAACAGTAAAAAGCCTGTATAACTTCTCCATCCTCCCTGCTCATGCATAAAAATATTTAACAGGCAACTGGTTTTCAGTAAATTTAATGTGGGATGAGAGTTGTATTTTCATTTCATGGTATATTTCCCTCATTGTGAATCACAAATTCAGTCTAGAGAATTGTCACTAGTTAGATAATTAGGGAGTAACTCAAATTTATCCCACACCCAATGTAGCAGAATATGAATATCAGTACCTGTATTATTTGTGAATAAGTGTTTAAATAATTGTTTAGAAAAATGTATTGCTGACTTCTATGGCAACTCACGTCCTGTTGAAATTTCTGAATAAAGGGACCCTTGATTTCATTTCTTCCCCAGGCACATGACGGTGCAGAGGTGTAGCTCTCTCTTGGGCATGTTTCCCTCTGATACAAGCACTCATGAGGAAAGAGAAATGCAGATTTTTTAAAAATTCATGCAAAAGCATATCTCTTTTTGTGAGTTTCTCTTTCTTCTTCTATCCCTTTTTCTTCCCCAGAAGGTTAATACTTAGATGTGCTTTTTATTCAGAAGCTGTACCACTGAGATTTAGGAAGAGGGGGCTGCACTGAATCGGACTTTATACTTGAACAGGGAGCTCTTGTTGCAGTTGCAGTTGACTTCTAGAAAACCTTCCTCTACTTAAAGTGCCTCCCTTTTTGTTCTTGCAGCCTTCTATCAGCTTACAAGAGGCTATATAACAAAGGGGAGGTTATGTAATAATGTATCGCTTGAACTAAAATGTGTTTCATATTCATTCTTCAGTACTATATATCCCTTTCATAGTCATACTTGATAGTCACCATAAATAAATTCAGGGTTAGATTGTACCTCTCAAGGTGACTTTTGCAGGATAAAGGCAGTTGTTATTGTGTTTCAGCTCTTTGTAATTCATGTAGAAGGCAAGGAGGGTTTTATCAAAAGAAAAATACTTCAGTTTTGTGGGCTTTTTTCATACCAGGAAGTCAAACAGAAAACTATTGAACTTGCACTTTCTCAAAGAAAACTTGCTGAGCAATTGGTGGCGAATAATTTCTTCCCAAATCAGTTTGTTAAAATTTCATGTGGTTAAGAGCTCTTTGATTGGTTTTGTTTTTCCCTAGAGCTTTGCATCCTAGTGATTTTTTTTCCTTAGATTAGTGAAAAGAATTCTTCCTTTGCGTCAGGCTTTTCCAGATCTTTTCCAATCTTTTACAGCTTTGAGCTTTTCCACAATTGCTTTTTTTCAATTCCATTTGTTCGGGGGATTCAGGTTTGGGTTTGTTTTTTTTAAGACGTGGGTTTTCATTGTTTTCCTAACATGTTTCGTTCTAGTGAATTCCTTCTTAGCTTTGTGAAATGATTTTTTCCTTGGCTTCAATATTTAACACCATATTTCTTTCTATAAAATTGTGAGAGATTACAAGAGCATTTCCAAGTCCCCTATCTCCCCAGAAACCCAAGAAAGATGAGATTCAATGCACCTCTTACTTCTGAGGAAGAAACACTTATTTTCAGAAAGTTCTGCATGGATCAGTGAGAAGTCAATAACAGGCAAACCTCAACTACATAACACCCTTTGCACTTAGTTTGAAGGTATGAAGGCATAAGCATTTATAATATATGTAAAGCCATAATCCTTTCCTTCGCTTTTCTGAATCATCTGAAAAATTCTGCCTTGTTCCCCTACACTGGTTGAGCCACAGGATCAGGGAGGGGATAAAGCAAGGGCTTTCGAAGTGGCAGGTGGGTGCCAAAGGTGTGGTGAACCCCTGCTCCTGCAGGGCAGCAAGGGCAGGCGGGGGACTGCCACCACTTCTGCTGCACCTGAGCAGCCAAGCTGTTTGATGTCCCCTCTTTCTCCTTTGCAAACTGACTTCAGACTGCTCCAGACTGGCTGCACGTTTGTGTGTCCCATCCTTTTGCAGAAGAAGAGCAAGCTCAAGTACAATGAAACTGCTGTAATGAAAGTTATTCCAAAAGTCTGCGGTGAAGTTGTACAGTGAGTTTCCTAGAGAGAATGGGAGAACGTCAGAATCATAGAATTGTCTAGGTTGGAAGGGACCTTTAAGATCACCAAGTCCAACCATTAATGTAACACTGCCAAAACCACCACTAAATCATGTCCCTCAGCACCACATCTACACATATTTAAATACCTCCACAGATGGTGCCTCAGCCACTTCCCTGGGAAGCTTGTTCCAATGCTTCACAACCCTTTCAGTGAAGAAATTTTTCCTAATATCCATCCTAGGCATCCCCTGGCATAACTTGAGGCCATTTCCTCTTGGCTTATCACCCGTTACTTGGGAGAAGAGACTGACACCCACCTTGCTACCGCCATCTTCCAGGTAGTTGTAGGGAGTGAGAAGGTCTCCCCTTAGCCCCCTTTGCTTCAGGCTAAACAACCTCAAATCCCTCACCCACTCCGCACCAGGCTTGTTCTCCAGACCCCTCAACAGCTTTCTTGCCCTTCTCTGAACATGCTCCAGCAACTCAATGTCTTTCTTGTGGTAAGGGGCCCAAAACTGGACACAATATTTGAGATGTGTCGAGTACAGGGGGACAATTACTGCTCTAGTCCTGATCACCACCCTGTTTCTGATACAGGCCAGGATGCTGTTGGCCTTCTTGGCCACCTGGGCACACTGCTGGCTCATGTTCAGCTGACAGTCAACCAACACCCCCAGGTCCTTTTCTGCCGGGCAGCTCTCCAGACGTTCTTCCCCAGGCCTGTAGTACTGCATGGGGTTGGTGTGACCCAAGTGCAGAACCTGGCACTTGACCTTGTTGAACCTCATCCCATTGGCCTTGGCCCATCCAGCCAGCCTGTCCAGCTCCTCTGCAATGCCTTCCTACCCTCAAGCAGATTGACACTCACAGCCAACTTGGTGTCATCTGCAAACTTACTGAGGGTGCACTCAAACCCCTTGTCTAGATCACTGATAAAGATATTAAAGAGAACTGGCCCAAATACTGGAGAACACCATTCATGACTGGCTGCCAACTTGATTTAACTCCATTCATCACCACTCTCTGGGCCCAGCCCTCCAGCCAGTTTTTAATCCAGGGAAGAGTACACCCATCCAAGCCATGTTTCTCCAGGAGAATGCTGTGGGAAATAGTGTCAAAGATTTCGTTTAAGTCCAGGTAAAAAACATCCACTGCCTTTCCCTCATCCACCAAGCAGGTCACTTTGTCATAGAAGGAGATCAGGTTGGTCAAGCAGAACCTGCCTTTCATGAACTTGTGCTGGCTGGGCCTGATTGCCTGGGTTGTCCCTTGTGCTGCAGAGTGGCCCTCTGGATGATCTGCTCCATAGCCTTCCCCAGCACCGAGGTCACTGAGAGGCTTGTAGTTCCCAGATCATCCTTCTGGCCCTTCTTGTGAATGAGTGTCAACATTTTTTAACTCCCAGTCAACTGGGATCTCCCTGGTTTTCCAGGGCTGCTGGTAAATGATGGAAAGTGGTTTGGTGAGCAATCCCACAGCTCCTTCAGTACCCTCAGGTGGATCCTATCCAGTCCCATAGACCCGTGTGTGTCTAAGGGCTGTAGCAGCTTACCAAGACATAAAAGAGAACATGTATTTAAGTCAATCAGAGGTTTCATATCATTAGATATTTTTTTCTACAGAAACTAAAATTTGCCCAGAAAGGAAAGTGAGGCTTAGGTATGATTCAAACCCTTAGTAATTCCCAGCAAATCCCATGCTAGTACTCTGTAATAAAAATGATCGAGTACATTTGTTCTGAAAGCAAGATTGTAGGTGCCTTAGAAGTGCCTTTGAGAATAAAATTCCCTCTACGTGCATCAGATGTTAGCAATCATTTTACTTGATATATTTTGGCAAAGTAGCTTGCTGTATTTTTTCATTTAGAAGCAAGTGGAATTGTTTAAGTATTGGAATAATGTGGGACACAATTAGAAATTGTAGCAAGTATTAAATAGCCCTAAAGGAGCTTCTTGGCTCATAAAACTCACAGTATTCTCACAAGGGATATTTAACTTAAGTCTATTTAAGATATTTTGTACCTCCTCCAACTTGCCTGGTGTCTCAAATTATTTCTGAAATGTAGAGTGAGAGAGTGTATTATTCCTTGCACTTGAATGCCTTGGACTGATCTCCAGGGAATTCTCTTAAAGCGGCTCACATTGTAGCTTTTGGTAAAATACAGCTCAGACTTTCACAGTTTCCTTTGCTTCTCCATTTCCATACCCAATTCAGTTAGTCTGAATTGCAAGAAAATTAGTTTTATTTTGCGTGTCCTGTAACTTGCCTCACAAGAATTCTTCTAACTTTGTATGCACAAAGCAACTATCTGTAGTTTGGTTTTGGTTTTTTGGGTTTTGTTGGGTTTTTTTTTTGCCTGGCAAGGAAGAGTGAAATGATCCCATCATTTCCTCCTTGAGAAATAACAACAAAGAAATGTTATCTTAAAAATCTCATTCTCTGTGGTTTCTCTTCTTAAGTTTGATTCTGAGGTTTATGAGGCTTTAGGAACCCATGAAGCTCCTCCCTCCAGCACCCTAAGGCTCCTAGGAGTCTGCCCACAGGCAGTGCCCTGCCACTCGTTCTTCAGCCCTGGAAAAGTCATTGTTGGGGTAACGTGTGTCACAAAATGTCATTCTTTAGTTCTGTTATGGATTTCTATTACTAGTAAATCACCTCCACAATTTGCTTGCGTTTTAATTGTGTTTTCACTGGCACGAGCATTTCATTTTTACTGGCAAAAGAACATTTATAACTCATTGTCTGTAAACAGAGAGAGTTTTGTCAGGATGTTAGAGCTGCTACACAATATCCAGTCACCACGGCATCGTCAAGATGCTGTGTTTAAAGCTCAGCTGGGAACTTTGCAATGAATTTTAAGTGGGAATGGTTACACATCAACAGGTACAGTTGGGAGATGACTAAGCAGGAGTCAAGTTCAGCGCTGCGTAGTGTAAATGATGAGGGAGCCCAAGCAGCCGTTCTTATCCCAGGCACTTCCATTTAGAATGTACGAAAAATGACTGGAGACGTATATTAATACCCAGGTAGTGACTGTGCTCTGCAAGAGCTGTCTTTTGAAATACTTGTTTGTCTACTAGAGTATCCAACAGTTATTTTTTTTTTTTTTTCTAAAATGAGTTTCCACACTTAGATGTCATTTCAGTCTTGAAGAACTACTACTTTAATCTGCTGAATGCTGGATGGTCCCTGAGGGATTTTAGGACACCACTTAAAGTCATCTTTTATAGCTCTTTTATGCTTTATGACTAACACAGCTATTTTGAAGTGGAAAGAATGCCTACAAAGTAGATACAGGAGGGGAAAAAAATATGCTTAGGCAATTCAGAATAGGGAAAGGAACAAGCAAACACATTAATAATTTGTTATATTTAATCACAAGCTACTGTATTACTCCCTTAAAGGGAAATTTCCTGAGGATATCCTCCTTAAAGATTATTGATTTATGTTAGGATGACAGATTATTTAAGAACTTCTGTGAACTGAAGGACTCAGACATGTGATGGAGGTAAAAAGACACCAATTCCCTGGAAAGAATTTTTGCGGGGGTTATGTATTTAGGGGCCTGCTATATTTAAAGATACATTATAAAAAATATGCTGTGGTATATAAAGTGATTTGTTGTTCTTCAGTAACTGTGTTTTGGTCTGGCTCACTGTGATTTTTATCGAGGATTCCACAGCTCATTTCATAAGTATTTACCACTATTTAATAAACATTTTTTTTCCCTAAACTGCCTCTACTAGTGAAAAACTATAACTATGCCCAGATAAATATCAAAGATACAAGGATTTTTTTTTGTCCAATTTTTTGTCTCAGAAACATTATAATTTCAGATAGAAGGCTTCTGCATTCAGGAAGAAGTAGGGCTTTCTGTGCAAAAGGAAGAGTTTGACCTCTATGGGTCAGGTGCTCTGGGAGCATCAGAAGAGGAATTGTGGCTGGACAAGAGGTAGACAAACAAACCTTCCAGCCAGGCTGCATCAAGATGGGGATGCCTCGCCATCTGCATCTGCAGCAAGAAGAGCATGGAGGCATTTCAGAGGTGGCCAGGAGGTCAAATGATGTCTGTATGGGTGAACTGAGGGTACAGTTAAGTTGTTTGCGTGTGACCTGGGGCTCCTTATTCATGTGATTTAGAAAGCACTTCTCAGTGACTGCAGCCAGCTAATGCTGTGAAGGTTTGTGCTTTTAACTCTTGCTATCCCTGTTTGTTTGCTTTGTTTTGGCAGTCTTTTCACCACATTGCCACTATTCTCATTTTGATGGTGATGGCATAAAAAGGTGATGAAACACGCCTACTCTCTAAGCCCTCATGTACACACAGCACTTCATTAAAAGAAAAGATATCCTATTAATTTGTCTATGATTACATTGGATGTATATGTGAAGAAGCAAAAGAATAAGACACCTGAGATATGCTACATATCTTTAAAGAGCAACACATCCAAATTTCAATCACACCTCAAGGGCGGGGTACCACACCAAAATGGCTGTGCAGAGTGTGTGGGCTAAAGAAGCACACAACATGCAAAGCCAAGAATTTGTTGTTAGTCCAATTAAAGTATTAGAAATTTAATCAAAGACTTACATCTAAACAAAGACTTAGGATCTAGTTACAATGATCCTAACATGCATAGTCAAAATTGTCCAATTACAGCTATTTCTTATGCACTTTCTCATAATATGCTTCTTAGTATCTATCCTTATCTCTTTTTTTGCCCACCTTTTTTTATTCTAGGTCAGTAGACTGATGGTGTTACTGTTCTTCAAGCAGAGTAGATAATAAGGGAGCAGAGTTATACCAAGGATCCAGTATCTCAAGTACTCCACTGGCAGGAACACGGTGGCTATAGTAGGACTTCTTCCTCTTAATTTCTGGTATTACTTGGGGTTATTTTTATATGTTTGCTGACAAACTTATCTGCTATTTCTTTAATGGTCTGCAAATTCCATGTTATCATTGGGTTTTACTAGTATATATACTAGTATATCTAGTGTCTTTCTCATGTGTTGAATACATGTCTTTTGCTGCATTTTTTTATCCTTAAATCCATTACTACCCCTGTCTGCAGCCCTAAGGTTTCTGGTGTCATCTTGCTCTTGCACTTTCTAGGCCCATTCTGTCATTTTGTGTTTGAATTTTTCGAAGCCCCGTTATTTCTTCAAGATCCTTGGAGCACTTCTTTACCAATAATGTAATTAACATTATATTAGCAAAACCTAGTCAAGCATACATCCTTGTCCAAGGGCTATTCAAGAGTTCACAAAAAGAATGCTCCACAGGCACATCTATTTGTATACTGATAAGCTTTGGTAAGTACTTGTTATTAATACCTATTTGTTATGTCAGTGTCACTGTTATCAAAATTGCTTTACAACCAGAGGGATTTCAGTCACTAGAATTGGAGTAGCTATTTTAAAAATGTTATAGTTTGTTACTTTTGTTGAGCATTCTAATGTGTGTTTATAACTTGTCAGTGCAAGTTAGTGGCTTCTAGAGCTCAGAGCAGATTTGAACAGCTGAACTCAAATCCTTAGTGAACTTTACACATTGTCAAAAGCTGTGTAGGATTAATGGTGGAGTAATTCTGTTTGACTGCACTGCATAGGCAAAATTCATTGGTAGGTAGCACTGGGATGTGATTCCTAACTCATTGATTCCAGCTTATTTTTATTACAAATGTGATTTAATTCTGGTAGCAAACTTAACAGTAGTTTAAATCCCATTAATGTTTTCCACGGGTAATGACACCACCTGAAGCTGGTTGGAAATGTAGAACAAGGGCAGTCTGACATGCCTATTACCAAGTCCTCTCCCATCCAAGACCAGACATTTTGACAGTTACATATTGTAAGTGTAATTTGGAGTTTCTTACTGAAAACTGTGGACTGGATCCATTAGGAGAAAGAACTATGAAAATAAAATATTCCAGGTACCAGGAAAAATTCTGGGAAGAAGTAAACCTTCTTGCAGAGAAGAACTGGGAAGCAAACTCCTATGAGCTGTATTAGTAGAAGCTCTTCAGGGGATAAGATTTTTAGATGATTTTTGAAAAGAACATTTGAATAGGTTTGGCAAGGAGTTGAAGATGATTTAGTGAGAGACTTAAAGGCAATAAAAGGTACTAAAACTTACAACATTTGATGGAAAAATAGTGTCTGAAGAACTGGTGGCAGAGCTCTTCCCTGGTGTTTTGAGAATTTTGCTCCAAAAAGTCAACCCTTCTTCAGAGCTTCAGGCACCAAACATCTTAGTCCACCAAGCAAAAATTCAGAGAGCTACTTAAACCTAAAATTCTCGTTCAGAACCACATTGCAAATGGATCATTAAACCAGTCTACCTTGTCTCCTACTTCCTGCAGTTCTTTGTTGCATAAGTGCAAAGTGCTCTTTGCTTTCAATTTGTCTGTTTGACAAATACAACTATGCTAAATCCAAAGCAAATGCACTTAACCTCTGTTTTGCTTGGAACTTTTCATAATTTTTTCAGACTTGGTGATGACACTGTGTACTTGCAAGCTTGTGTGCTTTCTCCAGCTATTTCGGCTGCTCTAATACAGTATCTTACATTTGTTTCCCTCAGAAAAGACAAAAAATAGTCACAACAGATGTGTTTTTGGAATCCTGGGTAGTAAAGCAACATGGGTATAAGGTTGGACAATCTGCATGCAACATAAGATTCCAGGCCTGCAAACTTAACCAATATTTTGGGCTCCTGCACAAAATCTGGACTACACCACTCCTCTTCACAAGTATTTTGCACCTGCAGTAGGCTCTGACAATCCCTGGTATTTGTGCTGCTATGACTCACCTTATCTGGGGTTTACACAGGGACTACTGCTTGGCATAATGTGGCAGTGACTCAAGGTCAAGAGACAGCATCAATGAGTCTTTTCCATTGGTGCTACATCTATTCCAAGGGGTAGATCTCCTTCTGTTGCAGACCCAGTCTACGGAGTCCACCAAGTCTGGGACTGGCTAAAAGCAGTCTCTCATTCTTGCGATGATTCACCTAGACAGTGCAGCTGGACTTCAGGTAATGCTCATAACCCAGGCTATCAATGTAGGCAGGTCTTTATAAGAAGATGAAATAACAATTTACCAGAAGAAATTTGTAGAATGAGCAAAAGGTTTTGAGGGAAGCAAGTCTGTGCAGAAAGACAAAGCTGACAAGAGTGACTGTCTTTTTTTGCCTCTCCACTTTTTACACTTTTTTTTTTACACTTTTTTACACAGATTTTTACACTTAAACCCTGTACTTTTCACTAAGTGGAGGGTGCGCAACCACCGCTGAAATTTAACAAGGAAGTTTAAGAAAATATACAAAGTGTGACTTTGTGATCCTCTAGTAGGTACTTTGAAGAAATTCTGGGGTGAGAAAGATACAAGTTGGAAAAATGGAACTGAGAATACCGTCCTCCTAAAATCTTTTCTTAGCAGAAAAGAAGTGTGATCCAGGGGGAGCTGCAAACTTTCTTGCATATAGACATCCAGGACCTGGTATTGATCTGGAAGGAAGTGGGGACTATGATAAAGAGCTGTGGAAATTGATCAGCTATAGGACACACTGTCAAATTCTGCATGATTGGCAGTTTCTACTTGATACCTGTCATAAGCCTGTGACACACTGAGACTGGCAGCTATTATCATACTGCAGTCTTTGCAACACTTCCTAAAAAGAGAGGCTAGCCTCTTGGTCGACAACATTTTGCCAGGAGCTAATGAGTATTTAATGGTGAAAAAGGGTAAGTAGTTTAGAAGTATTTTAAAGTAAAGGATCTACGAGAAAAAGTAGAATAGAAAATTAATTTTAATTTACATTTTATTTTATTAAATTATAATGATATTTTTCAGATTAAATAAAGAATGTTTTACATGGCCAATACAGTATGGTAATTGAGGTGAAGCTTCACAAAAACATGCAATGCTTTTAACAGCTATTACGGAAATCAAAGATTAACATCCAGACTACCACTTGCAACACAGCTGAAGCAGAAGATAATATGAGCATCACCAATCTTGTCAGTGGAATTATTTTAGAAGATACTTTCAAGAGAATGGTTGAATTACCCCGGAGAAGAACCATACTCAAGATAATAGAGTCATCAATGATACAAACTGATGCAGCTGTTCCATTAGTCTCCAATCAAAAGGGTAAATTGGTATTGATAATCATAACTGATAACAACCTTCCTGAGAGCATATGATAAACCATAAGACAATTCTTCCACTTTTAAAAATAGTTGATTTCTATGTCATTCACTAGAATTATCTCTGCACAGCAACAATTTTTTTTCATGCCAGAATGATGAATTTTCATCATATGTAGATGCTAGAATATGCAAGTCAGTGATTAAAAACAACTGCAGAAGCAAGAATTTGTCTAGGAGAAAAAGACTTAAGACTAAGGGTCTTCTAGTCCTAGTTTCTGCTACTGTTTGAGAGAGAAAAGTATTCTTCTCTGGGACATGTTAAAAAACAAAATCAAAGCACTTTTATATTGGTGATGTAATGAAGTAGTTTTGAGAATGTACCATGAAGTACATCTTTAAAAGATTAGCAGACTTCCACATTTTGGTGCAGTGGAACATGCATTTGTCCTTTAAACTCCATGTTCTCTCAATTCTGCTTAATGCTGACATGTTTGATCTCACCAGCAAATGATTACTGGTAATTAACAACATTTTCTTTATATAATCTAGTGAGGACCTGTCATGACACACTACTTTGAAGGTTGGGGTGTTTTTTCTTTTTCTCTCAATAATTAAGCTTGGAAGAAATGTTGGTTTTACATGATGTATTTTGACTGATTCCTGCCACTGCAAATAAATCCATTGACCTGACAGCCGAGTTTACACCAGGCTATATTGTAGGACAGTTCTGTTTGATTATGTAGTGAATACATATACAGTAACAATTAAAATTGAAGCCAGATCTTGGCTTATTTCTCTAGTAAGCACAGGAGATACTGATTATTGTGATGTATTCAAAATGGAAATGAAACTTTTTTTTTTTTTAAGTGTCCTATAGAAACCAATACCAGCAAGATGGAAAAAGAACCTTAAGAAGAAAGAAGGAGATGCGAAAGAAAAGGAGAAAATTAGTGCAACTTCAGAGAATGTATACCCTCTGTATACCTCTGTAAAAGGCAGCAAAATACAGTCTAATACACCAAAAAGAATCTCTAAATATCTCAGGATTTTGTTGCAATTTAGAGGTCTAGAGGTCAATTAATAACAATTATAGAAGTTCAGCAAGTGACATAATATATTGCAGAGAGAGTGTTAATGTTCTGAACAGCAATTATATCACCCTTCATTTAGACTTGCTATTGGATTCTGTTACAAAGAGTTTAAATCGGTATTCCGGAGAGAATATTTTTCAATTATCAGACAGACCAGTCTTATGAAGAGACCTTTTTATGTCTTGTAGTTTTCAGACTAAAAAACTTCTTATGCTTTAAGGAGGATTGGTCAGGATGGGGTAGACTGAAAAGCCACTTTCAACTTTCAACAAAGGCTGAGCCAAGTATCAACCAAATCTTTTTGAAACTGGAAAAAGTACAGACTACAGTCTTTTGCCTGCCCCATTATTTTTCATTTTCACATGTCTTTGTCCTCCTGATCTGGCTGGAACAGTAAGTGTTCGCAGTAGTCAGGTAGAACAGCTGCCCTGTTAGCCTTTAACAAAATAAGACCAGACACATAATCAAATATTAGTCTCCTGAGAGCATGCTATAAGCCGTGAAACAATTCTTATTCTTACCATTTACTGGGAATTTCTGTCCTACCTGGAGACAAGAGGAATCAGCAAAACGAAAAGAGTCCTTTGCTCTATGATTTCAAAGTACGGGAGCCCCTACACCGGCAGGCTGATTCACCATGATTCATGCCAGGGTCTTAGTCCTCTAATAATTCACTGTGGCTTTGCCTGCATTGGCAAATACTGTGGTGAAATACAACCAGGTCTTCAGAGAGAGTCAGTTGGCACTGAGAACCCAACACCCACAGAAAGTACGTTTTGTGGGGGCGTTTCTTTAGACTAGCACTGATCTAGACCCATAAACCAAAGACTCATTAGTGCTGGAGCACGGTAGGTTCCAGCACTCTTGGAAGAACCTCCAAAGAGATGCTGAGCACATCTTCATGTGCTCCAGGGCCTCTCTGTCATGCCAGATAACGTTCAGCAGGTAGAGATGATGGGGAGGCTCACCTTGAATGCGCACTCATCATGTGAAGTGCCAACATATATAAAGTACTGTCTGTACATTTGCACCACTGTGGTTCACTGGATTGAACTAGTTGTTCCCTTGCCAGGGTAAATAGAGCATAGACTGGGGAAAGAGTTTGAACCAGTGCTCGCCTCCTGCCCGTGACATTGTGGTAGTCCAAGCTGGACTTAATTTCCTAAATGAAGTAGAGTGCATTTTGGTGCTACAGTCCCCTGTAAGACTCCTTGCCTTGTCTGCAGCATACACATACCTCCCACTTGCAAGTATCCTTCTTCTCGTCGGTCACTGTATTGCCTAGCAAAGTCTGCTGTCTTTGAAGATGTGCCTTGGCAGATAGGAAATCTAGGCTCCTGGCCTCTGTTTTCTGGGAAATTGGCTGAAAGGTGAGCGAGAGGCAAAAATAAAACTGTACTCTTAGGGAGAACAAGAGGGAGGGATTGTGGATTTATGCCCTGCAAAACAGGAAAGATTAAAATGTATTTATTTGCTGTTTTCTGACTCGTTGCAAACCCTTGGAGGTCTAGTGAACGCCAATGACAATAGTCATAGACCAAGGCAATACTTGTGCTTTGAAGTTGTCTTTTTGTACCTAAGCACTTCAGCCTAGTTACCACAGCTCTGCCTACACTTCAATTTGTTTTTCATTTCATCACAGCTTAAATGGAGAAGAAGGGTAACATGCTAAATGTAAAGGAGTATCATCTCACATGCTCTAACCCTTCCCCTCTTCCCTGGATGCAAAGATGGGTGCAGTCTTCTCCTTTCCCACATACGACATTCTCTCCTTGAGACTGCTTCTCTCATTTAATTTTTAAGTGCCGCTGAAGTCGTACTGTTAGTAATCATTTTAATGAATAACATAAGTGAGTGAGCAGTTAAATCAATGTATCGGAGATGAAATCTTAATTAAAATGGTATTTAGCTATGGGGAGTGAGAGATTTATAATTTATTTTCTATTAAGATGTTGACTGTTTCACTGAATGTAATTATTTTGTGGTTTTAATCACAATATGAAAGCTGCACTGAAGTGACGTTTCTGCATCTTTCAGTTCTCCCATGGAGATTTACCATCCTCATCGTTAAAACCCTGTTTCAAAAGGCCAGTACCAAAATGTTTGTATTCATTTTCTTTGTTCTTGAGATGGTTTTTTTTTTCATCTATTGCAACAATAGACTACTGTGTTTAAGATTGAATCCTGTTTAGGATTGAATTTTTTAAAAGAGTAAACATTCAGGTAGGATTAAGCTTGATTATGAATATTTAAAACGACTTTTTCTGAATTGCCCTAAGAAGAACGGAACTGTTTTCATTTGGGCTGCAGGTTTAAAATACTGCGCATGTGACTCTGCACTTGCATTTGTGCTCGCTTAAATGCAAACATATAAATCACGTGCACAATTTTCCAAGATGTCCCTGCTCATTGCAGGGGGGTTGGACTAGATGACTTTTAATGGTCCCTTCCAACCCAAACCATTCTATGATTCTGTGAATCTAATGGGCGAGGTACACACCAGAAATTGATTTGTGTGTCCTCACTTAATGTCTACGAATGTAACTTCACCAAAAAAATGTTACATAAATTTAAATCTACCTTTTTGAAGATGTGGCTGCAATGGTCCTTGAGCTCTTGCTATTCTATATGCTTTTTTTGGGTGCAGGACAGAGACCATAATGATTTTTTCTTCCCTCTCCATGCACTGGGTGATGCTGCTCTCAACAGGACAAGCGCTCCTGCCTGAGTGAGGACCACCAACTTCCCCCAGGCACAGTGAATGGAGATGGGCCACCCACTAGGGCTACATTTCACAGCTCTTCATGCAAAGTGGTATGCAGGCACACAAACCTGCCATTGTTTCACATGTTCCTGTCAGGAAAGTAGAAATTCTAGAAAGTAGAAAGAGAAATACAGCAGATGTGTGATGTCAACTATGGAAAATTACATATGGATGTTTTTAGGTTCCTCTGTGGTCTTGGGCAACTAAATTTTGAGGAATCAAGATGCTTTTCAATACTAGGCGTGAAGGCTCCCAGGTGCAAAATATAGTGGTATTAGCTAGTTTTGGAGTATATTTTCTCACCTAGTCCTCCTGTTTGACTTCAGCTTTAAGCAGGAAAATTCCTTCTCATGTCATTTTAGATGCCTTAAAGATTGTAGGTACCTTGAATAGGAGGCTTCCAGAGTGGAAATCACAAGCTTGTACTAAGTGCCTTTGCTCCCTTTACAGTGCCAGAGGGTTAGGTGCATTTTTATGGAATCCAAGTCAATTCTAATATTTTTAAGAAGTTAGGAAAGGGATGACCTACGCTCGCTGTGTTTTAGAGGACTTTTACATTGCGATTGATTATCCTGTTATATTTCACTCCTCAGACCTGGAGGGTAAAGATTCCAGATGGACTTGGGCAGAATTCAGGTGCTGAGATACTCAAACTAGTGCTCTTCTGGGTGTTTGTATGGCTGCTGCTCTACAGTTATGGGGAAATTCCACAGTTAAATATAAATGCGTTCTCTGGATCTTCCACTATTTGGTAGCAGCAGAGCTGAGAGCCGAGATGTGATTTTATGCTTCGGAACTTAAAATCTTTACCAAATTCAACCCTTCAATTATTTTTCTTTTTTATGTTTGCCAACATGCCATTGCTTCCCATTTTATAATTAATTTCCTATACTCTGATGAATTAATCAATATTTTCTATTTCTTTTTCTATAGACTGAACCAAACTGAAACTTTCATCTCCAAATTTTCCTATTTCTTCTCTTTAAAACCATGCTTTCAGCGAGGAATCTATTCAATAAAAGAATCTCAAGAATGGATTCATAAGAACTCATGATTCATCTTTTAAACGTGGAAAGTTAACCACTCTGACAGTAGTGTCAAGCAGTTTCTGAAAGATGGCATTACTGTCCCGCTCACCCTATAACTATGCAGGTCCTTCAATAAATAACTGATAGACTTATAAAGGTTTTGAAGGACAGTGAATTATGTAGTCCTGTTCTTCTATTCACGGGCTCATTAAATATGATTGAAGAAGTTGGAGACAGTGGTTTTCTTTTGCAGGAGCCATTCTGGATTGTGCCTCTTCAATAATAACAGCGATCTGAATCCTGCAGTTTTGCTTGTACATTAACATTGCTCAATTTGCTGCTTTTGAAGTGATGCCTAGCAGGTTTGAAATTCCAATGTTAAACCCTCTCTTCACCTCTGTTCTTTTTTTTTTTTTTTTTTAAAGACAGCCCTCCTACACTTGAGTAGGAGAAGGTGGTTTTAACTGAGAATTTAAATATTGTTATTAGGTCAGGTGTCCCAGTACCAAGTGGCTGATGAATATCAGCAGGCCTTGATAATTCAGTGTCATTTAGTTTATTATCCTGCATCGACATCTCCTTCTTTTGACACTCATCTAGGTAATTTCCCCACCTTTTCTTCAATATCCTCTTTCCCATTTTGCAGTTTTCCTTTATCGCTTCTTTTGTTCCTTAGGAATACAGACAACCTGAGATTATTGTTTTTCCCTCAAGTTTTCTTCTGGCAGTTAAAGAACTTTTATTATTTTTGTTTCCTGTTGCCTTTTCAAAAGTTTTAAACCTATTTTTCACCTAGTATTTTATTTACTCACAGAATATTTTTCTCTCTAGTTTTGAGAGGGATAGATTTCTATTATTTACATTAAAGTACAAGGAAAATTCTGATTTAGGACTTTCTGAAACCAGCTTGTTCTGATGTCACCCTTAAGTCTTGCATCATTTGAGAAATCTCACTGGCACTGATTTTAAATTAATTTTAATGACATTTTTATGTGTCTTAGCATTCTAAACCCAGAAATCATATGACAAATGTTATTTTCTCACTGTTCATGCTACATGTTATTTTAGCTGTAATCTTCCACTTCCTTCAGTCAAGCAAGCTGCTGGACCTACACAGGGGGCTGAAATTAAGTGTTTTTAAGTAGATGCTCCAAACTGCTCATGTAGAAAAAAGATGTCTCGTAATCCTGTAAGTACCCTTAAACTTCTTATGTCAAACTTTCTCAGTAGTCACATTAATTATGTAATATATTTTAGTAACAGGATGCAGTTTTATAGATTAGTTAAGAGTTTTAATGGCTCCATAAACAACAGAATGCAAAGGCATAAGAAATGTCCGCGGCATATTTTGTGAACTGCAGTCAATTTGACAGATCAATCCATAATGAACTTAAAGACCATGGCTATTTTCAGGCCAAAAGGACTTCCCAGCAAGAAAGGGACTTGGGGACGGGCTGTGTTTATTTTCTTGCTGAGGGGGACAGCGATCCTGCTTCTTGGAGCCAGTGCCACCAGCTGCAGCAGGGGAGCTGCTTCTGCCCTTGCCCTGGAATAAATGCATGTTCTCGCCTCTGAGCTCGTGCCCCTGCCATCACGCCAGGACGCTGCCCGCTGTGTTAATCCACCAATAAAGAGACCTCAGGTCATATAATAATATGTGCCTTTACCTTCTGCCAGTACCCCCAGGACTGGCTTTTAATTGTCAAGTCGTTGAATTTTCACTTAATGTACTGCAGCTCTCTGAAGCGTGCTGAGTTGCTTTAACCATTAAAGCAGCTGTAAACTGTATATATATAAAATAATAACCAGACGCTGGCGTGGAAAGAAGCAGGAGAACCCAAAACAAAGCACTGCCTTTCCTCTATACAGCCTCTGAATGGGGGATTATTTACATTTCTGTGCAGTTACATCTTGACTGAAAGGATGATGATGACAACAAAACGGTCTGCTCCTAGTGCTGAGCATCAGGCAGCGCAGGTTACTCCAGGGGTGCCCCATAAAGAGCTGCGAGGGGGGAGACATCTCCGGGACCAGGGAATTGAGCTGGGGAGAGATCCAGGGGCCATCCGACCCCGAAGCAAAGCCGAGCAAACTACCACGCTTTATTTAAGCGCTACTCCCGCCGGGCTGTAACCCCCGCACCCCCCCACCCCCCCCAACCCGCGGAGAGAGAGGGCTGCAGGTGCGGAACTTGCGCCGCGCCCCCGCCCACGCTGTTGCTTTACCTGTCTCGGGTTTGCTTTTGGTGGGGGTTACATTAGGGTTTTTTTTTTTTTTCTTTTGGCTGCTTTCCCTGTAGGTCTCCCGAGAGAGGCAGGAGGAGGGAGCAGAGAGGGGAGACAAGAAGAAGGGGGAAGGAAGAAGAAGAAAAAAAAAAAAAAAAAAAGCCCCCGGCTAGTTTTATAGCGCAACACCGCGCATCGCGCGCTTTCCTCCCCCTTCCCCCCCGGGGGCGCTCCGCGGCCGCGCAGAGCCACCTGCAGCCTGCGGGCTTGCGCGACTCTTCTCTCTCGGGTGCGCGCAATTCCCGCGGCTGCACTTGCGCGCTGAGCGCGGCTTATAGGAAGGGCGGCGGGAGGGGTGCGCCCCTTCCCCTGGGGACGGAAGAGGGGCTGGAGGGGACCCCCTTCCCAGACGCTGGTGCGGCGCTCCCCAAAGCCGCGGTCGTGCCGGCCGCGCAGTCCCCGCGGGTGTTCCGCGCACATCCCCTGGCGCTTCTCCTCCCGGCGGTGGGTCTCCTCTCGGCAGGGCCGAGGGGCTGCTTCTCAGATTTGCAAGCCGCCCTATGAGTAGCTTTAAAAAAAATAAAGATTTAAATATATATACGTAGCTTTAAATATATATTTAACGTTTTATGTATTATGTATATTTATAGATAGATAAGATCTATTTTATTTCCCTCTTCGGAGAAAATAGCAAATCAATGCCACCCTTTCTCCCAAGCATGTTTCCCTTCTAGTAAAGGAGGCTCCACCTCTGCTAGGGATTGATTCGCCCGGCAGTTTTTTAGGATAATTTATGGAGCAACCTGATGAGCCTATTGGGCGAGTTCCTCGGTCCTTGTAGAGTGGGTTCCTACCTGTTTGGGTGTTTTACTTCCCCCCAGTCCCCCTCCCTCCCCCCCTCTTCCTTTGCCTTCCCCTCCCTCTAGCCTGCCGTGTGCCGGAGGGGGGGGACGGTGGGATTGGCAGGGTCGCTATTCCCCAGCCTCTCCGGAGAAAACTCGGGGAAGGGATAGAACCTTCACGCCCATGGATGCCTGGGGGGGACCCGCGCCCCGCTGGGGCCACCGGCTTCTGCTGCTGCTGCTCACCGTGCGGCTGGGGAGCGGGTGAGTACGGCGGGGACCCCCGCACCGGCACCGGTCCCGGCCACCCTCGCCCTCCCGGCTCCCTGAGCATCGTTCCCCGGGCTGAGCTCGGGGAGCTCCGGCGGGGCTTGGGGAAGAGGGGGAGGAAGGGAGACGGGGGCGTGCTACGCGCTGCGAAACTTAAAAAAAAAAAATAATTAAAAAAAAAAAAGGTCCCGGTGCTGCGGCGGCGGGTCCCGCGGGCGGCTGCGGGGGAAGCCGGTGCCGGAGAAGTAAAACTTCTGCCGCATCCCACTTGTTCGCTGGGCGAGTTGGTGAGTCCGGGCTCAGCTGGGTGCCGGGGAAAGCCCGTGTCCCCCCCTCCGGCAACTCCCGCCCCCCGGAGGGGAACGGCGGGGGGCGGCCCGGGGCAGCCGGTGAGGTGGGCGGCCCCGCGGCCCGAGGAGGGGCGGCGGTGCGGGACCGGCCGGAGCTCCCCGCAGCGCCCGCCGCCGTCCCTGCCCGGCCCCGGTGGCTCGGCGGCGGCCGGTGGGCGAGCGGCGGCTGCGGCGCTGCCGGGTGATGCTGGGGAAGAGGCCGGTCCAGCCGTCGGTGGTAACGCCGGGGGCACAGCTCGTGGGGCTGGTGCTGTCACCGCGCTGTCCCCGCAGCGGGACACCCGTCCTCCGCAGCCCTGGGGAGTGGGGCTGGGCCCAGGCGAGGGGTGGTGCCGGGCAACCAGCCGCTCCGGTCCCAGAAGTTGGAAACGGGCTTTTTTTGGGAGGGAGTTGCAAAATTGGTGCGAAGGGCTCTGGAGAAACACCAGTTCGGTACCGCGGTGTGAATGTGTTCCCGGCACCCGTAACAACTTAACGGGAAGCAATCTGGGCGTCCAACTCCATTAATAATTCAGAGCCAATCTGAATCATTCCACAGGTTATACTCTCATAAAAATCACAAGGCGACATTGAAAGGGTATTTGACTGTTTCCCAGTGTGTCTTTCTTTTTAATGATAGACCAAATTATCATTCTAAGAAGGTACACAAAATGTGTAGTATAAAGTCTGGCAAAAAGAAAAGAAAAAGCTATTAACATTTTTTTTTTAAGTTTGTCAGACTCTAGACCCCTTTCCCATACTGAATGGTGATTTATCAATCTGTGTGAAGTGTGTTGATCTCAGCTCATCTCTCATCTTCAGAAGGCTGCTGTGTTATCCTAGTTAGAAACGCCACTGATTATACTTTTCTTAATCTGTGTCTTTTAAAACCTTGGCATATTATGGAAATATTTTTCAAAAGCATTGATGGAAATTATACCAGTGCAGCTGTGCGTCTTCAGAATGTTTCTTAATGAACACATTGTACCTCAGGTATGAAAGAAATTATCAAGTGGTTTGAGAGAAAAGAATATGCATGCTAATTTATCAGTTCAAAGACTTAGTTACAAAGGAGGAAGACTAGCTAAGAAAAAAGTTGTAATATTTTTTGTTTGTCAAAGTGTGGTTGTGATTACAGGACTAGGTGTAGATTATTATGTATACATCTCATGAGCAGTAGCTTTTATAAATAAGTTGATATGAAGTCTTCAGTGAGACAAAGAGGTAACTTACATGCATTATTTTATTTTGTGTTCCAGAACATCTCAGATAAAATGGAACCTTTGGTATAAATATCCATGTATCTGAAGCAACAGTTTTCAAGCTTGCCTTTCATTCTCAGGCTACATGGGGAAATGATGGTTGAGAGGGTTTTCTTTTTACCTTTTTTTTTTTTTTTTCTTAAGAGACCACAAATGGACATGTTTTTCAGATCCTGATTTTCTGGTATGCAGTGCATTACAACTCAGGGGTGTTTGCAAAGAGCTCAGCAGCTCTAGTGCCCTTTTGCAGCCTGCCACAAAGTAGGATGGAAATAATGCTTTTCTGCTTCTTTGGATACCTTTCTGTAGTTTAGCCCAAGCTTTTCCTTGAAGTTCAAACTAAAACACAGAAGTAGTGCTTTTCTCAATAATAGACCAGGCTGCACCAGTTCTGGCTGTTTTTCTAAAACCATCCTGCAGGAGCCAACCCGCCTCTTCAATGCATACTTTTAAAAGGTTACAAATAGCATCACTTCCAGTATGTATGCATTTATACACAAAGTACTTTGTGCTGAGTGAGGGTGAAGTTACTTCAGGTGTAGCAAATGCAGCTAAAGCCATTTAGCTTGAGCTAAATGGAAGGACATTGATGTGGAGTCCCACCCTGAGTTTATGCTTTTAATGTACCATCCCAAAGGCTGTAGCATGCCATTAGACTGTACTCCCTTTACCAAGGGGATTCATTGCAGTTGAACTGCGTCCCATAAAACAATTGTTTTCCCCCAGTTCTACACGTGCACCACAAACAGACTAAAGCACTTGATGTAGCTTCATGAGTCAGGATTTTGAAGGAGACTCTTTGTCAATAAGTGACATCTCCTCTGTAGCAGAAGTTGGGCTGTGAGCCTTTCTATAAGGTATGTGCAGGAAAAGTGTAGCTACTCAGCAGTCACTGCTGTCCTAAATGTTCTGCAAACCCATTATTCTTGTTGAACTCAAATAAATAGATAATTCATAGGGAGAGCAGAAGAGCTGACAACATAATTAATATTATTTCCTTAGTCCTAACCATACAGGTGCAGCGTAACTTTAATATTTCTTCTAATTTATACTGCTTTAAATGGTATGTGCTGGTCAGCACCTCTAACAGTATATTGTAAGCTAACTTAATTTTAGTTTGGTTTTGTAACCCGATGTTCTAAAACAAATTATAAATGCTCCATTGCATTGTAACTCTCAGCAGGTGCAAATGTCAACTAATATTTTCTTTTCCATTTCAAAGTATCTCTTAGGAAAATACTTATATAATATGGCCTATGTTTTCTTCTCATATAAATTCCTGGATCAGAGTTAAGCCTGTCATAACAACATGGGTTTCTTAATGCTTGATAATAGTGATTTTCTGTTTCATTTGAACATCTGTGATGTTTATTCATTATTATCCTCACTCTTACGTGCTTTGTTCATGATGTGACAGTGAAGAACTTGTTATGTAGCATCCCCAGTGGTTTAAAATATGGCTTATTAGAAGTTTATTATTATTTTCTTTTGTTATTATAAAGTTCAATGAGACATAAATATTGAGAAATACTTGTATTCTTTGCATATAATTTTCTTGCAATGGATTTAAAAGAAACCTTCAAACTATGGCAATCCATTCAAAAAAGGCGCTCATAGCAAGTTGAGCTACATTTTCAATTACTTTTACCTTTCTGTTTTTTTAAATATACTTGATGTTAGATAAGAACACCCCTGCTGCCAATTCAAGCCTTTCTGAGCTGGATAGGAAAGGTTAAAGATGAGCATTTGTTGACTTTGGTCAACTTTTTTCTGGATACATAAGTCTGGCCATAGAGTAAATTACAAGGAGTTTGGGGGATCTGTGGTTTTTCTTTGAAGCTGTAGAGGAATTGTAAATATCTGGGTCGAATACAACAACTAGTTGCTCTGGCCAGCAGGCAGGACTATTTAAATGGGCTTGGCATATGCACTGTTTGTTTGAAAGCGAGTTGTCTTGGTTTGTGCTATTTTGTATATATACTAAAAAGGGCATGTGTGTTGAACTCACAGAAGAACAGAGGTGAGCATCCCCCAAGATGGGCAAAGAGCCATTCTTATACTAACATTTATGAGAGAAGAGGACTAGGCGTTTTCTTAATTACCTGCATAGCCCTTTCTTGCACTGCATACTAAATTGAGCATGTACTTAGGTAAAATAACAATATCATAACTTACTTGGTAAAGAGCAGCAGGGAGAAATGCTAATTATAAATGACAGCATGTAGCACACTGACAGGAACCTTTCAAAGGGTGGTGGATGACAGTGACAGTAACTTTTATTTCTTAACAATTTTCTCTGAATGATAAATAATTCGTAAGGAGTAATTCAGATGCAATTGAATTAACCTGGAGGTGACACGGAAGTCCTGATTTTGCAGTTTTACACATGCAAATGTTTTTAATAAGGCTGAAAATAGTGTGGTGGCTTCAGTGGCCTACTGGCCTATGTAAAAACTTCATTCTACGTATCTAAATGTAAAATGGTAAATCATGCAAAAACACTGAACTGATAGAGGTAACTGGACAGACTAGAAAGGTCATCAGGAGTTGACCAGAAGAGAACTTGCTTTAAAGAAGAGGGAAATCTGAGTGGTATGGCAAAGATGGAAAGAAATAGTTTCTCAAATTCGCTTTCATAGGTGGATGCTCAGGTGAGTAGGATCTGTTGTGATAAATCCAGTCTGATATCAGAATAAACAAAACTGGAGAATTTACCCTGGCTTTTATATCAAGTTGTTGCTTCAGTATAACTGTTCTAAGTCCCAGCATAAAGATTTGAGGAGGAGGAATCCAATGAAGTATTGTACACTATTTCTAGTTTGAGGTTTCTCTGCATTCCAGCCAGTGGATCTCCTGTCTTTCTCTACTAGCTGAAAAAAGCCTCTGATTTTTGTCCCAGTACCACTTGCTACAGCTGACTCAGCCGCCAGAGTCCACATACATCTCCCCATAGGGGAATCCTGGTCTTGGTTCATACCTCTGGTTTGAAGCTCATACTCCATGGATACTTCCCTACTACTGCTTCATATTGCTTAGATAGCCTATCCTAGGATTAGCTCCAGTATTACCTTGGTGTACCTCATGTTCTTCTTGCTTTCTGCCTTGATCCTCAGATCCTTTCCATGTCACTGCATTCATCTCTGGTAAGGTGCAAAATGGCTAATTCTGTATTTCTAAATTTATATGCAGTTATTTTTCTTATTTTCAGGAACACAGGCAGATACAGTGAGTAGGAAAGATCTAAGGTAACATGAGATACATCCCTTTTGTATTAAATTATTTGAGGTCTTAAATAGATTGTTAGTCCTTTCATTTAATATGGTTTTCTTATTTAAGGTGGTGTACCATGAGGGATGAAGTCTTATTATTATTAAATCTTATTATTATTAATGTAATATTATGGCCCAATTTATCTTTCAGAATAAAGTTCAGCTGGATGGGAGTTATTTTAAGAAAAAGTTGTAGTATTAAGTATTAATTTAGGTAGCTAACTGTCACTATAAGTCATGAAAATTTTTTTTCTTCGTTGTCCGATGCCAGATTTGCATAGTGGAATAAATTATGTAGATGCTTTTAAAAATAAAGGAGCCTCGGTGTTTTCCGTTGGAGAGAAAAGTACTTGATCTCACCAGCATATAGTCATTGAATATGGACTGTGTTGTACCAGGCCTCCTGCAGGTGAGCTATGGACTTGTACCTTGGGTTCTTGCTTTGTCAGTGAGGGCCATCTGGCTGCTGGCCTCCAGGGTGCATCCAGGAGGGGACAACTCTGTCGACCATCTGACAAGAGGTAGAACACTCCTGTTGTAAAAGATATGTATTATAGTTATTACACAATAAATTACAGTGGAGAAAAGATAATTTTACTTGAAGAGAGAGAGAGCAAGCTTTTTATTGCATGTGTTAGGTATTTACATTAGCCCTCACAGAATATATTCACCTCTTTGTACAGTTATTCATTAAATTCCTTGACCTTCATATTACTCCATCATTGCCTAATGACAGCTACACTAAAATTTCAGTAGAACCCATTCATTGTGTTTCTCTTGGGGACATGCTGTCATTGCCTAATTATTGTAGTTGTATCACTTTTTCTATGATTTTAAGCCAGATACACCTATATGCCACAATTACAGTGTGCAGTTCAGTGGGAGTCTCTAGTTCTGTGGCTACTTCAGTCTGTATGTATTTCTTTTCCTCCAGTGGGCAAGCTCACAAGTATTTCAAATAAGCTGTAGTAAATTCCTAGTTACATGAGGATTTTGCAGGAACTATGCATTGAATTGTCTAAGGACAAATGTTGACATGAATATGTTGAAATACCAGCAGCTTACATGATTGAAAATGTTTCATAAATGAGGACTCATATACTTTTGAGATGCTTGTGACATTTTAAAGTAGTTATCTAATGAAGTTGACTTTGGAATTCCATGAATGTTACAGTGACTGTGGGATGACATTTAATTGGGGTAACTGCTTTTTATTGAGGTTATGGTTCTCAGCATTCATTTATGCTAGGTTTGTTTTAAGTCTAGATCCACTATGGAAGGTGTTTCTTGGATCAAGGCCCTTAACCATCAACAGTCTATCAGGTCATTCTGAGCTTGATGACAATTAACTTTTCATCAGTCAAGTGTAGACAAGGGTCTGCAGTGTCACAAGGCACAGGGGTTTGTGTGTGCCTGTCTTTGTGTGATGATCCTACTCTGAAACTTCCAGGAGATCTGATGCTGCTATGGTTAGTACACATTTCAGATATCCAGAGAGGTGATGACACTTCATCATCATGTCCTTCCTTAGCAGGTTGGGGATATTTATCCTTTGTTTAATACCATTTGTCCCTTTTCAGTTATATCTACTTAGGCGCCATAATTTCTATCATTATCTTTCTATCATCTGTTCTCTGAATTTTTCTTTATTCCCTGCTTTTTGGTCTGGATGAACAGTGGAATATGGCTGCTTACATTTTAATTATTTGGTTGCATGGTCTGGTCAAAACCCACAAAGACTTACCAATTTATATTTCTAGGTTTCATTCAAATCCATCTGAAATAAATCTCCCTAAGAATTTTAGTAGGTTTACACTTCAGTTTCAGCCAAGGCAGTGCAGGTTATCCTAAGATCTACTTTATCTTCCTGATAAATTTTAGTTTTTGTTGCATGCAATGGCTGGAAGGCTTTCCTTAGAAGTCATCCGTCACACAGAGGAAGACGAATATATATTTGTCTGAAAATTTTACAACGCAAAATGCATTTGATCTCTAAGATTAAAATATAGTTGGCATAAGGGCCCATAATAATTTTTCAGCTAGTATTAGCGATGTTTGTACTAGAAGAAAGGAAGGACCTACTTACTGAAGATAATGGGCACTTTCAAGTACTTTCCTAGGCAAAGAACTGCTTTAAGATATTGTAATAATGATTTTCTCAGAACAGAGGAAGAGGTGTACTTACACTCTGAGTGTGGGTGTTATGTTCAATTAGTTATTCAGTTTTTGTCAGTCAAAACAAAATACACAACACATTCTGCAAGTTTGTAATCAGAAAGTGGAATAATGGATCTGAGGAAAGAGAAGTAAGAAGTGTTCTGTTTCTTTGCTTGTCTTAGGTGGAATAAGAACTGCTCAGAGCATCATGAATAATGATATTAGCATAGTCTTTCCTGGGGACAATTTAATTTTTTTCCATGTTGAAAGATTGTTTTTGCCAAGTTCGTGTGTTTGTGGGCAAGACTGCTATTCAGAGGGTACTGGAGGGGATGGGAGAATGGGTTGACAAGATCATGATTAAATTCATCAAGGATGAGTGTAAAGTCCTGCACCTGGGTGGAAAGCCTCCCTCAGCAGGACAGACTGGAGACTAGTTGGCTGGGGAGCAGCTCTGCCAAAAAGAACCTGGAGATCCTGGTGGACAGCATGGCATCTTGGCAGCAAAGAGGGACAGCAGCTCCCAGGGCACACTCAGGATGTTGAGGGAAATGATTGTCCACCTCACTTAATGAGTGCTCTGCAGTTGTTAAACTACACCTAGATACTGCATCCAGTTTGGGGTTTAAACTGAATGGAGCTCAGGAGAGGGCTACCAAGCCTGGTCAGGGAGGAGCACTGGCCCTGTGAGGAGGAGGCAGTTCAGCCTGGAGAAGAGATGGCTTTGGAGGGACACAACAGCAGGCCCCAGCACTGACTGAGTAGGGATTAAGAAGACAGAGATAGGCTATTTGCAGTGCTACTTAGTAAGAGGGTGAGGAACAACAGTGATGAATTGCAACAGGAAATCCCAATAAGGTATAAAGAAAAAGAATTCACTGCAAGGATAATTAAGCAGTGGGACAAGCTGTCCAGTGAGGCTGTGGGATCTCTGTCCACGGAGTTTTCAAAGACCTGGCTGAACTAAGGTCTAAGCATCCTGGTCTGAATTCAGTATCAGCCCTCCTTCAAGTAGAAGGCGATGCCAAGGATCCCTCCTAAATTGCATGATTCTGTGGAAAATGATGGGAATCAGCTTTAGGGTTTTTTTCCCTTTTTTTTTTTGTGGTTTGCTATCTTACTTGTGCAAGGTTCTTGCTCTCTATTGTATAGCATAAAAGAGAGGGGTGAAGAAAGAGGTAGTTGTCTCTACCAGGTCTGCAAAACTGGGAAGAACATTTTTGTGATCACATATGGAGGTAAAGAGCTGCTTTTACTAAGGTGGTCAAATCTATTTCAGAAGAGATTGCTATACTAATGAAGATGAATATGTTTGAGAATCCAGCAACTCTGAACTGGCACAGAGAATTACCTGTACTTGGCTAGATAGATGTGAGGAAAATTTTTCAATTGATTTCTGGACTTCAACTTGATAGGAGTAGAGGTGGCAGTTATACTGGTCTGAGCGTATCAATATTTGGATGAACTTTCAAGGAGAAAAGATTAACTCTGTATTATATGAGAAGACTTCTGGATAAAGAATATCTGTGATGCTATGAGTCCAGATGATTATTTTTGTGAGATGTTTAAAAGACATTTGAATTAATAACAAATGTGACCAGTGCAATTTCAAATAATATGTAGCATTATCTGAAAGTTGACTTGGAGGAGAGCAATTTTTGTGGATCTCAGAACAAAATTGTTCTTCTGGAACACATCTTTAATAATACCTGTTGTTCTTAATGTTAAAAATTCAGATTTCTATAAATGTTCTTTGCAGTCAGGTGGTGCCTTTATTAAGTATTCAGAGTCCACTCTGGTCATTGTTCAGTGAAGTTTTTGTTATATTAGTATCGCAGAGATGTTGAAGATCATTTTGTAAGAAATGTGGTAATGCTTTTAAGTGAAGGTCTTGCTGGGACTAAAATTATTTGTACTGAAGTTATTGTGTGTTTCATATCTTTCAGAGATGTACTTCAAAGCTGTAAGGACTCAAAAGAGCTTGATCACCTGATGCTTGCAATATGTATTAAGATATCACAAGTTTGATAGTCCAAGCATTCAAATACGTAGGCAACACTTCATTACAGGGAGTGAACTGCAGAGGTACCTGCTTTTATTCTGCCAGTGCAATGATTGTTTGTTTTTGTTTTTTTTTTTTTTTTAACAAAGCTTTGCTTATTTAGTACTCAGTGAACTTCTGTATGTAGCTTGTCCTAAAAATCTAATGTATGTTTCTGTATTAGAATTTTTGATATTTTTCCACACTTTTTCACTGATAATTTTATTTGATGTCCGGATTTATCCCTTCATGAAAACTCAGTAAGGAGAGAGGAAAGAGGGCAGAGGACTATAAGTAGCCAGACAACTATTATAGATGGTAAAGAGCACAAGAAATATGTGCATCCAAAAGAAGAATCAACTTAATGTATGTGGTAGGTATACTGGAAAGAAGATGTAGGGAATAAGTAAAACATACTTCAGTGGGAGAGAGAAATACGTTTTGACACACAAAAGAATATGCCAGAGTCTGGCAAGGCAGAATGAGGGGGAAATAAATTGATAACAGCATCTGAGATAGAATGGGTGGGGGAAGAAAAAAGGGTTTTGGCAAGAGATTGCCTAAACCAGTTTAGGAAGGATGAAGATGAAGGAATACAACATCAGTGACTCTAAATCCCGCAGGATTAAGAAGGGCAAGTAATGCTTTCTGGACACGTATTTTCAGTAGCTGCATTTCTTTGTGTGCAGTTATGCTTATTTTCCCAGAAATTTTCTATGATGAATAGAACATATCAGTGAAGAAGCTGATGATGAAATGCAAAAGGGAGTTCATTTCTGCAGAAATGTAATAGAACTGATGAGTATGAAGTCAGCCATCAAGTTTGGAAGGTAAATCTTGAGAGATGTTTAAATTGTCCAGCACTGACAGCTAGCAGTGGAAGAAAGCTTTCAAGAAAACCTTTTGAAGAAAAATGTAATTGTGTTCTATTCTAGCAGTCATGATTATGTGGTCCTGCTGCTACTGAAGAGAAGTAATATTTGTGTATGTGCAGGAGTTCCAGTCCTTTCTCAGCTTCTGAAGGATACCTCAAGTCTGTCCAAGGCTCTTGTTTTATCTCAGGGAGATCCAAGGAAATATGTAAATATGTATTTTAAATTGCTGAGAAAAGAGTAATTTCTGATTCCTACCATGTTGAAATTGCATTTTTTGCTCTATTTAAGGAAGTTCCTTCTGTTTCGGGCACTGCTTGAACTTACCATCCATCTAGAGTTCAGATTTTCTCCTGTACCTGGTCCTGCACCTGCCACATGCCTAAGTACTTACTTTTTTAGCTCCTGAATTGGAAGCATCACCAGCATCTGTGACAATGTCTGACTCTGGACTTGGGACTGTCAGTGACCATGTTTTGTATTTCAACAGTGCTCTAGGGTTTTTTTTTGTGTGTGTGGGATTCAGCTACATCAGATGACCTTTGAACTGTTGTTGATGGGACCATAAAATATACTTCTTTACCGTACAGGGGCATACCATGTTCAGTGTTCTGGAGTAAGGTTGAGCCTCGTTAGATGTCTGACAGGTTGGAAACCTTCCCTGGAAACATTGTCTGTCTTGACTGACGTCTTATGAAGCATTATCCAGTTAAGCACAGTGTTTTGACAATTATTGTTTACTAACAAAGTATTCTCCCAAGTTTACAATTTGGGAAACATCACCATTTTGTCTGAATGTTGACAAAAGCAGTAATATTTTTTAAATATTTTATATATATATATAATATTTTTTAAACACAAGTTAAATTGTTTATACAATTTTACCTAGAAAAGGGACTTAAATATAATATGCTGGGAAGAATGACCAGTGAATAACAGTTGTCGTAAGGCATGATTTAGAGAAGTGTCACTGTGCCCTACCACTGTATTGATAAAACTTCCGATTCAACTGCTTTTGGCTACTGTTGGAGAAGATCCTCAGCTAAATGAACTAACACAACTAGTCTCATGGTTTTCATTGGCATGTGTAAGGCAAAAATGAAAATGTCATGTTCCTTTCAGCGCTTTCAGTATAGAAATTGTGAGACACTGACTTCTTATTTGTCATTTATTTATTAATTAAATGACCACGAGAGCATTCCCTGTATGTAAGGAACACTGTATCTCCAATCAGACAGAACTACTGTGCAGTGTTGTTTAAACCTCAGGGTCACTGAGGGCTTGATTGAGGTGCTTGTGCACAGGCATGAAATGTTGGTGAAGATGTCTAAGGTTCCCAGCCTAGTCTCTCCTGCTTCTCCATAAGTCTATAGGTTCCCTATAAATCAACCCTTCTTGGAGGACTGGACACCCTCAGGTGTGTTGGATGAGAGCAGGAATCTGGACAACTAAATCCCTAGCTGTGTTTATATACTCCCACCTATGCTATAGGTGTAGTTCCATGTGCAATGCTTTGATATGCATGATGCAAATAGCAGTAGGAACACTCTCACTATATCCATTTTCTTTCTAGTTCATTACCTAACCTGACAGATGTTAATTGCAACTTAAAGCTCATCTGATTGTTTTTTTTTTTTTCTCATATTTAAAGAAGAACAAAGACCTATGATATTAATGTCTGAAGATGAGCATGTTGCCTGATGCTGAAAAGACTTATTTAGTCGTTAGTCACTTGTGCTCAGGGATTTATTAGTCATGGAAATGTCTCCAATTAGTTGAAGGACAGAGAGCATAATTAGGGCACTTTTTGTCTAATTGCTGTTAACTGTATACATGCAGTTTACTGTTGAGTTTGAGGCTAGCTGAAATGTTATAAATGTGTTAAAAAGTTAGGTGTCCTTATTTATAAAATCATTAAAATTAGAATTAACACCCACAGTAATAGATATAAAATAGCGTTGTGCCATTGAACAGAAAGGTTTTAATGTCTGGTGTCATATTTTTGTTCTAAATCATTGTCTCTACAGACATTCTGAAAAAGACCTACTGAGTGAACTTTGTTGAAAAAGATATATTTTACAGTAAATGGAGAGAAGATCAAGTATTATGTTCTGTGTATAGTGAAATAACCTTTAGATGAACTTGGAAAGGAAAAGAATTCCTCTTTAATTAAAGTTTGCCTTTCTTCCTGTGGTTGTGAGAGAGAGGGGAAAGTGCTACTGTTAAAGTTAGGATGGAGTTAATTGACATTAATCTTCATGGGCTTGTTAGATTTATTTTAACTGCAAAGATGTAAAAAGGTGTTCAGCCCAAGTTAACTGTTGCTAAATATTTGAATGGCATAGCTGAATTTAACATTTTATTTTCTGGTTTGAAATGAAGTTTATTGTCTTTTGTCTTTATTTCTACTCCATTCCAAACCCTGGGGAAAAAGCTGGGCTTTGCCATATGAGACACAGAAACTCAGGTAAAAGGTCAACAGTTTTGAGCCCCCTTGTTTTCCAAAGTGAATGTTTCTTTTAAAGAACATGGTGTAGCAACTTCAGTTAGATCTTGGTAACACCACCTCAACTGGTTCTGCCTGGTGTGTAATTCTGAAGGGATTTGTACCTTTGAAACAGAGTGGGTCAAGTCTATTTAGTGTGACAAAGATCAGGAATTCAAAATTGAATATATGCACAGTGTCTGTTCTGTTGTGTTTATGTGCTTTTTTGGGGGGGGAGCCCAGCTGCTTTATGCAACTTCTCCCAAAACCTCTGGATTGAGAATTCATGTTGGCAGATGTGCTCTCTGCTGAGCTGGAGGGCATACAGAAGGACTTTCTATATATTCTGGTCACTTCCTTTTTCCAGCCAGCATCATCCCTTCCTTATCTGAGTCCTGTGGCTGCACATCAGTGGCTATGGCTTAGGAATCAAAAGTGTAATACTGGGTGCCATCAGCACTGCAGAGATGTTACAGTCTTTATTGTGCGCTCAATGTCGTTGGGTGCATTTCAAAGAAGAGTTAAGAAAATGTTATTCTGGTATCGAGATGGGTTAATCACAGTCATTCATATCTAAAAAGACCAGTGAAAGAGGTACGAAAGAGAGTGAGAACAGCTCCTTTCATTGGGTGGAACAGCAATAGTCCAGTTCCTCCACATTTGGTTATCTTAATTCCTGTTTTTCGTTGGTAGATTTGCTGGTTTAGCTAATGGATAAGTGAGCCTCAAGCTCTTGTTAACCTAGTGTACTGATATGGTGGTTGTCTAATTTATTTCTTTTCTAGCAGCTGGCACTTTTTTCATGTATAATATTTTCTAGGTAAAACAGGGTAGTTCCATGTAAAGAGTAGGAAATGTGCATTTTAAGTCAAGACACTTGTCAGATACTGAGCAAAGAAATGTTATTTCTAATAGAAGTACCTCTTTAAACAGGTTTACTTAGTAATGACTGGAAAAGCTGTCAGATGTTGGGATGGAATCTTTCCCTTTCCCCTGGTATTGCATTATTAATAGCTTTCTGTAAGCTATCAGTGTCCTCATCTGTATACCTATTTGTAGTTCAGAGTTTTAAAACTGGAGGACCAGGGGTCCTCCAATCAAGCAAGAAAGAAAGTGAAAATCTGAAATGTATTTCTACTTTTATTTTATTTCTTGTTAATTCCAAGTTTATTTAAACATACTATATAGGAAATGAGAGAAGCAGAGAGCAGGTTGCTCAGAGAGCTTGTGCAGTTTCCATCCATGGTGGTTTGCAAGACCTGGTCCGATCCAGCTCTGAGCAGCCTGATCTGACTTCAAAGCTGGCCCTGCTTTAAGCAGGAGGCTAGACTAGAGACCTCCCACAATCCCTTCCCACCTGCCTTGTCCTATGAATCTATAAATAAAATTAGGTACTCTTCAAAATGCCAAGATATTCAAGCGACTACAGGTGGAGGTGTCATGGTTTTAACTCCTCTTGGGTTTAGATGGGTGTGGGCCTTTGGCATGACTGCTCTTGCTAAACCTATGCCGTTCTTTGTAACAATGTGGAAAGAACATTGAAATGGGACAAAGTTGTGTCATCGACACTTCAAATGATCTGCAAATAATTAGGCTGATCCTAAGAGTCAGGTACCCTGGGTCTGTACAGTGCCCTAGTGGTTTTGCTGTACTTTCTGCTGTTTGTAGGATGAAGGACAAAAAGAGGAAGAAGAAAAGGTTAGTTTTGGAGTGGGCATGTCTCTTTAGAGAGCTCTTAGAGAGCTGCTTATAAATTAAGTTTTACTCCTCATCATCTTAATGCTCCTGGGGAAAGGCTGGGATTGCCTCTGCATTATTTGCAACCATAAGCTAATTTTTCTAATTAGATGACATGAAGTGCAAGCAGACCAAAAATATATTAAAAAAGCCGCGTAGTAACAAAACATGAAAGAGATGGCAATAGGTAGCTTTGAGCGAAAAAGAGTGTACATTTACAAAACTTAGCTTCCTACTTCTTTTAGTGCTCCCATTAGTGGGATCCTGCTAATGGGAAATGTTAAATATTTAATATCTGACATTTCTATAATGTCTACGTAGTGCAGTAAAGATTAAGTATTTTACAGTGCATTTTAATTTAAAAGAATGGAAGTGCTTTTCAGACTGTTACAGGGGAAGCTGTGAGTGAACGTTGTATTTAGATTGGGTATTCCTTTCAGCTATAATAGACTCTTGCAACTCGTTTGCAGCAAGCCAAGTATGAAAGTTCCAATCTCCAAGCAGTGCCTTTTGTTCATCCTCTGGGGACCTATTGACCTGTGGCAAGCTCCCTGTTGCACTTTCCAAATTAAGCAGGCATGCCCAAACCACCCACAGCCATAGAATTATGGAATCATTTAGGTTGGAAGGGCCATTTCAGATCATCTCAACCAATCATCAGCCTCACACTGGCTAAAACCATCACTGAACCATGTCCCTCAGCACCAAGTCTACCTGTCTTTTAAGCACCTCCATGGATGGTGATTCAACCGCTTCCCCAGACAGTGTGTTCCAATGTTTGATAATGTCTTGGTTTTCAGTGAGACTTATTAGTGTTGTCTGAGTGGTAATGGGAGGTGTTAAAAATGCAGATTCTTTTGGTGCGTTCGCACAAAGGAGTGAAATAAAACCCCAGTATGACTACTCCATCTCTGTCCTTTCCTGACTTTTTCTGTCCTTTCCCCCTGAAGGTGTAGTGTTGTCTTTGCATGGAATGTGCTGGTGGTCTTCATTCCTGTAGGAAATTTACTGAAAAATTCAACCCTCAGCTTTGAGGGAAGTGTATGTCTGTGTAATTTAGAAGCCCTTAAATCCCTTTCTAGTAAAATAGCAGTAACATTTTAGGTTTGGTGTATGACACAAATTGGTACAAGGACAGTAATTTAATTCCTTTCTTTTACTGGAATATCTGTGCTTATATTAATATTGGAACTGATTTATATGGATTGCATACATTCTGTAATAATTGCTAGCCAGTGTCCATCTGTGAAGACATGTTGTGTGACTGTCAGAGTTACTGCTATCAGTCTGATGCACTTTGCATGACTAGAAGCCTGTAGCAGTTCCCTGAAATAAGCTGGATGAGTAATATACATTGCAAACTTTAGCACTGGAGGAATGCTTAAGTCCACACTCATTTTATTCAAATGGAAAGAGAACTACTTCCAGGCATTCTTTGACCTTTTGGTGATATCTGAGTGAATCTGCAGACGCAACCAAGGTGTTGTGATTTTTTTCCTAATAACTTAGCAACTAACTCTATATGGCTGCTTATTTAATTAAAGATAGGCAATAAATAAATGTGGAAGTGTTTTTCTTCTACATTTGTTTCATCTTGGTAAAATAGGTAGCTAGCAAATGATCCTAACTGAAAGAAATGGTACAGCATTTTAACTACTCAATGTATACATGGAGTTACGCAATGGATACGAGTGCAGTTTCTGTGAATGTTTAGTCATGGCACATGGATGTAATGTTTGTGAATGGAGTTGAATACAAGTCTTGTTTATTTATATCATAGCTGGAATGGAGGCTACTGGGAAGGAGATCCTGTTAATGTTCTTGACATGAAGAGTCATGATTAAGCTTCTCTTAGGCATATTAGTACTGTGATTTGAAAATGAAATACATGAAGGGAAAAGTTTGGGAATTAAATTTTGTGTTTTAAAACAGGAAAAGGCTGACAGTAAGAGAATGCCTACTGCTGCTTTTATGGCTTTGACTCATGGCTTGAGTTTTGCCGTATGGATGATGTGTTAACGCCTCTCTTGACATGTTTATTAGCTTACACTCTCTACTGCCATAAACCAAAGTATTGGTGTTTTAAACAAGGGCCTGGCTGTTTCTGTTGGCACCAGACAGCATTTAGATTTTTATAAAATACTCTAGTGTTCAAAATTTAGCATTCTTCTTGACCTCTTCTGTATTTAGTTTCACTGTTGGTTTTTTTCCCTAACCTTGCTTTTTTCATTCACTCACCGTAGAGCGGATAAAGCAGATGATGAGGATGATGAAGATCTAACAGTGAATAAAACATGGGTCCTTGCACCAAAGATTCATGGTGGGGATGTAACTCACATACTGGACTCCTTACTTCAAGGATACGACAATAAGCTTCGGCCAGATATTGGGGGTAAGCCCAAGAAATAATTCAGTAAATAGAAGATGTGAACCAGAGGGGGCTTGTGTTTTGTCAAAGATGGCTAAAATCCTCTTAATGTAATTTTTAAAACTTAATATAGCAAGATAAATATAGCATTAGAATGCAATGGTTTTCTGGAACTGGTAAAAATAATGTTCTATGCAAGAGTAGACTTATTTATGTTCTATTTACAGTCTCTTTTTCTTATGTAAAGTATTGCATTTTGGGGACAGTGGGCAATCTAGAATAAATTTTTCAAAGTTTGCATAGTTTAACTATGATCTTATGACAGATATAAACCAGCCATGGCTATTTAAGAATTTGATCTTGAGTTTGTAAGAGTTTATTAAAGAATTATTCCTAGATACAATGCATTTTCTAAAGTAAAAGTAAGTATGTATTTTGAGCAAATTTAACTCAATGCAGTTCTGTTCTTCCCTTAGCTCATGTTTTGAAAAATTTCATAAGAATCTAAAAATCTAACTTGGTTAGATTTCTAACCTTTCTAAAGGAAGGGAGAATGCATTGCTGTAGATGAAACTTTGCAGCCAGTAGGAAGGCAATTTTGTCTTTCACTAGCCAAAGCATCAATTTGCATATAACTATTAAGTGTAAATATTTGGAAGAATCTTGTGTTGAAAACATGGAATACATGAAACCTTGCCAGTTCTTGTCTACCATATGTATGCTGGATGAAACTAAGAAAAATAATTTATTTTCTCTGAGTTTGTTCCCTGAACTGTGAAGGGAGAGGTGGAGGACATAATTATTTGTTAAATACTTGGCATTCCCTAACAAAAGAATGCTATGTAAATCATAAGCTGCTTATACAATAAACAACACAACAATCTATACTTGTTTTATTTACGTAGGAGAACAGAAAGATGCAATCTCAAACTAAGTATTTTCATTTGAAAGCTTCTGACAAATTGTTTTCTTCCCCAGTTTTCTTAGTTCTGTTTTGTTGTTGACTGTTATCCTGAAGAAGTTGAATGGCAATTTTTCTCTCACTGTCATAATATAATCACATGTGAATCTCATGAAGTTTCTTGTAAGTCTTTGCCTTCACATTCATTTTAATTGAATTACTGCAAACATTTAGACAACAAGAAAGGTCTTCCAGCATATTTTTCCTTAAATTCTCCCTGCGTGACAGATGTATAGCATCACTGTTTTTCCCCCCCCGACTGCTTGATTCAACAGACTGCAAAGGGATTATGAGGGAATAAATTTGTCTCCACTAGGATTCCTTCTAATGTTTAGCTGGTAGGTGGGGATGAAAGAAGAGAGCATTCTGTTTCTCTTCTCACCCCATAAAACTTAGAAATAAATGGAGAGAAAACAGAGTGGAATAGGGGTTTATTCTGACACGTCAATGGATTTAGGTGGGCACAGAAGAATTTTGCTGTAATCCTTACCTTCACATTTCTGTTTATGTACTGAGTTTTGACAGGGAAAGAAATGTGCCTTTTTTTTGAGTGACTCAATGTACAGCCTTTTGGATTCCAAATATCGGTTCCTGAATGAAGTCACTTGGTTCTAGCTTCTCTGGCATAAATGCTCCCTTTCTTTTTCTTCTTCACTCTCTTGTTGCAGTACTTCTGTACCAATCCGATCTTTGCTATCTGGGACCTGCCTACATCCAATATTAAAAAGCGTAAGGTTCATGAATAATCATCCAGGGTGATAAGAACAGGAGACATTTGGGAGTATTCACTTTGTTGCCAGGAGATCCAATGTTACGACTGACTCTCTTCCGGATGGTGGGGAAGTTGCAGACAATTTGGGACAACATAAGATGAAATTTCCAGCTTGCAGTGAAGGCATTGCACTCGGGCCAGCGTCTTGGGAACTTCAGCAGATATGAAAAACAAAATCAGGCAATCTTGCATTCATTTTAGTCTGCTTCAATTATGTGGATAAAATCTGGTGTTAGATTCCACATCTTCAGAGTATATGTCAGTACTTGTACAACAAGGTTATTTAACTGGAATTCTAATTATCTTTCAGAGCAATAATATCACACAGAACATTTTTACTATTGAATTACAAAGCTCAGTTACAATAGCAATATTTTTTGTTTCGAACTGGGACTTTCTGAGTTTGAATACCAGAGCAGAATTTTGTTTTCTTCCTGATGTTGACACATAATTTCAGCTTCTCGGAGTGAGATAAGGGGGTTCATTGTAAAACGTGCAGTTAGTTGAGGGAGATCATAAAGGAGAGCCGATGAAAATTGTAACCTCAGAGGCAATACTGACATTTAATAGGAGAATACCACACTGGCATTTTCTGTTTGTCTCATTCAAATATCCCCAAGTTGTAGTAACTTCTTAATTGTTACCCTTTGCTATGTTTTTTAATCTTACTAGTCCTTAACTCAATTTATTTGAGGTGTTTGGAGCATAAAGGAGCATAAAGTATTAAAGTACCTTCTGCTCAGTATGAAGTAATAGTACTTACCAGATGAAGTCTCTTATCTGTATAAAATCCTTTACAGATAGAACCTTGTAGTGTTGATATATTAATAAAGCAGTATTATTCTCACTGTAACATTACATTGTAGTTACCTGATTTTGTCACTACACTGTTTTATCTTCAGTGCTGTGTCAAACTAGCTCTATTTTTCAACATTCCTTTTTAAAGGAAAGAATTTTGGCTGCATACTGTTCCATCCCTAACACCTTAGGGACATTTATATATTAATATTAGCCTATCAATTTACAGCACATTTTTTTTCCAGATGTGTCTCATGCCCAATGTTGTGTATTATGTGGATGAAACAAAACTGATCAATCTGAAAGCTTAATTAAAAATAGGGGATATTCATCACATATCTACAACTCTAAGGGAGTGTTTTCAGTTGACAGTTTGAGGAAAATCATTGATAGAAATTTTAAGAAGAGTGAGGAAGGTTGCTCATGGACATAAAGAAATTGGATACCTAGAGAAATTTGGATAGTTGTAATTGCCCTATCAGCAGGGCATGGGTAAGTAGTTGCATCTCAGTGCACTGATGTGAAAGCATCACGTACTCAGGGATATAAAGGATACATGAACAAATAGTGGACTTTCAAGAGAGTAACAGAAGCACTAATTCTGAAAAGATAAGGATATTAGGGGCTATTCTGTTGAACAGGTGCTCTTAATGTAGCATTGATGAAAGGATGATGTAGGCAGGAAAGTAATAAGCCTGAATAAGCAGGAAAATATCAGGTAAAAGTAGAGAGGTATGTATTCTAAGATGAAGAATATTTTGGAAATATTGAAGGAAATACAAGCCCAGGATGGAGAAGATCATATATAATGAATGTTAAAGATAATGGATGTGTGCAATGCATATAAAATGATGGAAATAATAAAAGTTGTGGGGTAGGATTATTTACTAAAGATTAATTTTTTTACATAAAAAGGTAAAAGAAAAACTGTGGAAAACAGGGCAGTGCTTTCATCAGAATCACTTTGAAAAAATTCTTCCGAGATGGAACTGAAAGTCTGCTGTAGACACTTGATGCCAAGTTTTCCAATATAGATAGCCATATAAGTAAAACTCTTAGACAACTGGTTGTGAGAATTGTATTATTCCATTAAAAACTGTTACAAATTGAAGGCTTCTGTTATGCCTGAATGTGGTAGTCACCTAATTTATTTGCTGAATAACTACTTTATAACCAAGAAGAGATGCTTCTTTAGGCAATTAATCAGGAGTTATAGAAAACAAGCTCAAAGAAAATAAGCCTGGATTAAATTATCAAAAGTGGTTTTAGATTAAATAGCATAAGTAATAATAATAAAAAAGGTGACATATCTTAGACCGTCATTCCAAATGGGGAATTGTGTTAAACTATGGGAACTGGCTAGTGAGTTTAGGTGCACTAACACCCTCTTGGGTAATATTGAGGATTGGAGTAATGAAAATGGAGCAATATTAAGCAATAAAAAGTGTAATGTTCTGCACTTTTACAATAATGATAATAATTTCTGTCAGGAGATGAGGGTTTATAAACTGAGAATAACTGATAAGGAGAGCTCTTCAATGTAGCAGACAGATATTTCAAATATCAAAAGCTACAAATTAAGTCTGGATAAATATGGGCTAAAAAAGAGGCACTTTTGATAGCAAGTGCAATTACTAAAATAATTTGTCAATGATTGAGGTAGATTTTTATCACTACAGTTTTTCTAATTGAGAGTAAACATTTTTCAAAATGCAAATTTTGAACTCGAACTGGGGTTCAGAATATGCCTGAGTGTTTTTTGGAAAGCTAGCGATTCACGCCTGCTGAGAGAGGCTTCTTCCCAGGTCTTTTTGCTTGTCAGGAAGTTCATTCTTGCTCTTGAATTCCAGGCACATATTTATTATTTACTATATTTATTTCCTGGGACGAGCTCGTCCTTAGTTATGTGCTTTTGTCAGGTGATGCTCAATACCAGTCAAACCTTTTAAACCAGTTTAGACTAGGGAAGAAAAGGTGTCAAAGCAAGAAATCAGAAAGTGTGAGTAGATCTCTATAGGCTGGGTTAACACATGTTCCCTGTGTGCTTCTGCCACCTTAAGAACTGATGAACTATCCCTTGGGGGCAGCTGCCCCTTGGTGCTCTTCTCTTTCTCTACTGAGTATGCAATCTGTTGTATTGACACCTTCTTACTCTAGCCTGGCTCATATTGTCTTTCAGGGTAAATATTTGAAGTGTGGTGTCTTTTTCTTCTCTTCTTAGAAGCTTCTGTAAGCTTACAGTACTTTTTTGCACTTCACGCAGGATGTCTTAAATAGCTTTCTTCCTGCTTCCAGTGTTTTCAAGGCTGATACCAAATTTTTCGAGTAAAATAAGTATTCACTATAGAAACATCTCAAACCATCTTTCTTGGTTAGCTCTTTGTGGGGAGTGAATGTACAATAGTGATTACATGGATGTAAAATGAGTATCAAGAATGTATTTTCCTTCAGCATTTGTCATTTTTATGGACTCATATCACTTCTAGTTCAAGAACACGAGAAGAATGAATTCTTCTCATTCAGAGAAATGCTTTGCTCTGTACCATACAGAAGAAGGTCTTAGGTAACAAAACAGCCTCTTCCAGTCTTCTTGAATTGGATCTCTTTCTCTGGATCATTTGGGTCAATTAAATAATTTCAACAGAGGCAGATTTTCAGATTCTTCGCTGGTTCTTAATAGCTCTAATAATCTTACTCAGAGCAGTATGGAAAAGGCAAATTGAACTCCGTGGCACGTTACAGAAGAGCCCTTGTGGCAGATGAAGTACTCCTCGCTGCAAGCTGGAGTTTCATAAAATTGACGCAGCCTCCATTAAAAACTGGCTTACTGACAGATCTCAAAATTTAGTTGTTAATAAGGAAATATCAGTGGTTGGGCTGTCTATAGTAGGTCTCATAGGAAAGTCTTGATAAAAAATAATGATATTTTGAAAGATTTCGGCAATTAATTTTGTAATAAAGTTGGCAGATGACACAAAGACTGCTGGAAAGGGAGAGATTGTATCTGCAGGGTAATAATTTGCTCATTCATTAAAACTGGAGACACAAGAAAAGACATAGGAGGTGGAGGGAAGGAAGCCTGGGGGTCATATTTCAAGGTGAGAGATTCTGGATAGTAAAGCAGTGATTTAGGGAAAAACTTAGATATTTTGTGTAGTATCAAGTCTTAGCTATGCATGCCTGAGCGTTGTCCGGAGATAAGTCCCTTTTTGGAAAGGCACACAATGAGTAGAAATCTGGAAATGTTAAAGCAGCGCTGATAACACTGTTACAAAAATTTCCAGTCCTGGTGTCCACATTTCAAGAAGGATCTGGAAACAATGGAGCAGCTTTAGAAATTAAAGCCGAACAGATTATCTGTAGGGTGCATTCACAGCATGCGGCATGAACTGTTCAGCACACTGTAGACAAGTTTCAGAGGTGACCTTAGCCACCATGTGTAGGTACCTGTGTCTGAAGAAGAGGTGTGAGAAATGGCTGGGCAGCGCTGAAAGTTGGAGTCAAAGACTTCAACCTCAGAACAAAACAAGATTTCCTAACGCTGAGAAGAATTAAAACTTTTCTACTAATATGCGGAAAAGATCCTCAGCATTGCTTGAGGAACAAGGCAAGACACACTTTGATCCACCTTCTTGTCTAGGAATGGGGTTGCTGTTATAAGATAAATAGGGTTGCAGAATTAAAGGAAGAAGATACCTGTTTGTGAGGTGTGGCATTTGTAAAAGATATTATATTATACATATGTCTGTGCACACAGATTATGGTTGGTTTTGGTTTTTTTCCTCCCTGATTTTTTCAATCTGTGGATATTAGTTCTGGTGTTGCCCCTCTTCCTTTCTGAGCCCAGCAGACACTGGAAACATCTGCAGCTCAGGAAGTACTTTTTTTTTTTTCCCCAGGAAAGAAATTGGTTTCCAGAGTCTGTTTAAACTTTCTGTGAAACATGCTGGGGACAGGATGGTGATCAAGTGACTCTGTGATCTGTGGTTGTACAGAAAATCCTTTGTGCAGCCTCAGTGGTGTGTCTTGCTGTCAGGCTCAGGGTCACACCAGTAATCGGATTTGGAACCAGTGAGAGTTTCCTCCCAAGTGAGATTGGCAGGGAAAAGGTATTGTAGGATATTTAGAAAATGGATCTTGCCTGCCATTGTGGCTGGCAATGATGTTAATGATATTCCGTTTCTTTCTGCGTGTCTGTTCGAGTTTTAGATTTTTGAGATTGGAAAAATTCTCATACTTAAGATTTTAGGTTTGCTATAGAACACTCAAGCGATCCCTGATGGTCTGAAGTATAAAGAAATCAAATCTGATGACCTAGGGTCCCTCTCCCATGAACAAAGTGCCTTTTTGTTTGTACCTTCCCCCTTTTCCATCTGCGGATGGACAGAAATGCTTCATTTTTAATGTATCTGATTGTGAGAGAAAGACCCAGCAGAGCTTTATTATTAACCCTTCTTTGTTCCAGTGGGGATTAGGACATATGTCCTCTTGTGTCCACATTCTGGCTTTCCAGTACAATGTAGAAGAAAATGCTTAGTAAATTAATGAAGTTAAAATGCATCCTGACCTCTTCCACTTGTACCCTTTTCCCCTATATCCAGTTAGAAGGAAAAAACTAAATTGTCAGTGCTACCTGTGCTTCAGCTGTGACTTCTATGGGAAGTCACTTAGACACTGTGTCCATCTGTAAGTGTACAAAATAAGAGAGTATATTCTGTAAGAGACTATACAGTTAATTTTTGTCTGCTCAGTGAGAGTGGTTTCACTGTGCGTTTTAAGGAAAAATAAATTTGGAGATCACATATTGATATGGGATTGTTCAACTTCAAAATGACTTTCACTTGAGGAGCTTTCAAATTGGTATTTGAAGCTGTGTATTAATCAAGCTGATGAAAGGACAAACAGCTAACAGTTACAAGTTAGTAATCCTTAGGTATGCTATAGTTGCTTGAATTGAAGAAATCTGTGGTGAAAAGTTATTTTAATTTTGTCACACGTTTTTGGTAGGAATTGACAGAAAACACTGCATATTGGTTCCTTATAGCTGATAGATAAATCTGCTTCCAGTCCTCATGGTTTGTTGTACGAGCAATTTTTTTTCTGATTTTTTTTTTTTTTCCTGTTTCTGATTAAATGTTTATGTTGGAAGTAGGTTTTTGGTTTGGCATTTTTTCCCCTTCCTTTACCTTTTATATCTATGCTATATCTGTTCAGAAAGCACAGGTGCAGTCTGCATTATGAAATAAAAATTTCATGTTGATAATTCTATCTATAATGCATCTTTGTGTGCAATTTGTGTGAAATAAGAGAGCTAAGTCATATATGATCCTTCACAGAATGAACAAACCAGAGATTTAATTATTCTAAGTCTAATAAAAGAATATCAGATCTGTTCTTACTTTAGTAAATAGGTTAAATTACACTAACAATGTACAGAATTAATTAAATATATAATTATTATGGTTACTGTTTTGTTTAGTGAGAACTACGGTAATTGAAACAGATGTCTATGTTAACAGCATTGGCCCAGTTGACCCGATCAATATGGTAAGTTCTGATTATTGTTATCTGAGTGATGCTATGGGTTAATATTATGAAATAATTCTGATCTCATTCAAATAAGCTTCTTTATTTCTTACCATGTATTCTTATGCTGTTGGATAAGATTGTGATTATTGCGGAAACATGTTTAGATTCTATTTGAAATTGTGGTAATTTAAAAAATATATTTCTTATTTTAAAAAAATGAGGTTACCCAGGGGACATTGTATCAGATCTTTTTTGTTTGTTTGTTTGTGTTGAACATTTTCACTATGTTTGTTTAAATAGTGGTTTATCTCTGGCCCTGTATAATTTCCTGGAGCTACTCTAGAGGTTAAGAAAAATAACAACTAACCCAGCATTTGCAAATAAAACTATTTTCAGTGCAGTGTTTTTTATTTTTTTTCAAATTCATAGAAAGAAAAAATTGACTCTTTCATCCTTCTTTTTTCCATGTTTTAATTAGTCTTATGTGTTCTCTTCTGTTGAGGAGGAGAGAGAGAGAGCATGGGCAGGAATGTGTGGGTCCATGTAGTAAGCATAGCTGGTCTCCTCAGAAGTTAAGCAATGTGTCTCATCTAGTTTCTGGTAAACCTGTTGAGATCTGACCTATCTATTTGGTACCACCACTGAAGTAATAGCACTTATGAGGAAGTTGAGTCTGTGGCCTTTTCTTAAATCACTTAGATTTTCTGTCACCATTTGTGTTGTATGAAATGGGCATTTGGTATAAGCACAGTAGATTATTATTAAGGATCCTGTAATTTACACGTGTGTCATCATGCTTGGGTAGGGAATATTGACTTCCAGTACTGGGAAGCCAAGCAGGAAAAAACTGCTTGTGATGCTTAGATGCTATGGATAAAGGTGCCACAGGCAGATGATGCAGATCGATTGCAAAGGGTGTTCATTCCAGCACAATGGTCTAACAAGCTTAGGGTCATCATTACCTGGGGCCATGGCAGGGAAGTCCATGTCTCAGGCCAGGGGTGTATGTGCAGAAATGCATGAAAGAGCAGAAGAGTGATGGGGTGGGGAAAACTTTTCAATTTCCATGTCCAGTGTAAGTGGCGTCTTCGGTTTTGTCTGGCTTCAACTGCAGTCTTCTCTTTTGCTCCTCTCCATCCTATACTCTTCAGAAGAAACTTACTGTGGAAGCAAAAGGCATGGACAGGCAGATACCTGTAAGGAGTATATAGCAAATGGTAGAGGCTTCCTTTTCCAGTAATCAATGTGAGTCCTGTAGCCAGTAGGGATTGCATACACTGGAAATGAAAACGAGAAATGCTTACAGCTTCAGTTTTCCAGTTATAAAGAACCAGCACGTGGCAGGCTTTGCAGGGGTAGCCCTGCTCCATGTCCCATGCTCTCTTCTGGCCTCTGCAGCCCCTGGGCAACCTGCTGCTATATATCACAGCTGTCTTCTGCTTGCTCAGCCCAGAACCTGAAAGCCAGTGTTACTGTGTGCCACACTTGCAGTGATGACAATATCTGCTGTGGGACTATTTCATATCACTCGTTTAGAGGTCTCCACACATCTGCTAGAGCTGTCCTGGAGCCGGGTGGTGATGTTCTTGCCATGGTACTAATAAAAGTCCGGCATATTGGCTTTTAGTCCAAGGTAAGGATAGCACCCTATTGAAAAGGCAAATTACTTCATTAGCGAGCAGGACCCTAAGCGTTATAATGTATATTAACTGAATGTTTATCTCTCTAACCTTCTGATTTCTGTTAAAAGAAAAAAGATAACAATGAAGCATGCCATCAAAGGGTAATAAGGTAAATGCCATTAAGACATAGAACTATTATATGTTTGGTTTTTTTTTAAATGTGCAGAGAAATACTTAGCAGTTCAAATTATAGTCTAAGGACATTATGGCTTTCTTAAAGGAGCAATTGCTTTCACTGGGCTTGGACTCCAGGAATCTGGATCATATAAGCATCTAACATCACTACAAAAATCAAATGTTTGTGAAAATAAATAAAACCATATATATGCAAATAATTTAATTAAGGTTTCAAAAAAAATTTGATCTGGAAAACAACATTCTCAGCAAAAAAATAATTACAGATTTGACCCCATAAGCTCTTTTTATGTGAGCTGTTGGTTTCATTAGGAAGGCAGTTTCCCTGGAGTCAATATTGTTTGAGATTGTTAACTAATAACCCCAAAATTGCTTCCATTTCAAGGGCTGTCCTTAGCCCTTCATTTGATCACTTGCTGTGAGAACACATATCTGTGATTCCCCATTGGATTACTCATTTGCCAGATACGTTAATTTACTCTGGCAAATGATGCCCTTTAACTATTTAGTTTGGATACAATACGGTATGATGTAGAGAGCATTTTTCCTAAGAATGATGCTGAAGCACCATATCAAGGGAGTATGTTTGTCTGAAAGCTTCAGAGGACACATGTGAAACTGATTTATTTTTTGTAATTCAGTCTGTTTTCCTCTTGCTATCTGATAGACTTTCAGTTCCATAAAGGGGACGCTTTAAGTGTATGCATGACATTCATTAGAATTTGTTTTGAAGACTGTTGTGTTTTGCCTTCACTATTTACCAAAGATCTACACAAAACTCTAGACAATATAGACACACAATGTTTAAGAGATGTTTTTCTACAGCCTGTGATCTCTTCAGGCACCTGCAACCTGAATAAACTTTTTTAATAAGTGTCTGGATCAGCAGAGTGTTTAGGTGTCTAATACTCATTAAGTCTAAAGATTTTTGAATCTGTGTTTTAGAGCTAACCTGTGCTATGCATCTTGCAACAGTCATGTAAAATGCAGCTAAGTACATTCTTATGGCCAAAGTCTTGATCTTCAATAGCTCTGCAGTGGTCTAGGGATTTTTTAGCAGAATGTAGACGTGATGAATATTTAGAGCCTGCTTTACCTCTGTGTGGAAGCTCATTCAGTTGAGCACTTAATGTAGGTGTACTACGCTCTTACTACCTCTCTCTTTCCTTCTAAACTACGGCCAAGATGAAGAAAGCCACTGTTTGGTGGTATAAGTAGCAGAGCCTGATATATTATCTCTGCGTAGAAATGCATATTGATCCATGATGACTGTGGGCCTCGTTAGCTTTCTCTGCCCTGTATTCATCCCCCAAACCCTGTGTGTTCATAAATACATGATGTTTTGTGCTACTGCTGTCCCAAAGGGTCCGGGGGAGGACCGTGCCAGTGCCACAGCTTTGTGGTTTGATAAGACCACGTGAGTGTGCAGTTCAGTGGGTTGGGAGAGGCATGTCAGCCCTCCAAGGAATTTTAACCTTCCTTTAACTAAGCAAGTGAATGTCTGATCTTGCGACTTCTGTTTGACCAAAACTCTCATGACAATGGAAGACTGCTACCCCAAATGAAAGAAATTTTTGGAGAAGGAATACAGGAGCAGCGCCTTAAGCAAGAAGCAGCATTGCATCGTGTCAAAAATGAAGAGCAAAGAGAAAAGTTTATACTTTCCCTGTCCTTAATGTCTCTTTAATTGAGTTTCATAGAGTAAATAGTGGAGCAATACTCAAGTAACAAAAATGGGGAAAGAATTAGAAAGAGGCCGATAATTTCTGTAGAGATGTCTAGACATCAGGACTGATATGTAGAATGTGATGGTGAATTTTAAGTGTCCTTTGGCTACTAAATTCCATTTCATTCTCAAGTTGCAGTAACCAGCAGCATATTTTTAAAAAGTTTTTTTTAAGGTATTCAGGTGTCAATGTGATCAGTCTCAATATAATTCCTCAGTGTTACTGTACCTGTGAAGGATGCCTTGTGGTCAGATGTGTCACTGCACTTATTCTACTAGTCACTAAGCTTGTTTTGAAGGTTTTGTACTCTACAGCGCCAGGTAGTTTACATTAAGCATACTAGAATATGAGTAATTGTGACCCAAAGGTACATTATCTGAAGCTACCCTGAAATCCAGTACTCAAGGATGTACACTCTTTGTGTGCATTACTTTGTAAATCAGTGGCTCTTTAACTCTGTTTTTGAATGATATTAAATGTTTTGTTACTGAATAAATAGTAATTAGCATAAAGGAAAGAGGAGTCTTAGAGAGAGAAATAGATGCTGGAATTAGGATGGTGCTGATCCTGCAGATACCAAGACATGTACTTCAGTTTATGTGTGAACCAAGTCATGTTGACTTCAGGATTTAACAAACACTATAGGAAAAAAAAAATCCAAAGAAAGAAGTGTATAGAAGGAAAAAATATGAAAACTCTCTCTCTCTCCCTCCCTGTAGTCTGTTACAGACATCTGTGTCTAGTGAACATAGTTCCATACAAGAAACATAAACATAATACATTACAGTGCTATCCAAATGCTGCAGTGTATAGTAATATTTCGGGACGGGGTGAACACTGCTTGATAGGGCTTGCAGAGGTTTCTGAACTGCATTTGAAGCTTTTCCTGGAGGTTTGGATTGCTTTCATGTTAGAAGATGACCATTTTGAGGAGTACCATTGTCTCTATGAGCGTTATGATGACAGAGTGAGAGGAAGAGTGTGAAGAATGCACTCCTGCCCAGGTTTGAGATTTTACGAGGTTTCATAAGGTTGTGTGGGTTCAGTGCACACTGGAAATTTTCAGAGAGTCAAGTGTGTGTATTTTATGCAAACTGGTTCAATTCTCTTCAAAATAGTGGGAATATTTGTTCATAAATCAGCACAGAAGTACCAGCAAGTCTTTGAATATTACCTGTTTTTTATTGTACAGCATCTCCTTTGGATTAAGCTAGAATAATAATTATTTTCCCAATTTGCTCTTTTATTTTGATTAGGAAAGATAGATTCCAATCATTTTGGTGCCTGTCAGCACTGCAAGTGGTCAGAGTTAATTGACTGTTACTCAGAGGAATGTTAGAGATTGATGGACACTGAGTTCATTTACAGCAGCTGAGTAAATATTCCTTCGGCAGGCTTGAGCATTATTTTTTCTTTTTTATTAAATATATTTTAGTGTCAAAAACCATATGGCTGTTAGTATTTCTTATTTTATCAGCTCTAGGAACTTGAGTAATACTTCACAAATACAATTTCATGAATGTTTTCTGTTTTATTCTGAAAGAAAATTAGCTTAAATTGATTAGTCTGGCTCTTGCAGGCAGCTAGTTTGCCTAGTGCTATTGCAAGGTAGCTCTAAGCCTGCCCTGTTTGATTTCAGGGGAATTGGCCAAGTACAGGCAACATTCTGCTCATACTGGCACAGAACAGCAGTTCCTCTGCCGCTCCCAATTTCTATGATCATTTTGAAGGGAATGGTGAGGGATGAGGGAAAAGCTAGGCATTGTGTGTGACAGAAAAATGTCGTGTTAGCTTTCTGAAATCAAACCAGAGCACAGGCATCTTTTCAGCCCCCACTTTTAAACAGCATTTGTACTTGTCCTAGTCTCAGCTGCACTTTAATGGTTATCCCTTAATAGATATGAAGTCAGGACAGGTGGTTAAGGTTCTAAACTGGCCACCATAAAAATCTACATTCTTTGCTGTAAAGCGTGTCCTAATTTGTGTGTGCCATTTAGCAATGCTATAACCTAAGGCTGCAGTCTTTTTGTGTTGTGGTTCACTCTTAAATTCTGTAGTAGATTAGTGCATGCTTTAGGATATGCTGTTTTCGGATAGTACTATTGTATCACTTAAACCACAGTTGGCATTGATTTAATATAAATAATGAAAAAAAATAATATTACTTTGATTCCTCTGACATCAGTAGCATGTGCCAACATGTACTGGTTGGAAATCCAGTTTACATCATTTCAGATTCTTAGCATCCACAGCCAGAGCAATAACCAAACTGCCTTTGAATTATCTGCGATTTCAGATGTTAGCATTCTGTATTTGCATAAGGCTAATTTGTTAAAGAAATAGCAGAAATCCTGAGCTGTGAATATAGTTGGGGCTAGAAAACAATTCTGAAAAATGTCTTCCTTTTTGTCTGTGGTCAGTCTGTCTGTAAGCAAGCATCTTATTTTCTTGTGTTCCCGGTACTTTATCTATTTACATGTTGATGTGACCATACTTAAAGCTCCTCTTTGGTGCTTCAGTGCAGGATGTCTTTCATGGTTGCCTTCTCTTCTCCTCATTCAACTACTTCTTAGTAGTTTCATGCAAAACTTCAACAACTGCTATTCTCTGTATCACATTTTGTCCAGTCCAAAATATTGCCTTGTGTCCCTCACATCTGTTCACAATGTATATTAGCTCAATATAGCTAAATGATAGGTTTAAACCTTCCCACTTTTTGCCCTTTCCATGCTCTTAGTTGCTGTGGGTAATCACTACTCTGTATGTCACTCAGGACTGCAATGTCAAAATTTTCAATGATTTGATGGATCTTAGTACCAGGAGTAGGGCCTCAGTTGGAGTCTTGCAAATTCTGTTTGCAAAGCAACTTTGAGGGGGGGTATTTTCATTTGTTTTCTTATCTATCACATGGAATGTCTTGGCCAAACTCTGATTGTTATGATAGTATGTTTTAGTAACCTTTCCAGTTACAGTCTTGCTCCATTCCTACCATCTAGAGAGGTCTTACAGAGAGAATTTTCCACTGTTTCTACTGAGTCATTTCTTGCTCAGGTTCTTCGTCTCCCATCTTTCCCTGCATCTCCCACATAAACAGTTTACTTTCAAGGCACTTCAAAGCCTATCCCTAGCCATTTTTAGTTGCTTTTTTTTCCCCAAGAGGCCATTTCCTATCACTTGCTTCTGCTCCCATCCTTTCAACTTTTCATACCACTTTCTCCCAGGCTACACTGTATGCTTGAAAGAAACTTTTTGTAAAAGCCTGCAAAGCTGCTGCATTGTGTCTCATCATGTACTTTTTCTTTTTTTTTTTCCTCCTTTCTGCGGAGGCTACAAAATATCACAAACAATTAAGCTGCTGTTGTGCTAAAATCCCTACCTGTACTTCTCACTGTTATTGGGTTCTCTGTTCCCTGTTACTTATGCCCCCGTTGTCTTTCCAAATCTTGTCTTATATGTTAAATTCAAACCATAAACTTCTTGCAGAGGACATGTATAACAGTATCGAGCACCTGCACAATTCAGTCGTTATCTGAGATGATCTAAGCCAAGAATAATGTTAATATAAGCACCACATAGCACTTCACTGAGAAGGTAAAGGTAGTGACTTGTGCTAAAGCTAACCTAAAGAGTGCTTTACTCCCACTTTTCCCCCCAAAACTGCACAGACTGCTTGGGTGCTCTGTCGTACAGTTTGTTGTTATTTCCGATACCTTAATATCATCTCCAGATAGTTTCTGTCTGCATCTCCTGTCTCCCTTGTGTCTGCAGAGGAGACAAGCTACGTTTAGTTCTTTGTCTTGTACCTCTTATCTCCATGTCAAATAGATGATAAACAATTTGAAGAGCATTACACACCTGTTCTTTGTTATTAATTCCTAATCTGTCTGTCTATATGGAAATTTGTGATGCTGCATTCCAGGTGTGGGAATGATTTTGCTGGCCTAGATTTGAGCTGGGTTTCGGAAAGAAAGGCAGGGGATGTGCTTTGATTGTTACAATAAATGGCTTGTAGCAGCTTGTTGCAATACAAGCAACAAGCTTGGTGATATCACCAAGCTTGGTCCTTGGTGCTAGCTCCTGCCATACAGGTTATCATCGCCTCCTCTGCTGCTGTGCTCTGAAGGAAAGCTGCTGTTGTTCCCTGGTCCCTGCAATGGCTGGTGCCAGGATCTCTGCTAACACTGAAACCTCTTCCTCTGTTAAAAGCTGGGCAGTTACGGGAGCAGGATCTCTCTCCTGACCGTGTGCTTTCTGGGAAGGTCACATTATGAAGCAGGGGAATGGTCTGGATGCCCTGTCTGGTGGCAGCACCTCCAGCTGTTTGCCAAGGAAGCAGACTCACTCCTGGAGAGTGTTGCCCTATTCCCTTGTTAGCAGGGGGGACAGCACTGACAAAATAGTTATTAAGAAATGCGATGTGCTTTTGCTGGTAAGTGAATGTAACTTCCCTGCTTCTTGGCCTTGGCCTTCAAAGCTGGACAGGGACTTTTTACAAGGGCATGTGGATAATGGCTAATGGCTTCAAATTGGAAGAGGGGAGATTTAGATTAGCTATCAGGAACAAATTCTTTACTGTGAGGGTGGTGAGACAATGGAACAGGTTGTCCAGAGATGTTGTGGATGCCCCATCCCTGGAAGTGTTCAAGACCAGGTTGGATGGGGCTTAGAGAAATCTGGTCTAGTGGGAGGTGTCCCTGCCCATGGCAGGGGGGTTGAAACGTGGTGATCTTTAAGGTTCCTTCCAACCCAAACCATTCTATGATTCTATGATTCGTTATTTTTGTTCTGTTGCTATATGATCTTAAATTTCATCAAGTCTCATAAATTCTAGGTGGTTATTGTGACCACTGTGGAGAATTCACATCTAAACCACTTTTTGTTGGACCGTTTTGGAGTTTGTCTTTCACTGGCACACCATAAGTGCTGTGTGAGATTTCACCTCTCTGAATAATAGTAGTGTCTCTATTCAGAGGGTTATCCACCCAGAGAGTTGTGCCCTTGGGACCAGTAAGTAAGTTGAGGCTCTTTTAGGCAGTTCTTGACAGTTGTCCATGCTCTTATGTCTTTAGAGCAGCAGACGATTGATGTTTGGAGTTGTGTGACTGCCTCATCAAACAGAAAGCTAAACTGATAGGAGTGCTGTATTTCATGTAGGATCATGTATCTTACAGGAGTTGCAGGGTAGAACCCAAACCCAGATAAGTCTTGTTCCCATCAATGTTGAGATTTCATAGTGTGACAGGAAAACCATGGAAATAAAAGAGCAAACAGTAACTGTGCAGTTAATCTTGCTTTAAAAGCAGTTGCACCATGCCGAAAGGTGAAGCATTGTGTTTGAGACTTTATTTATAAAAGGCAACTGTAGAAAACCACAGTTGAGTAATGTGCAGCTTTGTCACTGAAGTTGTTTATAGGACCCATTTTAACTGCTTGATTACCTCTAGTTACAGGAAGGTAAATGTAGCTGCAGGATTTAGAAAGTACAGTTAATGGAGTTGATAAATCACTATTGACAACCTTGAAGCTGAACCCTTACTCCATATCAGTATCCATTCATGGCTTTTTAATATATATGCATGTATTTATTGCTTTTTGTTGTTGTTGTTCCGAGTTTTCTTCTCTGGTTCTTTCTGTAGTTTAATGGGGTTTTTTTAAGTGTGGCTGGAATATTCAAGTTTCAATTGAAAAGCAAACTAAAACTTTTTTGCATCATTTTTGGTGTGGGAATTTATATAGATTATATATATAATCTACTTCCTCTCCTTATGTGCTCTTCAAATGCCCAAAGTCTAAGATGATCAATTAAAAGCAGAGATTTGCTGAAGTGCTTTAGTTACTTTCCTAGCTAATCTTTTGACTATTGGCGAGATTTTAATTATAGTTTCTAATCTACAAAACATTGAAATAAATATTGCCTTTTATTCATATTGTTGTTTGCATCTGTCACTTTGCATGTTCAAAATAAGGACTGGATAAGCACAGGTGCCAAATTATGATGTGAAGACAGATAGATTTCTTTCTGTATATATAAGTCTTGCTGTACTCCCTCACCTTCTGTAGACGTGATTTGCCATACTTCCACTTACCCCATGCATGTGTTCTCATAACGTCTTCCAGTGTAATTATCTGTTCAATTATGACAATCTGACTGGTTAAAAGACTCTGGGAGCAGATGCTGCGCACTTCTGTTCAGTGTGTTTCCTGCAGCCCTCACCTCTTCCACAGCTGCAGTACCGGGAATGTAATATTACGGGTACATGTCAGAATCATTGTGATTTGTTGGATCTTTTAGATGTCACCTTGAGGTCATCAGGTTTAGTTTGCTCTCATGAGCAAACTAGAATGGTTTACTAAAACAAGAAATTTTACTTTTGCTTCAGTCCCAGCCATGAAAGCACTGAAACCATTGCTGATCCTGAAGCAGCTCAAAAATCTTTTAAAAGGGCTTTTAAAGTAACCCAACAGGGAGAGCAGCTACATTTTAGATGTTTTGTTAGGACTAGTTATAAATGAAAGATAGGTTAAGTGTTTTAATAAATTACTTAATAGCTCCTTTTTGATGTCCAGAAATATTTGGGTGAGGGAAAAGGTAAAGGTTACAAGTGTTTATTAACAGCACACTGGCAAGATGAAGATAAATTGGCTAATATAGATGCTTTATTTGGTGCTTAACTCTTAGGGAAGCATGTGGTGACCAGTTTTGTCTATGACTTCCTTTGTTGTTTAAACTCCATAATCAGCTAACTAGACAGATGTATATGTTGGTAGAGTGGTATTTTAGTTATCCCTTCATAATTTTTTTCTAAAGAATTCCCCACCTACCTCACATAAAGTTCCAGTTTAAGGAATTGAAAACTGGATAGAATGAAGAAACATGAAGGAAATAATTTCAACTTAATCAGTTATTTAAGCTTCAAGATATGTCACATTTGGTAATTGAACTGAGTTCAAGGGCTCCTTATGAAACAGATTTCTGGATTAGCTTTTTGCACTCCAGAAAACCCAAGGTGACCTTCAGGGAAAATTTTCAACGCGGGGAGAAAAGCTGGGGTGGGTTTCTGAGCAAAGAGGAAATGACAGGATTATGTTTTTATTCGTTTTTCTCTGAAATTCACTGGTAATGAACTGTATGGCAGGCCTGTAGTTCACTAATCCAGTTTTTTAGTTCTGAGTTTGGTTTGGGGAATTTTCTGCTTTTGTGTTTGGCCTCAGAAAACTAGGCCACTTTTTTCCTGTTCTTAAACAAAAATTGTTGCAGTTAACATAATCCAGCCAACAATTTAGCTACCCATTGCTTGACTTCTCCACACTTTTTACTGTGGAATATCGAATCAGTTGTGAGTCTGCCAGGCAAAATATCCAAGACAAATGTGGGGGTTTTTTGTGCTTCGTGAAATTTTTTCCATCCTTATTGATATATTATGTTGAAATTTGTGTGATGGCGTTTGCACTGAGAAACAATGGTGTAGGATGGTATCTGCCTCCCTTTCTTTCACAGCTTTCCAATCAAAAAAGCAATCCATTAGCCCATTTTCGTGTCTGACTGTAACTGAACTGTGCATGACAATGAAACTGATGTTGAGGATTCCATCTATTCCCATACAATACTTGTTAATGCTTTATTTGAAGTAATTGCTTTTATTTATTAAATGATTTTCTCTCAGACTACACCTGCTTGTCAATATTCACAGTTTGTTCACTGCCTGGCCCTTTAATGGTAATCTCTGATTAGTCGCTGTGTTCCCAGCCTTTGGAGTTTGTTATGATCTTTTATAGAGAAAAGAGCTGGAGGAGGATTGCAGTTATCTGTAAATAATTAGGCAGGTGGGCTCTTTATGCCAGCTGTGCAAAAAAGAGTTCAGTGATCTAATCAAATGCCAAATATGAGCTAACTTGTGCCATGGTTATTGAACCCTGTGAGGCTAAATATGAATAAGCATGCATTTTGCTATGGTTGTGACTAACACGGCTATGGATTGATTCCATTTTATTCTCCATGGCTATTTTATCATTAGTTTAATTTGAAAGAAAGAGTAGTAAACGAATTTTTATGGTTACACAACAACAGTGGCATGGAATGGTGAGTTTTATGAAAGGCTAATAAAAGTACTGATAAGAGTGTTAATTTTAACTTTTTATAAGAAAATAAGGAAAACAAAGTAGAAAGTCACAAAGATTTGTGGCACAAAAAGAATATTGTATAAATCTGGCTGCTGTTGTGCTTGCTCATATAGTGCCTAAACAAAGATAAGACTTCTGTTCATCTAGTTTAGAAATAAAGTACTCCCAGAAAAGACAGTATAGTGATTTTTCTACCTCATTTTCAACAAATTTTAGGGACCCTTCTTTAAGGAAATATGAAATATTTTTGATGAGGTGGAAATTTAAGGGAATTCAGTGTACGAATCCATAAAATCTGAAAACTTCAGGCTCATTTCAAAACTAGATTTTCAGAAAGAATCCAACTTTCTTGATAATCCCCCTAGCATAGTTTCCATTTCAGGTTATTGCTCTCAAGCCTCTACACTGTCACAGCTGCATGCTCTTAGTTGACTGATCATCCTATATGTTTGTCTATGCTTGGTGACTGCTTGGGATCTCTTTGGACCTATGCCACTCGGCCTCCTCCTACACATTTGACTCCCATATTCACATATCTTGCACCTCTAAAATGGGAGTACCTGTATGTGCTTGGACATTATGCCAAAGTTCATCTGAGTGAAAGACAGTATAGGTATAATGGGTTGAAAATGTGATCCCATGTGAGATGAGTTGCGTGAAGAATATATGCAGCTTCAGGATGTATTATGGACCGTTAAAGTCAGAGGGTTCTCAGGGAGGCCAAGGAAAATAGACATGATGAAAAAGTAGGTACCAATGTCCACCAAGGCAGATGTCAGAAGTGGAACAAATGTTCTTGGGAGAAATCGGAGAGAACTGACTCTTGAGTCCCTGCTGAAGAGGAGGATGAACTGCTGCTGCCACCCACCATGAGGCTGCAAATCCACATTTTTCAGGTGGGATGAATAGTAGGATTATGCTGACCCCTGAGGGAGAAGGAGATGTCTGGGTGCTGAAGTGTCAGCTTACAAATGGAGGACTACCTTCTACAGCTATGTGACAAGAGGCTAGCAAATGGATCTCTTGTTATATATTCAGCAAGGTACTTGGAGATAAGCAGTTACTAATTTTATGATATTAAACATATATTCATGTTAATATATGAACATACATTTGTATGATATGTATTGGATTCTTTTTGAATAGTGATAAACATACCATGAAGAATTTTAGCAAAGTTTCTTTTTTTTTTTTTTCTGAAAAGTTCTTTAAACAACATCTGTAATACATGGGTAAGATAAAAACATTTAATACTGAAAGGTAAGAGAACACAAGCATCTGGGTCTGCTGAGGTTGTTCCTTTGCTTTATGTGTTCAAAATAATCTGTGCACTCCTCTTCCTTTTTTATCTTAATTTGTTAGGGTGGTTGGTATTCTATGAAAACCTGAGTTTTCTTGCTCTGGGTGGATTTGACTGTAGTGACACTGATAAATTTCTTTTTCTCAGACAATGCAGTGTTACTGTGAAGTGGCTGCTTAAAGCAGCACCTACAAACTCAGACAGTCTGCTCTTTCCATATGTTTGGTCGTGTCTGTTGATTTCCCTTACTGACTTCTTTTTTTCCCTCCTATTTGTACTGTAAAGGCAACACGTAAATCTTTGTTCATTCTGTTCCATTTAAGCCCTTAAAACAGTCTTCTGGTGCACTGCCTCAGGCTCTCCTTTCCACTTGTAACCACTACATAGATGAGCAGAGAAAACTGAATTTTAAGGTTAAACAGGCCCTGGGTTTTCACAGGTGTCTTGAATTTTGTTTACAGAAATAAAATAATCAAGGACTTGTTTTGACGTGCAGAATCTTCCTCTGATGGCAGTGCCCCTCAAGGAATAAGGAGAGATTTAGAGCAAGATAATCTCTAAAACGCTTTTTCTGATTAGTCCTTTTGTTCCCTCTGTCCCTCCACTGTTTGCCTCATACACTAGTTATTTGACCTTTGAGTTGTAGACCTCTGAGAGTCACTGAGTTACCAGAGTCCGGGTGCTAATTTATCTGCCATACATCACAGAGCAAGGGCAGGCCTCCCTCTTACGTATCTATTTCCTGAACCTGTTCTTCGCCCACCTGGAGAGGTGGGAAAATTGAGAGAGATTTAAGTAGTCTTGGAAAATCTGCCTTGGCACTTCTCAAGGATGAAGTGCCAGATTTCACAAACTTTCCTGGAAGATGTGTGGTATCTGTTGCAGAAATGAGTGAGGAGTCTGTGATTTGTACAGTTGGCTGCCATGATTATTTAAAAGTAAAGCGAACACCACCACCCCCCCAACCGGCAATGCCTTCTACTTTTATTTTATTTAAAACCCAGAATTGACTCTCTGCACTGTGCATTTTTATTGACCAAGGAAACTAGTAGTGAGCCCTTTGGCTCAAGCAGCAGTTTGAACCACTGTCTCCTCTCTTCTCCCGCGACTGAGAGCTGAACAGCCAGCACCAAGTGTCCAAGTGTGGTCCCCAGCTCTTTTACCCAGCAGAGGAGCTCATTGGAGCCCTCCTGGGGCAGCCGTGCAGGAAGGATGACATCTGCTATCAAGTAAAGAGACTGTTGCCCTTAAGGTCAGAGCCGTAGTCTGGAGCTGTGGCAGATCCAACAGAGAAGAGGTTGCTGCTTTGCTTCTCTCTCTGGAATGCAGGAACAACTGGCTGGATTCTTTGAAAAACAGTATTTCGTTGCGTCTGTAATGTTTATCTCCCTCAAGTTTTACTGTGTTGAGAGTTGTCCCATTAAAAGGCTGTGGGTTTTCCTTTTATTTATTTATTTTATTTTTTACCTTTATTTTCTGGCCATAAGTCTACTGAGGAATTTGACTTTCTACCACAAAAGGAGCTTTCTTGAGGCTTTAATAAGTAAAGTGGAATTGCTTTAGGGGAAGTTTCCTCCCTGATGATGATCATGTATACTTTTGTGTGTATGTAGGTAGATATGAGGCAGATGGTAACAGACAGTTCTGCAAACTGTGATGTTTACTTCCTGCATATTCATGAATTTTTCAAAAATCTGAAATATTTTGAAGGATCTTAAATTGCATGTTGTAAAGTTTGGAGAAAAATATTTAAAGTTTGATTTGCTTCTTCAGAGATGTAGAATCTTTGTCTTAAAAAACATAGCTTATCCCTGAAGTATTAAGGTTGCCCTTAAATTTCCGTGTGGGCACTTCCAAGATCCCATCATATCTCCTCTTCCTTAACTAATCAATGTGTGCCAGGGGAGAGGAGGAAGGGGCACAAGGTTGTGTGTGTCTTTCATCAGCCTATAATTTCTCTGTTTGGGTTTACAGGCTGTTGTGTGCTATGCAAATGGTAATACAAAAGAGAATAGAGGAGTGGCCTCAGATTTCTATATGAATTGAAAATTGTTGGCTTGCAGATTTCAGTAAACATCTACACACATATTGTTATTTCTCCGTTTTTAGGAATACACTATAGATATAATTTTTGCCCAGACTTGGTATGACAGTCGTCTAAAATTTAACAGCTCAATGAAGGTGCTTATGCTTAATAGCAATATGGTTGGAAAAATTTGGATTCCAGACACTTTCTTTCGGAACTCAAGGAAATCTGATGCTCACTGGATTACAACTCCAAATCGTTTGCTTCGAATCTGGAGTGATGGAAGAGTATTATACACCCTAAGGTAGGTTTTTATTAGAAAAAATAAATAAATTGTTATGACCAGGAGTATAAAAAAAATGAATATGTATCAAATCCTTGGCAACTCTTTTGTTGTGGAACACAAGAATTTGCAAGGAGTTCATTAAAGAGAAAAAAAGTTTATTTTATCATGAAAAATGCGAAGTTAATAGTATTGAAATATATTGCCTATACAATTGAAAGCGGTAGCAAATTGTAATCATTTAGGTACAGGCAAGATTAAATAAATAAGATGTTATATAGCATTTAGCACCACGGTGGTCTGTCACTAATGTATTGCAGATTTTCTGTTCTAAATATGTCAGTATCTAATATCCACCAAATTGTATTCTGTAAGTAAAATATTAAATGCTTCAGATAATAAGAATCATAAGAATCACAGAATCACAGAATCACAGAATTGTGGTGGTTGGAAGGGACCTCAGAGATCATCGAGTCCAACCACAA